>OY728119.1:665661252-666911252 GCA_963277665.1 Viscum album | reverse complement strand
AAGATCTTTCCTACTTGGGAAATGATTTTCAAAATTCTCATACTCTCTACATTTAAAAGACCCAATAGATACCTTAGGAATAACTTTATTCCCCTATATTTCTTTAACTGGACTCTTCATTATTTCTCAATAGCTCATTTCTGTATTCCCTCATTTCCATATATGAAGAATATACATGGCCTTTTTATACATTTCCCTATGTGGTTCTTCCCACATTATTGACACATAGAATGTTAAATATTTTTACCTTTTTTGTCTTTATCAACTTAACTTCTATAAAACTGTGTTTTTATTATATTTGGGGTATTAGGAAACTCACATGGGTTCATATTATTAATCATAACTCGATATAGTTGGTTATGCATAACCATAATATTTTTCACTCCAGTTTCTATTCCAATTGGTTTCTCATTAGGAAACCCCTTATATTGTCCTTCACACACATCATTAATATAGTTCCTTCATGCTCCATTCATTTATTATAACCAAAATGGTTAGTGAGAGTATATCAAATCATAATAAGTCACCTTAAAAATAAAATAAATACTATGATTTCTTATAATATTAACATCCAAACCAATAAATCTAATAAAATACTTTATTTGATACCAAATATAAATAAATGTGACTTCAACAAACCATAATTACTATTTTAATAGAAGGGATATCACTTTCTTATACTTTCAAGATCTTTTAGGTTTACAGTTTTATATAATTAAGAAATCCATTACATAATAGAGTGGAAATTACTATATAGTGTGCATTTTTCTATAAAAATATGTTCTTATGTTTAAACTAAAATTTCATTCATGAAACCTTTTCTTCATTCAATAGGTGTCACCATTAACCTTTATATGATCCCTACACATCCTTAAGCCCAATGAAATTTTTTGAAAATATTGGATGAGTAAAATAAATATCAACAAGGGATATAAAAATAAAGGGAACCAATTAATAAATTTTAAATTCATAAAACCACATAAATAATTTTTCCTATTAAATAATAAATTTTTTATCAAAATAATCATTTAAATTCTCTTGAAAAAAACATTAAATCCAAAAGTTCTCATAAAATATTATAAGCAAGTATAAAGGAAAAAAATCATAATTCATGATTGTTTCTTGAAAAACATGAAAACCTTTACTTGAAAACAAAACATTTTCCATTGTATAATCATAAACCTTATTTTAAATCATAAAGTCATTTCCTTGGCTTTTTAAATCAAAATATTTCCATAAAAACACATAAACACGTAGGTATCTTGGGATATTATCTTCATAACATTCTTACAATCACTCTTACAAAGTAATAACTTACCTAATAAATTAAAATTACTTTGTATAATTAACTTATATATAGTTCACTCCATAAACTTCCTAGAATTAAATTACAAATAGTTAAATTTTTCCACTTTAAATTAGTAAATTTTAAATAGTTTAATTCATCCACATCATAAGAGTAAATTATAATTCATTAATTTTTTTCACATTACCCAGTGCATTGGTGAGTTATATCGGAATCACCCAATGTCATCAATAATTTCCAAGAACCAGGAAATTAATAAAACACGAAAAATCAAAAAAATCATCATAATACTCATAATAATTATCATTTTATCCCATAAGAAAAAGAAATTACAGTTTTCTCATAAAAATGAGAATAAATGTTATTTTATTTTGAAAATGTTTTTAAAAACTAAAAATTACCAGGATAATAGGAAAAGTATATTATTTAAAAAATAATATTAAATTTTAATTCAATATTGATAAATAAAAATGTAAATTATAAAGTAAAAATTCATTCAATCCATATATGTTAAAAAACATTCTTTTTACACTTATAAAGAAATTCAAAAATCCCCTTAAAAAACACTGAAAATATTCCTTTTAAAAAAATAAATAAAATAAAAAATAGTGTAGAAATATAGTTAAAATATTTTAAATATAAATAATAACACTTTTGAAACATTTAAAATAATATATATATGGTGGAAAATGAGTTTAAAACATTTAAAATAGCGTTTTAAAAAAATTCCTTACCACTTTGGTAAATTTTGAATAAAAAGGAAATTGAAGAAGAGAACCTGAAATGGATTTTTCAACCACTTTAACTTTATAAAATTTGATAAAATAAATCCATTTTGTTTTTTATACATCACAAAAAACACTACATGAAGTGATAATTAAAAAAGTTTCAGAGGAAGGAAATTGAGATGAGAAATCCCTTACCTCTTCTCCCAAATTTCCATGTATATCTTTTACTTTCTTGAATAATAAAATTATTTAAATTTTATACTATATCAAGAAAAAATTTCAAGTTAGTTAAATTTTTATTATTACTTTTATTTCATCCAATACTAGGTTTTATTTAGTTACTAAATTGGTTAAGTTTGTGTTGAATATTTTCAGGACGTTCGATTCATAATTATAAAACAACTTTGATAGGTTGACCTTAGAAAAAGGGTTTATTATTATATAATCTAAAAATATTAATAATTATAATTATTATAATTATTATACATTTAAAATAATTTTAGAAACATCCATGTAATGAGGTCATGATAAATAAATCACAACGTTTCATGAAGATAGTAGTTCGTACGTACACATGAATCACGTTTCCTTTTTATAACGAGTGAAAAATAAATAAAGTTGATGATATTTTATTTTCTAGAACAAGAAATATGTAAAAATTTTCATATTATTCATTTGTTATATAATTATTACCAAACATGTTATGTGATAATGAAAAAAATAACATCACTTTGTGGAGGTGGTAGTCCACACGCATGCACGAGTGACGTTGTCATTTTTTATTGAATGGAATGGTAATGAAGGTGGATAATATATTATTTTTATGGAATCGTAATAATTTTATAAACATAATAACATTTAAGTATATTATATATACTTATTTTATTAAATCATTATAGTTATGATATGTTTTAAGAGGCTATGAGAAGAAATAAACATGAAAGAACTCGGTTAAGACTTATACCTCCTTCTTAAATATCTTCCTTTGGATTACACCTTAAACCATATTGGATTGTTATTTTAGTGAGAAAAGGACATATAGGATGTGTTTCGGATAGTTTAAAAGGTATTTTTTATGTATTTTTCAAGATATAGTTCCCAATGTTGGTGAATAAGTGAGGATATTAGGTTCCCTTTTATAAGTGAGGGTATTTACACTCGTATAATTATTCTTAACTTTTAAAAATTATAAATTTATTACTCATGGTAAAGTGGCACTAAATCTATAAAAATTTTAATATAAGTTTATAAGTATTTAAATATTGGTATCCAATAATATTTCATATGATATTTTGTGACCTAATCACAAATTTTTATCCCTAATTAACTCATTCTACCCTTTACCATGGTGATAATAAATTACCATGGTTACTATTCATTATGAACAAAAATGTATTTTAACTAATTAATAAATTTATAAATTTTGATTCAAAATATGAAATATATTTTTAAATATTAAATTTTTATAATTGGAAGAAATTAATTTTAATATAAGACCACAAAATGCAATAGAAAATAGTTTTTTAGAAAAATATGTTTTTAAGCCTAAAAATGAATTTATTCAAAAATCGACCATTATATTGATTCATATGAAATTTATTAAATTATTTTTTTTGTAAAATTATAATAATTTTACATTAATAAAATTCCAAAATATAATGATACTTTTTAAATATTGAAATATAAAGAATAGTTTTTATGAAAAACAATATTTTCACTATTCACCCAAAAATAAATATTTTTATAAAAAACCGAAAAATTAACACTAAGACAGATTTGATATAATGAATCCAAAAAAATATTTTATAAAATTAAATTTCTAAATTAGAATAAAATAAATCTAATATTTGTGAAAAATATATATATAAACCATTTTTAGAAGAAAAAAATGTATTTTGAAGCATAAAATGAATTTATTCTCATTCTATGGCTAGTAAAAAACTATATGATTGTTAATTAATTTTATTGATTATATTATCAAAAAAAATTAATCAAATTTATTAATCAATAATTATTAATTTATTTTATTAAGTAAAAAATTCATTGTATACTTAAAAATAATTTTTTGAAAAAATTATATATTTACTATCAGATGATTTTATCTTCATTTATAAAAAAATAATAATAAATGTATAAATTTTTATTCATTATTTTGAATCCATTAAAATAAATTTTAAAAAAATTAAATACTCTAAATCATGTAAATCTATCTCTAAAATGAAACATATAAAATATAATGAAAACCCAATTTTAAATAAATTGAACCCTTAAAACTTTCACTATTCTTAACCTTATATAATTTTAATATTATCATTAAAAATTGATTAATTATTTCCTAATAAATGGTAAATAAATTTTCATTATAATAATTTTTATATATATATTTCATAATTTGGTAACTCGTATTCATACCCAAAAATCCAATGACTATGATGTAAAGGTCATATTTAAATAATAATTTTGTGGTTTATTTAAACTTGGTATTGAATTTAGTTCACACTATCAAACTTAGTAATCATTTAATGGAATATTCATTCTAAAATATTGATATATCACATTTTTTCCCCTTATTGATCTCACATAAATCGTCATTTTGGAGATATATTTTATTTTGATTGATTATGATCATAAATATTAGAGATATAGGTGTAAATTGTTGAAAGTTAAATTATAATTCTAGTTTTTGAGTTGATTTTAAAATGATTATTGATATGATATATATTATTGATTTTAATTCTTGAAAAACACATTACTTTTACTAATTATTATTATTCATCACATGAAATGATTCAATAATATAAAAATATCATACTTGAGACATACTCTAAGCCCCTTGATGAATTATTTATAGTATATTATTTCTTTAGATATTCTTATACTAAAATAAAATAAACTAATAGTGGCAGGGGGGTTTTATCGGTTGGTTGTTTAAACTACCATCATATGGTTTCATGATGTTTTCCAAAAACAACCACTAAATTTGGTGTCAGTATCCAACTCACGCTGATACTATCGATTTAGTGGCGGTTTCTATGAACCATCATGAAATGTTTGTTAAGCGATGTTTTTTTGGATTTAGCAGGGGTTTCACCTCCAAAAAAATAACCAGTGGATAGTGGTAGTTTAAATTTCTACTATCCCCACAATATTTTTTGGTATGGTAAACCACCACTAAAAAAATCAGCCTTATATAGTGGCAGTTTAAACCGTAAACAATAATTTGGAATATTTATCAGTGGTTTAAACCACCATTATATGTCACTTCTAAAAAATATAACCATAGAAATTGAATCCCTAGAACATAAAAATATATATATATATATATTACAATATATAAATAGTAAAAAAAACTATTCCATTCAATATTTACAATTCTTTAATTATATATGATGATACTTAATAAAATAATCATAAAGGGTCATTTTCTTATTTCATAAATTCTTATTCATATCATTTAAATAATAACATGATTCATGGATTATCAGTGAATTAATTATATATAAATAGGACTAATAATTTGTCTATACATTATACAATCTATAATATCATCATTAGAAATCACGGTATAACCTCATAATTTCATAATGTACCACCAATAAAATATGTAAAACTATTTTAAAACTTCTTTCCATAATTCTATAAATATCACCGTAATCAATTCAAGGAAATTATCATTCTCACGTTAATTATACCAAGACAGATCATTTCCATCTAGAGCCATCTACTCATGAGACACCACCACTCAAAATCCATCAACAGAATACATCACGACGGAAAATTATTTAAATCCATTGAAATTTTTATTACACTACACCATCCTTAATAATATATCATTAATTTTGACACCAATAATTCTTATATCCCAAATACATTATCAGTTTCTATACCATTACCAGCTGACTTATAGTCCCTACAGACTCATAATATCTGATCATAAACTTTTTTCATATATTTATATATCAAAAGTATCAAATGAACTATTTTTAGACATCATCACTGCTCTCATAGAAGTGGATACACAGAAAAATCACAAAACTAACGAAGATAAATCTTCTCCATCACACCTCACATGGGTGTCTAATATTCTAAAACATGCATCTTACTAGTAACCTTTATCACTCCAATCTAAGTTCATGGTTACCCTAGAAACCTCAAACTACCTACCTTAGACCATTTAAAATTTCTTAACTGAGAAAGTGACCCCCAATAAAGATAAAAAAACATAAAAAAAGTTAATACCTTATAAAAAAACTTTAATAATTTCATCATGTTTTTACATCCACTCAAATTCAATGATGGAAAAAAGTTTACACAATTTTAGTTTTCTATATTTTTCATAATGATGTTATGATTTCTTAGACTAATAACATTAAAACCTCAAGAAAACTACCATTTACACAAGTTATGTTTAAATTTAAAGAATAAATACCTAAAAGGAAGGTTACTATTTACTTTTATTTACAATTATACATCTTTCTAAGGGTCAAACCAAAATCTCCATTTTCCTGAAATTAATTTTCATCATAATATTTAACTGACTATTATTGCAATAACAGTGAACCTTCATCAACCAATCTTTCTAATCTCCCCATAATCCTAGATGACTATTGTAAACCATTAATTATCCAACTATAAGATAATATCATCATAAATAGAATATTCATAATTGGTAATTTAGAGCTTCAGTCTTTTTAATTTTGTATATCATTTTTCTTTCATTATTCAGATGCCTTTATATATCTCTTTTCAAAAAAAATACATCTACAAAAACAGCAGCCACAGAACATTAAAAAAAATAGATATCACAATATACAAATAGTAAAAAAATATTCTAGTATAATAAAAAGATATTCCAAAGATGTAAAAACTGAATATAGTTCATAAATTATTTAAATATACTATAAATTTTTAAAAGAATAATAAGAGGTGGAATTTCAATGAGTACTTGTAGGGAACAAGTTGGAAAGATGACGTTTTTTGAAGTTGTAAGAAGTCTTTTTTTCAAGTGTTTTATTTTGTTTTCAAAGAATAAATAAATCATCTCACTTTGAAAAAGTTTTGGATGATTGGACTCACTATCATAATCAGAATATCTGACTCAAAATGATTAAGAAAATTCATCATATTGGGAATAAGTTTTCTGGAAGAAAAGGTTCATCAGACTCACCTTGGGTCCTAAATGAAGTTTCATTCATAATAAGTAAGTTAATCAAATTCTTCATGGATATGATGAAAATATGAAGATAATATGATTATATTGGTGTTCTAATAAATCATAAGTTGTTTGTAAAACTTCTTATGTAAGCTTCTTGAAGGGAATTGGGAAAACAGGTTCTTCCAATCATATTGAGTATTGGTTGGAGAGAAAGAAGTTTTTATAAGGATGTAAAGTTATAATACTTTCTATTATAAGTTAGATGATATGGAAGCTTATATTAAACATTCTCAAATTCATGAGGAATTCATGAGATAATCTCAAGTTTGTAGAATAATGAAGTTAGTGAAGTCAAATATTTGCAGTATCACTTTATCGATATAAGATCACCAGACTCAGAATTGTATATGTCTATGAAGATTTTTTCATAACGTGAAAATATAAAGATATTGGTTTTAATTCAAGCTAATAAAAACAATCTAAAAATATTCAGAGAAAGAAGTTGGATGTTACTAAAGTCGAATCTTCTGACATCAGTTCATCAGACATGGTGTGCCACCGAGTATCAGAGTGACACTGACAATGATAATCACACGTAGTGGTGGTTACAAAATAAAATTAGTGGAAAAAAAGTTTGTTAAAGAAAATTTGTAATTAGATTTTGTTGGGACTTATGAAAAAGTTGAATTCATTGAGACCAATGAAAAATCAAATCATAAATCAATCAATAATGTAGTCAACCATTTTCATCAATATAAATTTTTGGTTGTTTCCATTGGGTCAAGAGATATCAGACTTGATGTGCTACTGATTATTATATTGGAGGTGACACTGATCCATCAAAGGAAGATATAGGCGAATCCATTAGATGTGGGATGACATCGATAAAGTAATTGGATGCAAGATCATTAGTCTAGGGAAAATAATAAAAGGATAGTTATTTTAAATAGTTTCAAAAGTGTTTTTAAGGGGATATCAAAGTTTTAAGAGTTTAGAGAAAATGTTTTTCAAAGAAGTTTAAAGGCGGTGCTGAAGTATTTCTGAGAAAGTGAAGGATTATGTAGAATTTTCCATTGTGTTTATGAAAAAGGAAATACATCTGAGACTAATGAATTATAATAATGTTTATGGAAAAATTATTTCATATCTTATATTTGGTATGGAGCATCGGAATAAGAATATTGTTTAATAGTTGGTACGGAGCATCGACATGACCAGTTTCTTCATAGTTGGTTCTGAGAATTATAATGGGGAGACATATCGTTTTCATATGTTTTTTTAATTGGTTGGGAGAAATGTAATGAATAAGATACTATTGAACATATTCTTCCATCATAATGGAAAAATCATAATGACGATCAGAATCATACTGAAGAATTTTAGAAACTCTGAAGTAAGCTGAAATTGTGAGAAGATTTGAGAAACTTATAGAAGAGTTGGGAAGTGTTAAATATGTAAAATATGTATCTGAAATGAGATGAAAATTTATGTTTCAAGAAATTTGGATAAGAGGTAATGTTTTTTAGAATCCCACCTAAACTACTTTTGAGTCACATATAAATAGAAGAATTACTTTCTACTTTTTGACATAATTATTATTCAAGGAATAAGATAGAAGGTGGAGCATTGAATGTTTTTAGAGATAAAGAGTTTATGGATTGGGATTTCCTAAGGAATTTTTATAGAAAAAAGAATAAGAATAAGTAATATTGTATTCAGAGTTTCTGGATCAGACCAAGCAATCGTACTAGGATTTCTGGATTGAGGCAGAAGTAGTTCAAAATTGTTTCAATGGTATTCTGTAAAATTTATATTATCATTCTAGGTAAAAATATGGGAAAATCAAACTGGGTTATTGGATTGAGTATCATTACAAATTTCATATAAGTTATTACCTACTATTGGGTAGGAAACTGAAGAATTTTTTTGAAGATCATATTTGTGAAAGTTGATAAGAAATCATAGTAATATGTTTTTAAGCATTTGGTGAAAGTTTCTTAACTTATTATACAAAATTATATTACATCATTTTGTTCTACATGAATCACATGCACAATTGTATTGAAAATTGTGATACATGAGTGTTAGGGAATATCCTAATCATTGTATCCACAAAAAAAGGATTGTTTTATGGTGTATTGTGTGGTATTGGATTATTTCCAAACCATACCAAGGACTTAGCTAATCTTATTGAGTATTTAACCCTATAAACTCTTGTGTTCATTTGGATGTGTGATTATTTTTTTTAGCAAGTTAACGACTCTTTAATAGGAGTCTAAGTTTTTTTCAAAATAAAAGAAACTTAAAAGAAAAATATATCACTGATTCACCCCCCCCCCCCCACCACCACCACCACCTCTCAGTGATACTTATATCCTAGATGGGAAATTACAAGGGGTATCGGATCTAAGGCTCCCTTTGTTTACTCTTTACTAAATTTTTTTTGGAGAATTTTTAATGGAAAGTCTAAATTTTGTTAATAGTAAATGTATTCCAGTATTCAATGGTAATAACTATCATATATGAAAATATAGAATGTTTCTTTATCTTATTTCTCTTCAGTATGATGTTCTTGAAGCTGAAATAGGTGGATTTTCTCATATTGATCAAAAAATTTCTCTTATATCTATTGAAAAGAATAATCTTGAGAATTATGGAAGAGCTTATTTACTCTCATCACTTTTTGAAAGTGATTTTCTAATAGTGAAGTGTTTTGTTACTGCCAAAGGTATCTAGGATAAGTTGAACAACATTTATGAATTCAATACAAAAAGTGAAGAAGTCAAAGTTATAAATCTGGTGATTGAGGTGTAAAGATCTCAAGATGGGTTCTTATGAATCCATTGGTGACCTCTTTAATAGGTTGAATGATATTTTAATCATTGTCAAATGTATTGGGGAAAAGTTATAAGATTCCACTTTTATTGAAAATATCTTGAGAATTATTCCTGATAGGTTTGATGCTAAAGTTTCTTCATTGGAAGATAGAGATATATAAACATTATCTCTGGATTATTTTTATAGTATTGTCATTACTTATGAAATTATAAGAAAAAAAGATATGAAGGGAAAAACAAAATTTGATCATGAAATGTTTTCCAAGGTGTTCAACAAAGAAAATCCTGAAAATATTCTTGAAAAGGAATTTAGTGATTCTGATTCCAAAAATGAGGTATATAAAAATCTTGATGAAATTTTATCCTTGTTTTATAAAAATTTGAAAAGAGGTATAGGTAAATATAAGGTGAAACTCCCCTTGAATATTTTTGAATGTGGAGCCTTCATAGACTTTTCAGCTAATTTTCCTTGAATAAATAAATAATAGGATAGTGATAAATATGATATAAGGAAAAGAAAATTGTGGAAGAAACAAGGTGATAAATCTAAAACTTATTTCAAATGGAAAGATAAAATTTTATTCAAATCCAAAATGATAATATTTTAATTTAGAGATGATGAATAAGAAGAAGAAATAAAGTATGGATCTAAAAAATCTACTAATAATGCTAGAGATAATACTTTTATTATAACATTTAATAATAAATAGTTTGTAAGAAGTTGTTTTAAACAAGAAGAAACTCAATTATAATTTCATCTGAAAGAATAAATGAAATAATTCTTGAGAAATATTAGAAGGTTTTAGAAATAAATCAATAAGTTGAAATATGAAAATTCTTCAATAAAAATCAAGAATGTTTTCCTGATGAGAAATTTAAGATGCTAGAAAGAAAAATAGCAAGAGTTGTAACTTTTCTAGAAAAAAACTTTATAAAGATCAACATAGGGTTAAAAATGTCAAGAAATCAATTTTTGAAGTTAGTGAAATATTAGTAAAGGGGTAACATGAGACGGGTAAAATTTTACCTTCAAAGGTTGATAATAAATTTGAAATTGTTTCTAAGAAAATGAAATTTGGTAAAGTTATGTATGTGGTCAAAGTCCACAAAGTGGAAAAATCAGAAGTTTCTAAATTTTTTCAGTCTGGAAAAATTTCTATTACTTATAGTTCTAATAAGGTTGAAAAGAAAACTACGATGAAGAATAATATTTCAATTGATAATAGAAAGTTTATTTTCCAAGAAATTTCTAATAATAAATATAAGAAGGTTGTTCAGAAGCATGATCACAACTCCGAATAGTATAGAAGTTTCAAAGGAAAATATTCTTTTTATGGATACCACTGGTATTTTTGTGCATTCTTGCACATGGAAAATATTAATTGGTTTAATCATAAACACTATTAATATTCCACTAATTTAAGAAGGAAAAGTTTTAGTGGGAGTCAATCCCTTCAAAGGAAGAATTCTGAGAAGGATGTTCAAAATAAACCAGAGAATGTTGGTGAAAAAAAATTAAAAATAGGTTCCAAACCCTAGAAAATATTTGTAAAAGATATGAAAAAATATATAAATCTTGAAAAATGATGTCTTTTTTTGTTACCAACACAAAAAAAATTTGTTAACAGTTTTCATAAGCCGTAAGTTAAGAAGGATAAAGGGAAATAAAAATCTTTTATTGTAGAAACTTCTCTCAAATCCACAAAAAGGGAATTTCCCTAGATATTGGATAGTGGGTGTTTCTCTCATATGATAGGAGACTTAAAATTTTTGAAGAATGTGAAAGATTTTATATAAGTAATAGTGAAATTTAGAAATGATTAATCTCTCAAAATCAAAGGTATTGGATCAACCATCATAGGGTAAGAAAAGTTTAAATCCAATAAATATTTGTTTTTTAATGGGATAAAATAAAACGTATTAAGTGTTTCACAACTTTCTGATGAATCCAACAAATTTGTTTTTATAAAATATGGGTTTTTTTGAAAAGTGAGGAATATGGAAAATTAGTTACAAGATTCCAACATACAAAAGGAAACTTATTCCAAGTTGGTAAGGTTTAAAACTCTGGTTACTTTAGAATTATGGAATAGAATCATTTGTGGCATAAAAGGATATAACACATGTGTTAGAGAAATATGAGTAAGTTTACAAAGTGAGATAGTGTCCCTATAATTTTTGATACGTCAAGAAGAATATATTGGTGTTTCAATATTTCTCAAAAGGTAAAGATTAAAAAAATTGTCCTTAAGAAAGTTGATATTTGTTCAAAACAACCCCAAGAACTTATTCATTCCAATATCTATGGGACTATGAGAAAATAATCAACTCATGGAGATAAATACTTTATTACTTTCATTGATTACTTTACTCGCATTACATGTGTTATTTATATGAAACATAATTCACATGGTCAAAAAAATTAAATTTTTTGGGAGAAAACCTAAGAATGAATGTGAGTATTCAGTGAAGTGGTTGATAATAGAAAAAATGGGGAATAAATTAATAATTATAAAGTTATCCTATGAAGCATGGAATTCAGCATGAGTTCAGTACACAATACACTCCTCAACAAAATGTTTATTCTAAAAGGAAGAATAGAAGCTTGGTTGAAATAGGAAGAAATTTATTGATTGAACATGGTCTCTCTCATTACTTTTGGAGACAATCTGTGAGCACTGTTGTGTATGTTGAAAAATGATGTTTCTATAGGCAAAGTTTATATATGAATCCATTTGAAATGTTTTATGATAAAACTCCAATCTTGAAACACTTAAGAGTTTTTGGGATTACATGAATCATAAATAAAAAAGGTGGAAACCTTGGGAAGTTTGAGAAGAGTGGTGAAGATGGAATTTGTATTAGATATTCTCTTAAAGGAAAAGAATATAGATATTTAAACAAAGAGTTAGAAAGATTAGTTGACTCTGTTGATGTGAAAGTTATTGAAAACCCTAAGGAAGATATTGAACAAACATGTGCTGATATGGATGATAAACATTATGAAAGAACTTTTTTTAATAATTCTATTAAGGATACAAACAATTGTAATCCTATTTAATAATAATAATCGAACTCATCCATTTTTAGTAATGAGGATGAATCTCACAGATCTCATTCCATACTAAGGAATCAATTGTATGCTCAAAACATTATCAGTTATTAACATCAAAAGGTTCAAACAAGAAGAACATAAAAAATTATTACACATACTTCTTTTTATTCAAAAGTTGATCAAAAAGATGTGAATAAAGCTTTTGACCATCTGAAATGGGTTAAGTCTGTGAATAAAGATCTGGATCGGATAAAAAAGAATGATACTTGGGAACTCATACCTAAAATAAATAACAAAAATATTATTTCTACAAAGTGGTTTTTCTAGAAAAAGTTTAATGAATATAGTGAAGTGATAAGAAACAGAGAAAGATTAGTGTTAAAAGGCTACACATAGATTGAATTCATTGATTTTGATGAGACTTTTTCATCAGTGGAAAGTTTAGAAACTATCAGAATTTTTTCTGTTATTGCTGCACAAAGAAGGTAGAAAAATTTTCATATGGATGTGAAATAAACATTATTAAATGGTTCTATTTATGAGGAAGTTTATATTGAACAAGAATGTTAATTTTTTTAGGAAAGATTAAAGTTACATTTTCAAATAGAATAAATACTTGTATGTGATAAAACAAGCACTGAGATCATGGTATTCAAAACTAGATACCTTCTAAAGAAATATGGGTTTTAAGAAAGGTAGGGTTGATAGTAATCTGTGCATTAAATAAATTCAGGAATTTTACATCATTGTAATTATTTATATTGATAACATTATCTTTGTTGGGAATGATGAAATAAATTTTGAAAGATTTATTGAAGAGATGAAGAAGTTGTTTGAGATGTCAATGTTGGGTGAAATAAAATAATTTCTTGGGTAAAAAATCTCATAAAAGAAGAAAAAAATATTTCTTTTTCAACAAAAGATTACTAAGTAACTTTTTAATAATTTCATCATAGAAAATTAGAAATTTGTTTCCACACTGATTTTTGTGGGGACCAAGTTGACTAAAGAGAGAGAATAAAAGTAAGTTGACTCTAAAGAGTTTTGGAAGATACTTGGATTTTTTTATTAGACTACCTCAAGACCTAACATTGTTTTTGTTATTACCTTATGTGAAAAAAATTAGAGTTATCCAAAATAATCACATCTATTGGTAGTAAAAATAATTCTAAGTTATATCAAAGGCACAAAAAATTTCAGAATTGGGTATGGAATCTCAGAAAGTATTGACTTGTTTAGCTATTTAAATGTTCATTGGGCAAGAAATGTTGATGATAGATGATCCACGTCTGATATATTTTTCTTTCTAGGTAAAATTTGTGTTAGTTAGAATATAAATAAACAAAATTTAGTAACTATTATGAGGGATGAAGATATATATGTTGCTGCCATTCAATCTTTTACTCAACTTATTTGGATGGAAAATTAGTTGGAAGACATACTTGTTGAAGTAAAGTGACCCTATCTCTTTGGTTGTGATAATCAAAGTGCAATAAACCTTAAAAGAAACCTAGTACAATGTTCTAATTAAAAACATATTGAAATAAAATATCATTTCATCAAAGAGAATATGGAGAAGGATGAATTTAAGCTAGAGTATATTCCTACATCGGAATAAGTTGCTGAAATTTTCACAAAACCTTTACCGAAGGAATATTTTTCTAAATTGAGGTTGAACATGGGAATCCAAACTCTTTCTCATCAATGTTAAGGTATGTTTTTATGTCTGACCTCTCATATAGTCTTTGGATAGTGTTGTTAAGGGGGAGAATTGTTTCATAAATCTATCCATTGATATGTGATAAACCTTTTAAGAAAGCATGTATGTAGGGAGAGTTGTGGGTAAGCTATGATCTCAGCAGGTAAATCTGTGAACCAATCGAAATTTTTTTTGGAGTGGTTGTAGGAAAAAATATTTGATAGTAAAGTTGAATAAGTGAAGAAATATGTGAATAAAATAAGATAATTTTTCAATCAGTCACTATTTTTGGACAGAATGGTTTTTCTATTAATGATTCTTGTTTCCTATAAATTTCAGTGATTTATGAACCATGGTTTCCCAAAAACATCCAAAGTGGGATATTTTTAAGAACCCAGATCTTTATTTCAGGCATGAATCTTGATTTTGGGTGTTTTTGAGAAAAGGAGAGATATTGGAATTTTAGAAGTACACGTTGTGTACTTAGAAGTACACGCTTTGTGGTTAAAAGTACACACCGTGTACCGGGTTGTTATGGGTAGTTGTGTGTTGGTTGTGTGATGGCTGAGACATGGCCATGTGGGGTGACCTAGAGCTTTCCTAAAGAGGGGACTGGTTTATTCATGTACACGGCATGTACATTAAATGAACATGCCATGTGCTTTTTCTTTTATTTCATTAAATAGACCGTGGTCACGTCTAATCAGCATATTCATCTTCTTCTGGCCTCATCTCATCCAGGAGAAACTGAGAGTGATGTCTCGTCTTCAATCCAATTATCCTTCATCTGTTATTTGAATAAAACTCTAGTGAGTGCATTGGAATCGCCTCGGTGAGTTAGTCCTTCTTCTTGAATATTTCCTCCTGATTTCTTCTCTCTCTCTCAAGTTATTCAAATTTGAACATTTTTTAAGTTTTGTAGATATACAACATTCTAGGTCAATTTAAAGGATGAGGTTCAACTATATCGATCATACAACATCGAGGTGGGTGGTTTTTTCCTTACCATAGTTCGTATTTTAGTTATATATGCCTAAGTGTCTAATACCTTGTTAGGGTATTGCATGTTTTTGGAATTTAACCTTTTTTAATGTCTGATATGATTTGTTTGTTTAATAAAGGGTTATTAATTATGAATAAGGTTTACTAACTTGATTATAGAGGTGTTACCCATGTTTGATTTTTTTATGGTCGTTTGGTCTAGAAAGCATGTTAGGCTGCTCTGTTTCCATGCCTAGTGTTCTTAGTATGGAGTTTCTATTTAAATGCGATGAATGTGTTTCACATTATGAAAGTATGACCAGGGGAATTGACTATGAGAGATTCCAAAAGTAGGGTCTTTTAATTATGAATTTTTGTTATAATTGACTAGAGGTACTGACTGTGAGAGCTTCCATGGGTCATTGACCAGAGGAGTTAGACTGTGAGAGCTACCAAGAGGGTCATCGTTAAAAAAATGTTAGACTATAGGGAATTAACTATGAGATCTTCCAGAGAGTCATTATACTTTATTGTTGCTATGCAGACCAAGGGGTATAGACTGTGAGAGTTACCCAGGTGGTCGTTGCTATTTTATTAGTGCCTTGTGAGACCAAGGGGGTTAGACTATGTGAGCTTTCCCAGAGGGTCATTATTATTTTTAATTTGAAGATATGTAAAACCAAGGGGTTTAGACTACGGGTACTTTCCTAGAGGGTTGTTTTGAAATTTTTATATGATTGTGACAAGTCTAACAATCCCAATCACAAGCTTAAACTCAATCTTACTTTTTTTTTAGAAGGTATTTTGAGGCATCTATTTGTTATAGTTGTACAAGGGGATACAGAGCTTAGGCTAGATATCGAGGTTAAATTATTCAATATTTTGAATAAATAATAAATGTAAATGAATGTGATTGGAAATGTAGGATTGTTTACTTTTGAGTACTTACTAGTTGTTGCTTCATTTCTGCATATTTCCTACTATATATATATATATTCAATGATAGTTAGGCATGGATATTTTGGTGGTTGCCTACTAGGATTCATATCACACCCTATTTGGGTCATGCTTTTGGACTCAAATAGATTACATGGTTGCAGGTATAGACAAGGGAAAGCACCCTTCTAAATCAGGTACTTGATTGCTGTGGAGATGGGGAGCATGGGACAAAGCTGAGGCTTATGATGTTATTAGAGTTTATTTACTTTTCAGTACTTTGGATTCTGTTTTGTATTCCAGCATTGTGACTTGTTTTCCTGCTTTCCTAGACACATGTGACATGCATCATTTGTATATCTGTTGCAATTAATTTTACTATTAGTCTTCCATTTTTTACCTTGTTTTATGGTATTACTGCTTATACTACTGTTATTATTTTCCATTTCATTGCGCATACTCTTCCAATGAGGTCATAGTTTCCCCAGTATCACACCCAATGTCCTCACTGCTAGTCGGCAGCCTCTGGCATTCAAGGAAATGTGCTTGAGGCCTTGTGACCAATCGGGTATGGGGCACCTTTGGGCGACACCCGAAACCGGGATGTTACAATATTTATGAGACCAATTTTGAAAGATGAGTTTGGAATATTGAAGAAGTTTTTTTGGAAGTGTTGTTTTTTTCAAATAAGAAAGAAATCATGTCACTTTATAAAATCTTTGGATGATTGGACTCACCGTCGTAATCAAAATATCATACTCAAAATGTTGAAGAAAGTATATTATATTGGGAAGATTTTTTCTAGAAGAAAAGGTTCATCGGACTCACTGTGGGTTTGAAATGAAGTTTTGATAATAATAAGGAAGTTAATTGGAGTCTTCATGGATCAAATAAAAATCCGATAATGCTCTGCTAATCTTGGAGTTCTCGTAAATCATAAGTTGTCTGTAAAAATATGTTTTTAAAGGAAAGGGGGAGAACATGTGTTGCCAATCATATTGGGGTTTGGTTGGAGAGAAAGAAGTTGATGGAAGGATGGAAAGTTATAATACTTTCCATAATAATTCATATGATTTTAAAGCTGGTCTTAAAATTTCTCAAAGTCTTGAGGATGTCATGATACAATCTGAAATTTTTAGAACAAGAAAGTTAGTGAAGTCAAATATTTCCAATATTAGTTCATAATTGTAAGATCATCAGATGAATAATTGTCTAAGTATGTGAACTTCTGTTGGGAATGTGAAAATATGAAGATTTTGTTTTCTATTCTTGCTAATAAAATAGAAGATACAAATATTCAGAGAAATATATTGGATATTTTGAAGTAAAATATGTTAACATCAGTTCATTGGATGTGGTGTGACACTGAGTATTGAAGTGAAACTAACACCGATCATCACATGTAGTGGTGGATGAAAAAGAAAATTGGTGGAATTTTTTTTTGTTAAAGTAGACCAGTAAGAAGAGTTTGTTGGGACCAATGAAGAAGATGAATTTATTAAGACCAATAAAAAATCGGATCAGAAATCAGTCAACAATATAGTCAACCATTTTCAACAAGATTAATTATTGGTCATTTTCAATTAGGTCAAGATATATTGGACTTAATGTGGTGTCGAATATCAAACTAGAGGTGACGATGATCCATCAGAGGAAGACCGAGGCCAATCCATCATACGTGGGATGACAATGATAATGTAATTGGATACAAGATCATTAGTTTAGGGAAAAGTGGAAAAAGAGAGTTGTTTAAAATAGTTAAAAATGTGTTTTCAAGGGGATCTTGAAGTTAGAAGTATTTAGAGAAAAAATTAAAATAAATTTGAAGCTCATGCTGAAGTATTTATAAGGAAGTGTAAGAATATTTAGAAGTTTCTACTATTTTTATGACAAAATAAAATCAATCAGGGAATAACAAAGTAGAAAAAATGTTTATGGAAGAATTATTTAATATCTTATATTTGGTAAGGAGCACCAGAATGAGTAGATTGTTTAATATTTGGTATGGAGCATCGTAATGACTAGTTTTTTCTCAGTGGGATCCAAGATTCAAAATGGGAATACATCCTATTTTCATATGTTTTTTAATTGGTGTGGAGAAACATAATAAATAATATGCGTCTATCATAATGGAGAAATCAAAATGATGATTGGAATTGAATTGAAGAATTTTAGAAAGTCTAAAGTTGGATGAAGTTGTGAGAAAATAATAGAAGGTTAGAGAATAGTTTAAAATAATTGAATAAGTCAAAGGTGTATATGAAATTTAAGGAAAATTTATGTTTCAAGAAATTTGGTTAAGAATGAAAGTTTTTTAGAATCCTAACTAAACCACTTTTGGTGTACCTATAAATAGAGGAAGTACTCAGTACTTTCTGACACAAGTATTTTTCATGGAAGAAGAGAGATCATGGAGTGCTGAAAGTTTTTAGAGAGAATGAGTTTTTGGTTTGGGATTTCTTGAGGAAGTTTTCTAAATAGAAGAAGAATAAGTAAGATCGTATTTAGATTTTCTAGATTGGACTGAGTAATCATACTGGGATTTCCAGACTGATCCAGAAGTAGTTCAGAATTGTTTTAAAGGTATTCTGGAATAGTTATATTATCAGACTAAGAAATCTAAGTAGAAGATCAGACTGGGTTATCATTATTAAGTATCATTACAAAGCCTGGAGAAGTTCTTACCTACTGCTGGGTAGAAAAGTGAATAACTTTTTTGAATATTGTTTTTGTGAAAGTTGACAAGGCATCACATTAACATGTTTTGAAGCATCTTGTGAAATTTTCTTAACTTCTGACAAAAAATTTTATTACATAATTTCTTGCCACTTGAAGCACATGCATAGTTGTATTGAACATACACTATAAAAATGAATAGTTAGCAGTAGTTTACTAGCGGTGGTTATATTAAGTGCCACTAAATAAATTTAGTTTTAAAAATAATAATATAGTGCAAATTTCATCAAACTACTACTATATTTTTTATATTTTAATAATTAGCGGCGGTTTCCATTAAGCACCATGAAATGTTTTAAATACCATATTTTCTCCACCACCCACACTTCCTCTATGTGAGCCAACCCCGAACCCTATCTTCCCATACTCCCCACGTGACCCTAACCCCACAACCCCCACCCTATAACCTCCCTCCCCCCAATGATGACAATAAACCCTACCCCCACCCCCACCTCTGACCTCCCTCCTCTATCCTAAGCGGTGAACCTGACCCCTGAAAACACCCATATGACCTCCCGTTTCTCATAGGCGATGCATAAACTGCCCTCTGACCTACCTCTTCATGATGGTGACACAACCCCCCCCCCCCATGACATATCTCTCCCTACCAGTGTCTCAAAACCCCCCTCCCATCCAACCTTCTTCTGTCATCCTCTATGGTGACCCCAACCCCCGTGACCCCCCCCCCCTTCGACCTCTCTCTTCATAGTGGTGACAAAGAACCCCCCCCCTCCCATCCAACCTTCTTCTGTCATCCTCTATGGTGACCCCAACCCCCGTGACCCCCCCCCTTCGACCTCTCTCTTCATAGTGGTGACAACGAACCCCCCCCCCCCCTCTGACCTTCCTCTCCCCCATGGTTTCCCTCCGTGATGGAAAAACGGACCCCCCCCCCCCCCCCGACCTCTCTCTCCCTAGCTCAGTTATCCTCCCCCTGGCCTCTTAAGGAATCTTTGGCCTTGTTGTAGTGATTTATTGTCCCACATTGTGGAAGTGGTAGACCAGAGGTTGGATTTCTCTATTGAATAGCTCATTAAATTAATAAACACTAATTTCTTAACTCTTTAATCTTGGTTTTAGATTCCTAATTAAATTATTATATATATATATATACCTATTTTAAAGGTAAAACATTTTTCTCTTTTTTCCATTGAATACATAGGTTTTTTATATGAAAATATGTATTTAAAATTTATTTTCCAACTACCTTGCACTCCTAACATTTGATAAAATTATATAGAGTTTTTATTACATTATTCAATGACATTAAAAGTTATTTTGGTTCTTAGAATAATTTTTAATGGAAAATTGTGACTTCCAAGGGCATTCATGGATTTTTAAGAACTAATGTTGGGTTACCTTGAATATAGTGATATTATGATGATTAAATATTTTAATTTTCAAAGGAAATTTTCTAAAGAGGTTTCTCAAAGTGTATTATCTTGTGGCCTCCATACCAAAAAATATATTTTATTGGTTATAATATACATAATTGGATTTTATTGATTTATCTATAAATTTTTCACAATAATTGTTGGCACAATGACACTTGGTTATACCCCTATACTTTAATTTAAATTGTACATGCTGAGCTTTTTTTTTGCCTCTATTTTCCTCTTTTCAATACTTATTTTAAAACATGAGATTGATTGACTTAATTAATTTAGTTTTCCTACATTTTGATTCTATAATAAATTATTAATCTTGTAACAGCCCAACCCTATTTACCCAGAGTCGGTGCATTATTACATAACATTGGAATGATAATAATGAAATCATGTCTCGAAAGACCGATCAGTTTAGTATTATTGGTAACAAGATTCATACATAAGTTCAACTTTGCAACTTGGAAAGAAATACAACATGAATTTGTTCCATTAGAAACATCCAAGCCTCCTAGATTATGCCTGCAAGTCACTCATAAATAACTTCTTCGTATCTTGGGAAAATGAAACATAAGAAATGGGTGAGCTCAAATGCTCAGTAAGGGTAAGAAATATAGTGGAAAATAACATAAATATTAAGCATGGTGAATAATTGAAACCACATTCATTTACCAATAATAAACATGAATACTTTTATGGTAGGAATATGAGCTGAGTAAATAATGCCATAATAAAACTTAATCATGGGTATTCTACTGGTCAAATGACCACATGAACCATCAATATTATTTTCATAATGAGGGAATGTATAATGTCGGACATTCTGAAACATTTTTTCAAGGCCTCGGCCAAGACCTTGAAAAACGATTAAGGCCTCGACAAAAACCATATTCAAATTGGGAAAGGCCTCGGCCAATTCCATGTCTAGTTGTCTCATGAGACATATCGATGCATCGAGGAGCTATAGCGGGCTCCACCCGTCACTTACTAAGTCTAATACATTACTCATATGAAAAGGCTGAAATATAACATAAATATCTGTATTAAAACTAGTATACGAAATGTCAATACTTTAACCATAAACCATGAATGGTATAAAAATAACACATCCACAGTCAAACATATCACAAAAACATCAATACAATATGGAAGATTTGTATCATAATGAATTGACTTCAAATAAGTATAAAATTCGTTGAAGGATGTTGACATAGATGAAATCAAAACTATTTGAGAGAAATATCTCGTTATTTTTTTGAAATCATTCAAAGTTACATAATTATAAAAGAAAAATTTTATTTTTAAAATATTATTATAATCTTGTAAGGGAATATTTGACAATGTTATAAAGGCAGAGAATAACTACACCCTCTGTATAAAAAAACATTCTTAACTTAATTTTGTTGAAATGGTCGTAAATTACCTTGTTTGGAAAACGACTGAAAGATTCCATTCAAAAACATATAAGTTAAAATAAGGGTATAAATGAATTTAACTCATTGAATAGTAAATAGGAAAAAAGTTTTGAAATACATTTTTAAGAAACATGGATGCGGATGATAAAGAGGTCTTAGTAGATACTTATATAAAAACAACCTCTGATAATAAAGAGATTGAAGAATTAACCATTACCTTGTACTTTTCCTTGGTCGAGGGTAGGTTAACCTCCTGTATAATGGTGAAATAATTTTTATTAAATTATTAAAGAACTATATTCATTAATATGATATCGTATATTATCTTCTAATATTTCTTTGTTAATAATATTTTTGTATTATCGTCATTTCGGGTGTTAACTGGTTCATTTTCCTTTATATGCTTTGTTACATAAGTAATGTTTGTTATGGATAGGATGTATCTTATTCATATTCAAAATGATATTAAGTATTTAAACATTATTTGTAATCATAAATTGAAAATTAGTCTTGAATTGATGTGATGGGGAATGAATCTCATCGTGTTTGTGGAGACGGTAATTTGTACGTATGCACGAGCGATAATTTCCTTCTTTTGATATTAAAATAATATATAATTGGATGGTATATCGTATATAAAGAATCATTATAATGTTATATTTATTATTTACATCAATTATAAATCATTATTATACCCATACAAATAATAATGTATTGATTAACAAGCTATACCACGACGTGGAGATGGTAAGTCGTACGTACGCACGTATGGTGACATGTCATTCAAAGAATGGATAGAATAATGAATATGGTTGTACAATATTTATAATAACATAAAAGTATATAGAAGATACTGAAGTTATTATTTTATAATGGAAACAACAAAGAAAGAGGAAGTGTAAGAAGAAAGTAACTTGAAAGAGGTGATGAAATATTTACCTCTTCTTTGGGTTCTTCCTTCTGATTTGATCAAAAGGGATCTTTGGTTGGCTTTATGACTAAATTAATGCATCTAGGATGAATGTAGTACCGTTGATAGGGTATTTGGGTAGAGGTTGGCTGAGATAAATGGCGTTGAATGTGTGAACTAGAGAGAATGAGAAGTTACCTTTTATAAGAGGGGTAAGGGGCACCTTAGGAAAATCTAGAAATATTATTTTATAATAAAATAATTTTCGGTTTCTAAAGGATACAAAAAAATTATTTAAAGGATAAGGTGTGAATGGTTATAAAACCACTCAATTAATAGGTTTTATAAAGTTTTGGGTCACTATATTAATCTTATATTTTATATTTAACACTTAGTTAAATAGTTCGACATTTACCATATCTCTTTGTATTTTTATATTATATGGTTAATAAACTTACTATATACTTCCAAGAAAACCCCAAGTGGTTCATTAATGATACACCTATCATTATATAATTCGTTTGGACAAACCTTAGATTTTTAGGAATATAATATTAATTAATAATATAATATTTTTTTAAAAAACTCTTTTATGTCAATTTTGACACTATTTGGTATTTTGTTTTTTCTAAATTCATAACAGCATTATTACTTTGGAAATAATTCATCTAACTAACCCTAATATGTCATATTAACCTATAAAATTATTTTAATTCATAAAAAGTCTCAAATTACATTTATTTGTATATTTATAATATCAATTATTTTAATATTCCATTAATTAGGTAATTACTACATCATCATCGTGTCATAAATAAATTAAATTATTTAATGTCTAAAAAATATAAATAAAATACCATTATGTAGGAAATATTTTTATATTTCTAATGAATATTTATAGTCTAATTTATCTTATGTGTAACCCTATATTAAAAATCGTTTAGTTATTAAATGTTGAATTTAACACTTTTAACTCTTCTTTGAATTAAATAATAATAAATGTCCTAATCTAATCCAAGTGGACCAAAGAGGTTCATATTTTATTAATAAGGTTTTTTTGGTCGAATTATACTTATTAAATAGAATTAGGATGTGTTTTAGGGTAATAATAATATCATTTTTACCCTTAATTACCTTATTTACTTTTAACCGTGGTAAATAAAAGTAAAAAGTTACTATTCACCAAAAATTATTTTCATCTTATTGAACCAAATTTTACTTACTAATATAAACTATGTCTCCCATATATTTGAAATTTAACTCATAGAAGCGATAAAATTAAGTTCTATGTAAATTTGCAAATGCTCATAGGAGGTGGGTAAAAGATGGTAAAAAGTTCGATAAAATTTTTATATATCTAAAATTATTATAAACTGACTCCAATGAATTACATTGGACTTATATAGGCATTATGTATCTATTTTTACCTAAAACAAATTTAAATAAAATAAATAATTATTTAAATAAAAATTCAATTTTAAACTATAACTCAGTGTTTTTCGCTATTCCTCAAAAATTGAATTTTTCAGAAAAATACAAAAAATTCAGCCTAAGCTAATTTAGATACTCCGAATCCAAAAATGATGTCCATTTTGAAAGATAAAATTTATAAAATTTAAAAAATTGGGTATTACTATTCATAACGGCTCGTTTGATTGGTTGTGGTGTGTTATAACTCAAAGTTACGTACAACACATGCTGTTGTATTATTCAAAGAGAAGCATATCGTGGAAGCTTGGGGTGTTACATTCTCCCCTATTTCAAATAATTTTGTCCTAAAAATTTCTAGAATATTACTACATAAAAAGACGTGGGTGGTTCTTCATCATAAGTTCCTCAGGTTCCCACGTTGTCTCTTCCATCTTATGGTTTCTCCATAGAACTTTTACCAGATGAGTCGTCCGGTTTCTCAGTACTTGTTCTCTTGTATCAGGAATCTTGACAAGATCTTCGCAATAAGACATATTGGGTTCCAGTTCTAATTCCTCATAGGTAAGTACATGCGTTGGGTCAGGCATGTATTTTCTTAATAGTGATACGTGGAACTCATCATGAACTTTGGAGAGACTTGGAGGCATTGTCAAACGGTAATCTACAACCCCAATTCATTCTAGAATTTCTAAAGGTTCGATGTACCTTAGACTCAATTTTCCATTCTTATCGAAACATATAACACCCTTCCATGGAGATACCTTCAAGAAAACATGATCTCCTACCTAAAATTCCAAATCCTTCCTTTGGTTATCGGCATAGCTCTTCTGCCTACTTTGAGCTACTTTGATGTGGGTTTGGATTACCTTCACCTTTTCCATCATTTCCTCCACAAGTTATGGGCCTACGATTTTTCTTTCACCCACATCATCCCAACAGGTTGGTGTGCGACATCTCTTTCTATATAACACTTCATATGGTGCCATCTGAATACTTGAATAGAAGCTATTGTTATAAGAAAATTCTACCAGAGGTAAATATTGATCCCACATACCTTGAAAGTCAAGTGAGCATGATCTCAACATGTCTTATAACGTTTGAATAGTCCGTTATGATTGTCCATCAGTTTGGGAGTGGTAGGCAGTGCTCAAATGAAGTTCAGTATCCAGGGATTTCCAAAGACTTTTCTAGAATCTTGATGTAAAATGTGGATCACAATAAGAAACAATAGATAGTGGTACTACATGAAGTCTTACAACTTCATTAATATACAGTCTTTCTAAAAGTTCAAGTGGTAAATCTACTCTTATAGCAAGAAAATGTGCTAACTTGGTAAGACGATCAACAATGACTCATATTTCATCATTCCTTCTAGGAGTATTTGGTAGTTCCATAAAAAATTATATTGTAATATTATCCAATTTCTACTCTGGTATGGTTAGAGGTTTCATAACTCCTCCAGGGTGTTGCCTTCTAGCTTTCACTTGTTGAAAACCCATACATCTTGACACAAAATCAGCAATCTCCCTCTTCATGTTGTCCCACAAAAAAAGTTCCTTCAAATCTCTATACATCTTAGTGCTACTAGGGTGTATAGAAAAATTGGAACTATAAGCATCATCCAACAATTCCCTTTTTATATCATGTATTTCGTGATCACAAAGTCTCTTACCAAATTTCAAAATTCCATCTTCATACACAAAGTCACTCAATCTCCCATCATTAATAGCTTTAATCTTCTTTTGAAACTCTTCATCACTGGTCTGAGAACTCTTTATCCTTTCTAGTAAAGATGGTTTGGCAACAATTTTAAAAAGTATGATGTTTCACCTTCTATGGTGATTCCCATATCCATCTTTACTAGATCCTTGTATATAGGATCCTTTTCAAATCTCATCTTGTTCAAAACTCCATTATCCTTTCTAATCAAAGCATCTGCCACCTTATTTGCCTTCCTCGGGTGGTATTATATAGTGCAATCATAATCCTTGAGTAGTTCAATCCATATCCTTTTCCTCATTTTGAGTTCTTTATGTGAGATAATATACTTCAAACTCTTGTGATCGGTATATATCTCACATTTTTCACCACAGATATAGTGTCTCCAAATCTTCAAAGAAAATTTTACAGCTGCTAACTCAAGATCATGAGTATGATAGTTTTGCTCATGAATTTTTAGTTGTCATGATGCATAGGCAATAACCCTATCATTCTGCATAAGGACACAACCAAGTCCTTTCTTTGAAGCATCACTATAAATAACAAACCCATCATTCCCCAATGGTAGAGTCAATATAGGAGCATTGACTAATATTCTATTTAATTCTTCAAAAAAATCTTCACATTTTTTTTCCAAACAAATTTCACCCCTTTACGTGTGAGCTTGGTTAATGGGTTAGCCAATCGAGCAAAATTCTGGACAAAACGCCGATAACAACCTGCTAAACCAATAAAACTGCGTACCTCAGTTATACTTATCAGTGATGGACATTCTTGGATTGTTCTTGTATTAGAAGTATCAATGGAGATTCCATCCTTAGAGACGATATGGCCAAGAAAAGAAATCTCCTAAAGCCAAAATTCACACTTGCTAAACTTCCCATATAATTCGTGTCTTCTAAGAGTCTTTGGGATAATGCGCAAGTGATTTTCATTATCTTCATGGATTTTTGATTATACCAATATATCATCAATAAATACCACTACAAAGTTATCAAGATATTCCTTGAAAACTCTGTTTGTTAGATCCATGAAAACAGAGGGTGCATTAGTCGATCCAAAAGGCATTACTATAAAGTCATAATGCTCGTACCTGGTTCGAAATGTTATCTTCAGAATGTATTCCTTCTTCATGCACAATTGATGATATCCAAATTGAAGGTCAATCTTTGAAAGGTATTGAGCTCCATGAAGTTGGTCAAATAAATCATCAATGCGAGGTAGGTGATAATTTTTCTTTATTGTTATAGCATTGATCTCCCTATAGTCAATGCACAACCTCATAGATCCATCTTTCTTATTAACAAAAAGGACAGGGGCTCCCCATGGAGAAAAACTAGGGAGAATAAATCCCTTAATACTCAATTCCTCTAGTTTTTTCTTTAGTTCTACTAATTCCACAGTGGTCATTCTATAAGGGTTCTTTGATATGGGCCTTGAACCAGGAATTAAATCAATAGAAAACTCAATTTCTCATTTTGGAGGATGTCTAGGTAAATCCTCTGGAAATACATCAACATACTCTTGCACAATAAGTACGTCATCTATTTGAACATTCTTTTCCTCACCCACATTTATTTAATTCTCTTCCTCCCCAATAATTGAATTTAGTTGAGCTATTAGTGGTGGATCTAGATAAGAATTTGGTGGTGATGATTCTGATCTAAAGATAAGTTCTTTATCATCGTCATCAAAAATAGTAACCTCCTTCTTCTTACACTAAATTTTTGCATCATGGTCCGAAAGACAATCCATACTAAGGATTATATCAAATTCAGTCATGGGTATGATGATGAGATCAGCAGATAAAGAACATTTATATTCCCTAATGGGAACTGATTCACAAAACTTTGAAGCAATGATAATTCCCTTATGAGTTTTGACTGACAACTCCCTTGTTAAATCAAATTGGAAATATCTAATTTTCTTAGCAAACTGGGAAGATATGAAACAATGTGGTGATCCTGAATCAAATAAAGCATTGGATAAACATGAGGAAACCATGAAATTACCTACCACCATGTCTTTCGGGGATTCAACCTCAGTAGTAGTGATCACATAAGCATGGCATTGATCCCTTGGCCTTTTCTGAGGTAAGTTTCCCTGACGCTTAGGACATTCATTTTCATAATATCCCATCTCCCTACAATTGTAGCATTGAAAATTGGTAGTGTCTTTCTTTCCCTTAGAATCACCAGCAAGATGGCCTTTCTGTCGACATTTGTAGCATACTCATTTTCCTTTTAGACAGGCACCAGGATTCTTCCTTCCACAATTGTCATATGTTGGAAATCCAATTCTTCCCTTCTTCCCTGTTTCCTTATTTCCTTTCCCATAGTGTTCAACATATCTCTTCTTCTCTTGCTTTGCTTTAAAGTCATAAGACTTAGATAATTCCTTCTCTTTCTTGATAGCATAAGAGACAATATTGTAAAGACCCATAATTTTGGTGGAAACTTTTTTTTCTTAAATGCATGGGAATTTTAAGAGTCCGTGAAAACTAACGGCGCATGATTTTGAGGCCTAGTGTGCCCGAAATCAATTTCTGAAGTTTTGCTTCGGTACATTCAGTAAACGTATGAGCGGGTTTTTATAACTTTTGAACCGGTGAACGGAATTGAAATCTGAGGGCACCGTTGAACTCGCAGTGCCGGTATTCGATTAAGAAAACTTTCACCTCAACGGCATTTGGTCGAGAATAAAAGATATTTTTTGGGTTTTACGTGGAATAATAAAATAAAATAAGTGCATGTCTTATTTTATTTTATTTGTTATAACAACCGTGTGGAGGTTGGAGGTGGGGACCGCCACACCTTAACCTCCCATGAGAGGTTATGGTCGTGGGTCCCACCCGAACTCAACCTCCCTTGTGTGGAAGTTGTGGTGGGGACCACCCGGGATTTAAACCCCCTTGAAACACCCCATTAATGGAGAAACTCTCAAATTTCCATTAAGTGTATGGGAGCCTCTTCAACTCCCCTAACACTTAATGTGCTTTATCCTCCTGGTTAATTAATTGAGCCAACACATTCAATTAGTTAATTTAATTCTCCATTTTAATTTTGTGCCAACATCTGAAATAATAGACAATATTTTATTATTCTTTTTTGGCATTTCTCATTTAGTGGGATCCTTTGAGAGTAGGGATTGGTAGAATTAGTGTTCTCCAATGAAGAACCCCACCTCCCAACGAAGAATGAAGAACAAATAATGTCGACCTTCTTCGACTTCTTCCTTGAAGTTTCAACCGTCGAGAGACGTCTTCGATGACTGACTTCCATGACTCCGTCAATGAACAATGATCGACGACCAAAGGTAGGGGTGTGTTTTGAATTGATAAACATTGATTCTTTCTTCCATGAGTTTTTCTCTTGACCTGCTTGCTACCAAACTAACGCAGAAGGACCGATCCAAACGAACATGTCTCAATCCCTCCGCCGTTTTTGTGAATGTTTGGTGTGTTCTTCGCGTTCTTCATTGGTGATGAAAAATGGATCATTGCGAGTCTGTTGTCTGATGCAATGATCCCAAATTGAAGACCCAACATCACAACGACCTAGAAGAGGTGCGACGACGATAGCGGGCAACGGATCGGACCAGAACAGGAAGGACCGTTCCTTGACCGTTCTTCGAGTGGGTGAATCAAATCGTGTTTTCGGAGCTGATCAGAGGCCTGAAAACACCAGAGACGACTATAGGACATCGTGGAAACCTAGTTTCTGAAGTTTCATGATGAACGGACCGTCAGAACGAGGAATGGACTTCACAGGAGAAGCGCTGGCCGGAGGCACCATTTCTGGAAAATTCCAGAATACACGGCATGTACTTCTGACGAACATGTATGGGTGTTCTGCAGCTTGAGTTTCGGACGTTAGACAAGTCACACACGGCATGTGAACCCAGTCACACAGCATGTTTTATCTACGATGAATGGCAGAAGCGGCTTCGCGAGACATGGCATGTATTCTGGGAAATACATGGACACAGGCAGAATTACACGGCCAAGAGGTGCGGTGTGTACTGTCTACACAGAATGGCAGAAGCGGCTTTGCGAGACTTGGAATGTATCATGGGGATACATAGACACGGGGTGGAGTGCACGGTCAAGTAAGACACCACACAACCAGGCATGGCCAGAGGCATAGGCTACCCCGTGTACCCATTACACAGGTTGGAGAACATGGGTTGAGGCCGTGTACGGGCACATGGCCAGCATACACGGAGCTGACCCCAGTTTCTTGGACACGGCATGTAACCATACCACATGCCATGAACTTTCTTTTCTAAAAGATCAGCCTTATGATATGGTCCATTGTACATGGGTAGTACCCGAGGCCTAAAGACACGGCGTGTTCCACATTCCTACACGCCATGTACTTTTTGAGAAATGTCTAGGTCATCTGGTCCTCAGTATCATGGACATGTTTTGTTTGGGTTATCCCCTAGGACGTGGTGGATCTTTGGGATACTTCTTCATGGAATTTGATGTATCGAAACTTGGCTTGAGGAGAAGACCCTCCCAGAATCAAGCATGATTCGTGCGGAACCCTATGGATGGCTATGTACTAACGACTGTTCCTGGATCCTGTGTGGGTTAGACAACATTGAAAATTGTTCATGGATACTGTGTGGGTTCGACAACACTGACAACAGTTTTTGGATCCTGTACGAGTTTGAAAACTCTGACTACTGTTCCTAGATCATGTGTGGGTTCGACAATTCTGACTTTGGTTCCTGGATCCTATGCGGGTTCGGCAGAATAACTGTTCCTGGATCTTGTGTGGGTTCGACAGTTCTGATTTTTGTTCCTGGATCCTATGTGGGTTTGACAGAATAGATGATTCAGTGGCTACATATGATCATCTCTATCTCTCTTCAAAAGTTGTATACATGTGTGAGCTGAGTCAGTAACTTTTTTTTTGTCTCACGTTTGATATGGATTAATAAATAACTTAGGTATATGTATGGGTATATATCTAAGTGGGGTTATCTGTGGATTTCATACCTTTTGGTTTATCCTTTTTGGATTCTGTGAGACCTTGAGGTTCTCAGGGTCCCTACGGATTATCTTTATACTCACCCCTTCATGGGCTATGCCCACACCTCAATGTGTTTGATGCAGACGACGGAAAGTACTAACCGAGGCTGAGTGTATGAGGACTGGACAGTCCCCAAAGGTGGACCTCATGAAGATTCAGTACCCGGTGGAGACTGACAGATTTGGAGTGCTGAGGAGGATATATGTACCTACCCTTCAGGTTGGATCCATGGTGGATGATCCAGGAGCTTCTTTCCCTCTTTTAGTTGTTTGTACCTTTTCATTTGTACTTGTAATTTACAGTTGGGCTTGTATCTTCGGCCCCTTTACTTTTCATCACTCTCTTGTTAAAGAGTTTTACTTTGTGTTTTGTATCTAGCTGTGTACTCTATTGTGTGCTTTTTCAGTTATAAAGGAAATTCCTTCCCAGTATAAGGATTTACACCTTTGGTTCTAGTCGCCAGCCCCTAGCCTATGGAAGGCGGGCTTGGGGTAGTCACGACATGAGCCCCGGGGGATGAGTCGTAACAAATTGATATCAGAGGAGTCGGTTCTACCACAGAACTTAGGACTCTGATCTATTCTGTGAATAAATAGTGTTAAGGTTACTGGGTTTGGTTTTCAATTCAGGGAGTCCAGTATTGGTGCAGCGGCTGACGTATCCATACACTAGGACCCTGACATATGATTTATGACTCAGTTCATGAAAACACTGATTGTGTGTGTGTTTTGAAGAGTCTACTTTGTGATATCTTTTGATTCAGGTCACTAGGTATAACTTATTGACCACGGTGCACATGTTTCTTTAGAGTTTGCCTCCACGTAGACAACAAGCAAGGGTTCCAGGATTTTTACGAGATGGAAGCCCACCGAGCGACGAGGCCTCGGTGCAGGGCCCAATCACAGTAGAGGCACCAGTGATACCACTACTCGTTGGAACACCGATGCCACCAGCCCCAGTAGTAGAGAGTGCACACCGCCTGAGCATGTTGCATGAGTTCCAGTGCCAGAGGCCGCCCAGGTACAGGGGGGTGACGGACCCACAGGCAGCTGAGGATTGGCTAGAGGATGTAGTGAGAGTATTCAAACTGGTAGGGACACCAGCAGACCTTATGGTGATCCTTGTTGTGAGTCTCCTTTAGTCAGTAGCAAGAAGATGGTGGAGCTTGATGCTCTAGGTGCATGACGAGGTGACACTACTCTGGGTAGACTTCGAGAGACTGTTTCGGGAAAATTTTGTCCCAACCACCCTACGTCCGGTGCGGATACAAGAGCTACTACATCTATATTAGGGTAGCATGATGGTGTCACAGTACTCAGCAAGGTTCATTGACCTATCATGCTACTCCACATATATGGTGTGGGACCCATTCTTCAGGACCCAGACCTTCGATTAGGGGATCAGGCGAGAGAACAGGGCTTAGATGATCTCCCTCAGCATCCCGACGCAGGCGGGGGTGTTGGAGCGAGCCCTCTTAGTGGAGAGTTTCCTTGGTGAGCAGTCACCAGTAGTGATACCTGCCACCAGGCATCACGTAGCGGAGTCTTCTGCAGCAGGCAGAAGACAGATGTCATAGAGGTCTAAGCGGACCAGACCATCTGGTGGATGACCTCATGACTCAGGTTTGGCTGTGTGAGGCACACGAGATAGATCCAGTCATTCGAGGAACAAGCAGTGTTTCATATGTGGTGGGTAGGGTCACATGGCTTGTGACTGTCCGACCCGCCATATGGATGATCAATAGACAGTTGAGGGACCTCCCAGGCAGAGGCAAAGGTTTGATCAAGGCGATCCATAGGGTGCATGCGGATGTGGCAAAGGAGATGGTCATGCAGCTGGTGGTGGATGGCGTTACGAGGTGTTACCACCACCACCACCAGGAGGTCCACCCCGACCACAGAGAGAAGCTGGATATGGGAGAGCTCAGCTCCAAGAAGCTGAGGCTTACAATCACGGTGCTCCGGAGATGATTCGAGGTACGATCTGTTTCTACTCCACCTTGGTTTCAGTTCTTATAGACATAGGTTCCAGTCATTCTTTCATTGCCATTGCCCTTGTTCGGAGCTCGGAGATTCTGACGGAGCTGTTGGCCCGATCCTTATGGCTATAGACTCCTACAGGAGTAGACTCGACAATCATGCACTCGTGCCGGTAGTGTTAGCTTACTCTAGGAGGTGAGATCTTTGGCTGGGATCTCCTCATAGCAGTATCGAGGCCTTACAACATCATCTTGGGTATGGACTGCTTATCTATGGTCCATTCTCAGATCGACTGTATTAGGCGCAAAGTGTGTTATGTCCGCACGGATGGGACCTGGTTCACCTTCACCAACGAGAAGGGAGCCTTCGCAGTGCTGGACGGACTTACTCGGAGGAGGGTGTAGCCGATCACTCATCAGTTGGCCTGCCTTACCCTCGGGGCAGTTGATATGGAGAGTTTGACTTATCCTGTAGTGGTTTACCAGTATGTGGATGTTTTCCCTGAAGATGTTTCAGGTCTACCTCCTCGTAGAGAGGTGGACTTTTACATTGACCTGTACACTATGACAACACTGATATCTACACCAGCATATCAGATGGCTCTCACTGAGCTTTGTGAGTTGTGGGTACAGCTAGAGGACTTATAGGGGAAGGGATTCATCTGACTTAGTGTTTCTCCCTGGGCAGCCCTGATTCTGTTCACCAAGAAGGTAGATGGGAGCTTGAGGCTTTGTGTAAACTACCGTCTCCTGAACCATACGACCGTGAAGAACAAGTACCCACTCCTGAGGATTGACGACCTCTTTGATCATTTAAAGGGAGCATGGTGGTTCTCAAAGATAGACCTCAGATCAGGCTATCACCAGCTCAAAGTTTGAGATGAGGATGTATAGAAGACAGCCTTCAGATGTCAGTACGACCACTACGAGTTCTTGGTAATTCCTTTCAGAATAACCAATGCTCCAGCAGTGTTCATGAGTCTCATTAATAGAATTTTCCAGCCATACCTCGATTTCTTTTTTATATTCTTCATTGATGACATTCTGATCTACTCGACTACTGAGGAGGAGCATCCATACCATTTTCAGGTTGTACTTGACACACTCCAAGAGCACCAGCTTTATGGTAAGCTCTCTAAATGCCAGTTTTGGATCCGAGAATTTCACTTTTTGGGACATGTCATCTCAGAGGATAGAATTTCAGTGGATCTAGTGAAGATTTTGGTGGTACTCACTTGGGATCCACCCTGGAGTGTGATGGTGGTTCGCAGTTTCCTGGGTTTGGATGGATATTATTGGACGTTTGTACCATACTTCTCCATAGTTGCAGCACCGCTATCAGCCTTGATGAAGAAGGGGCAACTCTTCGTATGGTCGGAGAGATGCCAGCAGATCTTTCAGGAGCTGAGGTAGAGGCTGACTAGTGCCCCCATCTTGAGGCTTCCAGAGGAGAGTGTAGGGTACGTAGTCTACTGCAACGCATCAAGGACCAAACTCAGGTGTGCCCTGATGCAGGAGCAAGCAGTGATCGCATATGGTTCTCGATAGATAAGATAGCATGATCAGAACTATGCTACCCATGACTTGGAGTTAGTAGCAGTGGTCTTCGCCTTGAAGATGTGAAAAAACTATCTGATGGGTGAGTGTTTCACAGTCTACTCTGACTACCAGAGTCTTAGGTATATCTTCTCTCAGAAGGACCTGAACCTGAGACAACAGCGATGGCTTGAGTTACTCCAGGACTATGACTTCGAGATAGTCTATACTCCTGGGAAGGGGAATGTTGTAGCAGATGCACTCAGTAGGAGATCTGGTATACATATTATAGGAGAGGCGATAGAGCAGCTGGCTGCTTTACAGATATACTTTGTGGACTAAGATGGAGTAGCTTTCCTTCAGTCTCTTATAGTCACTCATCCACTTCTTCAGCGAGTCAGGGAGGCACAGTGTAGAGATGCTGACTGCGAGACACGACGTGCTCAGATATCCACAGGGTAGTCACCAGATGGATTTTCTGATGGTAGGGATCACATAATCCTCTTTAGAGGGCGTACTATAGTTCCAGTTTCACTTCAGGAGGAAGTGTTGAGGGAGTTCCGCACATCCCCTCTAGCGGTACATCCAGGAGTGGCAAAGTTGTACCAGGACCTTCGACAATAGCACTGGTGGCCAGGTATGAAGAAGGTAGTAGCAGAGTTTGTCTCTCGATGCCTCACTTGTCAACAAGTGAAGGCAGAGCATCAGGTACCAGCAGGCTTGGTTCAGCCTTTAGAGGTCCTAGAGTGGAAGTGGGATGGGATATCCATGGACTTCGTGATGGGTCTTCCACGTACGTCCAGGGGACATGACTCTATCTGGGTGATCGTCGACCGACTCACCAAGTCGGCCCACTTCTTACTGGTCATAGAGCAGGTTCATTAGAGATCTTGGGATGTATCTACGTGGAGGAGATTGTGCGGCTACATGGAGTAACTTCTTATATTGTCTCTGATCATGACGCATGATTTACTTCCTGGCTATGGAAGGGGTTTCAGGAGGCCTTCAGGACACAGTTTTGTCTGAGCACCGCCTTCCATCCTCAGACGGATGGTTAGACTGAGCAGACCATTCAGACCCTCAAGGACATGCTACGTGCTTGTGCCCTCAACTTCGGTCACAGTTGGGAGGATCACTTACCTTTGGTGGAGTTTCCCTATAACAACAGCTATCACTTCACCATTGGGATGGAACCTTTCGAGGTGTTATACGGGTGACCTTGCAGATCACCCTTGTGCTGGACTGACCTTGGGGAGTCAGCACTAGTGGGACCAGAGATGGTATGAGCTACCATGGAGAAGGTGAAGATCATCTAGGAGTGGATGAAGACTGCACAGAGCATGCATAACTCATATGCTGACAGGAGACGGAGACCTCTGGAGTTTGAGGATTATGACCACGTCTTTTTACAGGTCTCACCCCGATGAGGTTTACGGAGATTTGGCTGAGGCAGAAAGTGTTCTCCATGATTCATCAGACCTTTGTAGGTCCTCAACAGAGTAGGTGGGGTGGCTTACCGCCTAGTTCTTCCACCTTAGTTTCACTGGGTGCACGACATCTTCCATGTATCCTAGTTGAGGAGATACGTGCACGACCCTTCTCACATCATCAACCATAGAGAGTTGGACATCGATGATGGGGAGACTTTTACGGAGGTTCTAGTGTAGATTGAGGATCAATAGGAGCAGGTCCTTCTTGGATGGTCGATACCTCTAGTGTGTGTTCGTTGGCATCACAGGAACCTCTAGGAGAGCACATGGGAGCGGGAGGCTCAGATGTGTGCTCAATACCCCCATTTGTTCCCTTAGTTCAAGTTGTAGCTTATGGGGATGTAAATCTCTGAGGTTGGGAGAATGTAAAGACCCAGAATTTCCATGGATTTTTTTTCTTAAATGCATGGGAATTTTACGAGTCTATGAAAACTGATGGTGCATGATTCTGAGGCCCGGTGTGCTCGGAATGAATTTCTGAAGTTTTGTTCGGGTATGTTCATTAAACGTATGAGCGGGTTTTTATAACTTTTGAACCGGTGCACGAAATTGAAATCTGAGGGTAACGTTGAACTCGCAGTGCTGGTATTCTCTTAAGAATACTTTCACCTCAACGATAGTTGGTTGAGAATAAAAGATATTTTTGGGGTTTTATGTGGAATAATAAAATAAATTAAGTGCATGTATTATTTTATTTTATTTGTTATAACCACCATGTGGAGGTTAGAGGTGGGGAACGCCACACCTTAACCTCCCATGAGAGGTTAAGGTGGTGGGGCCCACCTGAACTCAACCTCCTATGTGTGGAAGTTGTGGTGGGGACCACCCGAGATTTAAACCCCCTTGAAACACCCCATTAATGGAGAAACTCTCAAACTTCCATTAAGTGTAGGGGAGCCTCTTCAACTCCCCTAACACTTAATGTGCTTTATCCTCCTAGTTAATTAATTGATCCAACACATTCAATTAATTAATTTAATTATCCATTTGAATTTCATGCCAACATCTGAAATAATAGAATATCTATTATTATTATTGTTTGGCATTTCTCATTTGGTGGGAGCCTTTGAGAAGAGATCTTGGGAGAATTAGTGTTCTCCAACGAAGAACCCCATCTCCCAATGAAGAAAAAAGAATGAATAATGTTGACCTTCTTCCACTTCTTCCTCGAATCTTCAACCATCGAGAGACGTCTTCGACAACCGACTTCCGCGACTCCGTCGACAAACAACAATCGATGACCAAAGGTAGGGGGTATGTTTTGATTTGAGAAATGTTGATTATTCCTTCCATGATTTTTTCTCTTGACCCGTTTGCTACCAAAATAATGTGGAAGGATCGGGCCAAACGAACACGACCAGATCCCTCCACCGTTCTTGTGAATGTTTGGTGTGTTCTTCGTATTCTTCATGGGTGATGAACAACGGATCTTTGTGAGTTTGTTTTGTGATGCAAAAATCCCATATTGAAGACCCAAGATCACAATGACCTAGCGGAGGTGCGACGATGATAGTGGACGACGAATTGGACCAGATCGGTAAGGATTGTTCCTCGACCGTTCTTCGAGCAGGTGAATCAAATCATGTTTTCGGAGTCGATTGGAGGCACGAAAACACCGGAGATGACTACAGGGCATTGAGGTGACCTAGTTTCTAATGTTTTTTAATGAACAGACTGTCAAAATGAAGAACAGACTTCATGGGAGGCGTGCTGGATGGAGGCACCATTTCGGAAAAATTCCAGAATACACGGCGTATACTTCTGACGAACACGCCGTGTAGTACATGCATTCTGTGGCTTGAGTTTCAGAAGTTAGACAAGCCACACACAACATGTGACCCCAGTCACAAGGAGTTTTATCTCTACGTAGAATGGTAGAAGCAGCTTCGTGAGACATGGTGTGTATTCTGGGAAATACACAGACACGGGCAGAATTACATGGCCAAGAGGCACAGCGTGTACTATCTACACAGAATGGTAAAAACGGCTTCATGAGACTCGACGTGTATCCTGAGGATACATGGAAACGGGGTGGAGTGCACACATGGATAGGCATGGACCGTGTACCCGTTACACAGGTTAGAGAACACGGGTGGAGGCCGTGTACGGGAACATGGCCAGCGTACATGGAGCTGACCCCAGTTGCTTGGACATGGTGTGTAACCATACCACACGCCATGTACTTTATTTTCTACAAGACCAACCTTACAACATGGTCTGTTGTACACGAGTAGTACCTGAGGCCTGAATACACGGCGTGTGCCACATTCCTACACGCCGTGTACTTTTTGAGAAATGGCTAGGTCATCTGGTGCTCAGTATCATGGACACGTTTTGTTTGGATTAGACCCTAGGATGTGGCAGACCATTGGGATACTATTTCATGGAATTTGATGTATCGAAACTTGTCTTGAGGAGCGGGCCCTCCCAAAATCAAGCATGCTTTATGCGGAACCCTATGGCTTGCTATGCACTGACGACTGTTCTTGGATCCTATGTGGGTTCGATAGCATTGATGACTGTTCCTGGATCTTGTGTGGGTTTGACAGCACTGAATACTGTTTCGGGGTCCCATACGGGTTCGATAGCTCTGACTACTATTCTTGGATCCTGTGTGGGTTTGACAGTTCAGACTTATGTTCCTGGATCCTGTGTGGGTTTGACAGAATAACTATTCCTGGATCCTGTGTGGGTTCGATAATTCTGATTTCTGTTCCTGGATCCTGTGTGGGTTCGACAGAATAGATGATTCAGTGGCTACATCTAATCATCTCTATCTCTCTTCAGAATTTGTATACCTATGTGAGCTGATTCAGTAACTTTGTGATTTTTTCATGTTTGAGATGGATTATTAGATAACTTAGGTATATGTAAGGGTATATACCTAAGTGGGGTTATCTTTTGATTTCATACCTTTTGGTTTATCCTTGTTGGATTTTGTGAGACCTTGAGGGTCTCGGGGTCCCTACTGAGTATTGTTATACTCACCCCTACATGGGCTATGTCCGCACCTCAATGTGTTTGATGCAGATGACGGACAGCGCTGATCGAGGCTACGTGTACAAGGACTGGACGATACCCGGAGGTGGACCTCATGAAGAGTCGGTACCCGGTGGAGACTAACGGTCGTGGAGTGATGATGAGGCTATCTGTACATACCCTTCAGGTAGGATCCATGGTGGAAAATCTATGAGCTGCTTTCCATCTTTCAGTTATTTGTCCATTTTTAGTTGTACTTGTACTTTACAGTTGGGCTTGTATTTCCGGCCCCTTTACTTTTCATCACTCTCTTGTTATACAGTTTTACTTAGTGTTTTGTATCCAGATGTGTACTCTATTATGTGTGTTTTCAGTTATAAAGGAAATTCCTTCCCAGTATAGGGATTTATGCCTTTGGTGCTAGTCGCCAGCCCCTGGCCTATGGAATGCGGGCTTGGGGTAGTCACAGAATGAGCCCCGGGGGACAGGTCGTGAGAAATATCTTCATATGATGAGAAGGATTGTGATAATAATGCTCAATGGAGAAATGGTTTTAACCCATCAAATAAATGATCAATCTTACTTCTTGGGTTACGTATATAATCTAATGCATGCCTTTCTAACCGTGTAAAGTTGGCCTCATACTTTTCTACATTCTCATCCTCCTTTTACCTCAGACTCAGAAATTTTCTTTCCATATCTGCTCGATGGTCATGAGGAAAGTATTTTTCAAAGAAAAGCTCTTTAAACTCCCTCTATTCCATATTTGATACTTCATCATCCTCCTTTGTGTTTTGAATCAATGACCTCTATTGATCAGCATCTCTAGTGAGGCGGTAAACTTCCATGGAAACTTTTTCCCTTTCGCTACTCCCCAAGGCGTGAAATATTTTTTCTAAGGAATTTATCCATTGCTCATCTACTAGTTGATTTGTACGCCCATTGAATGTTAGTGTTTGTTGCCTCATTAAGTGATATAAAATTGATCCTCAATGCTGTGGATTAGGGTTCTCTATACGAGTAAGGTTATTATTCATAACCTGAGTGAGTTGTCCCAGTATGGTGATAAGCTGATCAGCACCAGTTGTATCACCAGCTCCACTATAATTATCTTGAGGAGTAGGGTAATCTCTACATGTAGTGCATGCATTGATACGTTTTCCATTCCTTCCACTAGGTACCATTTATAAACAGTGGCATAAACTAGATTAGTTTATGAATTGAAATACATAAATCCAAATTGTAAAACACTTAACATAAACTGAACAGTTTATGGATATAATCCAAAATCATAAAAAAAATTCTTTGAGGAGGTATATACTCATAAACCCTTCATAACGGTTTTTAAATAAAATGAGAATTATCCTAAGAATATCCCTTGGGAGTGTCGTAACCAAGAGTGCAGTAAGGCCCATTAGCATGCCCCAGTTCCCATTCGAGTCTAGCTCAAAGCAGTGTTTTGGGTTTTACCCCTAGGTACATCTATACCAGAGCCACCTCTACCTGCTCGTATCTATATAGGGATGTATTTTTAGGAAAACTCACAAAATATCTACAATACCAAAATTCTAGGAATTTATTCTATACTAATCCTCAATTTCTATCTTAGGGCTATGTGCTCTAATCAGAGTCTATCTAAATCTAGTTTCCAAGGATTGTACTAACCTTCCTATGATACCAACTATAATGCCCCAACCCTAGTTACCCAGATTCGGTGTATTATCACATAACATTGGCATGATCACAAGGAAATCATATCTCAAAAGACCGATTTTTTTAGTATTATTGGAAACAAGATTCATACATAAGTTCAACTTTACCACTTGAAAAGAAATAAAACACAAATTTATTCCATTAGAAACATCCAAGCCTCCTAGATTATGACTAAAATTCACTCATAACTAACTTCTTCGTATCCTAGTAAAATGAAACATAAGAAAGGGGTGAGCTCAAATGCTCAGTAAGGGTAAACAATACAGCAGAAAATAACATAAATATTAAGCATGGTGAATAATTGAAACCACATGCCTTTACCAACAATAAACTTGAATACTTTTATGGCAGAAATATGAGATGAGTAAATAATTCCATAATAAAACATAATCATGGGTATTCTACTAGTCGAATGACCACATGAACCATTAATATTATTTTCATAATGAGGTAATGTATAATGCCGGACATTCTAAAACATTTTGTCAAGGCCTCAGCCAAGACATCTAAAAATTATTAAGACCCATGCCAAAACCATATATAAAATTGGGAAAGGCCTTAGCCAATTCCATGTCTAGTTGTCTCATGAGACCTACCAATGCATCGAGGATCTATAGCAGGCTCCACCCGTCACTTACTAAGTCCAATACATTCCTTATATGAAAAGGTTGAAATATAACATAAACATTCGAATTAAAACTAGCATACGAAATGTCAATACTTTAACCATAAACCATGAATGGTATAAAAATAATACATCCATAGTCAAACATATCTCAAAAACTTCAATACAATATGGAAGATTTGTATCATAATGAATCTACTTCAAAAAAGTATAAAATCCATCACAGGATGTTGACATAGATGAAATCAAAACTAGTTGAGAGAAATGAAACTTTCTTTTTTTGAAATCATTTAAAGTTTAATAATTATAAAAGAAAACATTTATTTTGAAAATATTCTTATAAGATTGTAAGGGAAGCTTTGATGATGTTATAATGGTGGAGAATAACCACACCCTCCGTATAAAAAAACATTCTTACCTTAATTTTGTCAAAAAGATCGTAAAGTACCTTGTTTGGAAAACGAATGAAAGATTCCTTTCAAAACATATAAGTTCAAATAAGGGTATAAATGACTTTAACTCATTTTCCATTAAATAGTAAAAACCTTTTGAAATACATTTTTAAGAAACATGGATGTGGATGATAAAGAGGTCCCAGTAGATACTTACGTAAAAACAACCTCAGATAATAAAGAGACTGAAAAATTAACCATTACCTTGTACTTTTCCTTGGTCAAGGGTAGGTTAAACTCCTGTATAATGGTGAAATAAATTGTTATTAAATTATTCAAGAACTATATTCATTAATATGATATCATATATGATCTTCTAATATTGCTTTGTTAATAATATTTTAGTATTATCATCGTTTTGGGTGTTAACTGATTCATTTTCCTTTGTATGATTTGTTATGTAAGTAATGTTTGTTATGGATAGGATGTATCTTATTCATATTAAGAATTATATTAAGTATTTAAACATTCTTTTTAATCATCAAATGAAAATTATTCTTGAATGGATACGATGGGGAATGAATCTCATCGTGTTTGTGGAGTCGGTAATCCGTACGTACGCACGAGCGATAATTTCATTCTTTTGATATTTAAATAATATAGAATTGGATAGTATATTATATATACATAATCATTATCATGTTATATTTATTATTTACATCAATTATACATCATTTTTATACCCATACAAATAATAATTTATTGAATAACAACTATACTACGACGTGGAGAGGGTAAGTCGTACATACGCACGTATGGTGACATGTCATTCAAAGAATGGATATAATAATGAATATGGTTATAACATATTTATAATAACATAATAGTATATAGAATATATTGGAGTTATTATTTTAGAATGGAAACAAAAAAGAGAGAGGAAGTGGAAGAAGGAAGGAACTTGAAAGAGTTGATGAAATATTTACCTCTTCTTCGGGTTCTTCCTTTTGATTTGATCAAAAGGGCTCCTTAGGTTGGCTTTATGACTAAATCAAGGCCTCTAGGATGAATTTAGTACCGTTGATAGGGTATTTGGGTAGGGTTTGGCCGATCTAAATGGATTTGAATGTGTGAATTAGAGAGAATGGGAAGTGCCTTTTATAAGAGGGGCGGGGGCACCGTAAGAAAAGCTAGAAATATTATTTTATAATAAAATCATTTTTAGTTTCTAAAGGCTCCAAAATGAATTATTTAAAGTCTAAGGTGGGGATGGGTATAAAACCACTCAACCAATTGGTTTTAGATAGGTTTAGGTCACTATATTAACCTTATATTTTAGATTTAACTTTTAGTTAAATTGTTTGACATTTACCATGTCTCTCTGTATTTTTATATTATATGGTTAATAAACATACTATATACTTCCAAGTGAACCCCAAGTGGTTCATTAATGATACACCTATCATTATATAAGTCTTTTTTCCGAACCTTAGATTTTTAGGAATATAATATCAATTAATAATATAATATTTGTTTTAAAGGCTCTTTTATGTCAATTTTGACACTATTTGGTATTTTGTTTTTTCTAAATTTATAACAGCATTATTACTTCGACAAAAATTCATCTAACCAACCCTAATATATCATGTTAACCTAAAAAATTAGGGTAATTCATAAAAAGTCTCAAATTACATTTATTTGGATATTTATAATATCAATTATTTTAATATTTCATTAATTAGGTAATTACTGCATCATCATTGTGTCATAAATAAATTAAATTATTTAAAGTCTAAAAAATATAAATAAAATACCATTATGTAGGAAATATTTTTATATTTCTAATGAATATTTATAGTCGAATTTATCGTATGTGTTACCCTATATTAAAAATGGTTTAGTTATTAAACTCTGAATTTAACACTTTTAACTCTTCTTTGAATTAAATAATAATAAATGTCCTAATCTAATACAAGTGGACCAAAGAGGTTCATATTTTATTCCTAAGGTTTTTTTGGTCTAATTATACTTATCCAATAGAATTAGGACATGTTTTAGGTTAATAATAATATCATTTTTACCCTTAATTGCCCTATTTACTTTTAACGGTGGTAAATAAAAGTAAAAAGTTACTATTCACCAAAAATTATTTTCATCTTATTGAATAAAATTTCACTTACTTATATAAACCATGTAATTCAACTCATAGAAGAGGTAAAATTAAGTTTTATATAAATTTGCAAATGCTTCTAGGAGGTGGGTAAAAGACAGTAAAAAGTTTGATAAAATTTTTATATATCTAAAATTATTATAAACTGACTCCAATGAATTACATTAAACTTATATTGGTATTATGTATCTATTTTTACCTAAAAAAATTAAATATAATAAATAATTATTTAAATAAAAATTCTGTTTTAAACTATAACTCAGTGTATTTCACTATTCATCAAAAATTTGAAAGTTTTCATAAAAATACCAAAAATTAACCCTAAGCTAATTTTATACTCCTAATCCAAAAATGAAGTCCATTTTGAAATATAAAATTTATAAAATTTTAAAAATTGGGTATTACTATTCATAACGGCTAGTTTGATTGGTTGTGGTGTGTTAGAAATCGAAGTTGCGTACAACACACACTATTGTATTATTCAAAGAGAAGCGTACTGTGAAAGCTTGTGGTGTTACAAATCTATGGATTGTAGTTGAAATTTTATTCCCTGATTTAATAATTTTCTCCTGAGTAGAATATTCATGGATCAACATTGTATAATAAGAAATTCCCACTATGAAAACACCAATCCTAAAGAGTAAAAATGAAAAAAATAAATGGGGTGAGAAAAGACATGTCTTAATATCACTACATAAAAACTAGGTTAAATGAAGGGGTTTATTTTTCATTTAGAAGGGGTTATAACCCCTTCTAAACACATTAGCAGTGGTTACCCATAACCGTTGCTGAAGAGCCCAACTACTCTGGTTAGAGGTGGATTTGGAAAAGCACTAGTAAAATGCATCTATGTTTTGTGGAGGTTAGATTAAAGGCGGTTTTAACCCTCTATAATTTCGTGCAAAATTCACCATAAACATGTAAATTAGGGTCGGTTTTTACCTCCCCAAATTCAAAGATTCATTTAGGGGTGGTTAGAACCGCCCCTAATCCAACCTCACTTTTTTATATATGATTTTTTTATCAAGGCCCCCTCAGACGGGATTTGAACCCTATACCGGACTAATTTTAGTGACGTGTCGTACCAACTAAGACAACTGGTCTTTGTTATTATATAAACAATATAATATATTTAATTACATATTATTAGTTATATTTATATAAATACAAAAATATTACATATATTTGTATATATAAATATAAATAATATAATATATTTGTGTATAATATATATATATCTGTGTGTATAACATATATTATGACTATGAATATATAATATATATAAATAATTATATTTACAAATGTAAATATATATTTATACATTCATATTTATGTGTGTGTGTGTGTGTATTTATTTTTATATAATATTTATAGATATAATATAATTATAATATATATATTTATATAATTTTTTATATGCTTATATATGTGTGTGTGTGTGTCTAACAATAATAATATTATTTATTATTATTATTACATATAGTTTTTAAACTATTACAATTATATGTTAGTTTTATAAATACTATACATTTATATATTTTAGGATTTTTATTATACATATATTATATTAAATACATTTATATTATATATTTAAGTATGTAATTATATACATTATTATTATATAATGTATACATATATATATACACACTCAAAATTAAATACATTCATATAATTTGAAATATATAATATAATTAAATGATATATATATATATACTAAATTAATTTTTAATTAATATGGTGTTCTAAAATATATAAAAAATAATTATATAATATATATAAATTTAGATATAACAACAAATTTATAATAAAAAATTTATAATATATATTTATTTATTTAATTTCTTCTATATTATATATATTTGTATACATCATATAATATAAATATATTTATACATAAATATACAATAAAAATGTTTTTAATGTATTATATTATAATATAAATGATAATATAAATCTATAGTATTTATAAAACCCTATATGAATTTTATATATTGGAATAAATACATTTATAATTACATTTATATTATGTGTACCAATATTTATATATGTATACATTTTTTTATATGTAAAATTATTTATTTAAATTATTTATATAACGACTTTATATATATATAATGCATTTAAATACATTTATATAATGTGCTTATGTAATATATATATATATATACACACATGTGTACACACACATATATATTATAAAATTTGAATTTATATGAGACTTATTTTAAAAAATAAATAAAAATTAAATGGAGTTAGAAAACCCCTCTAATCAAATGGATTAGCGGTGGTTCATGAACCCCTTCTCATTTATTAAATTAGAGGGGGCTGGAAACCCCCTCCAATGTCATAAATTAGAGGGGGTTCATGAACCACCCAGGCCTTCGGGTCAGTCGGGCTTTCGGACCACCTTTAAGGCCTTCGGGTCACCTCAAGGCCTTTGGTCCACATGCAGTTTCCCCAGACACACTAAAAAAAAGAGGAGCCCTATAAAAGGATTCAGAGCAGGTGCACTCACCAGAGCAGAGCCAAATGGATTTTTCAAAATGAGAGGGTATGACTATGTCATTGGGACCAGCCTGTTCTTGCACAGGAAGCCTAGCCAGACGGTCATACAAAGGTGGAGAGCTACTATCATGATGCAGATGTTGGGGAGTGGAAGTTCCTTGTAGATAGTCTGGTTGAATTCCCTAAGACCTTCGGGTCATGTAATCTTCTAAGCCTACGGGCCATGTAATCTATGAGCCTACGGGCCTTGTAAGGGTTCCCCCTCATCCCTTGTAAGGGGGTTATCAAAAATCAATAAAAATGAAGTCCATTGGTCCATTCGGACAAGTGGTGGTTCAGGAACCCCCTCTATTTTTTTATATTATAGGGGGTTTAAAACCCCCTCTAATATCCAAACGAATATATATCACCTCTAAAATCCAACAGAACATATAGCGCTGCTAAATTTTATATTATCGGTCGTTTTGATATAACCACCTTTAAAATCCAAAAAAATATTAACAAAATAATATTAAAATATTTAGAGGGGGTTGTGAACCCTTTCTAAACTTTATTATTATAGGGATTTGTGCATAACTCCTCCCCCCTAAAATGAATTTATAGGGGGTTGTGAATAACCCCCTCTAAAAAATTTCCCCTCATCTAGGATTTTTATAGTGTATATAAAACAAAATATTAAGCTATGTTCACTAGATACCTGGTAACAGTTCCAAACACATGACTAAGCTTCAAGAATCATTACTTATCACATTATATAAATTTTATAATTTTAAATAGTTTTATTTGAAATCACTAACTATTAAGGTGCATTATGTGTTTAGTAAAAGGTTCCCCTCCCCAGTAAGTTTTGTAGGAAATTTAAGTGCACGTATAAAATAAACTTAAATGGTAGAATAAATTATAAGCATATATAACAACCTAAAACTTATGTGTTTATTGGTTTTATCCATAAAATAGTGTGTGATATCCAAATAAAGTATAATTTTCATTCATATTTTTAAAGGGGTGTTCTTGGTCTTAGTTAGACCATGGAAAATGGTTTGGAAATTGATCAATGTAGCTAATTTTTCAATGGAATAAACCCTACTTAGTTACATCACTAAGGTAGAATACACTATTATCTATTTATCCCATAAAAATAATATCAGCTACATATAAAAAATCAAAAATTGATACATATTTATCATATTTAATGTATAGGTTGTTTTCCACACTTCCATCATTAAATATTAATTTTTTCATGCATCTATATAACTTAAAATACCATGTTCTTAAATCTTATTCTAACCCATATAGATTCTTCATTAGTTTTGATTATAAATGTTTGATTAAACATGTATATCTTTATATTTGAATGTATAGGGATAATACAATCCAATACATATGGATTAATTTGGATTAATTTACCTTGAAACACCCCTCGATATTTCAAGGAGTTGGAAGAATTTTTAGATTATGCAATTGAAAACTGATCAGTGGATGGTAGAATAAAATGTATGTGTCCTGATTGTGAAGTCAAGAAATGGTTGAATATAAATGAATTATATAAGAATTTTTTATTGAAATAGTTTCATACTTGGTATAAATGTTGGATTTGGAATGGTGAATCAAATTTTATAGAAAGTTATAATAATGACCATACTATCAATGAAATACAAAGTGGCTTTGGAGAGGAGAATTCAGATTGAAATTTTTTAAAGGAAGTGTTTGGTTTTGTAGAATACAATGTCCAAGATTTCAATAGATCAATATAACCTTCCATTAATCTTGATCATGTTAATATTTCTCATAACATCAGTGACCAAAAAATGATTTTTATAAATTAGTTAAAGATGGATAGTAAGAACTGTATGAAGGGTGTGATAAGTATTCAAAGTTTTCTTTTCTACTTATTTTGTATCGTATCAAGTGTTTATATGGAATTACTGACAAAGTAATGTACATGATTTTAGAGTTGCTTCATGATGCATTTAGAAAATATAAGATCCCTGCATCATTCAATGAGATGAAGAACGTCATCAATAAACTTGGACTTGATTATACAAAGATATATGTATTCCCTAATGATTTCATGATTTACAGGGGAGAAGATTCTGATAAATAATAATGTCAAAGATTTCATACAAGAATATATAATTCAATGAACAACAGTGAGAGTATAAATCAATGCAACACCTAGAATAAATAGAATAATAAAACTTCTACAAAGATGTTTCATTACTTTCCTCTAAAAAGATGCTTGCAAATATTATTCATGTTTTCTAAGACTGAAGATGACATGAAGTGGCATGCTCAGGGTAGTAATGATGCCTTTATGAGACATCCAAAAGATTCAACATCATGGAAGATGTTTGATTCACTATATCCATATTTTTATTTGGATCCTAATAATGTACACTTGGGATTGGCTTCTGAGGGTTTTAACCCTTTTGGTACTTTAAGTGTTAATTATAGCATTTGGAAAGTTGTTTTGATTGCCTATAATATACTATATATATGTATGAAGAAGACTTATTTCATTATTTTAATGATTATTCCTATAAAGAAAATTTATGTAAATGGAATTGATGTTTACCTTCAACCTCTAATCAAAGAATTGCAAGAATTATGGGATGATGGAATGGAAACATATAATGCTTCAACAAGAAAACTATTCAAAATTCACGATGCTTTAATGTGTAAAATTAGTGACTTTCCTGGATTAGGAAATTTATCTAGTTGGAACACTCATACTGGTTTGGCTTATCCAGTTTTTAATTTTTATTTTGAACCTCAACAATTACCTCATAGAAGAAAATGGTGTTTTATGTGTCATAACTGTTTTCCTGATTCTTCTCATAAATAAATTTTTAACAAGACACGATTCAATGGAGATATTGAAATGATAAAGTCACCAAAGGTGTTATCTAGTTCAGAAATATTAGGACTATTAATGAATTTCATTGGAGAATTTGGAAAATGTCATTAGTTTAAAGAAGGGGGAAAGGGTATAAGGTACAATGTCTGAAGAAGCTGGAACACAACAATGGAAGAAAAAGAGTATATTTTTTAAACTTCCTTATTGGGAGTTTAATTTGATACTTCATAATCTTGATGTAATGCATGTTGAGAATAATTTTTGTGACAATGTAATTTCTACAGTGCTTAATGAGCAGGGTAAATTGAAGGATCAACTTAATGCCCATAATGATTTGGATTCAATGAATATAAATATTTTTTTGTGGGAAAATGATAATGGAAAGTATTCTTTTTCTATTTTTACAATGAAAAATCAGGAGAAATATGTATTCCTTTGAACATTAAAGAATGTAAAATTACCTGATGGATATTCAACTAACATGTCAAGATGTGTTGACTTGAAACATCAAAATTTACATGGATTGAAAATTCAGGACTCACATATTTTTATGGAGTGTTTTTGTTGTTGTTTGATTTACATAACACTTTACCTAAAAAAGTAATCGTGGTTCTATTTGAGTTTTATACCTTTTTCAGAGAGCTTTGTGGAAAAACTTAAAATCCAACTGAGCTTGATAAACATCAAGAAATAATTTTTTTGACACTATGCCATTTGGAGATGTTATTTACCCCTTCAATGTTTACAGTCATGATTCATTTAACAGTTTATTTTTTTGAAGAAGCTAACATTGGTGGACCGGTACACTATCAATGGATTTATCCAATTGATAGGTATGTCTATATTTTTTTATTTTCATTAGTGAATTTGATTTTATCAAATTATTGCGTAAATATTTTTAATATTTTTCTTATTTTTTTCATCAAGTACTTATGTCATTTAAAATCATACGTGAGGAATAAAGCTCAATTAGAAGGCTCTATTGTTGAAGGTTACATAGTTGAAGAGTGTTTGACCTTCTGTTATATGTGTTTGGATGGGTTTGAGACAATATTCAATAATTTTGGATGTGCTGAAGACATATCCACTAATTATAGTTCTTAAAATCACTCATCAGTATTTCCAACTATTGGACAACCAATTGGAAAGGGGTTAAATTTTACACTGACTAAATTGGAGTTGGTACAGTAACATAGATATGTGTTACTCAATAGTGTTATTTCAAATCCATTTATTGAAGAATAGTGATTGTAAACAAAGAGACGACTAAGGGGTCGAGTTCGAATTGAGCTAGAATTAACAAAAGTTGTTAATAAGGATCTTGTCGAATGGTTCTCCCATTATGTAAGTATATAATCATATTCATATTATTTACATGTAATTATTTTTTCTATGATAAAAGTAACAGATTATATATTTTTTTTTCTAGATAATGAATATTGATAATTGAGATGAAATATCAAATGATTTGAAGTTTTTGGATTGAGGTCCTCTAAGGGAGGCTAAGAGATTAGATGCCTACAATATTCACGGATTTAGGTTTCGTACAATTTATCATGAAGAAGACTTGAAAACTCATAATATTGGTGTATTTATATTTTGATAGGTGGGATATTATGGGAAGATAATTGTTATAATTCAAGTAAGCTATCATGGCTAGTTTTCAGTTGTCTGGTTAAAATGAAATTGGCTCAATATTGATAAGGGTATAATGAAAGATTCCTTACATTTTACTTCTGTCAACTTCTCTCTCTTAATTGATACAGGTGAGCATATAGAGCATGATCTATTTATCTTTACTTCATAAGAGAAGATGTTTTATTATGTGGATGATGAAATACATGAAGTATGGAGTGTTGTTGTATACTTAAAGCATAGAGGCTTATGTGATATGGGTGATGAAGATCAATTGGTTATTTGTGATAATGAACCTCATCAACCACAAAATATTTAATAGTTATTTCCTAACAATATCGAAATGGTAGAACTTGAAAGAGTTGGAAAAAATGAAGGAATTGTCGCAGTGGATGTTGATAATAATGAAGATAATGAAGATGAAGATAATTGAATTTATAAATTGGTAATGAAATTATATTAAAAGTTCTCATTGATAATTTTTTCATACATATAAACAATGTTCTATTTTTTCTTTTTATTTTTGTAAAAAGCTTTTAGTTTTGAATTATTTATATTTTTAATATACCATAACCATTTGAAATGAAGGAATACTGAAAAAAATCAGGACTCTCACTGATCAGCATCTTAAAATCATATTCCCATGACTGTACATTTTATTATGAAATGTAGTAACTAAAAACACATCATTCTGAATGAAAATTTTCCCGTTATGATCTTAAACGCATTTTTAGTGTTTTAAAACACTAAAATGTGCATCAAATAGGAAAAACCAAACAAACTATGTCTGATTATCCTAAAATTAGAGGGCAATCATTATAGATTTAATTTTAAAATATAGGAACCAATAACACATCATTATGAAGGATGGTTTTCCTATTATGGATATAAACGTTTTTTTAGTATTTTATAATACTAAAACATGCATGGAATGATCAAAAGTAGAAAAATGATATTGTATTGTCCTAAAATCAGGTGAAAAGGATCATAGATTTAATTTTAAAATTTAGTAACTAAAGGCACATCATCCTGAATGACGGTTTTCTTGTTAAGGTCATAAATTTATTTTTAGTGTTTTAAAACACTAAAACATGCATGGAACATTAAAAAATAAAAAAAATGTCATATTGTAATTAAATTATAATGAAAATACCATATATTTAATTGTTAAATGTAAATATTGATGACATGTTATTACAAATAACGGTTTTCCCGTTATTTCTGTAAACATTTTTTAATGTTTTAAATCACTAAAACGTGCGAGAAATAGTTAAAACTAGAAGAAATACATTGTATTGTCCTGAAATTATAGGAAAATCACTACTTAGTTTTTTTTTTGGCATGTATGCACAGACAACACATCAACATGGCATGCATTGTGATCGAAATTACTTAGTAAACAATTATAAAAGGAATAAAAGTCTTTAAAAACAAGTGTTAAGGGGTAAAAACTAGGGGGAATCTTATTGTCCTAAAATCAGGTTACAATGAACATACATTTAATTTTAAAAACTAGGAACTAAAGGTATATCATTTTGAGTGACGGTTTGACCATTATGGCTGTAAATGCATTTTTAGTGTTTTAAAACACAAAAACATGCATGAAATGGTAAAAAAATAGGAAAAATACATCATATTGTCCTAAAATTGTAGAGAAAATACCATATAGTTAATTTTGAAACATAGAAACTGACGAAACATCATTCTGAACAATGATTTTTTTGTTATGGTCATAAATTTTTTTTTAGTGTTTTAAAACATTAAAATGTGCGTCGAATGGTAAAAACTAAAAAAATGATATAATATTGTCCTAAAATTAGGGAAAACCAACTATATATTTTATTTTGAAATGTAGAAATTGACATCACGTCATTCTGAATGACAGTTTTCACATTATGTTCGTAAATGAGGTTTTAGTGTTTTAAAACACTAAAACACGTGTGAAATGGTCAAAACCATGAAAACAACATTACATTGTCCTAAAATATGTTTACAACCACCACTTATTTGTTTTTTATTTTTATACATAGAAAACACAATAATTCGACCAGAGGTATGATCAAAATTACTCGGTAAACACTTATAAAAGGTACAAAAGCCTTTAACAACATGTTCTTAAGGGTCAAAACAAGGGAAATGACATAGGATTGTCCTAAATCATGTTAAAATGATATTAGATTTAATTTTTAAATATAGTAACTTAGGAATCATCATTCTGAGTGATGGTTTCCCCATTATGGCCATAAATGTATTATTAGTGTTTTAAAACACAAAAACATGCTTGAAAAGATCAAAACCTAGAAAATGATGTTGGATTATCCTGAAATTTTGGAACAATGATCGTAGATTTAATTTTCAAATGTATTAACTAACGGAATTTCATTCTAAATGATGGTTTTACTATTATGGTCATAAATGCATCTTTAGTGTTTTAAAACACTGAAAGATGCATCGGATAGTAAAAACTAGGAAAACACTGTTTTATTGTCCAGAAATTAGGTGGAAATAACCATATATTTAATTTTAAAATATTGGAACTGAAGACACGTTATTTGGAATGATGGTTTTCTCGTTATGGCTATAAATACGTTTTTAGTGTTTTAAAACCCTAAAACATGCGTAGAACGATCAAAACTAGAAAAACAACATTGAATTATACTGAAATCAAGGAAAAAAGGTATATTGATTTAATTTTGAAATGTGGGAACCGACGGCACGTCATTCTGAATAACATCCTGTTATATTCATAAACACGTTTTTAGTGTTTTAAAACACTAAAACGTGCGTCGAATGGTCAAAACCAAAAAAAAATTTCAAATTGTCCTAAAATCATGGGACAATGACTATATATTTAATTTTCAAATTTAGGACCTGATGACATCTCATTTTTAATGACGGTTTTCCCGTTATGGTCGTAAATGAGTTTTTAGTGTTTTAAAATACTAAAACGTGTGTGAAATGGTAAAATCCAAGAAAATTATGGTAGATTGTCCTAAAATCAAGGTAAAAACATTGTTTAGTTGTTTTTGAAATTTATATGTGGAAAACATGTCAACATGACATGTGGTGTGATCAGAATTACTCAATAAACACTTATGAAAGGTACAAAAGCCTTTAAAACAAGTTTTGGGTGGTCAAAACTAGGGAAATCATGTCAGATTATCCATAAATTAGGGGGAAACTACTGCATATTTAATTGTGAAATTTAATAATGAATGGAACGTCATTCTGAGTGATGGTTTTTCCGTTATGGCTATAAATTCGTTTTTAGTCTTTTAAAATATTCAAACATGCATAGAATGGTCAAAATCAGAAAAACAATTTCTAATTGTCCTGAAATCAGGGGAAACCACCTTATATTCAATTGTGAAATATAGGAATTGACGCAACGGCATTCCAAGTGATGGTTTTCCTGTTATGGATGTAAATTCATTTTTAGTGTTTTAAAATAAAAAAACTTGTGTGGAAAGGTCAAAACCAGGAAAACGACATCGTATTTTTCTGAAATCAGGGGAAAATAATTGTATATTTAATTTTGGAATTTTGGAACCAATGACACATCATTATGAATAATGGTTTTCCTATTATGTCCAGAAATTATTTTTTAGTTTTTTAAAACACTAAAATGTGTGTGGAATGGTCAAACCCATAAAAATGACCTTAAACTAATGTGAAATCATGGGGAAACCACCTATTATTATTTTTTTGAATTATAAGACTTCCTATGATATCAAAATCTTTAAAAAAATTATTAAATAAATTTGAAGCACATCACACATCGCTTTAAAAATAAATTAGAATATGTACATATCCCTTTTTAGTTTCAAGTGTTGAATATTATCTTAGATAGGTATGTTTATATTTTCAAAGTTTTTTACATTATATATTATTTTTTTATTAAAATTTATTTTATTTGATTAACAAAATAATGAATTTTATGTGCAACATTCTGAATATATTCAGTGACTTTTCTCTTTTTCATTTCTTTTCCTAAATGTTCTGGTTTTCATTATATGTGGTAGATGATAGTAGTAGGTAGGAGGTTGGTCATTCTAATCTATGAAATTATTTAGAAGTTAGTCATTATGGTTCTTATTATCTATGGAATGTTAAAGTTTTATCAATTATTCTACTCTAATTATGATTTATTATGTTTATTTTTAATTTTCATTTCAGTTTTCGTTACATCTGATGAGATGATGTGGTCAGTTTCAGTTGATGAGATGATGTGGAGGAAAACAAATGCAGTGGAGGTTTTGATATGGATGTATATTAGGAATGAGTTTTTAGTGGACATATTTTATATGTATATATTTATTATTGTGATATTGGTTGATGTATGGGGTGAATGAGACTTAGGTTATGATGATTGTGGTTATTTGTATGATTGTGGATGTATGATGTATGAATGATGGGTTTATTATATATTTATGTTTGAGTTTATATCATGTTAGTTTTTGTATATTTATATTTTTTTATTAAATATTAAAAAAATGAAAACACATTTAGTGGTGGTTTGTTGTAACCGCCTCTAAACATATATTATTTTATATTTTTAACAGCAGTTCACATTAACCATTACTAACATAACTGCGATAAATTATTTACGACGGTTAATTTATTTTTATTTTTATTCCTAGTGGATTTTTAAAAATTAAGAATCCATCGCTAATTAAATATCAAACCTTCATTAAATTTTCCAAAAACAGCACTTAAAAAACATTGTAAGATTAAAAAAATCACAGCTAGTTGACTAGTGAATGTGAAATATGTGACAATTTTAAGAACTTCTACTAAACAATTAAGTGGTGGTTTAAACCACTGCTAGACTAATAAAAACTGCCGCTAATTGTCAATTTTTGTTGTTGTGATAGTGCTACATGAGTTTAAGGGAGTATCCTACTCATTTTATGTACATAAAATTATTGTTTTCATATGGGTTGTGTGGTATTAGATTGTTTCCAAACCAAACCAAGAACATAGCTACTCTTATTGAGTAGTGAACCTTGTAAATTCTTGTGTTCCAATATATGTGTGATTGTTTTGTTTTCAGAAAAGCCAAAAATCTTTAATAGGAGGTGAAGTTTGTTTCAAAATAATGGAAACATAAAATAAAAAGATATCACTGATTCACCCCCTCTCTCAATAATTATTAGATCTTAGTTGGAAAATTACAGTACTAAAACAAAAAAAAACCTATAGATCATAAGAATGATTAGTATATGCTAAACTTAAGAATAAAACATATCAAACGAACCAAGAATATATAATTTCATACAATTTAAGGGAAATATAGATATTCATAGCAGAAACCATAACATGATTTCTAGAATACCATATTAGTGTTAGTATGTCAAAAGTTTAGTTACACATAATCATTGGATCCAAAGTGAACCCTAATCACTTCCCAATGAACTTTTATTGACACCCTCCCCATCTCCTCCTCCACTCCCTACTACCAACACCTACATGATAATTTTATTGAAAATCAAACAGTGTTGTATATTTAAATTTAAACTTAAAACCAATAAAATTTTGTGTAATAATGATTATGAAGTTGTGTGATTTACTTGATTCTCATACCGATGGGCCAACGAGCCCGTACCCAAGTGTTAAGGGATCTTTCTTGGCATCCAAGAGACCCAAGTTCAAAATCGGGTGGAGGTGAATTTCTGGGGGTACTGTAGAAGTTATTGTTCGGTACTGTAGTAGTCAGAACTATTCACCTGATTTGGGCCTTCGGACCACTGGTTTGGGCCTACAGGTCTCAAGGGCCTTTGGGTCATCAAAGGCCTTCGGGCCACAGGGCCTTCGGGCCACAGAGACCATGGAGTAGCTCAATTCACACAGAACAGGCCCCATAAGAGGATCAAAGCAACAGGAGTAGCATCCACTAGAAGTATAGCTAACCGGATTGGAAGAATGAGAGGTTATAGTAGCCGCCATCGGGACCAGGCACCATGCAACTTTGTACGGGGCAATGCTAGCCGATCAGAAATGCAAGGTGGGGAGCTAGGTAATCAATGACACATAAGCTGGGGAGGGGCAGTTCTAGTGGGTTGGGCATATGGGTCATGTTATGGGCATGGTATGCCTCTGGGCCTTCGGGTTATGTACGGGTTCCCCTTCAACCCTTAAAAGGGGGATTATCCCTAATAAAATAAAAAGAATGCCTTCGGGCCATTTGGGAATACCGATGGATATTGAAAAACACCTTCCATTTCTCTCTAGTTACCCCTTTAAGTACCTTATCATACTTCTACTGAGTGGTCAATGATGTATCATTGAATTCATTACATAATCTCCATTTAAAATGTTTCCATTTAATACCCAAATTTGTCAACATCCACTTTCATTTAATAATATCAGCAATGGTAAAGTGGGATAACATATATACAAAGAGATTAAGTATAAAATATTATAAATAACATTCAATTACACTATAATGTATTAAAATTTCCTTTATCTAGGAATCAAGGACTTCATTTTTCTGATATTGAGGCATATGCCTCCAATCAGTGAAACAGTTCCACTACTACAAATACATGCATTAACAGCGCTAAAAACGGGCTTTAAACGTGCTAAAAAGTGCTTTAAAGCTCGGTGCTGATAAATTGTTATTTTATTAGTGCTCCTTTAGCGCTGATAAACTTATCTTTTATCAGTGCTTCTTTAGCGCTGATAAAGGTGTAGTTTATCAACGCTTTTTTAGCGCTGATAAATGCCCTCTATGCTGCTCCGATAAATCTGCAGCAGCACACCCGAACACCTGCAAAAAAACAGCATCTCAATAAGCCAATTAAAGCAAGTATACCCATACAAAATTAACTCATAAATCATAAGCAAATTATACCAAGTATACCCATACAACAATTATACCCGTACACCATTAACACATAATTTATAAGTTAATCAAGTACTTAAAGAAATTAATTCAGAATTCAGGGGGTTTGGGGGCTGTTCAAGGGTTTGGGGTGGCTGTCGAAGGGGGGATAGGGGGTGTCTGGGGGGATTTCCAGTTCAATCCTAAGGCTCCACATGGGTGTGTTTTTGTCAATACATAAATCTTTGAACTTTTCTCTATCCACTATGCATCATGTTCTCAGCCTCAAATAAGTTATAAGGTTTTTACACACACTGAGGTGCACATACTCGGGGGGGATGAATCTCATTAATAAACCCCCAATATTAAACCTGTAATAGGATATTGTAAGTGCATGATCAGGAAATATGGACAACCTAGTTGAGAAAGAACTGGAATAAAACTAATAAAAAATCATCATTGATCCTCAAATCCATGACCATCAATAAACCCAAATTAATTTTCCAAGTGCTGAACTTTTACCAAGTATTTCACAAGGATCGTGTCGACATTATAAAAATATAGTTTGACCAAGTCCTACCCCATCTACATCAAGACACGTTGATTCTCAAGTATTAAAGCTTGATCAACCATACATACTTCATCCAATGTTAGGGTTTCTCTAAGTACATCATAGGAACCACACAAAACATATAATATACCATGGTCTCCCCACTATATACATAATTATAATTGACCTCCAATATGTGAGTTTTATTTATACTCCATCATGGAAATCCACTTATGGGAGTTTTATCATCTAGGGAATACCCTCAACAGTATATCAGACCACCCATATGTGTTCTTCCAATTCCGAGGCATAAGTCCTACAAGGATCTCATCCCTATACTATGGGAGTACCCTTATTTAGGGAATAATACTAAGAAGCATATATTATTTACCATATATGAGTATTATCATCCAAATAATAATCCCTAGAATCATATCAACCCTCCAATATGGGTGTATTCTCATTTGAGGCATAATCTATATAATCATCTCATCCCTCCCCTATGGGATTATTTTCATTTAGTGAATATTCCGGATAAGAATCTCATCCCACTCCTATGGTTGTATTCTCATTTGGGAAATAATACCTATATACATATCATCCCTCCCATATGAGAGTATTCTCATTTAAGGAATAAGACCCATAAACATATCCACCCTCCCAAATGGGAGTATTTTCATCCAGATATAAGCCCATAAGTATCATAGACCCAAACACATGATCAACCTAGTATACCAGACCAACCATGAATTGATATATATGAGGCCCCTGATAGATCACATTCCATGACCCCCCATTTAAAATATCAATGCAATCTGAATGCGTTTGGTCGGATTTCCGTAGGTCAGTTGTTTTCACTTAAAATCGTGTCCATCTTTAAAAAAATAGGGACCCTTTGAGTGATAAAGGCCACACCATGCCTCGGATTGAGGCGGGGTTTACTCATACACGTCACCAAGGACCCTTGGATCATTATTATAAAATATCAATGCAATTCGAATGCGTTTGGTTGGATTTTCATAGGTTATTTGTTGTTTTCACTTAAAATCGTGTCCATTTTAAACAAAATAGAGACCCTTTGAGTGCTACCGGCCACACTGTGCCTCGGATTGAGGCGGGGTTGACTTGTACACATCACCAAGGACCCTTGGATCATTCTTATAAAATATCAATGCAATCCGAATGCGTTTGGTCAGATTTCTGTAGGTCAGTTGTTGTTTTCACTTAAAATCTTGTCCATTTTAAACAAAATAGAGACCCTTTGAGTGATAGAGGCCACACCGTGCCTTGTATTGAGGCGAGGTTGACTCGTACATGTCACCAAGGACCCTTGGATCATTATTATAAAAGATCAATGCAATATGAATGCGTTTGGTTGGATTTCCATAGGTCAGTTGTTGTTTTCAATTAAAATCATGTCCATTTTAAACAAGAGAGACCCTTTGAGTGATAGAGGCCACACCGTGCCTCGGATTGAGGAGGGGTTGACTCATACACGTCACCAAGTACCCTTGGATCATTCTTATAAATGATCAATGCAATATGAATGCGTTTGGTGGGATTTTCCGTAGGTCAGTTGTTGTTTTCAATTAAAATCGTGTCCATTTTAAACAAAATAGAGACCCTTTGAGTGATAGCAGTTAAAACGTGCCTCAGATTGAGGCAGGTTTGACTCTTACACATCAACAAGGACCCTTGGATCGTTCTTATAAAAGATAAATGCAATCCAAATGCGTTTGGTCGGATTTCCATAGGTTAGTTGTTGTTTTCACTTAAAATCCTATCCATTTTAAACAAAATAGACCATTTGAGTTCTAGCGGCCACACCATGCCTTGGATTGAGACAGGATTGACTCGAACACATCACCAAGGACCCTTGGATCGTTCTTATAAAAGATCAATGCAATATTAATTCATTTGGTCAGATTTCCGTAGGTCAGTTGTTGTTTTCACTTAAAATCGTGTCCATTTTAAACAAAATAGAGACCCTTTGAGTGCTAGCGGCCACACCGTGCCTCGTATTGAGGCGGGATTGACTCATACACATCACCAAGGACCCTTGGATCGTTCTTATAAAATATCAATGCAATACAAATGCATTTGGTCGGATTTCCGTAGGTCAGTTCTTGTTTTCACTTAAAATCTTGTCCATTTTAAACATAATAGAGACCCTTTGAGTGATAGTGGCCACACTGTGCCTTGGATTGAGGTTTGGTTGACTCTTACATGTCACCAAGTACCCTTGTATCGTTCTTATAAAATATCAATGCAATCCAAATGCGTTTAGTCAGATTTTCGTAGGTCAGTTGTTGTTTTCAATTAAAATCGTGTCCATTTTAAACAAGAAAGATCCATTGAGTGCTAGCAGCCACACCGTGCCTCGGATTGAGGAGGGGTTGACTCTTACACATCACCAAGGACCCTTGGATCGTTATTATAAAATATCAATGCAATCCGAATGCGTTTGGTCAGATTTCCGTAGGTCATTTGTTGTTTTCAATTAAAATCGTGTCCATTTTAAACAAAATAGAGACCATTTGAGTGCTAGCGGTCACACCGTGCCTCGGATTGAGTCGGGGTTGACTCTTACATATCACCAAGGACCCTTGTATCGTTCTTATAAAATATCAATGCAATCTGAATGGTTTTGGTTGGATTTACATAGGGCAGTTGTTGTTTTCACTTAAAATCTTGTCCATTTTAAACAAAATAGGGACCCTTTGAGTGATAGCGGCCACATCATGCCTCGGATTGAGGAGGGGTTGACTCTTAAACATCACCAAGGACCGTTGGATATTTTTTATAAATGATAAATGCAATCCCAATGTGTTTGGTTGGATTTCCGTAGGTCAGTTGTTGTTTTCAATTAAAATCGTGTCCATTTTAAACAAGAGAGACTCTTTGAGTGCTAGCGGCCACACCGTGCCTCGAATTGAGGCGGGGTTGACTCTTACACGTCATCGAGGACCCTTGGATCGTTCTTATAAAATATCAATGCAATCTGAATGCGTTTGGTGGGATTTCTGTAGGTCAGTTGTTGTTTTCAATTAAAATTGTGTCCATTTTAAACAAAATAGAGACCCTTTGAGTGCTAGAGGCCACAAAGTGCCTCGGATTGAGGCGAGGTTGACTCTTACATGTCACCAAGGACCCTTGGATCGTTCTTATAAAATATAAATGCAATCTGAATGCATTTGGATGGATTTCCATAGGTCGGTTGTTGTTTTCACTTAAAATCTTATCCATTTTAAACAAAATAGAGACCCTTTGAGTGCTAGCGGCCACACTATTCCTCGGATTGAGGTTGGATTGACTCTTACACGTCAACAAGGACCCTTGGATCGTTATTATAAAATATAAATGTAATCCAAATGCGTTTAGTCAGATTTTCGTAGGTCAGTTGTTGTTTTCACTTAAAATCGTGTCCATTTTAAACAAAATAGAGACCCTTTGAGTGCTAGTGCCCACATAGTGCCTTGTATTGAGTCGGGGTTGACTTTCACACGTCTACAAGGACCCTTGGATCGTTCTTATAAAAGATCAATTCAATTCTAATGCGTTTGGTTGGATTTCCGTAGGTCAGTTGTTGTTTTCACTTAAAATCTTGTCCATTTTAAACAAAATAGAGACCCTTTGAGTGATAGAGGCCACACCGTGCCTCATATTGAGGCAGGGTTGACTCTTACATGTCACCAAGGACCCTTGTATCGTTCTTATAAATTATCAATGCAATCTGAATGCGTTTGGTCGGATTTCCATAGGTCAGTTGTTGTTTTCAATTAAAATTGTGTCCATTTTAAACAAGAGAGACCCATTGAGTGCTAGCGGCCACACCATGCCTTGGATTGAGGTGAGGTTGACTCATACACATCATCAAGGACCCTTACATCGTTCTTATAAAAGATCAATGTAATATGAATGCGTTTGGTGGGATTTTCGTAGGTTAGTTGTTGGTTTCAATTAAAATCGTGTCCATTTTAAACAAAATATAGACCCTTTGAGTGGTAGCAGACACATTGTGCCTCGGATTGAAGCGGGGTTGACTCGTACACATCACCAATGACCCTTGGATCGTTCTTATAAAAGATAAGTTCAAACCGAATGCATTTGGTTGGATTTTCGTAGGTCAGTTGTTGTTTTCACTTAAAATCTTGTCCATTTTAAACAAAATAGAGACCCTTTGAGTTCTAGTGGCCACAACTTGCCTCATATTGAGGCGGAGTTGACTCGTACATGTCACCAAGGACCCTTGGATCATTCTTATAAAATATCAATGCAATTAGAATACGTTTGGTCGGATTTCCGTAGGTCAGTTTTTGTTTTCAATTAAAACTGTGTCCATTTTAAACAAGAGTGACCCTTTGAGTGCTAACAGCCACACCGTGCCTTGGATTGAGGTGGGGATGACTCTTACACATCACCAAGGACCCTTTGATCGTTATTATAAAATATTAATTCAATTAGAATGCGTTTGGTCAGATTTACGTAGGTCAGTTGTTGTTTTCAATTAAAATCGTGTCCACTTTAAACAAGAGAGACCCTTTGAGTTCTAGCGGCCACACCGTGCCTCGGATTGAGGCGACGTTGACTCTTACACGTCACCAAGTACCCTTGGATAATTCTTATAAAAGATAAATGCAATCCGAATGCGTTTGGTCAGATTTCCTTAGGTCAATTGTTGTTTTCAATTAAAATCATGTCCATTTTAAAAAAGAGAGACCCTTTGAGTGATAGCGGCCACACCATGCCTTGGATTGAGGAGAGGTTGACTCTTACACATCACCAAGGACCCTTGTATCTTTATTATAAAATATCAATGCAATCTGAATGTGTTTGGTTGGATTTCTGTAGGTCAGTTGTTGTTTTCACTTAAAATCTGGTCCATTTTAAACAAAATAGAGACCCTTTGAGTGATAGCAGCCACACCGTGCCTCGTATTGAGTCGGGGTTGACTCGTACACATCACCAAGTACCCTTGGATCGTTATTATAAAAGATCAATGTAATCCAAATGCGTTTGGTCGGATTTCCGTAGGTCAGTTGTTGTTTTCAATTAAAATCGTGTCCATTTTAAACAAGAGAGACCCTTTGAGTGCTAGTGACCACGCCGTGCCTCGGATTGAGGCGGGGTTGACTCGTACATGTCACCAAGGACCCTTGGATCGTTCTTATAAAATATCAATGCAATCTGAATGCATTTGGTGGGATTTCCATAGGTCAGTTGTTGTTTTCAATTAAAATCATGTCCATTTTAAACAAAATAGAGACCCTTTGAGTGCTAGCGGCCACACCGTGCCTCGGATTGAGGTGGGGTTGACTCTTACACATCACCAAGTATCCTTGGATCATTATCATAAAATATCAATGCAATCCGAATGCGTTTGGTCATATTTCTGTAGGTCAGTTGTTGTTTTCACTTAAAATCGTGTCCATTTTAAACAAAATAGAGACCCTTTGAGTGCTAGAGGCCACACTGTGCCTCGGATTGAGGCGGGATTGACTCTTACACATCACCAAGGACCCTTGGATCGTTATTATAAAAGATCAATGCAATCTGAATGCGTTTGGTCAGATTTCCGTAGGTTAGTTGTTGTTTTCACTTAAAATCTTGTCCATTTTAAACAAAATAGAGACCCTTTGAGTGGTTCAGCATTCTTGCATGTTGTTGGTGCATATCATCTATTAAAATGGTAAAATGACTCATTGGAGAAAGGTTGCTTTATTTAATAACAATTACAATTTTCCTAAGAATATTTACATACAAAAATGTTTCATCTTTTGATCCCCTTAACCCCTCTAAAAAATGACCACAAATTGTACATGTCCCCAAGTCAGATCTTCATTGTATTTGTGTACAATCTTCCATCAGGTATGAGGCCCACTCATTTTTGAACACATATATATCGTCTTTAGAGTATGAGGCTTTTCGGCAGTCAGAGTATTATTGCAAAATAAAAGAATAAAGAATTAATAAATAACTTAAACGAACAAGTAGTTGTTTTTAAAAATACCTCTTTAGGGATTCGTGTTTGTTGATAAAAAACAATCTCTTTCATAAATTTACAAACATAATAACCGCAATCATTATCGTTTGTTTGTTTTGGACACTGAAAAAAAATTGATCATTATGAGAATAAGTAACTTGTGTTGAGATGTGTTTGGATAGTGAAATTTTATTATATATACCCTGATATTTGTCCATACGTAGTACTTTCTCGCCTCCCTATGCTTAGCCCCTATCCTCATTCCTTTTTTAGACGATAATGATACACCTTTCTATCATAACAGAATCCTCGGTAAAAGATAATATAAATTATATTACTTGATGTTTAGACCTAAAACGTAAGATGTAGTGTCTTACAGATTCACAAACTCCATCATGTGTGGTTAGTTTGATGGATATCCTTGCTTTGAATCAAGAAAACAAATCTTCAGAGTATCCAAGTTCACCGCAATTAGCAACCAATGTTGCCTAAAAAACAAAAAGGAATAAGTAATGAAATAAGTGAAAATATAATTGATATTCTTTAATCGTAGAGTATTACCTCTGCATGGTTGGTATTAGGAAAAGTCTGTCATCTGTAATCTTGTGTTCAAATGTTTTCAGAAAGTCGTTCACTATTGCATCCCTTTTTGATGGCTCTATTTTTGTTATGTGTGTTGATGTGATATGACGACTAACCAGTCCAAATCTTGGATCATGGGAAAATTCCTTCAATTTTTTTTCATAAATGCGTCTGTCAACAATATAAAATGCATTTAGTCATAATTTTCACATTAGATAAACTTTTGGAAAATCAATTCATGGAAACATAGCTCATATATACATTTACAACTGTGACTCCTGGGAAACCGTTTTCAAGGATTTCATTTACATTTTTAGCAGCAACAAAATCTAGACTTTCCTCTCCATATATATTCTCTTTGAAAACCACTGTATGACTATTACCATCTTTTAGCTTCGTATCCACATGAGTATTCAATGCTAGTAAATGTGGATAGAGAACAAGTGTGTTATTGTGCTTTCAGTAGCTCCTTGGGATCTGTTGTTCGATCCTTTAGATGGTTTTGAGCCGACGTTTGTCACCCCCTTCCCTTTCTCTGTCTATAACAACAATCATTGGTTCAGACCCTTTTTTCATTAATTGTTAAGGGTTTATCTTGAAAAGAAAAGTAAATAAATACCTCTTTGTCTGCATGTACTCTTACAATTTGTGACGACCATGCAATGAATGTCCCAATAGCCTTTTCGACCGTATGAATATCATCGTCATCAAGTAGAATAGGCATCTATGCCTTTGGCTCATGAGCTACAGTAATCATCACTTTCAGATGATCTTTCAGAAGTGGTCTATTATGCAGTGTGGCATCTGGGATATTGAACACTGTAGCCCTCGCTACAAGCTGATAGGTGCGTGTTGAAAAATATAAATCACAATCATTATTACCCTGTAGAAGATGAGTACAGAAAAATTATCAGTGGTTGTCTGATTCATATTTCATGGGAAAAATTATTAGAATATTTATTACCATGGCTAAGACAGTTCTTTGAGGTGAATGGATCACCTCAAAGCTGGTGGGGGGTGGGGCGGGATGTTCATGCAACGGTTGTTCTTGATTTGTGGCTTCCCTTTGCTTCCCACCCATAAAAGTTTCTAGCAACTCTCCCTTCCATTGCAATTGTTCTTCAAGGGTTGCTATTTTTTCGCTCATTTGTTCCAATTTTTCATCTATATCATCCATTTTTTCCTTCTTCTAAAAATATACTCGGGGTGTCACCCCAAACCCTGCACCTCTGACACGACCGTGTTTTTCTGGCTGCTTCAAAGCCGTCGATAATAGGTCTGTATCAGCTATAGGAGTAGCTGATTCCTGTGACTGTCACATATAGAAAAATAACTAATTATTTTTATGTAATAGCAATTTTAAACAAATTATTTTATCGGCGTGTCATACTTACACATATTTCTCACACTTTATGTGTGTTCTCATCTACTAACTTCCCTTCTTTGTTCACACGTGCCTCCTTCCATAGCACATGACGTGGGATGGAAGTGAATTTGGTTTTAGACTCATCAATCTACATATAAACATAGAAAAATAATTATGATGTTGTTTATTGGCACCTAACAATATTATTGTAAATTTAAAATACGTACCATTTTCTTTTCTAATGAAGTGTACCCCATTCTTTCTTTACGATAGGGGTATGTTGGTTTTGAAGAACGTTCCTTATTTTCAGTACAGAGTTTCTGTTTCATAAATGAAATATTGAAAATCAAAGTGATGAATATAGGTATCCTCAAATAGTGTATTATCACTCACAAAGTACCTGGAACTTCTCATCCCCATGACGTCCAATAAATGCATCTCATGCTTCTTGGGATATCAGGTGAGCGTAGACAATGGGTGGGTGAGGGTTTATTTTACCTTTAGAATCTTTGAGGTGACATCTTGTTAAAATAGTGCGAAAACCACGATGAATCTTTCCTGCAAGACTTAGTACATAATCCTTGTGTGAATCATCTACTATAAATGTACTCTGCAAGAGATTGAGAAGAGTAAGACATTGTTTCATTATTTTATTTTCTAGTAAATTAAAGAAATAAATTCATAATGTTACCATAATTTCTTCCCAGATCACAACCTTCATCCCGGACACAACATGGTGCCATGAATCTATGTTAATCGGCACGCGTTTCCGAGTGACAACTCCAATTTAGCTGCTAAACATAGCCTTGTTGGGATTCACATGTTGGCCTCGTGCATTCCATCCGACTTCAAATTTTATTCCTTTGCTTTTCGCCTTAAGAATTTTGGATAACACCGTCAAACTACGACGCAACTATGATTTATGTGACGTTGTTCCTTCATTCCTGACCATTTCATCGATATCAAAACCATCTATATGTTCATATAGAATGGTATCAACGACATGTGTTGATGGTTGTTGGACCTCAACACTAAGAGCAGCAGGAGCCGCAGCAGTAGGAGCAGCAGGAGCAGCAGGAGGAGAAGCAGCAGCAGGAGCCACAACAGGTGGAGCAGCAGGAGCAACCGGAGCCATAGCAGGAGCAGCAGGAGCAGCAGTAAGAGCAACAACAGTAGCATCATGAGCTGCAGGAACAACAGGAGCAGTAGCAGCCGCAGCAGCAGCTGTTGAGAGACTTGTTCAGCCTCAAGGTTAGGAGCATCAGAATGTGCAGAAGTCCTTATCTAAAAAATTCGTTGAATAGTTAATTCATATTACATAAATTTAGTAATGATAAGAGAATAACATGAGATAACAAGATCTATATTACAAACAAAATATAACATGTTTACTGAACTCTCTTTCTTTTTTTCAAAGGTTGAAGGGATTTGAAACCTCTATCGACTATCCAAATCCCTTCATTGTGGTCTCCTCTAACATACAAAACATCATCTGCATTGGGACCACTCTGAAATTATTGCGACGTACCACTAAAAGGATCGTCCTCAACTGAATTTTCATCGGAACCTTCAGTAGTTTTGGACGATAACAGAACAATTGACCACTTTCAGATTGCGGGATCTGGAATATAAAAAACTTGTACCGCTTGTGATGCCATTATAAACTATTCGTCTTTGTACCCTTCTTTACTAATTTCAACTTTCACAAATCCCCATTCATCAATTTAACACCAATGTTGTTATCAATCCATTTTCATTAAAAAATTGGAAATTGGAATGTCGTATAATCGAACTCCCATATTAGTTTGATAATGCCAAAGTATGACATATTTGCATAAATTGGATTTTTGTCCTTAATACCAGAAACATGCATCGCTTCAGCCACTAGTGCAACTCCACTATTTTTCATGGTACTGTATTTATCATGTTCATCTGTAAAGAATGTATACCCATTAATTACATAACCACTGTAAGATAATACATACACACTTGGTCCAACGACTAGCCATCGAAGACGTTCTGAAATTGAATTCAGATTTTCATCCAATTGCTTAAAAATATGTTCCTGAAACCATCCTATAAACTGGTGATTATGTGTATCTGATAACCATTTTTCATCCCTCGATGGATTCAACTGCCTAAGAATTTCTTTGTGAGTTTCAATATATGGAGAAACCTCCCAACTGTAATGCAAAACATAAAGATGAGCCTGCTCCTGATCTGTAATACTGATTGTCACAACTTCTCTTCTAGAAATTCCCTCACCCTCAATGCGTCCAGTGTGGCGAGATTTCGAGAGACCAATGCTTTCCACATCAGATAGGTATTTAGTAGAAAATTCAATGGCTTCCTCAACAATATATAGCTCCACTATACAACCCTCTGGCCGAATTCTATTTTTGACATACCCTTTCAGAATATTCATATACCGTTCAACAGGATACATCCATCTATAGTGCACAGGACCACAAAGTCGAATCTCTCTCACCAAGTGAATCATAAAATTAACCATCATATCAAATAATTTTGGTGGGAAGAACATTTCTAATTCACATAATATGATGACAATTTCTTTTTCCATAGCTGGAAATTTCCCCGGGTCTAAAACGTTTCTACATATAGCTTTTAAAAAGAAACAAAATTTGGTTAACATATGACGAACATTCTTGGGAAAAATGAAACGTAAAGCTATAGTAATTAGATCTTGCATCAAAACATGGAAACCATGTGATTTCAAACCTTTTAACTTCGAATCATTCATTGACACAATGTTCTTGATATTTGATGAGTACCCCTCTGGAACCTTTACATCATTGAAGAAGTTGCAAAACTGATATCTCTCCGCCCTAGAAAGAGTATAAGCAGCTGGAGGAAGAAACATTCGATTTTCACCCTTCATGGGAGCCAACTCTTCTCATATTCCCATGTCAACCATGTCCAACCTTTCCTTAATTCCATCTTTTGTTTTGACAGGGGAATTTATCAACGTTCTGATAACACTGTCACATACATTTTTTTCTACATGCATCACATCAAGAAAATGTATGACGTACAAACAATTCTAGTATGGTAATTCAAAAAAAACTGATCTCTTTTTCCAACCGATTTTCGTAAGGTTTTTCGAAAATGGTTTACCAAAAATAGTGTTCAGATATTTTACTTTCTCAAACAGCTGATCACCTGTTAGTGGAGATGGTGTTTCTCATTTTTATGAACATCTATTGAATGATGTCGTCCAAGATCGGTACTTATGTCGACGAGGTAGAAATCTATGATGTTATAGAAACACAGATTTCGATGAATGTTTCAACCAAAATGATTCTGTATCTTCTTCGCACATGGGACACCCTTGAGTTCCTTTAATGCTATAGCCTGAAAAATTTCCATAAGCAGGGAAATCATTTATTGTCCCATACAACATCACTCTCAATGTGAAGTATTCACTTTTATAAGCATCATACAACATTACACTTGAGTCCCACAATAACTTCAAATCCTCGATCAAAGGATCCAGATAAACATCAATATCGTTACCTGATTGTTTTGGTGCTGATATAAGCATAGATAACATGATAAATTTACGCTTCATGCATAACCAGGGTGGCAAGTTATAATTTACCAACATAACAGGACATGTACTATGAGTGCTAGTTTGAAAACCAAAAGGATTCACTCCATCTGTAGATAACACAAGACGAAGGTTTCTCAGCTCTTTTCCAAATTTAGGATACTCATGATCAATCTTCTTCCATTGAGGAGAGTCAGCCAGATGACGTAATAACCCATCTTTATTTCTTTTATATGTATGCCACGACAATTGTCTTGCAGTTTCTTCACTTCCATATAGACGCCTAAACCTTGGAATGATTGGAAAGTATCATACAACTTTTGTAGGATTGGATTTATCTTTCTTGTATCGAGAAGAACCACACTTTGGGAATTCTGTAAGTGATTTTTTCTATTTGCGAAACAATATACAGTCTTTAGGGAAGGCATGTATTCTTTCAGAAATCATTCCCATCGAGCGTAGCATTCGTCTAGCTTTATATGTCCGGCTTGGGAGCTCATTATCTTCTGGGAGCATGTCATTCAAGAGAGCAAGTAGTTCCGTAAAACTAACATCACTCCATCTGTTGTCTGCTTTCAATTTATACAACTTCAGTACAACTGACAATGTTGTATACTTAGTGCAAGAAGTATACAATGGCGTCTTTGCACAACTCTTTAACTTCTCAAACAATTTTGGGCAATCACAGAGTTCATCTTGAATTGTCTTTGTCATTTCCTCAATACGATCTTCATCATCATTGACTTCTGTAATCACATCCTCCATACGGTCTTCTTCATTATCCATATTTGTATTCATATCTGACGATCCATAAAACGCAATTTTATCCCAGCCAGTAGCTACATTTGCTTTTTCTCCATGTTTATTCTAACATTTATAACTCTGATCTATTCCGTGACATATCAAATGTTCTTCCAACTCCTCTGGAGTAAGTAGTCTAGAATAACAACAACGTAAACACGGACAAAGGATTTGAGAAGGATCCATTGCGTGATCCTTTGCAAACTTGATGAACTCTTTCACTCTATTCTCGTACTCTATTGTTAAACGATTAGCATCCATCCAATCTTTATTCATCTCCATACTATTTGAATCTCAAATATTAGTATTTATGATTCAAGTACACAAAACAAGAATTCCAAATACAGTATAAGAGAACCACTTCCTTATAAAAATGGAGATTAATAGAGCATAACCATTAGTATTTATTCATATTCATTAAATATAATTACTTTATATTCATTATAGTTTCTTCAAATCACCCCAGACCAAACACAAGAATAATCAAGAATGATACATCTACCACTCCTAGGTCTCTTCCCTACATTCAATATCATCATGCATAAATACTCACTGCTGGTGGAAGTGAAACCGTTCTTGATGATCATGCCAAGAAGAAATAGAAACCAAAAGGGAGGAGTGAATCAAAATACCCCAAACAAGATGGAAAAACATGGTATTTGAGAATAGGTTAGTGGATTTCATGTTGTCTAGTCACCAATCCAATAGACTCCACAAGCGGTGATGGCCCCTACAGTTGTTGCACTAAGTGAAACTGTCACCTGAGAAGCTGAGATCAATGAGGCCCTTCCCAGCCATGAACCGAACAAACTCCATGATGGTCTTCCTCTGGAATAGGCTTCTACCTTTCCTTTCCTTTGGGTTGGAAATGACATTAAAGTCACCCCCAACAAACAATGGATGGTGGTCAGGATCGAAGGTATTTTGTTCAAAAGAACAATCAATCCCCCTCAATTTTTTAAAATACCAATACCATAAACCATTTAAAAACAAGACATTTAAATTTATTTTGGAAATCATTCCCAAAAAAATTCAATAAAAAAACATATGCCAAACCATTTGGAATTTTATTTAAAGAATCAACTTATCTTTATTTTAAACCATTATTTTCATTTATAATATCAAATCCACCAACGGTAGAAGGAAACCTAATTTATTTCAATGAAAAAGGTTAATTCACAACAAGATACCATCCATTCCATATATTATTTTCATTAATAGGGTTATTTTGTGCTTCAAAATGATCAAAACATGTCTAGCCAACTTCAAATGGATAAAATATGAATTCATGAAACACATGAATCCCAAAAAGAAGATATAGTACATAAACACCCACTTGGAATCTGAATGAGTCTACTCAAATGAAGAACATCATACATATCCAACTACATCGATGCTTTCTCATATACAACAACACCACTAGATAGATAGTGGCCCTCACCAAGAACATTATACATCTCCAAATAAGAGACTACAACCACTAACCATGAAGAACATCATAAGATGGAAATATACTAAGAACACATCCCTTCACCCAAATAAGAGACTATAACCACTAACCATGAAGAACCACTAAGAGAATAATTTGAAACCTAAGGAAAGGTACACCCAAAACATACCAATTAATTTAAATGAAATACTTTCTAAACCAAACCATTGAAATCATCAAATGTTCCTAACATAAAACCCCATCATATCTTCTAATAAATTTCTTTGATAACACTATTTCATGGCCTATACCCATTTAGACCCCTCTATTGGTTAGTAGATTATAGTGTAGTGACCCCCTAAAACCATCCTCCAACATGTCATGGGTTAGTGAATGCACCGAGGGTATTTATCAAAACCATGTGCAATGTACTTCTAATAATAAATAATTGATATAGTTTAACATCAAGTTGTATAGATGATTTTTCGAATGATACCAAGTGAAAGTTAGTATGGTAAATATGTGTGATAAGACATTTTTGGTCTAACTAAAAGGGGATATAGCCTAATGAGTGTATTTTGGATTCACAAAAAATATGACTCTATGTGGTATAGGGTTTTTTAAACTAGTAGGAGTATGGACCACTTAGTGAATCCATAATACTCACCCATAGAATAAAAAAGCATGTGAATCATCCCCTTTACATCATTTTCCATCAAGTATGGTTCATTTTATTCAATCGGTCAATCCATAATACTCACCCATAGAATAAAAAAACATGTTAAAACAATGATATACAAATGCGAGAGGAGAAAAATATTGAAAAAATATTTGGAAAACATGCCTTAAAGGAGGTCCGAAAAACCGAAGCTTGAAAGCGTTGTGGGCGGAGGAGGTCTGGAAAACTGAAGCTTGAGGACGCCGGAGGTCCGGCAACGTGAACTCAGTGGGTGGAGGAGGTCCGACAACGAGAAGCGAGGGCGGAGGAGGTCCGACAATGTGATCTCAACGGGCGGCAGAGGGGAGTCACAGGGTTCCAGTACCGCGAGAGCTTTAGGTCGCGATAAAATGAGGGAACTGTGCGACCGACTTTATAAAAAAAATTCACTAAGGTTTTATCAGCGCTAAAATTTTAGCGCTGATACAGGGTAACCTTTATCAGCGGTTTTACTTAGCGCTGATATAAGGGGGTGCTTCCCTTGCCCGTATTTGTAGTAGTGTTCTTCCTTTTCATTCCTGTTATTTAATAATATAAAATTAACTTCAAAACATATATTTCAAAAAATTCATGCATAAAAAAAAATAATTATAACAAATGCGCATTAAAGAAAAATAAAATATACATAGATATTATAATGAATGATTTCACATATAACATAAATAGTTGATAAATTAATGGATGGCAGTACATACAATCATTTTTTCCTTCAATCATGTCATTTTCTGGATCCATCATCACGTAATCTACTTCATTCACCCTATAAAGTCTAATATTTTCAATATCATGATGGAAAAATAAGTTCGTTCTTTTTTTTATGGTATTCAATGTCAGATTTCAAATCTTCCACTTTGTCACCCTTATCATAAAAGTCTCTTTGTTTTATGTGAACAACTTCTTAGGCATGTATTGTCTCAACAATAATCTATATTTTATGACGATTTTGATGTTCACAAATAACCTTGTTTGTTTTCTAATAAAGTTCTATTAAGTGAGTTTTACTTGAATTTGTATTCTATTTTAAGAAATTTAGCATTACGAGAATGTTCCTAGAAACACTGTTTTCATCTCTAAGTTACATTGAAAAGATATCTCTTGTGTATGTTATCAACCCTCTGTTACGCTAAAGAGTTTGTGTTTGGATCTTCATCCTTACGTTCCAAAAATTAACATGTGTATGGATCAATAACCCTATATTGGAGTCTATATTTACTATTTGAAACCCTACATTTGGGAAAAATGAATTTATGGTTACTCAATAATACATTTGGGATTTTATCCTGACAAGGATGAACATATGTATCATCATCCCTACTTTAATTTTTGATCCCTATATTACATGAATATGAAAATATGGAAAAGGTACCCTATTCTATACAAAGGAACCCTATGCTATGATAAGAAACCCTATGCTATGCAAAGGAACCCTACGCTACACAACTCAACTCTAAGTTGTGTTCTCAACGGTGAAGTTATTCAAGCTGTGTTTTCAATCCGAGATTACTACAATGGTCAAGACAGAAATGAAGACCGATTCAAGGTTCATATTGATTGTTTCAAAGAACTGAGTTTATTAGAGAAAATCATTCCTATTTATAAGGGAATTTATTACTCTCCTAGTTAATTTAAATTTGAATTTCCATGACTAATCAGACTATTATTTTGGATCTGGAACACCATGTTCTATATATTCCTTCAAAATATTTCTACAAATATTTATGTTATAAGTGAGTCACATAAAAGTCTGATTTATTGAAATTATTTTTACAGTGTTATATTAAAAGAACAAATTTGTTAAAGGACTACATTTTGAAGATATATATATTCTATCTTGTTCTACTATAAGTTTTCAAATACTCTATTTTTTTGTTGATTTTAAATCAAATATCTTTTTGTAACCAGATCGCTTTAGACTATTTCAATCTTGAAGATATTTTTCTCTAAAGAAGAAGATCCATATACTTTCAATTGCATGTTTCTGCAATTGTGATGTTCAACTTGTTTCAATAAAATCAATCTCTTTTAATTCATTTGGAGTATTCAACTACTCATACTCAGTTGTGGTGGAGTATCGGCTTCTTGATCTAAGTTGTGGTTAATCAGTTCTTTGTTATAGAACCAAAAGGCTTTGTAATTAGTCTTGTGTAAAGGTTTCAACTACCTAAACTCGGTTGTGGATTCTCGATCTTATGATAAGAGGACCATTCTAGTGGAATATACCAAGATCACTAAGAGAGTGATTAGTATAGTAGATTAAGGGATCTTTGTGCCCCAAACCACTATAAAAAGATATGTTATTTCTTTCTATTTATCCGCTGCATATTTTCCTAAATGGATCGAAGGCCTTTATTTTTATTGATTTTTGATAACCCCCCCCCCCCCTTAAAGGGATGAGGGGGAAACCTTACAAGGCCTGTAGGCTCAGAGATTACAAGGCCTATAGGCTTAGGATATTACATGACCTGAACGTATTAGGGAATTCAACTAGACTATCTACAAGGAACTGCCCCTCCCTAGCATATGTATCATGATAGTAGCTCTCCACCTTCACATGGTCATCTGGATAGGCTTCCTGTGCAAGCATGGTATGGTTCCGATGGCATAGCCATACCCTCTCATTCTGACAAATCCATTTGGCCCTGCTCTGGTGAGTGCACATGCTCTGAATCCTCTTCTGGGACTGCTTCTTTTTTTTGTAGTGTGTCTAGGGAAACTGCATGTGGCCTAAAGTCCTTGAGGTGGCCCAAAGTCCTTAAAGGTAGCCTGAAATCCCTACTAACCTGAAGTTCTGGGTGGCCCGAAAGCCTTAAGGACTCCAATCCCAAACTGGTGGCCCAAGGTGAATAGTTTGAGCTGCTACAGTACCAAACAGTACCTGTTATAGTGCCTACTATAGTACCCGCACAGTGTATATTCTGTTATAGTACCTATACAGTGTACAGTTCTACTACAGTACGCGCACAGTGTACAATCATGCTACAGTACCTACTACAGCACCTGCTATAGTAACCCCAGAAAGATTCCTCTACCTAGTTTTGAACCTGGGTCTTGTGGATGCACTTAAGGATACCTCAACAACTGTGCTGAGGCTCATGTGCTATCCACCGCATATTTTTATACAGAAGAATAACACCGCATATTCGCATAAATTATAGTGGGTGATAAAATCCAGAACTGTGGAAGATTTTAGAAAGACATGATTCACACCCTCTTGTGTATTACTTTGTATATTCTAACCTAAAAATTGGTATCAAATGAGAAATTTTGGATAAATATATAGCAAGCTAAAAATTATAAGGTCTATACAAAGATGTAAATGGTTGAACCTAGATAAGGGATGTCCATGGTTCAAGATCTATACTTTAATGGTGAAAATTATGGGTATTAGAAATCAAGGATGATTATTTATCTTTAAAATCTTAGACTTTGAGTTTATTCAAAGATCATTACCCCATATAAGATTTCTGAGAAACTAGAAGAATGGGATGATTCAACAAAAGTGGAATATGACATATATTCAAAATCTATGAATTCTATTATCTATGGTCTAGAACCAGATGATTTCAATTGAGTTTTGCAATGTCATATTGCTTTTGAAATGTGGAAAACTATGGAAGTTGCCTATCAAGGGACAGATAATGTGATACAAATGAGGTATTCTATAGCTAAACTGAAATTTGATACATTTAGGATGTTTGATACAGAAATAATCACACAGATGAATGTAAGTCTCATAGAAATTATAAATAATATTATAGAATTAGGTAAAACTATCAAACAATCTGATCAAGCATTAAAAGTATTGAAAGTACTACCTTTTAAATGGAATGGTATATCTACTGTTATTCGAAAATCATTACCTATCAAAGATATGAAAATGAAATAACTAATTGGGACATTAATGATGTATTAAGATGAAATGAAAGTTTAAGCTAAATATCATAGGATAATTATGAAAAAGGAGAACAATTCTATAAAGGTAACATCTCAGAAACCAAGTAGAAAAATGAAACTAGAAGACAAAAAGGAGAAGAATTGTGACTCATCTGATTCTAAAATAGAGCTGGCTCAACTAGCTAAAAATATTAGAAAGTTTTATAAGAAGAATATATGATTTAGAAAATTCATTAATAAGGATGAGAGGGATTCAAAATAAGTCAGATGCTATGAATTAAATAAATTAGGTCATATTAAACCTGATTGTTCTCAGCTAAAAGATGAAAAGAGAAAGAATGATAAGTGATATCAGAAGAATTCGGATTATGAACATAAAGGTAGGAGAGAAATGAAAGAAAAACGGAGTGTTTTTTAAGACTATAGTAGCTCATCTAAATCTGATTTAGAAAAATAAAAATCAAATTTGAAATCCAATATCTGCTTCATGGATGAAAAGAAAAAGGTAAAAACCTATTATTCATCCAATTCTGATTCTGATTCTGCCAGCTACTCAGACAGTAAATTATCTATATATTGTTCTATGTTAGAATAAAAATATTATTCTCTATTAAAAATCACAAATCTTTAAAGAACATTCACAATTTTGTTTTAGGTGAAAGATATACCTTTCTGAAATAACATCAAGAGTTAATTGAAAATTTTAACTCATCAACATCAAACTATGTTGATCATGAAAAGAAGATCAAATCTTTATAAGATAAAGTACAAACTTATAAGAGTGCTTATCTTTTTTTACTAAAGGAGAAAATATATTAAATGAAATCTTTGGAAATAAATTAATTAAAAGGGAAAGATTTGGTATAGGGAGTAAGGGTGAGAAATCTAAAATATACAAGAATTATTTTGTCCCCAATTAAAAAAAATCAACTTGTTATTTTTATGGAATAAAAGGGCATGTTAAAAATAATTTTTGTTTGAGAAATCCCTAAATTAATGCCATTAAAATATTCTTTATTTCGAAGAATTTATTTGAATCTAATGATATAATAAATAGAAAAACAAATCAGATATGGATTCTCATATCTTTTTGAGCTACCACTTTTGGACCCAAGAAAATATGGGTACCAAAACAAATATTTTTTTAATTTCTTTTACAAGAAATAGGCCACAAGAATAGAAATTCCATATGGTATATGGACACTAGCTATTTGAGGAATATGAGTGGAGATAAATCAAATTTTTACACACTGACTCAAATGGATGGAGGTATTATCACTTTTGGTGATAATGCCAAAGGAAAAATAATTGGAGTTGGAACTTTTGGAGATCAAAAGACTATCTCAATCAACAAAGTACTGTATGTGCAAGGGTTAAATCACAATATGATAATTATTTATCAACTTTTTGTTGATGGATTTTATGTTGATTTTTCTAACAATTGTTGTTATGTGTTTAAAGATAAGTTATTTAAATTTAGAGCACCTATAACTAATAATGTTTATACTTTACACTTAAATTCCTTATGTAAACAGAAATTGAATTGTTCAACTACTAAGATAAATGAATCATGGATTTGGAATATAATACTTAGACATTGTAATATTTGTGTTTTATATAAATTATCTAAGAAACAATTAGTTTTTTATTTCCCTGGTCTTAAGTTTGACAATGATAGATATTGTGATGTATGCCAAATTGGCAAGCAGTACAAATCATATTTCAAATCTATTAACAAAATTTCTATATCTAAACCTTTAGAACTTATCCATATGAATTTGTTTGGACAATCAAGGATAGAAAGTTTGGCTGGTAAATTATATGTTTATGTTTTAGAATATGATTATTCAAGATTTTATTGGGTTTATTTTCTAAAACTCAAAAGTGAATTTTTCACTATTTTTGAAAGTTTTTGTAAAATTATTTAAAATGAAAAAGGTTTTAAAATAATTTCATTGAGAATTGAACATGGTGGAAAATATGAGAATCAAGAATTCAATTATTTTTTCTCAAATTTGGGTATTAAACACACCTTCTCTGCACCAAGAACACCTCAACAAAATGGAATTATTGAAAGAATAAATAGAACTATTCAAGAAATAATAATGACTATACTGAATGAATACAATATTCCTACCTATGTTTGGGTAGAAGTTGTAAGAAAAGCCTACTATATCGTGAATAGAGTTTCAATTTGGCATATTTTCAAAAATAAACCTTATGAACTTTGGAATAATAGAAAACCTAAAGTAAAGTACTTTAAAGTTTTTAGATTCAAGGTATATATCTTGAACACCAGGGATAATATTAGTAAGTTTGATCTAAAAGATGATGAAGGAATATTTGTGGTATATTCTACTACCTCTAAAGCATATAGAGTGTTTAATAAAAATTAAATGATTGTTGAAGAATCAGTTCATGTAAAGTTTGATGAGACTAACCCATTTAATAAAGAGAAATATCAAATGGATGAGATCACTGACTCTTCTGATAACATGATACTTGAAATCCTTAAAATGATTTTGATTTTAGTATTAATAAAGTTCAATCTATTTCTAAAGAACATGAAACTGAAGATCCTAAAAGTTTTCTACCTAGAAAGTATAGAACCCTAAAGAACCATCCTTTAGAAACTATTATAAGAGACCTAGATATAGTTATGAGAAATAGAAGAAATTTAGTAAACCTAACTGAATTATCTAAATTCTATTTCAATAAGAACCTAAGACTATTGAAGAAGCCTTATATGATGATATTTGGATGTTAGAAATGTAACAAGAGCTAAACCAGTTTAAAATAAATGAAGTTTGGGAACTGGTAGAAAGATAAACCAATTATCCAGTTATAGGAACTAAGTGGGTTTTTAGAAATAAATTGGATGATCAAGGGATCATTATTAGGAATAAATCCATATTAGTAGTTAAATGATATAATTAGGAAGAAGATATAGATTATGATGATACCGTTTCCCCTATAGATAGATTAGAATCAATTTGAATCCTTTTATCCTATGCATCTCATGTGAATTTTAAATTATATCAAATTTATGTTAAACCTACCTTTTTAAATGGTCATTTAATGGAGAAAGTTTATATTGAACAACCCCTAGTTTTGAAAACTCTCAAAAATCAAATTCTATTTCTAAACATACTAAATCTCTCTATGGAATTAAATAAACAGCGAATCTTGGTATGAAATATTAAATTCTTTTCTTTTAAAAAGTGGTTTTACTATTTGTTTGGTAGATCCAACACTTTTTAAGAAAAATTTTTATTTAAATATTTTATTAGTTAAAATTTAAGTTAATGATGTTATTTTCTGTTCAACTAATAAAAAGATTTATCATGATTTTTCAAATTTAATGCAAAAAGAATTTGAAATGAGTATGATTTTAGAATCAAATTTATTTTTAGGGTTTCAAATTTAACAAAAATATTTTGTAAATATTTTAAATAAAGGCAAATATAATATTGATTTATTGAAAAAAATTTGACTTGAGAACAACAAGACATATAAAACTCTAATGTGTACCGATATAAAACTTTGGTTGGATAAAGCTATAAAACCAGTTGAAAATAAGTTATATAGAGGTATGATTGATAGTTTTTTATATCTTACTACTAGCAGACCAGACATTATGTTTTTTGTGTGTATTTTTTCAATATTTAAATAAAATCAAAAATAATACCATCTTACTGCTTTAAAAATAATTTTTAAATATTTAAGAGGAACTAATTTTCAATCTCTTCTTTACCCCAAAAATTTTGATTTTAATTTAATTTCATATTCAAATGATGACTTTGGATGGTTTATATTAGATAGAAAAAATATCTCAGTAACTTTTCAATTTTTAGGAAAATATTTAGTTTCATGGTCTAGTAAGAAGAAACACTCAGTTTCCCTATCAACCACTAAGGTAGAATATGTGTTTTTTGGCAGTTATTGTGCACAAGTTTTGTGGATGAAAAACTCTCTATTGTATTTTGGACTAAATTTTAATAGTATTCATATTTTATGTGATAACACTAGTGATATTAATATTTCTAAAAATACTATAAGTCATTCTAGGACTAAGAACATTGATATAAGGCATCTTTTTCTAAGATATCATTTCCTTAAAAAGGATATATCTTTCAAATTTGTTAATAATAAATATCAATTAGCTAATATTTTTACTCAACCACTTCCTAGTCTAGTTTTGATTTTATTAAGGGGGAGTTAGGATTATTTGAGTTTAAGTGATTTTTTATAAATTTATTTTCAGTTCTCTGTTTTTATATTAGTAAGCCTTATTTGATCTATTTGAATTATTTTTATTCAACTACATTTTAATTTTTTTAAAAATAATTTTATTTCAATTTTATTTTATTTAACTTTTAAAATTAAAAAAATGCGTACATCCTCGAGGAGTATGAGAAAACCATTTGTATTTTCCCGCTCACCTCTCCTCTCCTACAAGACTTACAGAACACCTATTTCTTTCATTTACCATCTACCAAAAACCCAAAACCTTAAAACCATTCTATTTTAAAACCATCGAAAATGGAAACTTTGTAAAAATCTATTGATACTAAGTTGGATAAAAGTATGTATGATATGGGGAAAGCTCAAAAATTGTTTCAATGAAAGGTAATAAATTTTAAATATTTAGATTCTAAGAATCTATCTCTTAAAGAAGCAATGAAATTTTAAGTCCTAGTTTACACCTATAGAGAAGATAATATTCCAATGGTTTATGAAAAAGAAGTTAAATAATTTTGTTAGAATGCTTAATTTAGTTTCGGATTTTATGAAGATTCTATTTTTTCTAAGATTGATAATAAGGAGTTTTCATTATCATTTTTTTAAATGAATGATATGTTGATATGTCCCCATGAGGGGGAGTTTTAGTTTGATTTAAGGAACATTGGAAATGGAATACAAACATATGAGGACATTATGCATTCTCTGTTTGGAACAAGGAATGTTAATAAGGTGTTTACGAAAGAAATTTCTACTGACCAACAAGTTATGATGAATTTTATTCAATCTGGGATTTTTCCTAGAACTGTTGATCTTGATAAGGTTCTCTATATATACATGTACACCACGTTTCTGCTTTTCAATAATATTTTGTTTAATTTCTATCATTTTATGATTAGTTATCTAAATCACTACTACCACCTGGATGCCAAGATGGGGTATTATACTTATGGTAGGATTATTTCTTTCTTTATGTGAAGAAAATTGAAGATTTTGAATATGTTTTTTGGAATCTCATATCACCACAGTAATACGCTGAATAGTGGGACAGTTAAGAAACTCAGTTTTTTATGGAGCAACTCATGCAATAATTTATTGCCAATTGGTGTTAAGCAACAAAAAGAGGCTGTTATTAGCTGCTCAGGGGAATCAAAAGGTTATCCCCTTAGTAGGTTCTGTGAGATAGAGGCCTGAAGATGTAAGAGATTCAAGGCCATAAGGCTCTCTTATTCGACGAAGAAGAGTATCTTTTAATGTTACAGAAGCTTTTATTGAGGTTGTGGTTTGAAATGTGGATTCCATTCCACCTGATGAACAAGGATAAGATAATTTTCATGAGAACCTAGTAGATGAGAAAGTTGAGTAGGAGGATCAAAGTCGAGAGATCCTTGATCATGGAACTCACATTGTTCCTGATTCTGGTGTTTTGGGAGGATTATATTTGGGAAACAAACCAGAGGGAGATGTTGAGATAATCCTAGCAATCGTTGAAGTTTATTAGGTAGGATAAAATTCTCTATAATCTTCTAATTTTGAAGTCAATGACCATGTTATAAAGATACAGTTGTTGGAGGCTCAAAAAAATTTAAGATAATATTTGGATGTTGAGAATAAAAATTTTAAAGAATACAAGATCATTCCAGTGATAAGATCAAAGTTTGAAGCTCAGAAGCTTCATTTTTTGAGAATTCAAAGAAAATATCATTTAAGTTGAAGATCTTAAAGAACTTATGGCCAAGATTTAGCACCCCTGTTTTGAGGTATGTGACCTTTGTTTGTACTTTTTTATGTATATGAAGTGGTTGGGTAATGTTTGGGAGAGTTTATGATAGTTTGGAAAGGTTTTGGAAATTTTTGGAGGCCTTTCTAAGGATGCACAGTTCGATCATGGTTAGGGGAAACCGTGTAAGAATCCCAAGTAACTGTGCAAGCTAACCGTGCGGCCTAGAAAATTAGATTTTTTAAACGAGGTTATTTGGGATTTACCCTAACTCACTCAATTATTCCCCTATGTGGGATTCCTTGATATCAAGGTCTATAGGGGATCTCTCATCCATTTTAGAAGCTAATCGAAGGGGTTTCTTGGTGGTTTGAAGGTGGTAAATCTCAGTTAAGTATCCCCTCTTGGTTGCTTGTGGTTTTCTCTAGATCTACTCTTCCCTCTCTCACAGTTTTCTAGATTTAAAATTTTTGTGTGTAGATATAGGGGTTTTTTACCTTAATTGATGATATTAATGATTTTTTATGATAGGTAATGATATCTAGAATGGTTTTAGTGGATGATTTTCCCATATTTGTGGTGTGGTTTCTTGTAGGTCGATTTTACCGGAACCATAAGGTAGGTGGCTTCTATCTCGTCTTCACTTTGTTAGAACTAGAAGCCTTGTTCAAATTAATTGGTTTTTCTATAATTAATTGGTGATTTTGATGTTTGAAATTGGTTAGAAATCACTTTGGTAATGTTTTGTGTATTTTTTTGGGAAAAGGGGGTTTTTCAGTGAAATGTTCTTACGGTTGGATTCTAAAATTTTGATTTTAAAATTAGTAACTTGGGTTGTTTTATTGAAATGGTTTTGATGAAATGGTTTTAAATAATAAGTGGTTGCTTTATTGAAATGTTAAATAGAATAGATGGTGGTTCTATGGATTTGTTTATTAAGAAATGGTTACTGACATGTTGTTGTGGCCTTGGTGTGTTATATGCTTGGTTATTGGCTTGTGAATGTTATGTTTGTGATTGGAATGATGTGAAGTGGGCAGGGAGTAACACTATAAAAAGAGGATGTAGAGTGGATGGAAGGGCCACCATAAAGGATAAGTGGGAAGAAAATACCACTTGATTGGGAAATTAGTAAACATGCTTGGATAGGAAGCTCCACCATGTTTGTTTCCTTATTGTGTGTTGCTATGTAGGATGAAAATTTTTGTGCTAATGTGAAATGTTGAAATTGATTATGGCATGTTTTTTTGGATTTCCCTTGGGTTTCATGGTTTGGGTAAAGGTGTATTATTAAATGTGTGTTTGGATTATAAGTAATTGTTGAATTATTTGATGTTTTATATAAATTGTTTTATATAAATGTTCTAACAGTTATTTACTAGTGGTGTGTGTAGGGAAGTCATTTTGGGAAATCCTATTGAGTATTATTACTCAATCCAACTTTTTCATTTTGGTGCTTTTACAGATATGTATTCTGGGACACATGTAAGAGTAAAGTGTCTCATTTTTCTAGCAGTTCGTCATGATGCTTTGGCAGTGTTGAGGTGCTTGGAGCATGAAGCTTGATGTGGACCTATGGATGGTGTCATAGTTCCCTAGGGTGTTGTTGTTTATTCTTCCACTTGGTACTCTGATATTTGTTTCTTATGGTTTGTTTATATTAGTTTTTGGGAATTTTTATGGAATAACTTGTTGGTATTTTAGTAATATATGACTCGGGTTACTATGTTACATGCATCATGTAGTTTTTTGGTAATGGATTGTTTTTTGGTTGATTTATCTCAAGGGAAAATTGTTCCCCAATTTATTATTGAATCCTTCTGCATTTATTTTCAGCATTTGGTTCTTTGGGAATGTTTCTTAAGGCCAAGTAACACCTCACTGCCTTCTCAAGCCAATGAGGAAGGGGTGGGGTATTTCACAAGATGTCAGGAGAATTTTTTACAATGAAGGATAAATATTTTAAGAAGACACAGTTTGATAAATTCAATTTAATGATTAGATGAGAGTTTCAGTCTCTTAAGGAAATAAATAGAGCTTCTACCTCTTCTCAACAAACACTTCGAAAACTACTTAGAAAGTTTGAGCCAAAAACTTCTATTTTTGATGAATTTAATGATTGGATACACACTATTCAGTGTTATAGCATTCCTTTGAAAGTGTTGTTGGAGAATCATAGGCATTTGATAAGTCGGATTACTTCAAATGAATCCTGGTTGGGACCAGTGATTAATCAAGTTAAGGCCAAGCTTACCTCTTTCATACAGTCTGAAGAATCTATGAATAATTTTGTAAAGATCAATTTGGCTGAGAGATTAAAGGTTGTAAATGATTCCAAGAAACTGCTTCAACATTGGACAGAAGTATTGAACAACCATTTCAAAATCCTTTTGTTGAAGTTGATTAATCTAATTAGTGCATTTCAAGTAATTCCTCATCTAGAAGAACCCTCTGTACCTACTGCCATTAAACTCTAAACCATTTATTTTAAAGACTCCAGTTAACTGTGGATTTTACTTTAAAATATTTTAATGTCTGTTTAAATTACTTCATTTTATTCATATTTTGATCTATTTAGGTTCAGAACTTAACTTCTAATCTTAGATTTCATTTTCTAATGCCAGAATACATAACTATTCATTTATAGTTTTTTGCTATATTAAACTATGGTTTATTTCATTTATTCTTTCAAACTGTCTTTTTTTATATCAAAAAAAGGGGGAGAAGATTTAAGTTTATGGAAACTATATTTTGGGGAGATGGAGAAAATATTTGTATCCACAACACTTTCTTTTGATATTTTTATTTATCGAAATAATTCTGTGAAATCAAAATTTTGAGAAAATTTCTATATTTACTTTTTGTGTTTTACAAATCCTATATTTTATTTAATTTTTTAAGGATTATGTTATGGGTTTTTTTAATCATAAAAAAGGGGGAGATTTTTGGGCATGTATTGTCCGAATAATAATTTATATTTTATGATGATTTTTATGTTCACAAATACCCTTGTTTTTTTTATAATAAAGTTATATTAGGTGTGTTTTACAGGAATTTATATTCTATTTTAACAAATTTAGTGTTATGGGAATGATTCTAAAAACACTGTTTTTATCCCTATGTTATTCTTAAAATCTATCATTTGTGTATGGTATCAACCCTATATTATGCTAAAGTGTTTGTGTTTGGATCTTCAGCCTTACGTTCAGAATATTGACACGTGTATGGATCAGCAACCCTACGTTGGAGTTTGTATTTACTGTTTTCAAACCTATGTTCAGGAAAATTGAATGTATGGTTACTCAATGCTACATTTAGGATTTTATGCTTATAAGGATGAATGTATGTGTCACAACCGGGCCCCACTGACAGCACAAACACCCCGCCTTAACATGACCGTCGGGTCCTAGCCCGCCAGGTACCACCAGTTGCCCAACAGACACTTGGGGCCCACCCCAGGGTCCACCAATGTGCCTGAACAGGTCATCTGAGGTGTGACTGTCGGGTCCTGGCCCGCCAGGTACCACCAGTTGCCCCGCAGACACGTGGGGCCAACCCCAGGATCCACCCACATGCCTGAATGGGTCATCTGACTAATGACTGTCCCTACAAGCCAACACATGTCCTTTCTAGTGAGCTTTGTCCTCACTCACACACACCCTAGGAAACATCCCAGAAGGTAACCAATCATCATCACTACTCTAGGCCAAGCACACTTAACTGTGGAGTTCTAATCAGGTAGGCTCCCGAAAAGGAAGGTGCACCTTGTGGACATGAGACATATCATTTATTCATTTAACCCTTTATCATTCGGGGGGTGTTAAAATCACCCCCCCCCTAGAGTACAACGTCCTCATTGTGGGCCCTACATCTCAACCCAGGTAGTGCACCGCACTTAAGGTTGGGCACCACCTCTGATCCCAAATGTCACAACTAGTCCCCACTAATAGCACAAACACCCCGCCTTAACATGACCGTCGGGTCCGGGCCTGCCAGGTACCACCAGTTGCCCCGCAGACATGTGGGGCCCACCCCAGGGTCCACCCACATGCTCGAACGGGTCATCTGACTAATGATTGTCCCTACAAGACAACACATGTCCTTTCCAGTGTGTTTTTTCCTCACTCACACACACCCTAGGAAACTTCCCAGAAGGACACCCATCCTCATCACTACTCCAGGCCAACCCCGCTAAACTGTGGAGTTCTAATTAGGTAGGCTCTCAAAAATGAAGGTGCACCTTGTTGAATGCTTAACTATGGAGTTCTAATCAGGTAGGCTCCCGAAAAGAAAGGTGCACCTTGTTGACATGAGTCATATCATATAGTCATTTAACCCTTTATCTTTCGAGGGCGTTATAATCACCCCCCCTTTAGAGTACAACGTCCTCATTGTGGTCCCTACATCTCAACCCAGGCAGTGCACTGCACTTAAGGCTGGGTACCACCTCCGATACCAAATGTCAGAACTGGGCCCCACTAATAGCACAAACACCCCACCTTAACATGAACGTCGGGTCCTGGCCTCCCAGGTACAACCAGTTGCCCCGCAGACATGTGGGGCCCACCCCAGGGTCCACCCCAGGGACCACCCACATGCCCGAATGGGTCATCTAACTAATGACTATCCCAACAGGCCAACACATGTCCTTTCTAGTGTGCTTTGTCCCCACTCACACACACCCTGGGAAACTTCCCATAAGGTCACCCATCCTGATCACTACTCCAGGACAAGCACGCTTAACTGTGGAGATGTAATCAGGTAGGATTTCGAAAAGGAAGGTGCACCTTGTTGACATGAGTCATATCATTTAGTCATTTAACCCTTTATATTTCGGGGGTGTTACAATCACCCACCCTTTAGAGTACAACATCCTCGTTGTGGGCCCTACATCTCAACCCAGGCAGTGCACCGCACTTAAGGCTGGGTACCACCTCTGATACCAAATGTCACAACTAGGCCCCACTGACAGCACAAACACCCAGCCTTAACATGAGCGTCGGGTCCTGGCCCTCCAGGTACCACCAGTTGCCTCGCAGACACATGGGACCCACCCTAGGGTCCACCCACGTGCCCGAACGGGTCATTTGACTAATGAATGTCCCTACAGGACAACACATGTTCTTTCCTGTGTGATTTGTCCTCACTCACACACACACTGGGAAACTTCCCAGAAGGTCACACATCCTGATTACTACTCCATGCCAAGCATGCTTAACTGTGAAGTTCTAATCAGGTAGGCTCCCGAAAAGGAAGGTGTACCTTGTTAACATGAGTCAAATCATTTATTCATTTAACCCTTTATCTTTTGGGGGTGTTAAAATCACCCCCCCCCCCTAGAGTACAACATTCTCATTGTGGGACCTACATCTCAACTCACGTAGTGCACCGCACTTAAGGCTGGGTACCACCACTGATACCAAATGTCATAAGTGGGCCCCACTGATAGCACAAACACCCCGCCTTAAAATGGTCATCGGGTCTTGGCTCGCCAGGGTCCACCCACGTGCCCGAACGGGTCATCTGACTAATGACTGTCCCTACAGGCCAACACATGTCCTTTCTAGTGTTCTTTATCCTCACCCACACACACGGGTCATCTGTCTTTCAGGGGTGTTACAATCACCCGCCCCCCTTTAGAGTACAACATCCTCGTTGAGGGCTCTACATCTCAACCCAGGCAGTGCACCGCACTTAAGGCTGGGTACCACCTCTGATAGAAAATGTCACAACTGGGCCCCACTTATAGTACAAACACCCCGCCAAAAACATGGTCGTCGGGTCCTGGCTCGCCAGGGTCCACCCACATGCCTGAACGGGTCATCTGACTAATGACTTTCCCTACAGGCCAACACATGTCCTTTTCAGTGTGCTTTCTCCTCACTCACAAACACCCTGGGAATATTCCTAGAAGGTCACCCATCCTGATCACTACTCTAGGCCAATCACACTTAACTGTGGATCTCTAATCAGGTAGGCTCCCTAAAATGAAGGTGCACCTTATTGACATGAGTCATATCATTTAGTCATTTAACCCTTTATCTTTTGGGGGTGTTACAATCACCCCCCCCCCTTAGAGTAAAACGTCCTCATTTTGGGCCCTACATCTCAACCCAGGTAGTGCACCACACTTAAGGTTGAGTACCACCTCTGATACCAAATGTCACAACTGGGCCCCACTGATAGCACAAACACCCCGCCTTAACATGGTCATCGGGTCCTTCCTTTCCAGGGTCCACCCACGTGCCCAAACGGGTCATCTGACTAATGACTGTCCCTATAGGCCAACACATGTCCTTTCTAGTGTGCTTTGTCCTCACTCACACACACCCTGAGAAACTTCCCATAAGGTCACCCATCCTGATCACTACTCCAGGCCAAGCACACTTAACTGTGGAGTTGTAATCAGATAGGCTCTCGAAAAGGAAGGTGCACCATGTTGACATGAGTCATATCATTTAGTCATTTAACCCTTTATCTTTCAGGGGTGTTACAATACCCCCCCCCCCCTTTAGAGTACAACGTCCTCGTTGTGGGCCCTACATCTCAACCCATGCAGTGCACCGCACTTAAGGCTGCATACCACCTCTGATACCAAATGTCACAACTGGGCACTACTGATAGCACAAACACACCACCTTAACATGGTCGTCGAGTCCTGTCTTGCCAGGGTCCACCCACGTGCCCGAATGGGTCATCTGACTAATGATTGTCCCTACAGGCCAACACATGTCCTTTATAGTGTGCTTTTTCCTCACTCACACACACCCTGGGAAACTTCCCATAAGGTCACCCATCCTGATCACTACTCCAAGCCAAGCACACTTAACTGTGGAGTTGTAATCAGGTAGGCTCTCGAAAAGGAAGGTGCACCATGTTGACATGAGTCATATCATTTAGTCATTTAACCCTTTATCTTTCAGGGGTCTTATAATCCCCCCCCTTTAGAGTACAACGTCCTCATTGTGGGCCCTACATCTCAACCCATGCAGTGCACCGCACTTAAGGCTGGGTACCACCTCTGATACCAAATGTCACAACTGGGCACTACAGATAGCACAAACACACCGCCTTAACATGGCCGTCGAGTCCTGGCTCACCAGGTACCACCAGTTGCCCCGCAGACACGTGGGGCCCACCCCAAGGTCCACCCACGTGCTCGAACGAGTCATCTGACTAATGATTGTCCCCGCAGGCCAACACATGTCCTTTCCAGTGTGCTTTGTCCTCACTGACACACACCCTGGGAAACTTCCTAGAAGGTCACCCATCTTAATCACTAGTCCAAGCCAAGAACGTGTAACTGTGGAGTTCTAATAAGGTAGGCTCCCAAAAAGGAAGGTGTGCCTTATTGACAGGAGTCATATCATTTAGTCATTTAACCCTTTACCTTTTGGGGGTGTTACATTATGGATCATCATCTGTACTTTACGTTTTGATCCCTACATTACGTGAAGATGAAAATATGTAAAAGGAACCCCGCAGTATGCAAAGGAACTCTACGCTATGCAAAGGAACTCTATGCTACACAAAGGAATTCTACGATATGCAAAGGAACCCTACGCTACACAAAGGAACCCTACGCTACATAGATCAACCCTACGTTGTGTTCTCAATGGTGAAGTTCTTCAAGTCATGTTTTCAATCTGAGATTACTGCAATGGCCAAGACAGAAATAAAGACCAATTCACATATCCTTTTGATTGTTTCAAAGAAAAGAGTTTTTCAGAGAAAATCATTCCTATTTCTAAGTGAAGTTACGACTCTCCTAGTTAATTGAAATTTGAATTTATGCAACCAATCAGGCTATTATTTTGGATTTGGAGCACCGAAGAAAGTCTTCTATGTTCTATTTATTACTTCAGAATACCTCTTCAAATATATATCTGATAAGTAATTCACAGACAAGTATGCTTTATTGAAATTATTTTCATAGTGCTACAATAAAAGAACAACTTTTTTAAAGGACTATATTTTAGATATATACATGTTCTATCTTGTTCTACTATAGTTTTGTGACTGCTCAGTTTTGTTGCTGCATTTAAATTGAATATCTTTTTGCAACCAAATCACTTCAAACTATTTCAATCTTGAAGATATTGTTCTCTGAAGAAGAAGATCCACCTACTATCAATTGTGTGCTACTACAATTGTGATGTTCAACCTGTTTCAATCAAATCAATCTATTTTGATTCATTTTGAGTTTTCAACTATTTGTACTCAGTTGTGGGGGAGTATCAGTTTCTCAATCGAAATTTTGGTTAATCAATTCTCTATTATTGAAATAGAAGGAATTGTAATTTGACTTGTGTAAAGGTGTTAACTGCATACACTCGGTTGTTGATTCTTGGCCTTATGATAAGAGGACCATTCTAGTGGAATTTACAAAGCTCACTGAGAGAGTGATTGGTATAGTGGACTAGGATATCTGTGTGCCCCGAACCACTATAAAAAGATGTTTTCTTTCTTTCTGTTTATCCACTGTATATTTTCATATAGAATAATAACACTGAATATTCACATAAATTATAATGAGTGTTAAAATCTAGTATTTTGGAATATTTTTATAAAGACACAATTAACCCCCTCTTATGTATTACTTTGTATATTTTGACCTAACACAACTACACTCCACCCTTAATCTATGAAATATTCAACATAATATCCCATTTTCTCTTGTGAGGAGAAGATATAAGGATCATGTAATTCACGATCACCAACATTCATCAAGCGATAGAAGTTCATAAAAGTAAATTTCAAGGAATCTCTTTTAATACACTTGGTAATATCAACCCAATTTCATTTAAATAAAACAACTGAAAAATTATTGTGGTGGTTTAATTCGATAATATCAATCAACTTTCAATAGTATCCCAATTTGGAAACTATAAATATACCACTATTATATGTTTTAAAACCCTCTTCCTAATCGAATGTATGAAATTTAAAACCATTGACATTGTAAGCATCAAATTTTTTATCCTTCTTAGAGTACCTAGATCTAGAATTTGTATCTTGATATCTTCAATAAATGGATCTACAGTTTCACTATTCAACTTCAAATATATGTGTTCTTGTAATAATTTTATTTCTGTCAGTGTAACATTTGAGATCCTCCCAACTGATCCACCAATAATAGGAAAGATTTTTAATTTCCCATGTAGTTAATATTGAGTCATTGTGTCATCAACATTTCCAACTCTATTGAATCATATCTAAATATCATCTATCTATTTATAACAAAAGGTAAGACACTCCTCTTCTAAATAGCTTTTATAAACAGATTCTTCAAGTTGAGCTTTATTTTTCACGTATGATTTCAAATAACCAAGATATCTATGAAATAAAATAAATAAAAAATAATCATGTATTTAATAAAGTGACAATAATTGTTTACTTAAGTTGAAAAACATATAAATAATGTACCTCTCAATTGGATACATCCATCGATAATGTATGGGGCCTCATAATTTAGTTTCCTCAACCAATTGCATAGTTAAATGCATCATTCTAGTAAAAAATGGAGGAAAGATCATCTCCATTGCACAAAGTGTTAATAAAAATATCTCCTAAAGGTTTTCTAGCTCAGCTGGTTATATATTTTTCTCACATAGTTTTCTGAATAATGGTAAAAATTGGAGTATAACTATATTAACCTTTTCAGGTAAAAATGTATGTAATGATAATGGTAGTAACTACTGTAACAAAATATGTGAATCATAACTTTTCAATCTATGTAACCTATGATGATTTAAGTTGAAAAACCATGATATGTTACCTGAAAATCCCTCAGATACCTTCACATGTTTTAAAATTCTAAGCAATGTATCTTTATCGCTATTTTTCATTGAAAAACAATTCAGAGCATACTTTCCATTCTCATCTGGCCAGAGATCACACTTTATGTTCATTATTTGTAATTCCTTTAGAGTACTGAGATGGTCCTTCAATTTTACATGATCATTAAGCAATTTGAAGATCAAATTTTCACAAAAATTCATCTCAATATTCATAATATTAAGATTATTCCACAATAAATTAAATTCCCAATAAATAAGTTTGAAGAATATACTTTTTTCTTCCATTTTTGTGTTCCAATTTCACTTGATGATGCACTGAGAACTCATTTCCCACTATAATTCAAATGATGCACCTTCCAAAAATCCATTTAGACATTTCAAATTTTTTCCAATATTTCAAAACCTGACAAAAACTTTGGAGGTGGTCTACGATCAATAGAACCATTGAATTTTGACTTTTTCAACTAAAATCCCTAAGATGCATTGAGAAATATTCAATGACACAAGAAGCACCATTTTTTATTATAAGGTAGTCACTCATGCTCAAAATAAAATTTACAAATAGGAAAATCCAAACCTGTGTAATTGTTCCAACCAGATAAGTTCCCAAGTTTAAGGAAGTCACTAACAGTTCAGATTAGAGCATCATTCATTTTGAACATTGTTCTAGAAGATGCATCATATGTATCAACATTTTTGCTCCATACCTCCTATAATTCTTTAATTAGATAATGAAAATATAAATCAATATCATTTATAGAAATTTTTTCTAGGAATAATCGTCAAAATGATAAAATTTGTTTTTTTCATACACATCCACAAAGGTAGATTATATGGGATCAAAACAACCATCCAAATGCTATAGTTGGTTCTCAAAGTCCCAAATGGGTTGAATCCACTGGAATTAAATCCCAATATCACATTCCTAGGATCATATGACAAATCTAGATGCAATGAATCAAATGTATTCCATGATTTTGAATCTATTGGATGTCTCATTAACCCATTATTTTTATTATCTATAGAATGCCACTTCATGTGCTTAGTGGTTTTCAATGACAAGAACAATATTTTAAATTGATGATTTAAAGGTAAGTAACACAAAACCTTTACAAATTTGTTATTTTTATTATTCTTCATAGTAGTATATTTATTCAAACTTCAAACATCACCCATTTACTGCCATATATAAGAATAATATTTTTTGTAATATTGTTTGTTTGAATACTCTTCCCAATAAAGCATATGATCATTGGGACAAACAAGTGTTTTTGTATATTTTAGACCAATCTTGTTAATAAATTTTTTTCATATCATAAAAAGACTCAAGGATATTAGTTTCAATAAATTCATCATGAAACATTTCCAATATAATGGACATCACCTTATTTTTCATTCCTCATAAGCATTTGATATGGTACAAAATTAATAGAAAATAAATTTTTGAATGTTTAAAAAATCCACCATAAAACTCTTGATTTCCATCATCAACTAAATCAAATAAAATCATTTTTCAAATCAGTCAATTTTTCTCCTAAATTAGTCACTATAGAATCAAGAGTTAGATCCAATTATATGTTATAATCTTGATCTGGTTGTCCAATATTCCCAAAAACATCACATGGAAAGTTACTATTTATAGCACCCTTAACTAGTTGTTCTGATATGTTTTGATGTTGATGTTGTTGTCTTACAATGCTGAAATCATTGTTTATAAGTTTTTCATTTCATTGTTAATTTTTGATGAAGTTGGGAGCTCATTCTGTTGGTTGACATTATTGCTCAAACTTTCTATAACTTTTAATTCTTCATTCCAAATCCAACACAAATATTAAGTAGGGGATTTCATTAATATAAAGTTTTCATAAACTTCATTTCTCTTAAAATATCTTCTAAATTTACATTTAGGACATGGACATCTTATTGTCATGTCAATGGATAGATTGAAAATTAAAAAATCCAAAAAATATTCTAAAACCTTAGCATATTGAGGTGTGTTCCTTGGTAATGTGATCCAACTTTTATCCATATATATCACAATGTTCATACAGTTTATTAAAAAAATTAATATGCATAATTATTACTAAGTAATAAATAGGTAACTAGAATTGAAAAAAATACAACCTAAGTAGTTATAAGAATATTCATATAAGTACTAATAAAGTCAAAGTAATAAAAGGAAATCAATCATGGATAGTATTATCTAAAATATAAGCAAGTGAAAAATCATAAAATCATTAAGATAATAACATTTCAATTGTTCTTTGAAAATAATTTATCAAACCACACATTAAAAACCAATTTAGAAATATAACTATTTCCAAAAAACCTTTTGAAGGCAAGACACCCCTCTTTAAAAGAAGTCAACTGGTGTCAAAAATCCATTTTTCAATACCAAGCTTTCATCTTTTAAAAAAATTTCAAGCCACCATTATACTTATAGTCTCAAAACCATATAAAAAAAGATTAAAGTTCAACTACCTTAAATTCCTAAATCAAGCCTCTAAAATAATACACACACATTTTAAATACAAATTTGGTGTCAAACACCCCTTTAAATAGTTAATTACTATTAGAAAAGAAATTGTGAATTTTAAAAACCACTTTAAATGTGACCTAGATCTATGTCAAGTCATTAAACCATTTAAAGATCAAAATGGGAATTGATTCATGTTCTTAGGTTCATAATAAGTATAAGTTATGGAATAACTAAAAATTATGGAATACAATGAGAAATATAAACAATTCACAATGCATTATATAACTTACAACTAAGGAATATTAATTACAATATAAATAATTCATATGGAATTGAATAACCAAAATACAGACCATGCTAATATTAAGCTAAGAAAAGTACAAGAGGTGAAATAAGGAATAACTTATTCACATTAATAATAAAATTAACAAAGAATAATATATGTAATATTAAGAAACTAATTCAAACTAGTAGTATTAAAAAGTGGATATATAAGATAGAAAATGATAAAAATTAACATACTGGTAATAAAATAAATAAAGGATAAGAGATATCATAGGAAATGTCTAATTTATACTAGTATAATTCCAAATGAAGAATAAGATATTGATTAGGAAATAAACAATTCATACTTGTAGGAAACTAAAAAAGTATGATATATGGTAGAGGCCATTAAAAATATATACTAATAGCCTGAAAAACATTATCTAAGACATGGTATAAAGAATATGAATACAAGAGGTTGTAGTTTCATAAACAACAACATATATGTATTCAACTTGATCAAAATTTCCAATAAGTAAAATGGAATGTTTCATGATAAACTTAGCAATTATGGAATGGAATAAAACTATATGATCACTTTAGTAAATAATTAATAATAGAAAATATGATTAATATCGATTGTTTTAAAATTCACTATGCATAACAAAGTATTAATCATACTGAGAAAGTATATGATAGAAAGAAAGGCTTGTAATTTAATTAAAATAGCATGATAAACATGTAAAACCCACTCAGGATTCACAAAAAGAAATTATTTATCCATGAAGGTTTAAGTAAAAAAAATTACTATTTTTAAACTCTTAGCCTCAATATGTTTCGCCCAACCCTATACCATTTCCAGATCAACTCTCTCTAGATATGAGAGAAATAAGGGGGACACCTACCAATTTAATTTTAGACTATCTCACTGAGGACTCTAGAAGAAGATATATTTCACCCAAAAGATAATCTCAACTGCCTATTAGAGGATTGTAAATAGTTAAACACTATAGGCACTTAAGAAGAATAAATTTAGGAATTGAAACCTTGTGCTTACCTTATATTCACCTAAGTAAATCCTCTATAGATACTATCTTGGAAGGAGTCCAAGTTATTATAATATTATATCATCCTTAGATTAAGAGAGATCAAAAATGAAGTGAATAATTAAATCTTGTTCCCAAAAATTTATGGGGGTACCCATTCTAGGTGTTACTTGATAACCTCTTGGCAGGGATAGATCATGGTAGAAGAGGTTACAGGTGGTGAGGGAATGGGAGAGGGATTAGGGAGCTCAGGGGAAACCCAAAATTCAGCTAGGTCAAGGGGGATTGGGATAACTTACAGCACTGAAAAGGGAAAGTGTGAGGGTGAGGGTTCAGGGGGCTTAGGGGAAACTAGAGCGTCACTGATGGCTCTGGCTTAGGGGATTCAGGGGGAAACGAAGCACCGGTGAGGGATCAGGGGGCTCAAGAGAAACTGGAGCATTGGTGAGGAGTTAAATGTATTAGTGTTAAAGGATCAAGGTAGAGGATTCTCAGGGGAGATTGGGGTGCTCGGGGGAGATATGGGGCTTGATAGAAAGTGTATTTTTTAAATAAATGGATAGAAATTTTCAGCGGTTATTAAAAATCTGCAACTAAATTTTGACAATTTTTTTAGTGGTGGTTTCTTAAACCACCACTAAACTATGAATTTTGTGTATTGTAAGGATATACATAACTACTAGAGATTAATTTTTAGTATTTTAAAAAACATGAAGATTTTGAACCATATAAAGATTATTGAGGACACTTGTTTGATTTTAATCCCCTTTGACATTTAATCATACCTTATATTTGAACAACCTATAAGCTTGTAAAAACCATGAAAAAAAAGTTCAGTAAGCCACATTACAAGATGATTTAACCTTCCTACCAAATTTCTTTGGTATCATTGGATGATTTCATTTTAGATTAAAAGAGAGAAATTTTTTTGGTTCATGGTGATGATAGTAAAGGTTATCTTAAAAAGGGATAACATGAGGAGTTGTTTGTTGCTATTGAGTGAATTGGTTCACAAAGCTATTATTTGTTTTAATAACATGGTTTATCTATAATATTTATAAATAAATAAATGAAAATATTAAAGAAAAATGAAATACATTATCATTTTTTTTGAAGTTTTATGTTTTCAAACTTATAAAAAATGAAAAAGGGTTGTTATATGATGATTTTTATAAAGGGAAAAAATAATTATGGCATTTTTATTAAGTTTAATTGAAAATTATGAATTGTACTTAAAGTATTGAGCCTATTTTTTTAAGTCTTCTGGTTTTTTACATAATTTACCCACCAACCTTTAACCTCATAAAAATCTTTTCAAAAAAATATTAATTAGAGTGGTTTGACTTCTAATATGGATATTTAAATATCTTAAAGGCTTATAGATATAGTTCATATTCTAAATATTGATCATAACACCAATTAAATGATCTTGAGTGATGAGAGAAATATGTTTCCAGTAAGGTAGATTATAAGGTTCATGGGTATTAATAAAATATTTAATAATGTGAGTGGAATAAAAGTTGAGTTAAGAATCAGATTCATATAAGTGGAATTATTGATCACTTTTTATTGGATGAGTTTTAAGATTTTGAAATTTTTTATTATGAATTTATATTTATTAAAATGTTGAATTGAATACTGCCACTATTAAATAGAATAAATCACACCACAATGATAGCTTTTATGGTGAAGTTAACTATAGATGAAATTTAGAGAATCCAAATATAGAATCACACTATGAATCACATGTATTATGAAATAGTTTTGGTATTTTATTGAACGTAAAGAATTAGTGAAGTATAGATTGCAGCTTAATAAGGAAGACTATTCCACGATGTACATGAAAAAATATTCAGAACTATTATTATCTCATTATGATGAAATGTAAACCCTGTAATTACATAACCTAGGATATTTAAATATTTGGGATTTGAATCACAATCACATATCTCATCTTATTTCACCATGAATTATGGAGACTTAGTGATGGACTAAGGTGTATTTGAGGATTACAACATAATAAAAAACTATTATGTTGTAATATTTGATGATATGAGATTAAAATGAGAAGGTAAAGGAAGATTGATATTTTAAATAAAAGGGAATTAATAACTCATTAATTATAGTTTAATTAGTGTCATTAAAAAAATATTTATCTAGTAGTATATATTTTTTGATATTTTTTAATTAGTTAAACATATTAGATTATTTTTCAAATTTTAATATTTTGGAGAGAGATAAGATGTCTGGTGAGATGACCTATACATAACATGCTTGTATTTTACATGTAACATGCTGATATTTTTATGAAATATTTATTTCTAATTATTTTATTTCTTTTATACCTTGCGTTATACGCAACACTAAGTTTAAATGAATTGTGATACACTATTAAAATATTTTTATTTGAATATGATCGTTATAACCAAGCTGTTAAATTGGTGGGTATTAATAGTATTAACTAAATTATTAAATATATATAAATTTTTTACTCAATAAAAATTCAATGATTAATTCTTGTGAAATAAGTACACAATTTTTAGTAAAGTTATTTTATGCTTTTGAAATATGTTCTCTTCAACAATGGATTTTCTTTCTTTTTATAAATGAATATTATAAATAATTTTTTGAAATTTTAGAAAAATTATTTGAAAAATGAATTTATCTTTTTAATTCATCATTTCAAAATTACCTTATGATAATTTTTTGAGAATTTTTTTAAAAGATTAATTTTTCAGTGAATAGTGAAAATATGAATTGTTATAAAACTATCATTTTATTTATATTATATAATACCTTTATGATTTATATTTGATATAAAAGTTAATTAAGTAATATTTATTAATATATATTCAAATTAATTACATTTTAATCATCCTTATACCTTTTTTGGTATAAGTACATGTTTTGGCTTAAAAACACATTTTTTCAAGAAAACTATTTTTCATTGCGTTTTGCGGGATTAATTTTAAATTAAATTACTCCACTTATGTGATTTGAATATTAAAAAAATTATTACATATTTTAAATCAGTGGGTTCAAATTTGGTAAATATTTCCATTTTATTTTTTCTCATTATGAATAGTAACTCTTGTAATTTTATTACCACGGTAAGGGTAAATCAGAAAATTTAGGTTAAAAATAAAATTATAAGGACCATAAAATGACCCTAAAAGTATCCTTCACCTTTTTATATGATTCTATATCATCCAAAATCTTATAATATTGTGTTATATGTATTTTTATATCCATTTGAATGAGATTATGACCTTTATTGTATTTTTTCAAGAAAAGTCAAACATGTCACACTCTTGTTTTTAATAACTATAATAGTTTTAACATAATTTTATTCAGATTATGTGTTCAGTTATAAATATTATTTTAAAATATAAAAGATTTATATTCATCATAGTAATTCAATCAAATTTTTAGTGAAGAAATAATTACCTTAAATGCTCACACAGCACTAACGTAGTAATTATTCAATTAATGGAAAAATCAAATAAATGATATTAAAAATATGAAAATAAATATAACATGAGATACATAATGTTATCCATGAATTTTATAGTTTAACATGATATGTTATGGATATAATAAAATATTTATTTTCAATTTTATTTGTTGTGTAGATGTTATTAGAGTTAAATTAATAAATAGTTCTAAAAATTGATAAAAATGATATTTTATCAAAATAATATTTTATTAAATTATTCAAAAATAATAAAATAATATAATTTGTTATTATATGGTCTAAATTTTTATAAATTTTTTATTTATGTTCAAACTTCTACCTTATAATTAAAAATTAAAACCTTTAATATTAAAAAAACTTGTTACTGTAGCTAAAATTAAAATTGGATAACTAAGGGTTATTCAAAATTATAAGTTTAAAATGACACCAAAACATGTCTAAAATATATTAGTTGATGTGATTACAACCACATACCACCTTATCTTTTAATCCATTTTCATTTGGAAGTATTTTTCTTGTTAATTAATTAATTATAATTTAATATTTTGATAAATTCAAAAAAGTTCCCCTCACATCAATTATAAAAGGGTCCATCCTCCCTCCCTTTGTTACACAAATTTGGGATTTCTAGATCAAAAAAACTCTGAAAAAATTATCTTTTAAACTCCTCTTTCCATATTCTATAGGTTCTAGTCTTCCTAAAAGACCAATCCTATAGCTTTTGTGGAGATCTAAAGGGGTTGTTTTATAAAAGATATAATTGCCTTAATCGGTCAATTTATTTTTTCTAATCATCGTTAACTCCTCTAAATCACTTGTATTTATAATAAAATAAAAAATTTATAATCCTAAATATTATTAAATTTTATTATGATTATTAAAACACCATTATACACCATCTTTCACATAAAATAAGAAGTGAAAGTATCACTCATGAATGTGTATGGCTTATCGTCTCCATGTAGTGATACAAATGATTTTTCATCACCGTATTTTATGGATGGGTATTATGATGGTTTTAATTTTTATATTTCATATTTATTACATAATAATAATTCTGTAAATATAATATCATTTCTAACTGCTTACCATATAATCCTTTGGGAAATGATAAGATCGCTTGTGCGTACGTATGAACTACCATCTCTACGATGTGATGTGATTCTTTTTTCATTTATACTTAACTTGGATGGTAATAAGGATGAATTTTATGAATATATATGATATATATGTTATAATAATTATTCTCTAAATTTAAATTATTATTTACTTTTCTTTCATTCCATCAGTCAAAAAATGGAAACAGTGTTCATGTGTACGTACGACCTACCGTCTCCATAAACAGTGTAATTGATTTTTCTATCTATAATTTTTATAAATGATTATATACATATATAGTGAATATATATTATTTTTATACCATTATTATAATTCTTTAAATTATGGTACCATGACCAAAGTACAAGTACAAGGCTTTCTGAACTGAAACATGCTTGGAAAATGAAGCAGTTATCACCCAAAACAGTGGTTTTAATAAAACATTTATTAATAAAAGGGTGACAAGATGTCATAAATAAATCATAAATGTTATGATAGATATTAATATTTATATTTAATACATGTATAATAAATCCATATTTATTATACAGGGATTATAATCTGAATGAGCAAAGGCCATACTTGAGGTAAGGGTTTTTATTCACAGTCTCATCAATATTTAGGATTGTTTATGTTTAAGTCTCCACTAGGTAATATTTCTATTCCATATATATGTTTTATAAAAAAAATAATTTGTTTACTATTATCCTATTATTTTAAAGTCATTTTTTACTTTAAAAAATGTTTTTAAATAAATATTCTTGTTTTTTTCTGAATGAGGTACTTTTTAACCTTTTTACACTGGTGTGAATGGAATGTTTTATTTTAACTTATACGACATGGATGTATTTTCCCACCATCATGAAGAATAATTTATTTAAATATTAATTTAAAATTATATGAGTTTATTTTCAATGAAAATAGTTTCCTTCATAATTATGCATTTTTTAAATAAGCGATTTTAAAATGGAAAGGGTATTTTCCAAAAGAAATGATCCAAGTGATATTTCAAAACCATTCCCCATATAAGATGAAATAATTTGATATTACTTAATATTTTATGGGGAAATTATACAATTATACCATATTTATTATTTCTTGGTATTTTTTATGAATATGATGATATGATGTTTATGAAAATCGTTTCTTTTCATGGATTCTGATATAGATAATGTTTTATGATCATGTGGAATGCATATATATGAATTCATTATGTGATGACTGGGAACTATATCTACCTCCAATTCATTGGATAATGACTAATGTTCTATTATATCAAATGTTACATGGGAGGATATCCCAATCCCCAAATAAGGGCACACAGGAGGTTATACCAAGACCAAAGTAGGTACACAAGTGGTTAACTCAATATTAACATGTTATGAATATCTTGGTGGGTATACTTGTCATAAGGTTTTATATGCTTATGTGTATGCCAAAAATAATTTCTTATGCCAATTTTATGATCTTATAGCTGATGTTCTTTGATTTGTTTATGATTCATGTCTTATGAACTACCAATATTTATTCCATGACTCAAGTTTATAATCTATGATATGTGGGGTATAGTTTTCAAATGTTAATATCATACCCTTATGCTCATGTTATCCTTATGTAATTATTTATATCTTCCTCTTTTACCCTTAATGATCATCTTATCTCACCCATTGTTATTTTTTCTTTCTCGGGTTATAAATAAATGTTTTATGTATAATACGTATAAGAAAGGTGCTAGATATGAAAAACTTAGTGGGAGAAAATGTAGATAATTTATGAACCAATTTTTTATGTGTCCATGTTTCCAAAGGCACTATACCTATAAAATTATGGTGTGGATTTTTATGTTATGTAATGAATATTCATATATTAAAATATAATATCTATGTATGAAAAGTATGGTTCACTATATAACATCATTTCCATAATTTAAACATTTCATCTCAAAAATAAAACACACAATATTAGAACCCAAAGGTTTGGTATCTTTGGATATTAACTAATAAAATGTATTATTTCAAATTATTTCTTCAAAAAATTCCACAAAATTATTCACACATGAATTCCTTATAAACATATTCTTATATGTAATTCACTAGGTAAAAGGGAAATATAAGGAGTGAGCTCAAACACTCAGTAAGGTAAAATCCTATTAGTGTCCCATAAAGTGTTCGATCATAAGCATGTGATAAAACATTAACATGGGGGAAATGATTGGTTAAAAATATCATGGTCATAAGACATGATATAATATAATAGATATTATAATGGGAACATAGGACCACAAAGGATCACTATAAAAGCATAACACATATACCATGAATTGGAAACTTGTGAAAATAATCATATTTTTTTGGAAAAGAACATAGGAATTTGGCATAAACATAATCAAATAAAACATAACGTGTGTCAATTTTAACCACTAATACCATCATAACATAGTGGATCAATCATCACCACATGCATCCCATAATAGTGGACCATGTATCCCTGCCTACAACCCATAGTATATCGAGCATCACTACTTGTGTCTCATAATAATCTCAAGAGATATAAAATTTTACCCATTTAATTATAGTTTTATATCATAACAACTCATTATATAATAATAAACTATGAATATGTGTGTGTTCCTATACATTCAATTCATTCTTATGTTTTGGTTCTTACTACAGACCTTCTTTTAATAGGAAGGTGGTCATTGGGGCATGCCAAAGACTATTTGGATTGCATATTGATTGATAGTACAGAAGTTATTCTTATCCCTTAAGTGATATTTTTTATATTCTAAGAATATATTATATATTTAAGACTTATTCATGAAATATTTTTGGATAACAATACTGGTTACCTTGGTCATGAGAGATATAGATAAATTCCATGCATTGATGTGAACATATATATATATATATATCATAGTTTATCCATATTTCATTTATTAATGGTTTATTACACCATGTTTCGAAGATATACCATTGGGGACCCTATAATTTATCATCACATAAAGATGTAGTAGGTGTTGTGAAGATGGAATCATACCCATGATAGGGGATTCGTATGTCTCTCTATGAGAGGAATCAAAACCCGTGTAGTTCAATACAAATCAATGGTACACTTCATACCTTTCAAGGAATTATGATAAGGATAGATTTAGTTCTTTTTAATTTAATTAATCCATTACTAATGATACACATTTTAAGGTCATTAAACAAAGACTTATGATGTGCCTTTCAATTTTCTGCAACTATGAACATGGTATTTTTAGTTTAGGGTTGTACAATTTGGACCATCCCTGAGAAGTTTAATGTTATGTTGAATGGAATATTTTTTATATAATGTAAAGTTATACTGCTAAGAATACTATATGAAAGGTTCTTAGAAATGGATTATGTGGGACATATGTATGAGTGTCCCTTTTTGGTGCATCTTATCTATTGGTGGCTAGATGGTAGAGGGTATGGTTGGGGTGTAAACCTAGTAAGAGACCCAATATATTTATGGATATTTTTTGGGTATTAGGATGAGATCATCAATGAATATATTATCTAGGATTAATCTTAATAGGAGGTCCATATATACATGTATGCCTCTCATCTATTGGTAGTTATATGAGGAAGGAATACTGGGCTCATAGAGGATGTCACTTGATGAGAAAGGGTTGGAACTTACACTAGATAGGAAGCTAATTTAGAATTAAATGACTTGTTTACTGAACTAAATAAGTTTACTAGATGATTGTAATCTATGGAAATTAGTTTGGGGTAGAAAAGATGAGAATCTTGATCCAGTGGGTTCTACTATTTACCTAATAGTAGGGACCCACATTATAAAGGTAATACATGATTTTTAAAACCTTTAGGGTCATATTGATTAGAGAGAAAACTCAGGGAAGGTTTCTCAAGGGATTATTGATCCCTATTATCAATTAAATATATGATTAATGGGGAGAACTCTGGTGTGTGTAACTCAATCATGTGTCTTAAAGGGTTGTGGATGAGTCTTGGATGAGTAAGACACCTAGGTGGGATTCATTTTGGCTAAGTTTCATAAACTAATACAATGGTACCCTAGTGGAGGGACTAAGTGAATTTCACCCTAGTATGGGTGTCTTAAGAATTTTTAAACCAAGTATGTCTAGGTGTATGTTTCCTTGGTATGTGTGTCTTTGGAACATGGTGCCCTGGTATGGGTGGCTTGGGCATGTAGCGCCTCGGTATAGAAGATACAAAATGGTCTGGGTGTGTGGAACCCTAGTAGGGAATATCTAAGAAGGATTGGGTGAGTAGTGCCTTAATTGGTCACATCCTAAATGTCTTGAGCACATTTCTATCTAATAGTGATCTTATAGGGTGGCATTGGAATGTGGATTCCTAGTTAGGTGACATGGCTGAGTGGAAGCCTAGTTGGGTGATCTGGGTGGGTAGCACCCTATTATAGATCTTTATGATGGGTTTATTTTCCCTAATTATCAAGAAGTATAGTGGAAGTGGTCTTTTAAGAAGTTTTAGATTTATAATATTCATATGATTAAATTACCCGATTTCCCATTATTTTCCGTTGGCTTTGACTTAGGGATCCACCTAAAGAAGAAGTGGGGGACTTGGGTGTGAATTAAATTGGATCACCTTTTAGATCTAATTCTGATTCATCTGGAACACCCCATTCCCCCCCCCCCTCTTCCAAATGGAAGTCATGAGGACTTTTTATAGGAAAGTGGGGAGTAAGGTGTGGATAAAAGGAAATAACAGCCTCTTACACCCAACTTTGGTGAGCTACTCATGTATAGGGACTTGGGAACATAGTAGCTTTATATAAAAAGACTCGATAATGTAATGTATTTTTAAAAATGGATGTAGGTGTGAGGGTATATGAATTGAATCTTGGTGTGATACACCCCTCATGCAAAGGGACTATAACATGGAGATGATATGTGAATAGAAGGGGTTTGGGAACTATCTAGTTCTCTTTCCATAGAAAATTTTCTTCACCTGAATTAATTACCTAACCTTATTAAAAAAAGAGTTCCAAAAAATTCCCCCACCTCTATAATTGGATATAATCATCATGAATAGGATCTAATCATATAGTAAATATTAATTTGGTATGAAGGTAGATTCAAAGAAGGATATGTGTGCTCAAGTCAAGGATAAGGGAATGGGAGGCGTCTATAATAAGTGTTGGATGTGTTCTAGAAGCTAGGAATGGGATACATATCCTTATATAAATAAAGGGATAACTTTATAGTTGTACATCATTCTACCTAGAAAAATGTGTAATATTTTTCTCAGTTTTTTCACAAGTTACACACACAACTCCTAGTGATTTTGAGTACTTCAGCTTCATTCATTTTGGTATTAGCACAATATTCATAATGATCTATCATCTTAGAATTATCACCTAGGAATTCCAAGATGGTTGATAACAAGAATAATTTGATTCCATGGTTTCCATTCTTGGGAGAAACCACATGGGAAAATGGAGCTGAGTAAAGTGACCTAGGTGAATTGACCTTAGTGAGGTGACTTGCACGAAATTTTGTACTTCACTAAATTCTCACCCATTTTTATTCATGATCATCTCATCTATAATCTCAAAAAAAATTACATATTTACTCCTTATATATCCAAATTAAATTATTTAATTTTCTCTTATAGTATAATGTCTCATCTTTCAAACATTATTTTGGACATCGAAGCAGTTTCATACATCAACCAATTGATCGAATACATAAAACAAGGAAAATATAGGAAATATAGGACACATATGCCATCTCTAACACGGGCCATGAAAGTAAACCTTTAGAGTTTAAAAACATAATATTTCCTCCCACTATATGGTTATATACTTCTTTCTATTTTCAATATATCAAATACAGATGAGAACCTATCGGATTCTTAGTTTTTTGAGAAAGAAAATTTGGGAAGATCCAACATCTCATTAAGAGGATAATATACTAATAAGGAGGAAACTAACCTTTAATATATACTACATAATTCTAATTCCATCCCCAAAATTTGTGTATATATATTAGAGTCCTAAAGAAATTTATATTCCTATATATTCCACCAATCAGATATCGACTAACTCCAAAGATGTAATAAGGATTGGGATGTGCACCTCAGAGGTGGTTTCAATCCTAAATGGATGTGAGCATACTTATTTTTATGCACATGTACTAATTTTGAAAGGTGAATGAAGGTTGTGAATATCTATGAATTTGTCTTGATATCGTAAATATATGTGTACAAGAGTGTATACATCATTCCAGAAAATCTAAGTCACTATATTCCATAAATAAACACGTTTCACTTGATACAAATAGAAGTAGGAATCTGTATGTGGTCCATGTATATGGTATCTTAGGTTCTAATCCCTTGGAATATGTATGATTAGTTATTTCCCCTAAATTCTACCTAGGGAGACACCAAGAGAATGCCTCCATTAGATTAAGCATTGTTGAGGGAAGCTATAAATTTATTGGAGATGGAACCTTTTCCTTTTAAAAAATTCTGTTTAAACATATGAATAAATATATTATTGGTTCTTTATAGAGATGTTATAATCTCAAAATACCAAATGGGGTGCCCATATATGAAAAATAGGAGATTTTGGAGAACATATTATCCTGATCTGGAAAGAGGAAACTATGAGGAGTGGGGCTATGATGTCAATCCAAATATCTCTCCTTGGGTTACCTTTACCTAATTCCTCACCATGTTTCTCAGTGAATATATGCTCTTGTTCCATGGATTTTATAAAGCTGTATAGTTGAGTAATTTTTTGATTGTATCTGGGCTGATGGAGGGGATTCCCCTTGTCTTGTAAGTACCAATATTGGATAAGATCTTCTAGTGTTTTTTATATATAAAAAATAAAAAGTCTTTGTTTCCTATCGAAGGACCATTTCATGTTTTTTGGGTTTGAATAAAAAAAATCAATATGAATAAGATCCAATGTGATTTCCAAATCACGAGTTGTATATTCAATCCATTTATCCTAGCTATTTCCAGTATTAGTCCATTATTTTTGAAGGGTGAAAATTCCTTGAAGATCCTAAAAGTAAACTTCGAATTTAATTTCATCCCATAAGATGATCCCCCCATATAGACAATTATAGATGATTTTTATGGTGACTATGAAGCGATATCATATAAAATAATCATGATATACTATATCTTATTATTTTGGATTGAATATTACATCATCTACAAGGCCTAAATTCCATACATATTTTCATGTCAGTTCTATTGAATACAACAACAAGTGGTGATAACACTAATGAATGTAAAAAATAGAGAATCGTCCAATGGTAGTGTGGTAGCTATGGGTGATGTGAATCAATTGACTACTTTGGATGATATCATATTACCTTCCAAGAATGAATCCATTATCCTAACACCTCGGTGAAATCATTCCTGGATTTCATCATACCCTAACAATATTCTTGCGAGTAGCATCCACAATGTTACTACATCTTTGGACCTAGAGAAAGGGAAGTCGTCTAGTAGAAAATATTTTAATAAGGATATTATTAGTGAGTTACCTAATAATTTGGTTGAAACCCATTCACAATCATCTTGACACCTTATAATCAAATATCCATTACATAATGAGGGTAATCTTAGACATTTAATCTGATGGAAATAGAGTAATGATTTAGTTGAGGATGAGATTCCATAGTATAAGTTAAATATTAAGGGGCTTAAGACCTAATAAAATACTAGAGATAATCCTATTGATACCTCCCCATATTATTATTTTACACAAGCCTGTAATTTTTTGTGGGGGTATCCATTGGATGAAGATGTTATGAGTTTAAGGACTACCTTTCAAGGTTGAATCCATATTCCCCAAATTAGAAATTTTACAGCTTCCTGGGATTTCAAATTCAAGAACAAACTTGGTTAATCTATAAAGTATCTTAGAAATATAAATATTTTGGTTCATGTGATAGATGATAGGGTTCCCATTATGAGTAGGGTGTGGGATATGGTGGATTGAGGTGCCATAAAATGGGTGATCAATTATTTTAATGATGAGTAATATAATCATCTCCTCTATCCATAATATGTCACAATTTTTTTTAATATTATCTTAAATGTGAAACTTTTTTTACATATATCTTTGTAATTATTATAGATTATGGAGATGACATGATAACTTATAAAGTCTCCTAAGTACAATATGGGTGTAAACCTAGCGGTCAGTGCAATGGGTTCAGCCACTCTATATGAAAGAGATTCATCATCTAGACAATTAATGATAATGGATATTGAGGGGAGGAATGTGTTATGTACTATCCCTATTCTGGGACCATATCACATAGAAGTAGATCTAGATATCACTTTATCCCTAATAAAAAATTAGTTGAGTGTTAAAATATTTTTGAAACACATTATTACTGGTGAAAGAGTTTGGTTTTCAAACTCACCCTCATCTTCTCATCTAAATTATGATATCGTACTTATTTGATTATAGAATATCACTTTTTTGAGAGGGATACTTATAATCTAATCATAGAATATGATAGAATGAAATATTAAGATACCCACTTTCCTTTTACTAAATATAGGGATGTATCAATAGTGGAGGGGGAATCAATAGTGTTCATCTCAACTATTTCTGCTAGTGAAGGAATGAATAGATCAAGGTTAACCATTGAGAATAATTATTGTATTTCGTATAACCATTTTTATTATTCTAATAATATTATTATATTATATCTTATGATAGGACTCATAAATTCTTTCAAAGATGTAACCATGGTAGAAGATATCATATCAGTAATAGTTATCCACTCTTCTCTAGTCGAGTTCAGTGATTTTAATAAGGAATTGTATTGATAAAAGACTTCACTGTGTATAATTTCCCAATTATCATTATATATTGAAATTTGATTTAGATCTTTAGCATATATATCTCTGTCTATAAAAAAAATATTACTTAGTTGATCCATTTATGGTAAATTAGAACCATCACACCACTCTAAGTACAATGATCAATAGATCAAGTGTTAGAAAGAGTGGACTCGTTTAACCTGGATGAAATGGATCAAAAAAGTCTCATGGAAGGATTAACTCAATAGAATTCCCCTTTTCCATGAATTAATGATATGTAAATCATGGGAAGAGATGAATATGATAAATGAATTCATGATCACAACATAAAAAAGAAGATTCCATTGGACAGAATATAAAAGTTTAATCATTGAAGGAAGTGATAAAAGGTTAAGGAACTATCACTCTGGTAGGATTCTTTGAGTATCTATAATACCTCTAGTTGACATTTAAACTCACTAGATGATTCATGTACTCTCTATTTCATTTGCAGTAACACTATTTCAAGTAGAGGAACAAGTTGAAGCAGTTTTCATTTCAACACTTCAACTACTAGAGCACGTGGAGATTGGGTTTATTTCAGTGCTAACAGGATCAATGGGTGATGAACTTATGATCCCTTTGAGTGAGATAGTATCAATGTATATTTTAATCTCTAGGAGAAACTCTAAGTCAAACCAGGATTACATCAATTTCTAGCACACTTCACAGAGGTATATATGGAACAATATATATAAATTGATTAAAAAACTCCCATGGAGAGTTTTTGTAATAAATTACATAGGATCTTCAACATGTCCATTACCTTAGGATGTGGTGGGTTTAACTACTAGGTGATCTATTGACCAAATCTGATCCATGGTAGAGTGTAACTTGTAATTTTCTTCCATTTATAGCTCTTCGCCCTTTTTAGAAAGGTAAAGAGAGACTTCAAGCTGTGGATGTCATCTTATTTTCATTTAATGATTGATAAAAAAATTCTATATTGGGATATTATCAGTTTATTAGCTTTTGTATTATCCCAACCATCAATTCATCATAATCTATGAAACTCATAGAGTAATTTCATAATAATTTAATTCATTTGAACAATATATGGGGAATTATTGGGTAAATTATAACTTTCAAACACTAGATTCAATGATGAGATGTATGAATCAATACATTATCTTTTAATCATGTGTCCTAAAATGAATATAGGAAATCTAGATATGCAGAAAATATTCAATCACCCTGATCCAAGGTAATTCTATGAGACAAAAGATTTTATATCTTGATTTCCCTCTTGAACCTATATTCTTAGACGGATATAGGTGGTCCATATATGTGGCACATTACCATTATAATAAGTTAATATTAGTCTATTTAGATATGGAATTTTATTATTCATGAACTCATAATCTTATATGGATATTGTTGGGACGGATATGTGACACATTTAAGATCACTATAATCCATGGTTAGTCCATTTGGATATGAAAGAGTAAATGACTCTAGATAATTAAAATAATAATTGGGGGTTTTGAATTAATATTTCAATCCTCAAAAGGTCTCAAGTACCCTAAAATTATATCTCTATGAATTCTTCAAAAATAACCTAAACCAATATATATAAAGAGTAAGTATGCCTCTCTAACTTTTTCTTAGGTATATGGACTTAGCGAGCAAAGTTTTACTTTTTTAGGGTAGAATGGAAGTCCCTAAAATATTTATGAAATTTTATTTTAGACTTAATTTTTTCTGAATTCATAGGTTGGGAGAGGATTAATGGGAATGAACTTGACTTTTTCTTAGGCTTCCATTTATGGGTTTTCTACCTGATAAGTTTTATGCCTTTTCCTTTTAAAATGCTCAAGATTTTTCCTAGGATATTAAAGGTGAATTCCTAGAGATTAAAGACTAAACTTTTCCTTGGATTCTTTGTGTGGGTTTTAAACTTGGAAAGAACCATGTCCCTTTCCTTTGATAGTTTAAGGTCTTTTAAGACAAACCAATGAATATAATGTTTAAATTAATATAAATTTAACTAAATTTTTTTGGGGGTTAAGGTAATATATCATTGAATAAAGGGTGATTTAGTCTATATAGTAATAAGGTAGATGTCACACCCGCCGTCTTTGAATTAATTATTTTATTAATTTTCTTCACGTCGGGTATTTCAGGTTGAGACCCGACAAACATTTTTTGAGTATTTCTTTTAAAAACTTTTGTTTTGACCTTGACTATGTCCAGTGCACCATGGTCGAAGTCGTGCGGCCTCGCTTGGGAAGCCATGTGACCTCGCTCGGTCACCGCATACCTTGTAGATGTTCAATTAATGAAATAAGATGAATTAATAATGGTTTTAATAATAATATTATTATTAATTTCACTTGAGAATATTATTATTATTATTATCTTAGATAATAATTTCAATTATAATATTATTTTTATTAATAACATTTTATTAAGTTTATTATTGTATAGATTATTATTTAGTTTATTAAGTTTTTTACAATCTTATTATTATTATTATTATTAGAATTTATTATTATTATTATTATTATTATTATTAATTCCCGTTTGTTTTTTTTTGTTTTTTTTCTTTTTTCTGGGGTTTTCACTTCCCCCCACCTGGACCTTCTTCCCATATGGCCCCTTCCCCTTTAGTGTTACGTCGTAGTACCCCCTCCCCCTGGAAGCTTGTCACGCCACACCCCTTTCTCCCCTCTTTTCAGCTCCAGTGACCGCTCAATTCCCTACCTCCTCATTGCGCCCCTGCCTGTTCCTCAGATACATCCCGTCGCGCTGCACCCAGGTCCAGCCATCGGACCTTCCCTCTTCCCTCCCGACGGAGCCCCTACCATCACACCCTTGTTCTAATGTGGTCCCTATCAGCGCACCCACACCATCCCACTCTCCCCTCCTACCCTAACTCGCGACGCCCCTTCTCCTTGGAATCTCGCAGCACCATTTGTTTTCCCCCCTTCCCGTCAAACCTTTCCCCCGCTCGGACCCACACGAACACCCACCGGCACACCCCTTGGCTTGCTACGCCAGTCCCTCCTCATCCAATTGTCACCTCCCCTTCCTTCCATCCGAAAACCACCTCGTGTTGGCCTCCTCGTCGCGCCACACCCATGATCTCTGGCCTAGCATACCCAGCCACTGACCTTACTCAGCCGACCAGTACCACTTCGACAACTCTCCCTCCAGCACTGCTCCGGACTTCTCTTCCCTATGGCCAGATCGCTTCCCTCCCCTTCTTTCCACCTGGATCATGCCGTACCCCTCCCCTAGTCGACCCTCATCACATAACCTTCCCCTTTGTTTATTCCCCTCTGTATTGTGGATGACCTCCCTTCCGGACCCTTGTTCTTGGAAAAAAAATTTGTGACCTCCTCACGATTCTTGGGTTAGGAGGGTCGTTCTTATGCTTGTTGGAGCCTTTTCCATTGAAAGTGATTCTTTCTAGACCATCCTCCATCGATTCTAGGTTGGATCTCCCCATTCCCTTAGTTTAATTTTGAAAAACCATTGTTTTCTTGGTGTTTTAATGATGTGTGATTTTTCTAATGATGGCATGGAATGTGTTTGTTGTTTATCAAGGTCTAAATTTCATTCCATCATTGTTTCCTTGGAGTGTGATGGGTTATCCCAATTCAAATTTTAGTTTTAAATCTGTTTTAACAAACCATGCATACCATGTGGTTAAGAAAATTCCCAAATGGCGTTTTAGAAGTGTGGTCGATTTTATAAGGTTTCTTTGAGGATTTTAATGTGTTTTCCCAAAATTATTACTTGCCCATTCAAGTGGAACTTGAAATACCTGGTATTGTTCAAAGGTTTCAAGTGTGAATTTAAATTAAAGTGTGGTGTTTTAAACCCTTGGTGTTTTATTTTAAATGGAACCGGTTTTGAGGTTTAACTGTTTGTTTTGGATTTGATCTCCTTGGTTAGGCCTTCTCTTACTCCTTCATGGTGAGAATGTGGTGCAGGTGTGTTTTGTGTCAATTCTCTAAAGGATCTTTATTTGAGGTAGGTGGTTCCATGTCTAAACATTATTTAATGAATTACTTTACTTTATTAGTTAATTTATGATGTTCTTTGATTAATTCTTTTGGGTATGGATTTGGGTTTCTTGATGACTTCCATGTACTATTTTTGTTTGGTATCATGTTCATGTGGTGTGGGTGCGTTCTTTGGTTGAAAATATGCATTTATTAAATCGTCGGTGTTTAATAATATGTTTAGTTAGTTTTCCATTTGTGAGGGTGGTGTTAATCATGTTTTTGACATGGTGTTGCATGTTCTTGGTCATAAGTGAAGGTTTTGTGTGGGTTGAATAGGTTGTTACTGTGAAAACCATATTGAATTGTCCCCTAGAGTTTTATAAAGTCTGTATTTGTTTTGTGAAAATATGAAAAGTGTGTGGTTTATGTTCTGGTGTAGTGTTCATGTTCATTTTTTTCAAAAAGAGGTTTGATTGGACCTTTGGCATTTAAAGTCATTTGTTGTATTCCGAAATTGGTTAATAAAATTTTTAGTGTTTTGTTTAATCGGGAAAAAGGGTCTTTTAATTATCGGTTGAGTTATTAATTGATGTGAGTGGTGCAGATTGTGTTCTTGATGTGGCATTGGGTGTGTTTGGTTGTAAAGGAGGGATAAGTTGGTTTTATGTGTTAAGTCATGTTAAGTTTATTTTTAAAGAATTTTTGTACAAATAATTCAATATGTTTTAATAAATAATTATTAATGATGCTGGAATTGTTTAACTGAGTTGGGTAAAGTCTTCTGGTGTGCGTATTTTTTTTTCAAATGGATTTCTCTATTTGTGTAAGTGTGGCGTTGTGTTTTGGTAACACCCTGTTTATTTTATTCATCTGAATTTGACATGAAATGTGAAATTGGAACATCTTGAGCACAAAAGGGGAAGCCTGGGTACTAGGTGGGTGGACTAGATCTAGCGTGTTAGTGATATGGAAGCGGCTCTATCCCGGTTTCACTTAGTTGGTTTAAAGATTAAAACACTAACTAAACTTTTAATGATGGTTGGAGACCACTAGTTTATGGATGTGTTTCCCTACTAGTGTCTCGTGCACGAGAATGTATTTTTTTGTGGTTCCTATACTACTGTTCAAGGGTTTCACGATGTTCTAGGGTCCCATTCTTTTTTCTAGTACTGATAGGGCCTCTCCCACTTTTGGATCTCCTAGACTAATATACACTCACCGTCAGCATATGGTGTAGATTTTGGGTTTTCTTAAAGGTTTTGATTTTCTTAAATGCAAGGGTGTGTTTTTTATTTAAGTTTTTTTATTTGAAGGTGTATTCTTTATAGAAACTGTTTCTTTAAAATTGTTCAATCTTTGGTGTCTTTTCATTTATTTAGGCTTCAAATGTATTTATCATTTAATGTTTATACGTGGAACCTTTTTATTGGGTGACGTCCTACTAGGCTCTTGGATCACTCCCTGCATACACCTTTGGGTGTATGTAGACCTTGTTTTTTGTGTATTCCAGGTTGAGGCATCCTGCTTAGTGGTGGTGGTTATAGTTGCTGATGGTTTTCACTTGGAGGTTGGTATTGGGGTTTTAGTTATCTATCTTATTTGTTTTTCACTTTGGGTTTTTAGTTGAATTGTAGACTTTAAACCTGTTATAGTTTAAAGGCGTGTTTGGTTATCTGTTTCCACTTTCAGTTTGTTTATCTTATTAGTTGTCTTTCTATCTTTTATTTCAGGTAAATAATTCCCACGTAATGTTTTGATACTCGGGCACTTGTGCCAGCCTGTGGGGATCGGGAACACCCTTCAGGCCATGTCACGGACTGGTTCGGGTGCCGGGTTGGATGGCGACCCGACCTGGTTCATGAAAAAATGGTGCCATAGGAGGTTTGTCCTATTGGGTTGTGTTCTTTCAGGATAGAGTCAGAGCAGACCAAAATTAAGGTTTTCAAAACTTGACGTTCTTGCTACGAGCAATATGCCTGGCCAGCACGCCTTGTGGCGTGACTTGAGTTACCAAAGTAATTCGAGGTTTGTCTGAGTCATTGGTTCTTGTGGATAATCTTGTTTAGGAGAAATGAAAAGGGAGTAGGGTCAGTGGTCACAGTGAGCTCGTAGGATCTGGCAAGCCATGTGGAGCCAGAGACGTTGTCCTATAATACTCTCTATGGTGGTGGTGTGATTGGCGTATGGCTGCCAACCATATGTTCCATTCACCTGCTGACACTAGTTTTCTGTTGCACCATTCCTCTTTTCTTTGTTTTGGAATTGTGGAAATTTTGTTTTTAAGTAAAAATGATTTGGTCTTGGAAAAGTTTTTGAAATGAAGCACTTAAAAAAGGAAATGATGTATGGGATTTGAAAGGTGTGGGTTGAATGTTTTGGTTTTGAAAAATGGAAAGGTGTGGTTTTTATCCTTGGTGTTCTCGTGGGAAACCACGTGTATGAGTGTATATGGAAAGAGAAATGGTAAATGGAATAATCAGATGAATTCTTGGATGGATATGAGGTAGGTACTGGTGTGGAATGGGAACATGCTTGTGTGAGGCCCATGGGACACCATTGGTGTTTGTCCAACCCACTAGCTTTTCTTATTTTCAATAGTTTTGTTAAATGATAATTCTGTGTGTTAATAATCGATGACTGTGTGGTGTGTTCTTGTGTTTTGGAAAAGGTTGGATGTGAGTCGTTTCGAGATGAGAATCATTTTTGACTAATTTGTGTCTTGAGTTTGAATTTTTATTTTTAAGTTGGTATGAAAGTGTGTGGTTAGTGAATTATTTTGAAAGGTGCTTCGGGAAGCCCTTGCAGTGGTTCCCCTACACATTTAGTGTTCGCTTGTGATATGTCTTGGCCATTGGACCGGTTTTATTGGGTCCATGGTCTTATTTCTTAACTAGTGCAAGCCCCCAAAAAGCGTTAACATACGATTGAAGTGTGTCCACAGGTAATTCGTCGTTGGCCAACCCTCTATTTGATTAAAGTGATAACTCTCCCATTTTTTTGATAGCGCTAAGTCTATCCGTCTTTCCTTTTCGGTTAATCAGATCCTCTCATAGAGGGTTGATAGGTGTGAGGGGAGTTGAAGGGAGTTTTGGTCTCTTTGAGTCGTCCGAGTCATCGGGTGTGAAGTTTGACATCATCACGTCTAAATGTTCCCCTTAGAAATGGTGAAAGGAATTCCAATGGGGAACGGTGAAGGTGGTTCGGAATTATCTGTGCTGAATGATGTCTTGAAAGGTTTTTAGTGCTTCCATCAGCCTCAAGGGTCATGTTTGGTGACGTCTATATCGTGAGTTATCTTGAAGAGAAAAGGTGGATTTCGTTGAACCCATCGAGAATCCTTGTTTTCATAGGAGTGCATCCTCCTCTTGGGGAGTTTTTATTTTTCTGTTCAAAGGGGAGTGGTTATCGTGCATCTTTCCCTTCTTAAGTTTCTTGGTGAAGATGAATATTTGATGCATGTGCGCCATCTAAACCCTTATTTTTGTGGATATACCACGAGTGAGTAGTTGGACGTCGTGGTGTGTTGTGGTTGTCGGTGTTGTCTCAGTTGCGGTGTGGTTGCGTGTGTCACCAAAAAAAAGAATCTTTATTTGGGAGTCTTCAATACCTGACTACGAGGCAGGAGATGCTTCAAATATTAGAGCTCTAGCCATAGGCATTGGAGTGAAGCTGGCGCGTGGTCAGGAACCCGGGAGTGTATGAGGCCCCGACTTTATTTCTATCATCGGTATTGAAATTAAAGGTAGTTTGAATTGTTTTTTATGGTTATTATGTTCCAAAATAACCGTTTGAGGGTGTAAGGATTCTGCGACTATGTGGAGGCATGGTCGTCATGTTACCTTCAAGTACTGGGGGTTGCATCCCACCGGATGTAGTCGCTTTTAGTGGTCCTCGTGGGTTCTATTTGGGAAAATTTGTCTCAAAGTTCAATGGTGCTCATCCAGGTATGTTGAGATATTGGTTTGTCTTCAATTGCAGTTTTGACGCCCGATGGTTGGGCCTCGCCCTCTCCTCCCTTTTGGTGGGGTGTTGGGTTAGTGCCGAGAAGCCTCCAAGTTCTTGTGTTTTAGTCGGTGCCAACGGTTGTGAGACCCATTGGGGGCCTTGCTGAAAATCCCAGGAAATAAATTGATATTACCCAATTCTTATGGCGGGGAGCCCGTTCGGACCTCCACATGTCGGTTTTTTCGTCTCATCTTGAGCATTGATAAAAACATTTATGGTGGGGAGCCCCTTCAGGCTTTCCTATATTAACCTTTTAGTTCTGTTCCTAGAGATGATTTGGTGATAGGTGATAGGATTTATCCTTGTATGTGGTTGGTCTTGTTTGTTCATTCCAGTCGAATGGTGTGGTTTTCATTTAATGGTGCTTGAGGTGTTTTGGTTTGTGAAGTTATTTTCCATAAGTGCAAGAGTTCCTTTCCTTGATCAATCAATTGGAGGTGTTCTAGCTCTTTGGGGTGGGTGAAGCATAGAAGAATGCTTTTTATGAGTTTCTTGAGGTTTTCATATAAGTCACTTTCTCTGAGCACGGTGTGGTCGCCTCTTTTTACTTGTTTTTTGTAGGGATCCTCTTTGAGCCTTAAGGGGATGTCATTTTCTACTTTGGGCTCAGCCTTAGTTGTGGATTTCTAGGGACGGAAAGTGCCATGGTGGGGAGAATTTTCACACCCTCCATCTTTGAATTAATTGTTTTATTAATTTTCTTCGCATTGGGTGGTTTATATTGAGACCCAACATAAATTTTTTTGAGTATTTCTTTTAAAAATGTGTGTTTTAACCTTGACTGTGTTCAGCGCACCACGGTCGAAGTCGTGCGGCCTCGCTTGGGTCGTCGTGCGACCTTTCCTGGTCACAACATGTCTTGCTGATGTTCAATTAATAAAATAAGATGAATTAAGAATGGTTTTAATAATAACATTATTATTAATGTCACTTGAGAATATTATTATTATTATCTTGGATAATAATTTAATTGATAGTATTATTTTTATTAATAGCATTTTATTAAGTTGGTTATTGTATAGCTTATTATTTAGTTTATTAAGTTTGTTACAATCTTATTATTATTATTATTATTATTAGAATTTAGTATTATTATTATTAATTCCCATTTATTTTTCTTTTTTTTAATTTCTTCTTTTTTTATTTTTTCTAGGGTTTGCGCTTCCCCCCACCTGGACCTTCTTTCTATCTGGCCCCTTCCCCTTTGGTGTTATGCCACAGCACCCCCTCCCCCTAGAAGCCCATCATGTTATGCCCCTTGCTCCCCTCTTGTTAGCTCTGGAAACCGCCCGATTCCTTACCTCCTCGTCGCACCCCTTCCTGTTCCCCGGATACATCCCATCGCGCCGCACCTAGGTCCAGCCACCGGACCTTCCCACTTCCCTCCCAACTGAACCCTTGCCAGTGCACCCCTGTTCTAATGTGATCCCTGTCGGCGCACCCACACCAGCCCGCTCTCCCCTCCTACCCTAACTTACGTCACCCCTTCTCCTTGGAATCCCGCCACACCACTGATTTCCCCCCCTTCCCATCACACCTTTCCCCCGCTCGGACCCGCACAGACACCCGCCGGCACAACCCTCAGCTTGCTATGTCGGTCCCTCCTTGGCCAGTCGTCACCTCCCCTTCCTCCCATCTGGAGACCACCTCGCGCAGGCCTCCTCATCGTGCCACACCCGTGATCTCCAGCCTAGCATGCCCAACCGTCGACCTTCCTCAGTCGACCAGCACCACTTCGACAACTCTCCCTCCGGTACTACTCTGGCCTGCTCTTCCCTATGTCCAGCCCGTTATACTCCCCTTCTCCCCACCTGGATCGCGTCGCACCCCTCCCCTGGCCGACCCACATCGCACGACCTTCCCCTTTGGCTGAGCCCCTCTGCATTGTGGATGACCTCCCTTCCGGACCCTTGTTCTTGGAAATTTTTCTCATGACCTACTCATGATTCTTGGGTTAGGAGGGTCATTATTATGCATGTTGGAGCCTTTTCCATCAAAGGTGATGCTTTCTAGACCATCCTCCATCGATTCTAGGTTGGATATTCCTATACCCTTAGTTTAATTTTGAAAAACCATTGTCTACTTTGTGTTTTAATGATGTGTGATTTTTATAATGATGGCATGGAATGTGTTTGTTGTTTATCAAGGTCTAAATATAATTCCATCACTGTTTCCTAGAAGTGTGATGGGTTTTCCCAATTCAAAGTTTAGTTTTAAGTCTGTTTTAACAAACCATGCATACCATGTGGTTGAGAAAATTCCCAAATGGAAATTTAGAAGTGTGGTTGATTTTATAAGGTTGCTTTGGGGATTTTAAATTGTTTTCCCAAAAGTACTACTTTCCCTTTCAAGTGGAACTTGAAATACCAAGTAATGTTCAAAGGTTTCAAATGTGAATTTAAATTAAAGTGTGGGGATTTAAACCCTTGGTGTTTTATTTTAAATGGAACCAGTTTTGCGGTTTGACTATTTGTTTAGGATTTTATCTCCTTGGTTAGGCCTCCTCTTACTCTTTCATGGTGCGAATGTGGTGTGGGTGTGTTTTTCACCAATTATATTAAGGATATTCATGTGAGGTAGGTGGTTCCACGTTTAAACATTATTCAATGAATTACTTTTCTTTCTTAGTTAATTTATGATGTTATTTGATTAATTATTTTGGGTATGGATTTGGTTTTCTTGATGTCATCCATGTGCTAGTTTTTTTTGGTAGCATGTTCATGTGGTGTGGGTGCGTTCTTTGGTTGAAAACATGTATTTAGTAAATTGTCAGTTTTTAATCATATGTGCAGTTAGTTTTCCATTTCTGCAGGTGGTTTTAATCATGTTTTCGACATGGTGTTGCATGTGATTGGTCATAGGTGAAGGTGTTGTGTGGGTTGAATAGGTTGTTGCTGTGAAAACCATGTTAAACTGTCCCCTAAGGTTTTATAAAGTTTGCGTTTATTTTTGTGAAAATATGAAAAGTGTACAATTTATGTTCTGTTGTAGCATTTATATGCATTTTGTCCAAAAAGAGGTTTGAGTGGACTTTTGGAATTTAAATTCATGTGTCATATTCTAAAATTGGTTAATAAATTTTTTAGTGTTTTTTTTAATTAGGAAAAAGGGTCTTTTAACTGTGCGGTTGAGTTATTAATTGATGTGAGTGGTGCAGTTTGTGTTCTTGAAATGGAGTTGGGTGTGTTTGGTCGTAAAGGAGGGCTGATTTGGTTTTATGTGTTAATTCATGTTATGTTTCTTTTTAAATAATTTTTTTACAAAGAATTAAATATGTTTTAATAAATAATTATTAATGATGTAGGAATTTTTTAACTGAGTTGGGTAAAGTCTTTTGGTGTGTGTATTTTTTTTCCTTAAATGGATTTCTGTGTGTGTGCAAGTGTGGCATTGGGTTTAGGTAACACCCTATTTATTTTATTCATCTGAGTTTGAAATGAAATGTGAAATTGGAACATCTTGAGCACAAAAGGGGAAGTCTGGGTACTAGGTGGGAAGAATAGATCTAGCGCGCTAGTGATACGGAAGCGGTTCTAGCCCGGTTTCACTTAGCTAGTTTGACGATTACAACACTAACTAAACTTTTAATGATGGTTAGAGACCACTAGGTTATGGATGTGTTTCCTTACTAGTGTCTCATGCACGATAATGTATTTTTTTGTGGTTCATAAACTACTGTTCACCAAGATGCAATGTTATAGGGTCCCATTATTTTTTCTAGTACAGATAGGTCCTCTCCCACTTTTGGTGATCTTGAACTACTATAAACTCACCGTCGGCATACGATGTAGATTTTGTGTTTTCTTGAAGGTTTGGGTTTTATTAAATGCAAGGGTGCTTTTTTTATTTAAGTTGCTTTCTTTGAAGGTGTTTTCTTTATAGAAATTGTTTCTTTAAAATTGTTCAAGCTTTGGTGTATTTTCATTTATTTAGACTGAAAATGTATTTTTCATTTAATGTTTATATCTGGAACCTTTTTTTTGGGTGACATCCTACTGGGCTCTTGGCTCGCACCCTACATACACCTTTGGGTTTATGTAGACCTTGTTTTTTTTATTCCAGGTTGAGGCATCCTGCTTAGTGATGGTGGTTCTGGTTGCTGATGGTCTTCACTTGGAGATTGGTATTGGGGTTTTAGTTCTCTATCTTTGTTGTTGTTCACTTTGGGGTTTTAGTTGAATTGTAAACTTTAAACCAATTATAGTTTAAAGGCGTCTTTGGTTGTCTGTTTCCAGTTTCAGTTTGTTTATCATGTTAGTTGTATTTATATCTTTTATTTTGGGTAAATCATTCCCATGTAATGTTTTGATACTTGGGCACTTGTTCCAGCCTGTGGGGATCAGGAACGCCCTTCAGGCCATTCCGCAGACCGCATCAGGTGTCGGGTTAGATGGCGGCCCGACCTAGTTCGTGAGAGTAGAGGCAAACCCTACATGAATTAGTATGGTCCTATATCAGTATAAACAATCTCTGAAAGGAAATATCCACTTAGGGTAGGGTTTTAGTGCTTATACCAATTATATGAGGTTATAAAAACATAAATGGGGCTCAAGATCTATGAGTTATTTGACAAATTTAAATATTAAATGAGAATAATTTAAATCATATCTTGATTTATTTTAATTGGGAAGTTATGAAATGAAACAAGTATGTTGAGGATGTATTCTGACCAAATTCTAGTGATGGGTTATACTATTGTAATAGTGCATGTGAGGTTATAGAATCTCCTCATGATGAAAATATGCCTCTATTTTCTAGAACACATATGTAGAATGGATATCATTACCATTAATAGGATCCCTTTTTAAAATCAAATAGACTCACTACCAAGATCCATGAAAGTTTTGTGATGATTCAAATACCTGAGATAAAATTTATGGAATATGGTAATAAGATATTAAAAAGGTTATTGGGACACTCTAAACCAAAATTGACCAAGGTTATGTTGTTATAAAATATTGGGGTAGGAAGTTGAAGTTGATGATGATTTTTTATTAGGGATGAGATAGTTCATTTAGGTATTTCTACATATCATGTAATAACAATACTCAAGCCACACATATTTATGAAGATATCTGTGCAGATTTAGATTATGTGCAGAGGGAATGGTGGTTAAAAGGATGATTATCCTGGCATGATATGAGAGGAGATTCAACATGAGTGAGGCCTCAACACCAAGATAATGGGGGGTTTTAATCTGATGTAGGGTTGGAACTAGGGAAATCTTGATGGATTTTCCCAATATAGTATACCTAAGTTCCTACATATGTTGTAAAAGTATATGGTCATTATCTAAGACTTAACATGAACTTGTAAATCCATTCACTAATAACTATCACATAGATCTATCTCAAATTTCAGGGAATTAAGTCTTATATAATGGACTACACTCATCTGTTTAAGGTCTTACAAGATTGGCCATATGTTGTATAGTTTAACATCATGCGAAAACGAATGTAGATCCATATAATATAGGTCATATGAAAAGGACCATATGTCATGAATTTTAAAATCATGTAATAAGGATTATTGTGTCTTTAAGTTTAAGTTCATGTGAAAATGACCTTATATCCATTATGGATTTTTTAGGAGTTCAATATAAACTTAAGGAATTTTTCTAATCATAAAAAATGCATATCCATATTTGAAAATGTAATTCCTAAAACTCCAAAAACCCAAATCTAGTAGATATATTACATTATTAGTACAGAGTACAAAAGGTTCGTAAGGATACAATTGTTAATTAGTCTTAGAAGACTATATGAATACATACATTACATTTCAAAACATAATATAGAGCATGAAAACATTGTGAGAACATTAATAAAACTTATCCCTAAAAATTACACATAGTTATCCTCCGGTTTTCCTAGGTAAAGGAAAAAAATAAGGGTGATCTCAGATACTTGGTAAGGAGTATAATACAATGGAAACTATCAAAACATAAACATGGAATAAGTGATATGGCAGGAATAAATAAACAGCATGAATCTATAATAATTAAAACTGAGGGAATTCTTTATCCATGGCCATAAATTAAAACATGGATAAAAATGATCATTTATCTCATACTAATAGAATGCATAATTTAAAACACTAAAACATCTTTTCAAGGCCTTGTTCCAAGACACTGTGTTGATATGGGAATAGGTATACACCAAAACCCATGTTTTTTTCTCTCATTATATCTATTGATGCATCAAGGTTCTATATAATTTAGGACCCCACAAAGCACCTTATTAAGTCTAATGCATTCACCATAAGATTTTCAAACACATTTTATACCATTCCCTAAGGAAGATCTGTCTGAATAAAATCATGAATATCTATATAATGAAAAATATGGAAAACAATTACCTCCCAATTCAATGAAAAAAATTGGATTTATAGGATAATATACCTTAATCAACTTAAAAATTGTGGGGTATAAAAAAATTAATAGGAAGTACCCTTATCAAAGAAATATAGGGGTGAGGATACTTTCAATGTGTTGGGTTATCCATGGAATATTGTAATTGGGTTCAATAGTTTTCATTGGTAGGAGACCAAGGAAATGGTAGGAAAAATCATTTATCATGTTTTATAAAGAGAATGTGAATATTCCAAAGTATATCCCTTGAAATATTCAATCCACGTATGAATACTTAGGCTCACTTTTCATTCATAGGAATTGTTGGTCGGAGTGGATACTCAAGAGGGGGTGAATTGAGTTCTAATTAAAATTTTTGTTAAAAACTTTTAGGATTAAAATCCCCCAAATTAAAACAGCCCAGTCAATTAAGGCAGTAGAGATATAAGTGACTTATTGTTTAACAAATTTATCAAAGGTTGATTACTCCTCAGTAGAATCAGTATGAGAACTAATTCCACTTTTGAAACAAGTTTACTAAACAAATCAGATATACACACTAACCAGAACTAACTATCAGAGTGAATGTAAAAACAGATTTATGTCTTCGCAAATATGAATAAAACAGAGTAATGAAAGGGGAACACAACAAATTAAACAGTAGGTTCAGTCTTAAAAAAATACCTAGTCCTCTCCACTAGGTGATTACCTGCCACCAAGCAATTATATTAAAAGTGATACACATCCTGTATCGGGCTTTACAACAGTTTTCACAAACTGTCCAGGTTTTTCAACCTCTACCATAGTTCTACGTTGGAAAATAAACTATCAAGCCACACAAGGCTTATTCCATAGTTATAAGTGGGAAACAAATGTAAAGAGAGTTTAGAATGAGGATTTTCAGTATCCCTCAATTCAAGTACAAGAGTCAGTGTGTGTAACACATACACACTGCTCACAAATGTAAATTATTTAAACACAATAGATCTTAAAGATAGTAGGGATGAGTTTAGAATGATCTGTTGTGTTGGAAGATTAGCTTTGGACTTGTTGGAATGAATGAAATGAAGTTTTGGTCCTTCTCTGCAAGTTGACTCCAAAACGGAGTGTTGCAATTTCCAGTTTTTGACTTCCAGATGTAGAGATGATCAGCTTATAGGGTTTAAATCTCTTTGCAGCACACCACTACAGCTTGTAGAAGGTTCTTTCAATAGATCTTCATGAAGCTCTATGTTCTTATGAATGAGTGCTTGAAGGTTCTTCTTCAGATTGTGTATGGTTCTCTCTTATGAGTGTTCTGTGTATATTCAATATATCCATGAAACTTTTCTTGTTTCTGTATGTATAATAGGGGCACTCTGAATGTATCTCTCTTATATACATATACTCTTTTCCAATTCAGATTTTTCTCATTTGGTTTAGCAGGGGCTGACAGGAAAAATGTTTCAACCACATGTGTTCTTCCTCGTACATCGTACCGTTTCCTGATATTCCTGCAAATAACATTAAATAAAGTTAGGTGTATTAATTTGTCCAAACATGACCGTTATAATAGTTTTAATAAAATTGGTAAAGAAAAGAATATAATGTCATTAGACTGGTATCAAATGCATGTCACACGGTATCCTTCAACTGTGGTCTTTCCAACTGTGAACTTCAACGATAGGCTCTTTGTCTGTAGGCTTGTAACGGTGGACTTTGTGTTTAGTGGATGTCTTGTAACGGTAGCTATTTACTCTATGTAACAGTGGATCCTTATCAGTGAACTTCATCGGTAGGCTCAACAGTAGACCTTTAACAGTAATCTTCTAATCAGTAGTTCTGTAACATCAGACTACTTCAACAGTGATCTTTCCAACTGCAGACTTGAACAGTGAAGTTCCCAATAGAAGACTGGAGAAAGAGTCTGACAGTGAACTTCTAACAAAAGCCTTGTCACAACAGTGACCTTGTGACAGTAACTCTTTGTCTGTGAGCTTTGATAATCCAATCATCGATAGACTTGTGACAATAACCTTGTATCGGTAGCTTCCAACAGTGATTGTAAATCTTCAACAGTGATCTTCTAGCATCAGTGACTTAGAGTGACAGTGAGCTATAACGGTGACTTTGAATAGAAGGCTCTTACTAGTAGCCTTTAACAGTGAAATTATATTTAGATAAATATAAACTGTAAGATAATGCAGCAAAGTCATGAGACTTAAGAGTATACATTGTTCCGGATAAGATAATTATAAATATAGAATAAAAAGATTAGTAACTAAATTAATATATCATGATCAATATTTAAACATGATTTGGGATTATCAAAACAGGTGATTCCAACAATCTCCCCCTTTTTGATAATCACAAATTATGCCAGTATGTATTAAAGATAGATATCATATATAATACAGTTACTAAACATAGATCAAAAATGTCTCAAGTATCAAAGATTAATAAGAGTGTAAAACCAGAAAATATCGGTACATGATATCAGAGATAAAGATAGAAAATATTCAATCATAGGATCAAATTAGAATAGTAGCACATTTCTCCCCAATCACATGATTAGTATAGAATTAACACAGAATTTCTCCCCCTTTTTGATTAGAAAAAAGAAGCACAAATATAGAGAACTGAGAAAGCTTGTATTAATAAAACAGTACATTACAAAAAAGAATACAGAGTCCCTATCAAAAGACATAAACAGACTCAATCCACATCATCCATAGGTAAGGGATCCTTCTCTTTGGAAGAAGAAGACGGAGGATGAGACGGTGGATCAGTAGGTTTAGGAATTGCTGCAGGAATGACTAGAGGGGAAGCAACAGAAGCTCTTGTGTGTCTATAGTGGGTAGCTTGTTGAGGTATCAGTGGAGTAAGGCTTATGATAGCTTCAACAGGAGACATAATAGAAGAACCACTGGGTTGATATGCAAGTAAGGCAGGAGGGATGATGACAGGGGTTCCATCCACATGGAGAAAGGGTAGAAGAAGGTTTCTGAAATCCATAATAATGCTTCCTCCTCTTTCCATAGCAGATACGAAATCATCTTTATTCTCCAAAAACTTGTCCAAAGCAGAGGTCAATTCTCTCAGCTTGTAGACCTTCTCCCTGAATGCCTGATTTTGGAGGCAGCTTCATATTCTCTATCAAGATCTTGAAGTGGTTGGTCATTTGATGCTTTGTATAAACCTTCTCAAAGTAAGAATATACCTTATTCTTAATGACCTCTTGGGAAGCAGTAGCTGATCACAGGTGGTCACGAACAAAACTGATGACTTCCCTAGTGGTAGAAAGTATCTGAGAATCAGAGGTGCCACTGGTACTGGCCTGAGTAAGTTCTTCATGTATTACAGTTCTGATTTGGTCAATGGTCACAGAGGAGCTAGACGAGGGAAGGGTTTTGACCGAGAAAGCCACTGTCTCTTTGAAAGACTGAGTCAAGTTACCAATCGCCTTCTGAACAAGTGCATCTTGACTATTCATATATTCTTTGACTGATTTCTTAAAAGATTCAAAAACTTCTACAAACTGCTTGACTACTTCTTTGATATAACGAATATCAGCATTCACTTGGTTTTGAGAACTGCTCATGGTAGTCAATGAAGCAACTGATTGTCTTAGAGCAACCAAAGCTCCTGTCCATCTTTCAATTTGAGTATGGAACACTTTAACTTCATCCATAATTTTTTTCACTGGAATAGACACAGAACATCCTAGAGACAGCTCCAGGGATTGATCCACACTCCTCAACTCTTCAAACAGGCTTTTCTTAAAATCTGTTACTGATTGTCTCACTGCCTCTTTCATTTCCACCTTCAAGGACTAAATATCCTTCTTGGTAGCCAAATTTCCAGCCATAACCACTGAAATACTTTCAGGTAGGATAAAAGAATCCCTTTGAGGCTGGTATTCCTCATTAGAATCTCTATAATTGAGTCCAAGTACCATATATCCTAGATCTGATGACCAACCTTCGATGTAATATAGCACAGAAACTGAACCAAGATGCTCCCCCTCACTTAGAGCTCTCTCCTGAGGAATCTCCTTTATCTGTTCTGCTCTAGGTAACTCCACAACCTCCTCTACAACTCCATCATATTCAACAACCACTTGCTCTATTAGTTCAACAGTAGGGTGAGTCTTATCCTTCTCTGAGTCATCAATGACTCCCATATCAATGGTAGTAGATTCCACTCCTTCTTCTTGACCAGACACTATCTTGTTTGTACTATCTATCAGAGGGCTCAAACTGAGCTCTTCTTCTTCATTGTTATCATCATCGGTTTCAGCAACAGCCTTCTTTCCTTCATCCTTATCACAATATTCCTCTGCCTCATCCTCTTTAGAGGTGTCCTTGACAATATTCTGATATGCTTCTTCTTCTTCTTCAGTGGTCTCAGTGTCACTGTCCTTTAGAATAGTCTCTATTCTTGGAAGTTCTTTTGGAGGGCTAGTTGCTCCAAAAGCTACTATCCATACAGGACTGTGAGGCAAGTCAGGATCACTCCCATCATCAATGGGGGTGTTCTCTCTTTCAAGGTCCATATCTCCTTCAGTCTCCTCCTCATCTGAATAATCCGGTTCTGGCTCATCAGGATTCAGGCCTAGATATCTCTTGTCTTTTGGCCTAGATGGATATGTAGTAGGGTCAAATTTTTCATATACCTTTCCTCCATCATTCACCCATGCCTTCTTCCAGGGATTCCAGCTAATTTCCATGAATTTTCAAATCACCTTGGAGATACAAACACTATTCTTGGCTACTATCATCTCTTCTTGATTTCTAGCCTTACCCTTTACCTTTAGCATTACGGAAATAAGCTTGGTATGGAATAGGGAATTGGACTTTGAGCTTGCCTTTGTCATATCCTTCAATTGTTCCATCAGTAACCTACATAGGTTAATCTTATTTCCATGCTTCAGTAAGTACATCAGGAATATGTACTGGTACTTCAGCACTGCAAAGTCTCCTCTCCTCAGACTAAGTACATGCTGAATAAATTTGAATAAAATCTTTTCTTCTCCATTCATCTCAACTGCAATGATCCTCCTTGATTTTCCATCTCCTATCAGTTCTTCCAGAGATTTTTCATATTCAAAAATAGCACTGTCTGGAGGAGCCACTCTAGATTAGTAATCATATATTCCTTCATGAGGAACTCTCAAACAGGCAGCCCACTCAGCAGATGAGAAGCTGACTTCATTGCCATTGACTCTGGATATTAGCTTATACACAGCATCTTCCTCTTAGAACTTCAGATATTCATAGAATTATTTCACAAGATTTGGGTAGTACGGTCCATTGTTGTTGGAAAAACATTCAATCCATCCTTGGGCATCTAGTACTTTCAGCACTAATGACTTTCTCGACAACAGCCATTCTTCACTTAACTCCTTCTCATCAAATATTTCTCTCTTGGTCAGATGTGGGTTGATAGGTCCCATCGGAGTATTATTGGTTCCACTGGCTTTGTCTCAAGTCCTCTTTGTCCTTGGCGCATCCTCATTGACAGTCGGGGGTCTCTTTGTTCTGGACATAGAGATTGAGAGAGGTTCGAAGGCTCAAGTGAAGGGTTAGGGTTTATGAATTTCGAGAGCAAGGTTTGAGATTGAGAGAAGAAGGTGGATTGAGATGTGTTTGTTGCCTTTGGTTTTATAATTTAGGGATTAAAACAAAATAAAATAAAAATAATAAATATGAATAAAAACGGTTTGAATTCCCGCAAAAATAAAGACAAACAGCGAGGTATCCAACAGTGAGATGTACCAGTGAGGAACACCGGTGAGGTGCAACGATGAGGTATAACAGTAAGGTCCAACTGTGAGGTCTATCTGTGAGGTAAAAATGTGAGGTCCGACTATGAGGTCTAACTATGAGGTCTAACTGTAAGGTCTCATTATGAGGTCTAACTGTGACGTCTAACTGTGAGGTCCAACTGTGAGGTCCAGCTGTGAGGTCCAACTATGAGGTCTCCTATACTGAAATTAATCATACCTAACTCATGTTTCATATAATTTAACCTCTTATAATTAAAAGTCTTTGTGAATATATCAGCCAATTTATGTTCAGTGCCAATGAATTCAAGAGTGATATCACCCTTTTGATAATGATCCCTCAAAAAGTGATGTCTCACATCAATATGCTTTGTCCTAGCATGAGATACTGGATTTTTGGAAATGTTAATAGCACTTTTATTGTCACACTTTATAGATACATGTTTGAATTTATATCCATAGTCCAGTAAATTGTGTTTCATCCACAGAATTTGAGCACAATAACTACCAGCAGCTATGTACTCATCTTCGGAGGTTGTAGATCAAGGCACGTGGTTTAGGTAAACTATGCATCCTCTCCTAGCTAACCGTGCAGCCCAATTTTGAAATGCCAAATGGTTTGGAAAACCATGTGGGTTAGGGGGAATGGTCGTGTGTTTAACTATGAATTTTTTTTAGAGGGATTACACATGGTTTATGCATGGTTTTAAAAACAATGGGCAAGACACACGGGTAGTGACACTTAGGAAGTACCTCAACACTAGATCTGACACAATTGTCGCACGATTTGGAAAATTGTACGAACTAACCATGCATATATTTTAAAGGGTTAAATCATCAAAATACCCCTCCCTATATTAAACCTATATCCTCCTCTTTTCCTCTCACATTTGGGCTTACTCTTCAGTGGTTGTGCTAGATTTTTCTTCTCCCCTAGGGTGTGCCCCCTCTCCTTCGTCTAAGCTATGTTTTTTCTATCATCGGGTGTGTTGGATCTGCATCATTAAGGCTCTACTAACCCATGATTATATTCTATTTTTTCTCGCCTCATGAAGTGATAAATCTATTTGAGTTTTTTTCATATTTTCATGGTGTTCAACGGATACGTCGATTTCTTCCAAACTGGTAGGAGTTGGAGGTTAATAACGGATGTTCCTACATCTACGACTCCAAGGTAGGTGGTGTATATCTTTATTCATGTTTTATTAGTGTTTTGTTGAGTTAACTGAGTGACACTCCCATAAATCATATGATTTCCTTTAATTAATTAAATTGATCATTATGGGAGGTTGTTGGGAATTCCCAAACCATTTTTTTGTGCAAGGTCGGGTTAGAGGTCATAGACCACTTGGGTAGCTGGGCAAGGTGTGTTTATTTAATTTAATTGATTTTTTATTTAATTTGAACTAAATTATATATAATTTAAATGATTATGATGTATGTTGATCCATGGGATAATGACAGGCTCGGTTCGGGTTACCTAGATGATCTGATCATTTTGGAATCATGGATGTCAGTTGAGGAGTTTAGGCCATCAGTTTGATGGAGTGTTCTATGATATTGGATGTCATGGCCATCAGACTTGAGTGACATGGTCTTATAGGCATGATTTTGGTGATTTTCTCTCACCCGTGATGGCCAAAGTGCCACTTGGAGTTGTGTGAACAAAAGTTGACTCAGTGATGAGGCGTTTTTGACCACTTGTGTGGGTAGATTCTACCATGTAGTTTGGATTAGGTATTTTTTTAGGGGGTTATTTTTGTCTAAAGCCACAGGGATGGTGGGGATCCATAGGAAGATATCATTGAGTTTATCGGTTGGGGCTGAGGCTTACTGTATTGAGTCCGTTGGGCATGGACTATTTTGGGAGGACATAGATAGTTATTCCTTGTGATTTCTTGATATGATTGTATGGTGATTTTATTGAGTATAGATATAGTTGTGCCTTCGTATGTAGGGATTCGATTCCATGGGTGCTTTCGAGCAGGGGTCCGAGGGACAAGGATTATATTTTCTTAGGTGTGCCTTCGTGACATCGGTGACTTGATTTGGGACATGAGGTGTTGGTTGGAAATAGGTATCAAGTTACTTTAGTAGAGGTGGAACTTGATGGTGAACCTGGAACTATTTGATATTAGGGGATATCTTGGGCCATGGGTCAAGGATCATCTCCTCTTTAGTGATTCTGATGTTGGATGAAGCAGGTGACAATTTTCTGGTAGTTGTTGAGCACTAGGGAATATTGTTTTTTTTTATTTAAAATGTATGAGTTATTGTACTTTTTGTAACACCTCGACCCCAGTTACCCAGATTCGGTGCATTATTACATAATATTAGCATGATCACAAAAGATCAAGTCTCGAAAGACCGATTAGTTTAGTATCCTTGTAATAACTAGATACATTCATAAAGTTTACATTACATCATAAAGTGAATACTACAACAACATATTGACTTCATATCCCCTCATAATATCCCTAAAATTCATTCAAAAATTACTTCTTCACATCCTGGTAAAAATAAAACATTGAAAGGGGTGAGCTTAGATGCTCAGTAAGGATAACAATATAGCGGAAACTTTCATAAATAAGAATAAACATTTAAGGCAATGTATAACTAAAACAAAAGCCTTTTAAAATTGAACTTCAGCATAATATGGAAAAGATAAAATGAAATAATTTCATTTACTTATTCACATGGATATTATACTAGTCGAATAGTCACATGCAATATCAATAACCACTTTCATAATGATGGAATGCAAAATGTCATACTATCATAACCACATAGTCAAGTCCAAGTGCCAAGAATACAAATAATATTTTGTCAAGGCCTTGTGCCAAGAAACTAGTTTGTCTCATGAGACCTACCGATACATCGAGGAGCTATAGCGGGCTCCACCTATCACTTATTAAGTCCAATGCATTCCTCATATGAATAGGTTTAAACATAACATAAACATTCGTATTAAAACTAGCATACGAAATGTCAATACTTTCTCCATAAACCATGAATGGTATAAAAATAACACATCCATAGTAAAACATATCACAAAACCTTAAATACAATATGGAAGTTTTTTATCATAATAAATCAACTTCAAATAAGCTTAAAATCCATCAAAGGATGTTGACATAGATGAAATCAAAACTATTTGAGAGAAATATATCTTTTTTTTTAAATCGTTTAGAAGTCACATAATTATAAAAGAAAACATTTACTTTTAAAATATTCTTATAATATTGTAAGGGAAGCTTCTATGATTTTATAATGGTGGAAAATAGTCGCACCCGCCGTATAAGTTAAAAAAAGACATTCTTACCTTAATTTTATCGAAAAGGTTAAAAAGGACCTTGTTTGGAAAACGACGGAAAGACTCCTTTATAAATTTTTTATAAAAAGTCAACAGGGGTATAAATGAATGTATCCCATAGTATTTAAAATAGTAATAATGATTTGAAATATATTTTTAAGAAACATGGATGTGGATGATAAATAGGTCCCAGTAGATAATCACGTATAAACAACCTCGGATAATGAAGAGATTGTGAAATAAACCCTTACATTGTACTATTACTTAGTCGATGGTATGTTAACCTCCTGTATAATAGTTAAAACATTGTTATTAAGTTATACAAGAACCATATACATAATTATGATATCATATATGATCTTCTATTAATGCTTTGTTAATAATATTTTAGTATTATCGTCGTTTCAGGTGTTAACTTACTCGTTTTCTTTTATATGTTTTGTTACATAAGGCGTGTTTTATATGGATAGGTTGTAGATTATTCATATCCAGAATGATATAAAGTTATTAAACATTACTTTTACTCATAAAATTATAATTATTCTTGAATGAATACGATGGGGAATGAATCTCATTGCGTTCGTGGAGACGGTAGTCCGTACGTACGCACGAGCAACAATATCATTCTTTTGATATTAAAATAATATATAATTGGATGGTATATCATATATAAAGAATCATTATCATGTTATATTTATTATTTACATGAATTACACATCATTATTATACCCATCCAAATAATAATTTATTGAATAACAATTACACCACGACGTGGAGACGGTAAGCCATACATATGCGTGTATGGTGACATGTCATTCAAAGGATGGATATAATAATGAATATGGTTGTAACATATTTATAATAACATCAAAGTATATAGAATATAATGGATTTATTATTTTATAATGGAAATAACAAAGAAATAAGAATTTGAAGAAGAAAGGAACTTGAAAGAGGGTGGTGGAAACATTACCTCTTCTTCGGGTTCTTCCTTTTGATTTGGTCAAAATGACACCTTAAGTTGGATTTCTGATCAAACTAAGGCCTCGAAGTTGAAGTGAGGGAATTTGAGAGAGTATTTGGGTAGGTTTTGGTCGAACCAAAAGGCTTTGAAGGTGTGAAGAATTGGTTATAAGTGGTTTTCTTTTATAAGGGGGGGGGGAGGGGCTCTTTAGGAAAAACTTAAATTATTAATTTATAATAAAATAATATTCGGTTTATAAAGGCTCCAAAGTGGATTATTCAAAGTATAAGGTGGGTTTGGTTCTAAATCCTTTCAAACAATATATTTTATATAGGTTTTGTTCAATATATTTACCTTATCTTTTAGTTTTAACTCTTAGTTAATTAGTTTGACATTTACCATGTCACTTTGTATTTTTATATTATATAGTTAATAAACATACTATATACATCCAAGAGACTCCCAAGTGGTCCATTAATGATACAACTATCATGATATAAGTCATTTGGCCAAACCTTATATTTTTAGGAATTTAATAACAATTAATAATATAATATTTGTTTTAAAAACTCTTTTATGTCAATTTTGACACTATTTAATAATTGATTTTTTGTTAAAGTCTTAAAAACATTATTAATTAAAAAAAATCATTTAAGAAATCCTAACATGTCATGTTAATCATTAAAATTCATGTATGTAATAAAAACTTTCAAATTTTATTTATTTTAATATTTATAATACCAATTATTTTATTCTTTCATTAATAAGGAAAATACTACATCATTGTTGTGTCATAAATAAATTTACTTATTCATTGTCTAAAAATTATAAATAAAATACAATTATGTAGGAAATATTTTTATATTTATAATTAATATTTATAGTCGAAAATATAATATATATAAACCTATGTAAAAAAATATTTTCTAAAAGATATATGCTTATGTCATTTTTGTATTTACTTTAACTTAATTAATATAAAGTGTCATTATCACTTACAAGTGGATCCATGGGGTCCCAAAATCAACCCAAATATGACCATGGTCGGACATGTATCAACCAATAGGGTTAGGACACGTTTTAGGGTAAATTAGTATTATTATAATATTATTTTTTACCCTTATTTACCAGATTTATTCTTTAACCATGGTAAATAAAATATTTTCTGAAGTAATTATTCAAAATGTCTAAAAATAAAATTTACCTATTTACACAATTTGGACCTCATGATTCCAAATATGGAACCCATATTTCTAAATTCAAAACACAGAAGTGGCAAAAATTAATTTAAAATTAATTCCCGTTGTTAAAACAAAAAGCGTGTTTTTAAGAGATAATAACTATCAAAAGATTGGTAGTTGTTTATGTCCGGTTTAAATGTGAAATTATGTCCAATGACAAAAATTTTATTAATTGGTAAAAATATATTCTAAATATACTTTCAAAACACTCAAATTCATAATTTATCACTATTAATTATTTTGATTAAAAAAGTTGTTTTTAATTAAAATTTAGTAATTTTCACTATTCATCAAAATATAAATGTTATCCGAAAAGTTCCAAAATTTTACCCTAGGATAATTTTGATATTCTGAATCCAAAAATGAAGTCAATTTTGAGAGATAAAATTTATAAAATTTCAAAAAGTGGGTATTACTATTCATAACGGTTAGTTTGATTGGTTGTGGTGTGTGTTAGAACTCGAAGTTGCGTACAACACATGCTACTGTATTATTCAAAGAGAAGTGTACCATGGAAGCTTGGGGTGTTACATTATCCCCTCCTTTAAATAATTTCATCCTCAAAATGTCTAGAATATTATTGCATAAAAATACTCGGGTGGTTCTTCATCATAAGTTCCTCGGGTTCCCACGTTGCCTCTTCCATCTTATGGTTTCTCCATAGAACTTTTAACAGATGAGTCGTCTGGTTTCTCAGAACTTGTTCTCTTATATCAGAAATCCTAATGGGATCTTCTCAATAAGACAGATCGGGTTCTAGTTCTAATTCCTCATGGTTGAGTACATGCGTTGGGTCAGGCATGTATTTCCTCAATAGTGATATGTGGAACACATCTTGAACTTTGGAGAGACTTGGAGGCATTGCCAAACGGTAAGCTACAGCCCTAATTAGTTCTAGAATTTCGAAAGGTCTGATGTACCTGGGACTCAATTTACCCTTCTTACTGAAACGTATAACTCCCTTCCATGGATATACCTTCAAGAAAACATGATCTCCTACCTGAAATTCCAAATCTTTCCTTCGGTTATCAGCATAGCTCTTCTGCCTACTTTAAACTGCTTTAATGTGGTTTTGGATTACCTTCAACTTTTCCATCGTTTCCTCCACCAGTTATGGGCCTACGAGTTTTCTCTCACCAATTTCATCCCAACAGTTTGGTGTGCGACATCTCTTTCCATATAACGCTTCATATGGTGCCATCTTAATACTTGAATGGAAACTATTGTTATAGGAAAATTCCACCAGAGGTAAATATTGATCCCACATACCCTGAAAGTCAAGTGAGCATGATCTCAACATGTCTTCTAAATTTTGAATAGTCCATTCTGATTGTCCATCTGTTTGAGGGTGGTAGGAAGTGCTCAAAAAAAGTTCAGTATCTAGGTATTTCTGAAGACTTTTCCAGAATCTTGAAGTAAAATAGGGATCACGATCAGAAACAATCGATAGGGGTACTCCATGAAGTCTCACAAATTCAATAATATATATCCTTTCTAGACGTTCAAGTGGTAAATCTTCCCTTATAGCAATAAAATGTGCTGACTTGGTAAGACGATCAACAATGACCCATATTGCATCATTCCTTCTAGGATTCTTTGGTAGTCCCATGACAAAGTCCATTGTGATATTATCTCATTTCCACTCGGCTATGGGAAGAGGTTGCATGACTCCTCTAGGCTGTTATCTTCCAGCTTTCACTTGTTGACAAACCATACATCTTGACACAAAATCAACAATCTCCCTCTTCATGTTGTCCCACCAAAAATGTTCCTTCAAATCTCTATACATTTTGGTGCTCCCAGGGTGTATAGAGAAATTGGAGCTATGAGCATCATCTAACAAATCCCTTTTTAGATCAGGTATATCGGGAACACAAATTCTCTTCCCAAATTTCAAAATTCCTTCTTCATACACAAAGTCTCTCAATCTCCCATCATTCACAACTTTAATCTTCTTTTGAAACTCTTCATCACTGGTCTGAGAACTCTTTATCTTTTCTAGTAAAGATCGTTTGGAAACCATTTGAAAAATTATCGATGTTTCACCTTCAATGGTAATTCCCATATCCATATTCACTAGATCCATGAAAATAGGATTCCTTTCAATTCTCATCTTGTTCAAAACTCCATGATCTTTTCTGATCAAAGCATCTGCCACCTTATTTGCCTTCCCCAGGTGGTAGTGTATCGTGAAATCATAATCCTTGAGTAGTTAAAGTCATCACCTTTGCCTCATGTTGAGTTCTTTCTGTGAGAAAATATACTTCAAACTCTTGGGATTAGAATAAATCTCACATTTTTCACCATAGAGATAATGTCTCCATATCTTCAAAGAAAATATTACAGCAGCTAACTCAAGATCATGAGTAGGATAGTTTTTATCATGAATTTTTAGTTGTCATGATGCATAAGAAATAACCCTATCATTCTGCATAAGGACACAACCAAGTCATTTCTTCGATGCATCACTATAAATAACAAATCCATCATTCCTCGATGGTAGAGTCAATATAGGATCATTGACTAATCTTCTTTTTAGTTCTTTGAAACATTCTTCACACTCTTTTGTCCAAACAAATTTAACCCCTTTACGTGTGAGATTTGTTAATGGGTTAGCCAACCGGGCAAAATTCTGGATGAAACATCGATAATAACCTGCTAAACCAATAAAACTGCATACCTCAGTTATACTCATCGGTGCAGGACATTCTTGGATTTCCTTGGTCTTATAAGGATCAACAGAGATTCCATATTTAGAGACAATATGGACAAGAAAATAAATCTTTTGAAGCTAGAATTCACACTTTCTAAACTTCCCATATAATTCATGTCTTCTCAGAGTCTTCAGGATAATGCGTAAGTGATTTTCATGATCTTTGTAGCTTTTGGAGTATACCAAGATATCATCAATAAATACCACCACAAATTCATCGAGATATTCCTTTAAAACTCTATTCATTAGATCCATGAATATAGAGGGTGCATTAGTCAATCCAAAAGGAATTACTGTAAACTCATATTGCTCATACCTGGTTCGAAATTATGTCTTCGGAATGTATTCCTTCTTCACACACAACTGATGATATCCAGATCGAAATTCAATCTTTGAAAAGTATTGATCTCCATGCAGTTGTTCAAATAAATCATCAATGTGGGGTAGGGGATACTTGTTCTTTATTGTTATAGCAATGATTTTCCTGTAGTCGATACATAACCTCATAGATCCATCTTTCTTCTCAACAAAAAGGACAGGGGCTCCCCATGGAGAAGCACTAGGGAGAATAAATCCCTTATTACTCAATTCCTCTATTTGTTTCTTTAGTTCAACTAATTCCACAATGTCCATTCTATAAGGTGTCTTCGATATGGGCCTTCAACCAGGAATTAAATCAATGGAAAACTAAACTTCTCGTTCTGGAGGATGTCCAGGTAATTCTTCTGGAAACACATCAACATATTCTCTCACAATAGGTACATCATCTATTTAAACATTCCTTTCCTCACCCACAGTTATTTCATTCTCTTCTTCCCTGATAATTGAATTTAGTTGAGTTACTGGGGGTGGATCTAGATAAGAATCAGGTGGTGAAGATTCTGTTGTAAAGATAAGGTGTTCCTTATCATCATCATCAAAAATCGTAACCTCCTTCTTCTTACAATAAATTTTCACATCATGGTCCAAAATCCAATCCATATCGAGGATTATATCAAATTCAGTCATGGGTATGATGATGAGATCAGCAGATAAAGAACATTTATATGCCCTAATGGGAACGGATCCACGGAACTTTGTAGCAATGATACTTCCCTTAGGGGTTTTTACTGACAACTCCCTTGTTAAATCAAATTAGAAATATCTAATTTTCTTAGTAAACTACGAAGATATGAAACAATGTGATGATCCAGAATCAAATAAAGCATCTTCTAAACTTGAATAAACCATTAAATTACCTGCCACCACGTCTTTCGGAGCTTCTACCTCAGCAGTAGTGATAGCATAAGATTGGCCTTGATCCCTGGTCCTTTTCTAAGGTAAGTTCCCTTGACGCTTAGGAAATTCATTTTCATAATGTCCCATCTCCCTGCAGTTATAGCATTGGACATCGGTAGCTTCCTTCTTCCCCTTGCAATCACAAGCTTGGTGTCTTTTTTCACCACACTTGTAACAGACTCCCATTCCTTTTAAGCATGTACCGGGGTTTTTCTTCCCACATTTACTACAGGATGGATATTCAACTTTTCCCTTCTTCCCCTTATTTCCATTTCTAAATTGATTAGCATATCTCTTCTTCTCTTTCTTTACTTTAAATTCGTAAGACTTAGAGAATTATTTTTCTGTCTTGATAGCACATGAGACAATATCTTCGTACAACGAGAAGGATTGTGAGACTAATGCTCGATGAAGAAAAGGTTTTAACCCATAAAAGAAACGATCAATATTACTTCTTGGGTTACATATATAATCTACAGCATACCTTTCTAACCTTGTAAAGTTAGCCTCATACTTTGTGACATTCTCATCCTCATTTTTCCTCAGACTCAGAAATTGCCTTTCCATATATGCTCGATGGTCACGGGGAAAGTATTTTTCTAAGAAAAGATCTTTGAACTCCCTCCATTCTATATTTGATACTTCATCATCTTCCTTTGTGTTTTTAATCAATGACCACCATTGATCAGCATCTCCAGTGAGGCGATAAACTGCCATGATAACTTTTTCCCTTTCACTACTCCCCAAATCCTGAAATATTTTCTCTAGGGAACTTATCCATTGCTCAGATACTAAGGGATTTGTACTCTCATTGAATTTTGGTGGTTGTTTCCTCATGAAGTGGTCTAACATTGATCCTCCATGTTGCAGATCAGGGTGCTCCATACGGGTAAGGTTATTATTCATAACCTGAGTGAGTTGTCCCAGTATGGTGATTAGCTGATCAGCACCAGTTGCATCAACAGCTCCACTATAATTATCTTGAGTAGGAGGGAAATCCCTACATGGAGTGCGTGCATTGATATGGTTTCCATTCCTTCCACTAGGCTCCATTTCTAAATAATGGCATAAACTAGATCATTTTATGAATCAAAATACATAATTCCATACTTGTAAAACACTTAACATAAATTAAACTATTTATGGATATAATCCATAATCATAAAAATGTTTTCTTTGAGGAATTATATACTCATAAACCCTTCATAATGGTTTGTAAATAAAATGAGAATTATCCTAAGCATATCCCCAGGAGTGTTGTAACCAAGAGTGCAGCAAGGTCCGTTGTCATGCACCAGTTCTCGTTCGAGTCTATCTCAAAGTGGTGTTTTTGGGTTTTACCCCTAGGTACATTTGTGCCAGATCTGCCACTACCTTCTCGTATCCAGACAGGGATGTATTTCTCAGAAAACTCACAAAATCTCTACAATACCAAAATTCTAGGAAATTATTCAATACTAATTCTCAAAGTCCATCTTAGGTCTATATGCTCTAATCAGAGTTTATCTAAATCTAGCTTCCAAGGTTTGTATTAAACTTCCTCTGATACCAACTGTAACAACCCGACCCCAGTTACCTAGATTCAGTGCATTATTACATAATATTAGCATGATCACAAAAGATCAAGTCTCGAAAGACCAATTAGTTTAGTAGCCTTGGAATAACTAGATACATTCATAAAGTTTACATTACATCAGAAATAGAAAACTACTACAACAACATCTTGGCTTCATATCCCCTCATACTATCCCTGCAGGTCATTCATAAATTACTTCTTCACATCCTGGGAAAAATAAAACATTTAAAGGGGTGAGCTCAGATGATCAGTAAGGATAAAAATATAGCAGAAACTTTCATAAATAAGAATAAACATTTAAGGCAATTTATAGCTAAAACAAAAGCCTTTTAAACTTGAACTTTAGCATAATATGGCAAAGATAAAATGAAATAATGCCATTTACTTATTCACATGGATATTCTATTTGTCAAATAATCACATGCAATATCAATAACCACTTTCATAATGATGGAATGCACAATGCCAGACTATCATAACCACATATTCAAGGACTCGTGCCAAGACTACAAATAAGACTTTGTCAAGGATTTGTGAAAAGACACTAGTTTATATCATGAGACCTACCGATGCATCAAGGAGATATAGTGGGCTCCACCCGTCACTTATTAAGTCCAATGCATTCCTCATATGAATAGGTTTAAACATAACATAAACATTCGTATTAAAACTAGAAAATGAAATATCAATACTTTCTTCATAAACCATGAATGGTATAAAAATAACACATCCATAGTCAAACATATCACAAAACCTTCAATACAATATGGAAGTTTTGTATCATAATAAATCAACTTCAAATAAGCTTAAAATCCATCAAAGGATGTTGACATAGATAAAATCAAAACTATTTGATAGAAATATCTCTCTTTTTAAAATCATTTAAAAGTCACATAATTATAAAAGAAAAAATTTACTTTGAAAATATTCTTATAATATTTTAAGGGAAGCTTCAAAAATTTTATAATGGCGGAAAATAGCCACACCCGCCGTATAAGTTAAAAAAAGACATTCTTACCTTAATTTTGTCGAAAAGGTTAAAAAGGACCTTGTTTGGAAAATGACGGAAAGATTCCTTTATAAAATTATTATAAAAAGTCAACAAGGGTATAAATGACTTTATACCATAGTCTTTAAAATAGTTAGAATGATTTGAAATACATTTTTAAGAAACATGGATGTGGATGATAAAGAGGTCCCAGTAGATAATCACGTATAAACAACCTCGGATAATGAAGAGATTGTGAAATAAACCCTTACCTTGTACTTTTACTTAGTCTATGGTATTTTAACCTCCTGTATAATAGTTAAAACATTTTTATTAATTTATACAAGAACCATATATATAATTATGATATCATATATGATCTTATATTAATTCTTTGTTAATAATATTTTAGTATTATCGTCGTTTCACGTGTTAACATACTCATTTTCTTTTATATGTTTTGTTACATAAGGCGTGTTTGTTATGGATAGGTTGTATCTTATTCATATCCAGAATGATATAAAGTTCTTAAACATTACTTTTAATCATCAAATTAGAATTAGTCTTGAATGGATACGATGGGGAATGAATCTCATCGCGTTCGTGGAGACGGTAGTCCGTACGTACGCACGAGCGACAATATCATTATTTTGATATTAAAATAATATATAATTGGATTTTATATCATATATAACGAATCATTATAATGTTATATTTATTATTTACATTAATTACACATCATTATTATACCAATTCAAATAATAATTTATTGAATAACAATTACACCACGATGTGGAGATGGTAAGTTGTACGTATGCACATATGGTGACATGTCATTCAAAGGATGGATAGAATAATGAATATGGTTTTGACATATTTATAATAACATCACAGTATATAGAAGATACTAGAGTTATTATTTTAGAATGTAAATAACAAAGAAATAAGAAGTTGAAGAAGAAAGGAACTTGAAAGAGGGTGGTGAAAACATTACCTCTTCTTCGGGTTCTTACTTTTTATTTGGTCAAAAGGGCTTCTTAAGTTGGCTTTATGATCAAAATAATGTCTCTAGGTTGAATTGAGGGAAGTTTAGAGAGTATTTGGTCAGGTTTTGGCCGAACCAAAAGGCTTTTAAGGTGTGAATAATTGGTTAGAATTGTTGTCCTTTTATAAGGGGGAGGAGAGGCTCTTTAGAAAAAAACTTAAATTATTAATTTATAATAATATCATATTCGGTTTCTAAAGGATAAAAAATGTATTATTAAAAGTATAAGGTAGGTATGGGTCTAAATCCTTTCAACCGATAGATTTTAAATAGGTTTGGGTCACTATATTAACCTTATCCTTTAGTTTTAACTCTTAGTTAATTAGTTTGACATTTACCATGTCACTTTGTATTTTTATATTATATAGTTAATAAACTTACTATATAAATCCAAGAGACCCCAAAGTGGTCCATTAATTATAAAAATATCATTATATAAGTCCTTTTTCCAAACCTTATATTTTTAGGAATTTAATATCAATTAATAATATAATATTTGTTTTAAAAACTCTTTTATGTCAATTTTGATACTATTTAATAATTGATTTTTTGTCAAAGTCATAACAACATTATTAATTCGAAAAAAATTCATTTAATCAATCCTAAAATGTCATATTAATCAATAAAATTCGTGGATGGCGTCAAAACTTTCAAATTATATTTATTATAATATTTATAATACCAATTATTTGATTATTTCATTAATAAGGAAAATAATGCATCATTATTGTGTCATAAATAAATTTAATTATTAAATTTATAAAAATTATAAATAAAATAATATTATGTAGGAAATGTTTTTATATTTCTAATGAATATTTATAGTCGAAAATATAATATATATAACCCTATGTAAAAAATTTTTTGCTAAAAGATATATGCTTATGTCATTTTTGTATTTACTTTAACTTAATTAATATAAAGTGGCATTATCACTAACAAGTGGATCCATGGGGTCCCAAAACCGACCCAAAGATGCCCATGGTCGGACATGTATCAACCAATAGAGTTATGACATGTTTTAGGGTAAATTTATATTATTATAATATTATTTTTTACCCTTATTTACCGGATTTACCCTTTAATCATGGTAAATAAAATATTTACCGGAGTAATTATTCAAAATGTCTAAAAATAAAAGTTACCTATTTAAACAATTTGGGCCTCCTGATTCCAAATATGGAATCCATATTTCTAAATTCAAAACACAGAAGTTTCAGAAATTAATTTAAAATTAATTCCCGTTGTTAAAACAAAAAGCGTGTTTTTAAGAGATAATAACTATCAAAAGATAGACAGTTGTTTATGTCTGGTTTAAATGTGAAATTATGTTCAATGACCAAAATTGTATTAAATGGTAAAAATATATTCTAAATATACTTTAAAACCACTAAAATTCATAATTTATCACTATTAATTATTTTGATTAAAAAAGTTGTTTTTAATTAAAATTTAGTAATTTCCACTATTCATCAAAATATAAATGTTGTCCAAAAAGTTCCAAAATTTTACCCTAGGCTAATTTCGATATTCCAAATCCAAAAATGAAGTCCATTTTGAGAGATAAAATTTATAAAATTTCAAAAATTGAGCATTACTATTCATAACGGCTAGTTTGATTGGTTGTGGTGTGTGTTAGAACTTGAAGTTGCGTACAACACACGCTACTGTATTATTCAAAGAGAAGCGTACTGTGGAAGCTTGGGGTGTTACAATTTATATATTACACACATTATTAAACACTTATGTTGGGTATGCACAAATGGGTGTTATCCTACTTAGACTCATTCTCACACCGTACATTGGCCCTTCAGGAAGTGTGTAGACTTTATGGTTTTATATTTAGGTAATGGTTTGGGATCTGGAGTTAAATCCTAGTGGTCGATTTGGTATGAATGGATGGAATGGGACATTGATGTTACTTTATCATCTAGAGTTTCAATTTTTCTTTTTCTTTTTAGAATTATACCTATATGTATGTGCTGTGATCCCCCATTGGATACCCCTATGGACATTAAATTATATGACTTTTATTGGATGCATGGTCTATTTTTGTAGCTACAAGTGGTTTTCTTGGCTATTGATGCACCCAATTTGTGTATACATTTTCATATATATAATTGAAAATAAAAACATGTTTTTAGAAAATATCTGTTGTTCCATGAGCATATTCTTTGATTTTGGTGATTCTGTTTACTTTTAGGAGCTTTCTGGATAAAATACATAAATCAAGGGAAGTATGCGGAAATTTTAAAACTACACGGCATGTAATTTTTATACACGCCATGTACATCCAGACAGGGACACAGACCGAAGGAGGGAGTACACGCCCACGTCACCAAGCAGAAGTTACATGCCGTGTGGGGCGGCGTTACACGTCGTGTACTACATTCTAGAAACAGTTGTTGCCAAGAAAAGTCTACATGCCATGTGGCCGTTGAAGGAGACACGGCGTGTTCCATTTGTACACATCGTGTCTGCTATTCTAGAAGGGGTTTCTGGCAAAATTTTCATACTATATTCCATGTATGGTGGCGCTACACACCGTGTACACTCAACTACCAGGCAGCGCCGTGTTCAAAAGTCAAAGACGGCGTGTTAGGCCACCTGCCAGTAGAGAAAAAGAAGCCCAAAGCGCATTGACGGTAGTACACGGTGTGTACTTTCTATACACGTCGTGTAATTTATTTTTCTATAAAAAGAGGACTTGGCCTATGGATTTTGGGGGAGTTCCAAACCATTTGAGGAGGAAGAAGTTATGCTGCCACCGTTCCCAATCCACCGTAGTGTCATAGTTTCACCATTCCACCTACTGATACCACTCCTCGAATCTTACACGATGAATTCATCAGGTATGGAGTGTGTTGTTCCTATTACGACTTCCATCAGTAGCTAAACCCCTTCTATTGGGGTTGTGGGTGATAAAGGATTGTATTATGTTGTATTGATTTATATAGTTGTGTTCGTTCTTCTTAATTCTCCTTACTCCTCTTAAATCATTGTTAAATATTACTAAGAATTCTGAGCTGGACCAAGGGAAGAATTCTCAGTGATATAAAAGAAGAGTAATGGTGAAAGCTTTCATGACCATTGAAAAGGTTTCACCGATTCATAAATAGACTAAACCACATTAAGAATTGAGAAACACTGACTACCAGACCAAGGAGTCAATTTCTTCAATTCCAAACAAGAGGAACCGGACCAAGGAAATCTTATGATAAAAGGGAATCCAGAATGATGAATTATCATGAACAACACAACCATTTAAGCAATCTGCATAAGAACTTCATAACCACCACAGCCCCAATACACTTTTCTTTCTGTTAAAACACCTTAAAATCACTTTTTGTTTCCTTTAAATTGTTAATCATTTTCTTAAAATATGTAAAACAGTTTCACCCAATCCAAACCAAGAAAATCCACTCTAAATTCTTCATATTTTACTATATTAATTATAAAGTCAACTGATCCAATGCACTTCCAAAGTTCCTTGTGGATCGACCCTGCACTTGCACTATAATAAAGTTTTAAGAGTGGGATAATAACAATTTGGGGAACCGATAATATACTTTCGGTGAAACAACCGACCAAATTTTGGTGCTATTTCTGGGAACTTTTTGTTTCAGTGCTACAATTTAAGCTGTGTTAATAATTGATTAAGTGAAAAAAAAATTAAAAAATATCGAAAATTTCTATTCTAATCCCATTTCAATTTTCTATTTTATTATCCCTTTTACGCTTGGTATTTTTGTTGTGGATGTGCAGGACCTTAGGTGCATGAATAGACGCCCCACTCGGTCGAGAAGCGCCAAGTCATCGGAACTTGTTCCGCTTGATCCGAAAATTGAACGGACCCTACTTCGTTGTCAACGTGCACTGAAGGAAACACACCAACAACAACCCTCTACCATGGAGAACACGGAAGAGGGAGCACCAGCCGTGGATGCTACGGCTGAGCATCAGTACCAGGATCAGCAGCCTCCCGCTGATGGTCTACCAGAGTAGGATCCTCGAGGCTTCTTGGAATTCCTCCCGAGGGATTACCAATGACCGCCACAGCAACTTCCTCCGGCGTACGACCAACTACAATAACAGCAGTAGATCTTCCAATGGCCTAATTTCACCCCTCATGAGTAGCAGTACATACAAGATCCACCCCCTCAGCAGCTACCTTCACGTTGTACCCTTATGGAGTACGGTCTTCCTTCGATCCACAGAGCTGATACGGGCATCGTCCGTCCTCCAGTCCAGGCCCAGCACTTCGAGATTAAGCCTGCAATCACGCAGCAGATCCAGAACACCATCCAATTTGGAGGCATGCCCAGTGAAGACCCGAACACCCATCTCTCCAACTTTTTGAAGGTCTACGACACATTTTGGTATAATGGCGTGTCTGAAGACGCCATCTGTCTTCGCCTATTTTCCTTTTCTCAACGGGACAAGGCAAAAGACTAGATCAAGGGGCTGCCATGAAGATCTATCCTCACCTGTGAGGACCTATCCCAGGTGTTCCTGTCCAAATACTTCCCACCATCGAAGACGGTGACACTAAGGAACGATATTCACAACTTCCAGCAGCATGACTCTGAGTCATTATACGAGTCCTTGGAACATTTCAAAGAGATGCTATGAAAATTCCCACACCATGGACTCCCACTCTGGATGCAAGTCCGGACCTTATATGGAGGACTCAGAACAAATACCAAGCTTGTGTTACATATTGTTGTTGGAGGTACGGTGATGAGAAAGTCTCCCGAAGAACAATTTGAACTACTGGAAGATATGTCTACCAACAGCTTCCAGTGGCACTCTGAGCGGGGGACTCAAAAAAGAGGTATTAATAGTATTGACACTACCACCATGCTCGCTGCTCAGTTGGATGAAGTGTCCAAGAAAATTGACGCATTGAATCCCAAAGAGGCATCTCAAGTTCATGCGGCGAACCATCCATCATACTGCAATTGTGGTAACAACCACAATCTGGGAGAATGCTCAAGACTTTCAGCCGACCCTTCAAAAAGCGAGGTGAGCTTTTTTGTTCAAAATCAAGGGTCGAATCAATATCAACAGTACCAAAACCCGGCATGGAGAGATAATTAGAACCAAGGCTGGGGCCAACAGTAGCAAAACCCTCTTCCCCAGCGACTGCCCGACTACAATCAGCCTCAGTACCAGAATCAGTTTCCGAGACAGCAGTTCCAGCAGGGTTCCTATCCGCAGAAAAGGTACCAGAACCCTCGCCCGCAGCAACAAAGTCAGTAACCACCTCCACCACCTGCCCATCCATCTCAGCAAGAGAGCACATCATGGTTAGAGGACCTGATGAATAAATTTATCTCAACAGCTGAAACGAAATTCCAGAACCAGGAGGCTTCCATTCGAAGCCTCGAGAATCAAATTGGCCAGATAGAAAACTAGCTATCAGGAAGGCAGCCCAGTACACTACCGGGAAACACTGAGAAGAACCCACGGGAGGAGGCCAATGATATCACCTTGCGTAGCGGAAAAGCGTTTCCACAGAAGGAACCAACTCACCAATCAACTGCACCTCCTTCCCATGTTGATAAAGAAGGTCCAGTTTCAGATCCCTCTTCATCTGAAAAGCCATCACCAGAGGCTCAATTAGAAAAAGGAAAAGAATTCGTCAAACCATTTGTTCCTGCATTACCTTTCCCATAAAGAATGAAGTAGAGAAAGTTGGACCACCAATTTGGTAAATTCATGGAGGTGTTCAGAAAGCTCTATATTAACATCCCCTTTGCAGAGGCCCTGACTCAAATGCCCATATATGCAAAATTCATGAAGTACATCCTTTCCAATAAGCGGAAGATGGAGGATTTGGGAGTTATTGCACTGAACAAGGAGTGTTATATGGTTGTTCAACATTCCATTCCTCCAAAGCTCCAAGATCCAGGTAGTTTTACTATTCCCTGCACAATTGGACCCTGTGACTTTGGAAAAGCTCTATGCAACTTGGGAGAAAGTGTCAACCTCATGCCATTCAGAGTTTTCCAAAAGCTCAGGCTCCATGATTTGAAGCCAACCCAAGTAGCCCTTCAACTTTCTAATCGATCCATTAAGTATCTGAAGGGGATACTGGAAGATGTACTGGTGAAAGTTGGACGATTGATCCTCCCAGTAGATTTCATCATCCTCGACATGGGGGATGATTTGGAGGCACCACTTATATTGGGAAGACCTTTCCTAGCCACTGGGAAGGCACTCATTGATGTGCACTAGGGAGAGCTGATTTTCTGGGTAGGAGATGAGAGAGTCTCCTAAAATGTTCTCAAATCCATCAATCAGGCATCATCGTCTGATCATGAGGATTGTTCTGCAATAACTACCATAGACAATCGCCTGGTGGATGATCTGGTATGTTCCTATATTTCTGATAACTTTAACAATCCAGACATTCCTGTTTAAGAAGATCCAGAGAACTTGCAACTCTTAGATGGACAGGGTAGCCACTATTGGGACCATTATCCACCTTAAATATCAGGTAAGCAAGGTAAAGAAGGTCTAGCCAACGACCTAAAACAAAGGTGCTTCTTGGGAGGAAACCCAGAGGTTACACGTCGTGTCTAACTTATATACATGGTGTGTACTTATCTTTTTAATTTATAATCTTAATAGTATATATCTATATAATAACAAATAAATAACTAGGGATGATGTCGGTGTCGATGGTAAAGTCACTGGAGTTTATTCGAGTCGTCCCCGGTTCAAATCCTCCTGACCTACCTTCGGCACGGGGTTCCTCCTTTTATTTACACGGCGTGTGTGGGTTTTTCCTATATATATATATATATATGTGTGTGTGTGTGTGTGTGTGTGTGTGTGTGTGTGTTTAAATATAATAAAACCCATGATGGGGATGGACCGGTTGGCTAGAATCGTAATCCGGTTCCAAAAGACCTGGGTTTGAACCCAGACAACCATCCCATTTCCATTATTTGTTCTTTTAATATAACCACACGATGTGCATTTCAATATACGCCATGTGCGAAATAAATTTTCAATATAAATTAAAAATGTTTTTCAAAATATGAAATTACATGCGGGTGAAGTTGGCGGATTGGAAAATTTTCGGCACCAGGTTCAAAAGACTCGGGTTCGAATCGTGCTAATCTCCCCACTTCATCCCCATCCTTTCCTAAATAAAAACCACACGCCATGATTTTCTTTATTCCCGTGTGTATAGTCCATATAGAATAAATATATATATATCATAAATATGGGCAGCAGTACAACCTTTGCTCTAGTGGTTGAGGGCTTCCATTCGGAATGGTCGATCGCCAGTTCGAACCTCGCCCCGACCACTGGACCAAAGGTTGTACTTATCTTTTTCCAATTTTAAACACACGGTGTGTATTTTCCCACTACATTACGTGTATAATTTTATTTTATTTTAATTTTGTATATAAATATATATACATATATATACCTATTTTACTTTTATTTTTAATTAGTTAATATTAATTATTATATAGTATATTTTATGTATTGTAAAAAAAATTGGGAATACACGGCGTGTAGTCCAAACGTACATGTCGTGTACCGCGGCTATATAAGCTGTGGGCCACCCAGCTTGAGCCAGTGTCACACGGCTCCCCATTTCTCCCCCTTCTTCCCGTTTCTTTTCCCAAATGACACCTGCATCCCCATTTCTCAAATCTGTCGATTTGGTGCGTTTCAAGCTATGATTTATCTTACATTGTGATCCTCGGTCAAGTTACGCCGTTCTACACCCTCTATTTCAAGTTTTATGAATCGATTAGGGTGATTTTCGAATCGGCCGACTGTTCGGCTTCTGCCAGTAAACGGCCACGAAATGAAGAATACACGCCGTGTAGTTCTGTACATGGCTAGACACAAAATATTTCGAATTTGAATATACATGGTGTGTATGTTTGGTACACACCGTGTCCTTTTCATCGTGCCCGAGTACCCCTCTGTACATGGCCCCACACACCATTTTCATGTACAAGGTGTGTGTGTTTGGTACACTCCGTGTATACCCTTTCCTTTGGCCCCTCCGTGTGTAGCACCTAACACGGCCTCTTACCCCATGTACCTATACATGGCTTGTGTGTTCGGTACACACCGTGTATACCATTTCCTTTGGTCAGCCTGTGTTTCACCCTCCACACGGCCATGTTCTTCTGGTAAAGAGAACGCTATGTCCTACCTATACACGACGTGTCCTTTATTTTTATAATTTCACAAACATGGTCATGTTCTTTATGAATACACGACCACCTACACATTGCATGAACACGACGTGTATGTTTGGTACACGCCATGTACTTTTACATGGTCTATTTTTCACCCTCAGCGTGTCTATCCAGAGAACACGGGCTACTCTACATTTTCCACTACACGCCGTGTACTCTGGAGTACACGCTGTGTACTTTTATTTTCTTGTTTTCTCACAGTTTATTTATTTTGTTTTCTTTTATTTTCTTTTTATTTTGTTTGGTTTTTATTTCTTTTTCAAATTATGCCAGATCCCGAGCCTTCCCAAGGGAAGCGGCCAGCCCCCGCCATTGAGGGAGAGGGGTCCATCTTTCGTCAGATCTGACTCCGACCACTGACGCAGCAGGACCCAGATGCTCCGGTCTTCGAGCTCCCTCCTTTGGCCATTCTGCTGCCACTCACTCCCTCAACGGAGGCCGGACCTACTTCTGCTACACCTCCACCTTCCGGTACCGAGCTTCCGAGAACCACCATTTCTGCTCCACCAGCTGCCACTCTACCTGTGCCATATTCATCAGCAGCTGGTCCCTCCTCAAGCACCCCATCCACCGAGTCACCCTCTACTTCAGTAGTTCCACCCACAGAGCCAGTCGCTGCTGCTGAACCTTCTCCTGGGCCGGTACCTGCAGTTGCTCCCTATCTTTACACGGTATTCCTGGTCACCGATCTCACGTATGACAGGGTCCGAAGCTTCTCTCATCGGCCAATACCATTGAGTGTCTGATACCCCGACAGCAGTATTCCGCAGTAGCTAGGTATTTGGGAGGACTTGGAGGAACTTCTTGGGCACACCCCACTCCTAGATATTTTCCAGGTCAGCACTCCTGTTTTTCATGATTTATTTTTAGAGTTTGCGGCCTCGTTTGAGTTTTATGGAGTGGATTACTGGGAGACACCTGGTGATGCGGTGCCCGTGGTATGGTTTCGGCTAGGCGGTTGGCGTTTGTCCCTCACCAAGACTAATTTTGGCCAAGGGTGAGGCTTCTACCCCCATCCCATCACCCCACCTCCTGTTTCTACCCTATCCCGACCTGAGCGCTCTGATCTCGTCACTATGTGGCGGGAGATCATTGGGCCTGACCACCGGTACTCCCCCACTTCCCAGAAGAGAACTCTTATCACTAACCCCATCATCCGCTTCTCCCACCAGTGCTTCAACGCCATTATTTTCCCCCGCCACGAGGATATGGGGGTCGTGACCGGCCGTGACATGGAGATACTTACCTTTGTCATCCGGCATGACTACCCAGACCTCCCCTATCTGGCCGCCTCCTATTTCCACTCCATGTTTACCGGCCGTCAGGGAAACCTGAACGGCGGGTTTTACACTACCCGTCTCGCCCACCACCTTGGGGTATTTGATCCCTCTTTGCCTCATGACCTGTTAGGTTCACCCCAGCGGATGTAATTTCTCATGCTCATTCGCATGGGGATGGTCCGGAAGTAGGGGTGCCTACATCCTTGCCCAGGCTCACCCCTAGCCACCCGCTGACCCTTCTGCCCCAGCTGCTGACCCTGCTCCTCCTTCCCCACCCCCTCCAGCTTCTCCACCTCACCCACCTCATACTGACCCTACTTCTTCTGCCCTTCCTTATTTTGTCCCATCACCCATCCCACCTACCCCCACACCCTTGGTCGATCTTGCCCTTTCCCACCGCCTAGCCGCGATTGAGCAGGTCTTGGGTCGCTTCGACAGCCGACAGGATTAGATTGAGCAGTAGTTGGATCATATCATCGGCCGCCAGGACACCATTGTGCGGCATTTGATTCATCTTAACAACCGCCAGGACCGCATGGATCAGCTGTTGGCGCATATTTCTCAGCATCTCGGTCTTCTGTTGCCTCCGCCACCTGCCTCTGCCTCAGCTCTTGGCCCTTCTGCTGCTGCTCCACCGCCCTCTCCTGCGCAGGCCATGGATTCTGTTCTGCTGTCTACGGTTAGCCCTGCTACTACTCCTCCTTCCGCCGCCACTGCTGTCGGTCCAGGTCCTACTATTGAGCTTACTTCACCGGATCCTGTGCTTGTGGCTCCTACTTCTCCAGCTACCCTTCCGGGTGCTACATCAGAGCCTCCCGCTTCCACGACTCATGTTCCATCTCTACCGGCCAGTTCTGTAATGGATGTGCCGTCCCCTGAGGCTACCCCATGATAGTGACATTTTTCTTTCTCTTATATATCTATTTTGTCATTTTTTGTGTTGTGATGTTATGCATGTTTGTAGTTTTCTTTTTCTTCGATAGTCACAGGTATCATGGAGCGACTCCCTGCATCATTTTTTCGAGGGGAGTATTTTTCCGTTTTTCTTATCTATCTCTTTCACTTTTATACTTCCACTGCTTCCCCTCATTTTTCTCCCATCATTTTTCTCTTGTCCACTCTTTACCTTAGTATTTCACCTGGTGGACCACATGCGGTTTTCAGTGTGGGGGAGCCTCTCTCTATTTCACCTTAGTCTTTTCCCTTGAACTAGTCTAGGAGACATCATTATTAGATTATATATTTGGAAAATTGAGGCAATTTCTGGTTAATCATATTTATCAATGATCCAGTTATCAGTAGGAACTTTTTGAGGGTTGCTTGCTTATTATAATTCTTAAGTATTTTAAAATGATTGCTGATATAGTTTCAAATTGCAACTTTTAATCCTTGATTAAATTACATTGATTAGGCTAATCATTTATATGCTTGTCATGACCTGATTGTCCCTTTATTATTTTTCCACTCCTGAGAGGTATTCTAAACCCTTTTTCGTATTTCTTTTCTAAATACCCTCTTTCTTGAGAAATTCTTAGGATATGCATCACTACCATAATTTGCAAGTTTTCTTTTCAAAACATGAAGGATTTTTGAATTTATTTAAAATGATTGAGGCACTAGATTGTTTTCACCCCTTTATCTTGAGACCTACCCTACATTTAATCTTCGTTAAGCCCATAGAAGCCATGAACAACCTTTATAAAAAGCCACATTACAATCCTATTTCCCTTCCTATCCTATTTCTTTTTGAACTTTTCTTGATTATTCATTTTGCATCTTTAAAGAGGTAATTGGAAATACAAGGCATATATTTTTTCATATCATGAAATTAAGTGTGGGGGAGTGCCTCTTGAATATTTGGGGCGAAAAGGGTTCAAAACAATTATTCGTTGTATTCATAAGTGTTTCCCTTGAGTTATTCTTAAAAAAAGAAGAAGAAAATCCAAAGAGAAGGGAACCTTGTACTCATTTGATTTAAGAACCCTAATTGTAAGGGACAAGGTGGTGAATATAAAAGCATTTGACTGAGCTTGAGAAGGAAACATTTTCATTGAACTTTACTTTGAATATCATGTACTGTTGTTTAAAGGAATTAGCCTTCCTTTTTCAAGCCTTAGAATTTATTTTTCACATCTAAACCGAACAACCCTTATCCACAGAGACATCTAAACCTTATTGATAAAGCCCTCATGATTATTGTAATTCAATTTTTTCTGAAGTAGAGAACAAGGCATCTTGTAAACCTATAGATAGAGTGTATATACCTTAGATTGAGCATAACTATGAATAAAAACATCTTGAGTGTGGAGTGTGATATTGACTAGTAAGGTAGATCATCAAGTGGCATGCTTATTTTTGAAAGGTTTAAAAATGTGTTGAAAGAGGATGAGAGTAGTTAATTGAATTAGATATGAGGCATGATTTTAGTATCTTATGAATTGAATTTGTTTGTGCCTTTTAGAATTTTCCTCAGTAACTTTATCATTTTTACTTTTGATTAATCAAATTCCTTCCTTTTTAAAAGTATAGGCTCTTTTAATTAAATGTTGATATTTTTCTTGAGGGAAAGAAAACGACTAAGTGTGGGGGAATTTGATGCACCCGACTTGTGTATACATTTTCATATATATAATTGAAAATAAAAACATGTTTTTAGAAAATATATGTTGTTCCATGAGCATATTCTTAGATTTTGGTGATTCTTTTTACTTTCAGGAGATTTCTGGGTAAAATACATAAATCAAGGGAAGTCTACGGAAATTTTAAAACTACACGGCGTGTACTTTTTATACACGTCGAGTACATACAGACAGGGACACGGACCGAAGGAGGGAGTACACACCCATGTCACCAGGCAGAATTTACACACTGTGGGGGGCAGCGTTACACGTTGTGTACTACATTCTAGAAGCGGTTGTTTCCAAGAAAAGTCTACACGCCATGTGGCCGTTGAAGGAGACACGGCGTGTTCCATTTGTACACGTCGTGTCTGCTATTCTAAAAGGGGTTGCTGGCAAAATCTTTATACTACACGTTGTGTATGGCGATGCTACATGCCGTGTACACTCAACTAACAGGCGGCGCCATGTTCAAAATTCAAAGATGGCATGTTAGGCCACCTACCAGCGGAGAAAAAGAAGCCCAAAGCACGTTGACGGCAGTACACGGCGTGTACTTTCTATACACGTCGTGTACTTTATTTTTCTATAAAAAGAGGCCTTGGCCTATGGATTTTGGGGGAGTTCCAAACCATTTGAGGAGGAAGAATTTCTGCTGCCGCCGTTCCCAATCCACTATAGTGTCGTAGTTTCACCATTCCACCTACCGATACCACTCCTCGAATCTTACACGATGAATTCATCAGGTATCGAGTGCGTTGTTCCTATTATTCCTTCCATGTGTAACTAAACCCCTTGTGTTGGGGCTGTGGGTGATAAAGGATTTTATTATGCTGTATTGATTTAGATAGTTGTTCTCGTTCTTCTTAATTCTCCTTACTCTTCTTAAATCATTGTTAAATATTGCTGAGAATTCTGATCCGGACCAAGGGAAGATTTCTCAGCGATATAAAAGAAGAGTAACGGTGAAAGCTTTCATGACCATTTAAAAGGTTTCATCGATTCATAAATGGACTGAACCACATTACGAATTGAGAAAAACTGACTACCGGACCAAGGAGTCAATTTATTCAATTCCAAACAAGAGGAACCTAACTAATGAAATCTTGTGATAAAAGGGAATCCAGAATGATGAATTATCATGAACAACACAACCAATTAATCAATCTTCATAAGAACTCCATAACCACTACAGCCCCAATACACTTTTATTTCTGTTAAAACACCTTAAAATCACTTGTTTTTTCCTTTAAATTGTTAATAATTTTATTAAAATAAGTAAAACAGTTTCACTCAATCCAAACCAAGAAAATACACTCTAAATTCTGCATATTTCACTATATTAATTATAAACTCAACTGATCCAACGCACTTCCAAAGTTCCTTGTGGATCAACCCCGCACTTGCACTATACTAAAGTTTTAAGAGTAGGTTAATAACAATTTGGGGAAGCGATAATATACTTTCAGTGAAACGACCGACCAGCTGTTTATTTTATTTCTACTGTTATTTTTTATTATTGATTCTTCTATAGTATGTTATTGATTTTACTTCCACCATTGGTGGGACTAGTTTGAGTCTGCTGAATCTTTTCTTACACTGAAAATTATTTATCTACTTGGACCATTATTAAATCATCCCTTTAGGGTATAGCCTCCCAACTTTTCCCTCTTTACACCCTCAATACTAGTTGGTAGGCTTTGGTGTTTGGGGATGTGTGCCTAAGTTTAGTGGAACCCAGCCTAATAGCACTGTTTAGGTGGATAATCCGGTTGGGGATCCTACAAGTGGTATCAGAGAAGTTCCTTGCTTGGAATTAGTAGTGGTGCTTGACTGGATACTAATGGTTATAAATTATATTCTTTTCTATTGGTCTTACTATTTTGTTCTATAGTATATCATAGATTAATATGTGGATGGAACTGGGTTTAGAACTCATGTTTGGGTGCCTCCATCCCCATGAATGAGGGACAAACCGAGTTACCAAGGGTGGGAATTGATGTTCTATTGTTTCTTGATTTATAGTTTATATATTTTCAACCTTAAGTGGTTCACTTGGTATGTGAATTTTTATTTGTTATTACTTTTGATTCATGTCCTGGTATAGAAAGGAAAGAGATCCAAACCCTTTACCCGATACAGTAAGGGGATGATTGTATGCATAGTATGCTTTTGATTAGGCACATGATAAGATGTTTAAATTGAATATGTATGTGTCATGATATGAAATTACTTGTGAATGTGATATTCCCCATGATACTTATATCTATATATGGGCATAGTTCTTATAGGAGCAGGAAGGTGCTATGACATGGCATGATGTTGATCACCATGTTGGGTGACATGATCATCATTTTGAGGAAACATGGTTCATCAGGACAAGCGTGGTCTAGGGTGTATTTTTATACTTAGCTGTAACACCCCAAGCTTCCACGATATGCTTCTCTTTCAATAATGCAATAGCTTGCATTGTACGCAAGTTCGAGATTCTAACACACCGCGACCAATCAAAATAGCCATTATGAATAGTAATACCCAATTTTTGAAATTATATATATTTTATATTTCAAAATGTACTTCATTTTTGGATTCGGAATATCGAAATTAGCCTATGTTGAATTTTTGGTATTTTTCTGAGAACTTCCAATTTTTTATGAATAGTGAAAAATACTTAAAAACAAATTTTTTAATAAAAATAATTTATAGTGATAAATTATACTATCGAGTGGTTTTAAAGTATAATTAAAATATACTTTTACCATTTTATCCAATGGTGGTCATTAGAATTAATTTCACTTTGAAATTGGACATAAACAATTGTCAATCTTTTGATATATATTGTTTCTTAAAAACACGCTATTTGTTGTGACAGCGGGAATTAATTATAAAATTAATTAATGCAACTTATATGTTTGGAATTTTTTAAAATAGACATAATTTTTGAATTCAGAATATCAATTATAGCTTAGGGTGAAATTTTGGCATTGTTCTGAAAAACTTCAATTTTTGATGAATAGTGAAACCACTAAGTGGTAGTTAAAAAAAACTGATTTTTAGTTTAAATGAAACATTACCACTTCTGTGATTTGATTTTCAAAAATCATACATACATGGTTTTCATTATGAAGTAAAATGTGGTTCAATGGGATTAAAATAATTTTTTGGTGAATAGTAACTTTTAAGTTTAATTAATCGCGATTAAAGGTAATTAGTGAAATTTAAGGTAAAAATGATATTATAAAAATATGAAAATATCTTGAAACTTGTCCTACCCTTATTTAATGAGTCATGTCCGACCAAGAAAATCCATGGGTTAACTTGGGGACCCCATGGAGCCACTTGGGTAAGAAAATGACATTAATAACTTTTTATTTAAAGTAAAAATATAATTGTCACAAACATGTGTTGTTTTACTAAAACAATTATTACATGGGGTTATATAAGTTAACTTTTTTACTATAAATATTAATTGGAAAGGTAAAAAGATTTCCTACATCATGGTAATTTTTTTATAATTTTTGGACATTAAATAAATTAAATTTTTTATGACACAATGATGATACATCGATTACCTCATTAATTAACAATTAAAATAAAATGAAAAGATAATGTAAAATCTAAGACTTAAACTTGTAAAAAACCTATTGTATGAGTATATTTCTAACCCTTATCACCTTATACTTGAAATATATCATTGTGGGACCTTTAAAATCCGAAAATCATTTCATAATAATGTAACATTTCATGACTTTCCAAGAGTGCCCCTCCTCTCCTCTTATAAAAGGCCCCCACCACTACCACCTTATTCACACCTTACAACCCAAATACTCTATCAACTTCCCTATATTACTCCTAGAAGCCTCACTTTGGGCAGAAGTCTTCCCAAGGAAGCCTTTGGCTCAAATCAAAAAGAGTTACCCGATTTTAAGGTAATGTCTTCTCTGGTGTTCTTTTGTTTTATTTTGCTTCTCCAACCCCCTAAAATCTTTTTATTACTTTATTTTGTAATAACAACAGTATATTCAATATACTAGGATATTTTTATAAGAAGGATTTGATTTACACTTACACACACCTTCGTCTAATGGTTAATGAACATACTGTTTCTGTGGGTGGTGAAATACTGCCTCACGAAATGACGATTGTTCTATCTTCTTTTAACACCTCTCATGGTGGCCATTATGATGACAATATTTTTTTATATATGATATATATTATGTTTATGTTTTCCTTATGATTCTGTATTTCTCATTTATGGCATACCTTTATGATTTCCATTATGGGTAAATGCGATAATTTCATTTTAGGATGTGCGGACTACCGCCCCCTCAAAGTGATTTGAATCGTTAATGCCATATGTGGGATGTATAAAGGATGGATTAAATGATATTATATATTATATTATACTGGAATTATAATATACCTTTATATCATTATGATTTTATTCCATTAAATATTAAATATAAATGAAAGTAGCGTTCATGCGTACGTACGGCTTACCGTCTCCATGAACGGTGCATTTCGTTTCTTACCTCTAAATGTTATGTAATATTATAAATGAATGTATATATTGGATATATATGATAAATATGATATCTACATCATTAATATAATTATGTATATAATGGATATTTTACCACATGAACAACTTGTAATTATAAGAAATTTATTTTTGACTCAAGTACCAAATATCGACAAAACGACCGTTATTAACTTAAATAATTACATAATGTTCATAACATGGTAATAAGTGATATAAAAGGAATAATGAACTTTAAAAAGGTTCTTAACCAATTATAAATTAACTCTAGTTTATTATTCAGGAGGTTAAATAACGATCGAGTCAAGTCGGACACGAGGTAAGGGAACTTCTTAACCCAATTTTTGTTCTTTGGGTTAATCTCCTGCTTTCAAATTATGTCATGATATTATTATGTCCTATTTTGTATTTGTACTTTCTTTATGTGTACTTATAGTGAATACACATAATAGATCTATTTTATTTAAAAATGATCTTTGTAAGGGAATTCGTCTCAATCTCTATTCATTGAGGCATATTTTATTTTATACAAAAATTTCTTTTATACGGTGTATAAACCCCTTTGACTTTTACGTTTATTCAAAATGAAAATTTTTATACGAAGCGTTTTACTAAATGAAAAAAAAGGAATGTTTTTCTTGTTGTACGTATGCGGCGACAATGACTTCTCTACCACCGTGACCATTATTTGAGTTTCGGCTTCCTCTATAAGTAATAAATTTTTTAAATGAAAAATAAATACCAAGTTTTACTTTTCTTTTATTTTGGTTTTGAAAATGGTTTTGAAAGTGTTTTTTTATATCAATGTGTTGTATTGATATCTTGTGATTGAAATGTGGAAATGTTATGTTTCCTTTATGCATGTTTTATGTGATACGATTATGTTATGGTTTATGATATGTTTAAACCTGTTCATATGAGGAATGCATTGGACTTAATAAATGACAGGTGGAGCCCACTATAGCTCCTCGATGCATCGCCAGGTCTCATGAGACAAACTAGTGTCTTGGCACGAGGCCTTGACAAAATCTTATTTGTAGTCTTGGCACGAGGCCCTGGATACGTGGTTATGATAGTCTGGCATTATGCATTCCATCATTATGAAAGTGGTTATTGATATTGCATGCGATTATTCGACCAGTATAATATCCATGTGAATAATTAAATGGCATTATCTCATTTTACATTTTCCATATTATGTTTAAGTTCAAGTTTAAAAGGCTTTTGTTTTAGTTATACATTGCCTTAAATGTTTATGTTTATTTATGAAAGCTTCTATTATATTGTTACCCTTACTGAGCATCTGAGCTCACCCCTTTCAATGTTTTATTTTTCCCAAGATGTGAAGAAATATTTTATGACTGACCTATAGGGATAGTCTGAAGGGGATAAAAGTGTGGACTATGGAGACTATGTTATTGTGATTTTTCACTTTATGATGTAATGTAACATTTATGAATGTATCTAATGTTTCCAAGGATACTAAACTAATCGTTATTTCAAGACTTGATCTTTTGTGATCATTCCAATGTTACGCAATAATGCACCGACTCTGGGTAACTAGGGTCGGGGCGTTACATTAGCTCTATTTAGGGTAGGTAAGGAGGACATGAGATCAGGATTCCATGGGTCATGGTGTGATGGGGAATGGTAATGGTAGTTGGTTTCCACTTCATGTTACTGCTTTTCCTATCTGTGATAATTATATATGTTATCTGGGTTGTCTGACCATGTAATGGTATTCATTAGGTTTCCTCCTAGATGTCTTGTATGGAGCATTTGGTGGGCGATGGTTTATTTCCATAGTAGAATGAGTAGGTTGAGACCCCTGAGGGTCAGGTAGATCATGAGTTGCAGGTATAGTCTTAGGCTCATATTCCAGTGCAGGTAGGGTATCTACTGGACTTGATACTTTTTAGGATGTGGCTTGATGAGAATCTTGGAGTGAGCTTAGTTCGGTTTATCCAAGGTATCGATAGGGGTTCTAAGGGTGTATATCCATCTATGAAATATTTGAACTAGTAGTTTTAGTCATAGATCATACCACTTTTTCAGGGTAAGGTTGGTTCATAGGTGGATGAGAATTTGATCAAGTCCATGCATATGGTTTTTGAGTAGTTAGATATTCCTATAGGGTAAAGGGTGAAACTGGAAAGCTATATGATTAGAGGACTAACAAAGTTATGGTGGGACATGTTGGTGTAGGTAGGAAGACATAAGGGTATGAACTAGAAGGAATTTGAGGTCAGGTTCTTTGAGCACTTCTTTTAAGAGATTTGAGGGAAGAGAGAGCTCAGGAGTTCTTGATCCTTTAGTAGGGTGATATTTCTATCATGGACTATGTATAAATATTCATCAAATTGTATCACTTTTCACCTAGCAATGTGAGTAATGAAACCTTGAGGGTGATTATTTTTTAGGATGGTTTATGGAACACCATTCGGATGTAAGTAAACATCATTAGGTTGGTCTCATTCATAGAGGTAGTGAAATAAGTGATCATAGCCAAGGGTAACTTGACAGATTGGTCATGCTTGAGTTGGGAAGTGGATTCTAGTGAATTCAGTGGAAATGCCTTGGATAGTAAGAAGCAAGGATAAGATGAGTTCTAGAAGGGTATTCATGCTAAGTACATGAGCATACCACTTCAGAGTGGATCTTTGACGGTGTTCTTCTAGTGTAGGCAGCCAGGACATGTTAAGACTCTGTGTGAATGGCCTACAAAGGAGTTTTAGGCATGTGGATAGTTTAGGAATCTCGATAGTTTCTATAGGAATCCTTCTTGGATAGCCTGAAGTCAAGGACTGGTGAGGACTCAAGTGTCAAATATAGAACTAGAATCGGTATCGGGTGAGGGTATTTGAGATTTAATTGCACGCCAAGGTCATGGAAAAGACAGTGGGACCCAATAGTGGGGTCAGTGGCTGGTGGTTGGTTTAGCACTACATATAGGTTAGGATTTAGGTATTTGGTCTTTATTCTAGGTGCACACTGTACAGCTTATATTGTATGTGTTGGTTGATGATCCAAAACAGTTAGAGGTACATCATGGGAATAGCTGGGATTTTTGTTTTGTTTTTTCATGGTATGTTGGGGCATTCCTGTTTTGGGTGCACGAGGTGCACGAGCTATATGTATGGATTGAATAGATGCTGGTTAGTAGGTTGGAACTGTCTTGGGTGAATTATATATATATATATATATCTGTGTGTGTGTGTGAGGTGTGTGGCAGTAGTACTTGAATGTGAGAATCAATGGATGCATGTTTATTTAGGTGTTTTGGAATTAGGGAATTGAGGAGATATGGGTTACTTGAGGTGTTTTGTTATCTAGGTATCATTATGATGTAGTAATTGTTGATATTCAAGGAAACAGGTTTGATTTTGAGCATTTTATGAGATGTGATACCTTGTTGGTGCCATGTCTGACATGGGAATGAGGAGGGCATCAATATGGTGAGGAATTCTGATGGTTATTGAGTATGAAACGGGAGCACCTAATGAGGTTTAGGAGTGAAGATACTTCATAAGAGGACTTCTGAGTCCTAGGATGGTTTATGGACCATCGTTTTGTTTGATCTTTGGGTCAGGATGCGACCGAGGTAGGTCATTACTAAGGTGGGGAGCCCCCTTAAGGTACTTGACTTATTCCCTTGAGAATAGGGTAGTTCAGGTTAATTTTATTAGGATAGGTATGTTCGTTACCATCTTCATGTTTCATTTTATAACTCAAGGATGAGCTATGTTACGGGGGAGATTGTGACATCTTGGGTTTTTGGAACGGGTCAAAATTCTATCCCTTTTTGAATTTTTGGAATTGGTGGCTATGATAATTTATCTTTCAATAATTGGAACCTAATTATGAGTTTTCCTTTGACCATATATATTTTTCTGGATGGGTTTAGAGTTTTAGATAAATCCTCGGATGTTAAAATGGGTTTCAGGTGCATCAGAGGCCTGAAAGACTTATTTTGGAGGTTATAGGTCAAGGCGCACAGTTTAGGTAAACCATGTGGCCTCTCCTAGAAAATTGTGTATCCCAATTTTGAACTTCCACATGGTTTGGAAAACCATACGGGTTGAGCTGCATGACCATGCATTAAACTCTATAGTTTTTATAGAGGGATTTTGTATGGTTTACACATAGCTAGGAAAAATGTTCACAAGCCATATAGGTAGTTCCACTTAGGAAGTACGTCAACATTGTAGCTCACACAGTTGTCGCACGGTTTGGAAAATTGTGTGATCTAACCATAAAACTCTTTTAAATGGGGAAATTACCAAAATACCCCTACCACTATTAAACTTGTATCCTCCTCTTTTCCAACCACATATGAGATTCCACTCTAGTGTCTGTGGTAGATTTTCCTCTTACCCTAGGGTGTGCTCCCTCTCCATCATCCTAGATTCATTTCATCTACTATCGGGTGTGTTGGATCTCCTCACCCATGATTCTCTTTTCATTTTCTCTCACCTCATGGAGTGATAAATCCATTTGAGTTGTTTTGACCTATTTTTATGGTGTTTGATGGAAACATAAATTTATTCCAAACCGTTCAAAGTTAGAGGATAATATTATATGTGCCTATGTCTATGACTCCAAGGTAGGTGGTGCATACCTTTCTTCATGTTTTTATGAATTTTTAGGGGTTGCAGATTTTAGAGTACCATTGAATTAACTGAGAGAGACCTCATAAATCATATGATTGAATTTAATTAATTAAATTTATCATTATGGGATGTCGTTGGTCACGCCCAAACCATGTTTTTTTCATGAGATTCCATGTTAGAGGTTGTAGACTACCTGGGTGGTTAGGCCAGGTGTGTTTCTTTAATTTAATTTATTTTTTATTTAATTTCAAGTGAATTATATATATAATTTAAATGCTTATGATTTAAGGTGATCCATGGGATTGTGATGGGCTCAAGTTGAGGAATTGAGGTGGCATGGCCATCGAGTTGAGGCGATTAGATCGTATGGTTGGGCTTGGCTGGTAACTTGGGTGATGTGATCACTGGTTGGGGGTCATGGATGTTATTCGAGGTAGTGAGGTCTTTAAGTTGAGGATGTGTCTCATGATATTGGATGGAATTTCCATAATACCTGAGAGACATGGTTGTAGGGGAATGAGGTGCTTTTTGGATGTAGATTAGGTACTATTTTGGTGATTATCACTCACCTTTGATGGTCAAAGCACTGCTTAGAGTTGTGTGCACACAAGTTGACTCAGTGATGAGGTGGTTTTGACCACTAATGTGGGTAGATCCCTGAATAGTGTGGCTTATGTATTTTTCATTGGGTTTCTTTCCATAGAAATCCATAGGGAAGGTGAGGATCCTTCATATGATAGCGTTGAGGCTATCATTTGGGCACTGATGCTTGGCGTATTGTGGTCATTGGGCCTAAAATATTAAGGGAGGATGGAGATTGTCATTCCCCAGGACATCATTCTATGAGAAAATGGTGATTTTATTAAAGAAATATATCATTTTTCCTATAGAAGTTAGGCTTAGAACCGATGGGTGTATTCAAGCAAGGGTCCGAGGGACCATGATTCTATTTGCTTGGGTACGCCTTTAGGACATCGGTGACTTGATTTAAGATATGAGTTGTTGGTTGGGACAAGGTTTTGGGTTAATTTATTTTATGTGAAACCTAAGGTTTAAACTGGGTCTGTTTTACATCAGGGGATACCTTGGGATATCATCCAATGATCCTATCCTCTTCAGTGATTTTGTTGTTGGCCGAATTAGGTGACAGGTTCCTGGTAGCTATTGATCACCAGGGAAGCTTTTTTGTTTTATTTAAAATGAATGATTTTTTTACTTATTATATTTCATGCAATCTTAAACACTTATTTTGGGTATGAACACGTGGGTGGTATCCTACTAAGACTCATTCTCACACCCTACATGGGCCCTTTGGGATGCATATAGACTTTATGATTTTAGGTTCAGGTAAGGGTTTGGGATTTGGATATGCATCCTAGTGGTTGAGTTGAAATGGATGGATGGAAATAAACCTTGAGGTTCCTACCACAATTGGAGTTTTAGTTTTTATTTCTTTATTTAGCATGCTACCTATATGTATGTATAGTGTTCCTCTATTGGAGACCCTTATAGACATTGTATTTAATGAATTTTATTGGATGCATTCTCTGTTTTAGTAGCTTCAAGTGGTATGATTGGATTTTTATTTTATTTTTGTTGTTGTTGTTTATTATTGCTTCCACTATTGTATGTTATTGATTGTTCTTCTGCAATTGGTGGGTCTGGTTTGAGTTTGCTAATTCTTTTCTTCAACTACATGTTATTTATATACTTAGACCATTATTATATCATCCCTTAAGGGTATATCCTCCCCACTTTTCCCTTTTTACACCCTATATGCTAGTCAGAGGCCTTTGGCATTTGGGGAGGTGCGCCTAAGTCCAATGTCACCCAGCTTGATAGCACTGTTTGGGTAGCTAATCAAGTTGGAGATACAACAACTATGATTTTGATTCTAGGAGTCGGTGAAATTTTTAATTAAAAATAAGAGAGAGTGGTGGGATTAAAGATATATTTTTAGGGGGACACGTGTTGGAGACTCTAGAGGATAGGATGTTCATTTTAGGAGAGGGTGGGTTGTTCTAGACTAGCCTATAGAAGTGGAGCTAGATAAAGGGGTGGTGATCAATATTTAAGCCTTATTTTATATTTATATTTTCTATTTTTTATCTCTTTTGATGCACTATTTAAATATTTTTGTTTCTATGATAAACATGAGTAGCTAAATTTATTAGGTAGTTGGTATGATCTAAATTAAGATTTCTTTTTCTATTCTTATTTAAGTTAATTCATAGTTGACTGTTTTTCTTACTAGATATTGTTCAATACTTCCATTTATCTTGACTTTAATGAAATTTTGACAAATGAATTTAGAGTAAGATTCTTTTTGGTAGTAGGAAATCAATTCTCACCTCATTAAGACTAACAAATCAAGGTGGTGTATATTAAAAGTTCACAATGTGTATTTTCATCCTTTGTTCTCATTTTCAATTCCTCGTGATCATCATTTATATCCTATTCAATGTACTAGCAGATGAAGAGTAAGGGATTTCTTAAATTTGAAATTTCTACTGAATTACATCATTTTGAAAATGTTTAAGTTCTATTTTATCTATGAATAATAATCATTATCATGAGTTTTGATAGACATATCTATCATTAAAAGAGTTTATTGGGCAAGGTTTTTCCCCAATTGGTAGCTAGGTTGAAACAAACCAAACTCCAGTAACTCATAGGTGATGTATTCTTTATTACATTGGTACATTATACAAGGGATATCACAATGCAAGATCGATCAGTTTAATAATATTGAAGAACCATATATATATATATGATTCCCATATTACATTTTAAATATAAAATACATATCATAAAAAAAATTCTCACATCCTTGATATTATTCATAATATCTTTATTTATATCTTTAGAAAAGGGAAAAATAAAGGGTTATCTCAGATTCTCAGTAAGGGTTACATAAAATGGAAGCTATCATGATTTAAAAAGGCATAATCTATATGAAAATGTAAAGAACTTAAAGCACATGTTATTTATTCAATAACTTGAGCATAAAATTCATCTATGGATAATATCAATGAAATAATCTCATGAATAATAATAACTAAAATAACAATAAATAAAATACTTAATATTGGATTTAATGATCTCAGACATCATGATATCTTTACCATCAAAGCCTTATTCTAAGATTGTTTAATTGATGGGTGGGTATACACTAAAAACTCATTTAATAAGTTTGGTAAACTGGTTTGTCTCATGAGACATGTCGATGCACCAAGGGGCTATATATAACTGAGCCCAACCCTTCACTACATGTCCAATGCATTCCTCATATATTGAATAATCAATTTAATTCATAAACAATATGTCTTATCAATAAATATCTATATTGAGTAAATAATACGGAATATTAAGATTTCTTCGATAAATGAAATAACTTTGATAGTAAAACATTGTATATAAAAATGGTATATGGTTTTAACAATAATAATATCCCAAATATAAAGAATATAGATATTTAAGAGGAATGTAATGTTAAATGGAAATGATCATAAGAAAGTGAATGTTTCAAGATAAATTTAATGACCATAAAATTAATAAGAGATAAAATATGACCATCAATTCATCAAAAATATAGTTTTTATAATAAATTCAAGTATTTTTGAGAATAAAGTAAATTAGAATAAAAACATTGAAATAAGTTTTCATTAAATATTTATATTTTAAAAATTATTGAAAACTTTTAGAAGAATCTAAATAGTATAAAATTTTTATGGTAGTGGGAAAGTCCAATAACTCCATATACATTAAAAAATATTCCTTTTGAATTTTTAAAAAGAAATTTGAAAATGAACCTTTTAGAATTAGAATGATTCCTTTCAAACCTTTGAAATATTCAATGATAACTTAAAATTTCCTTAATAAATAATTTGATTAAATAAAAAGGACTTTTGTAGAAAAAATAAAAATATGCACATGGAAGAAAAATATACTCAAACAAAAATATAAATAAGATGGTTTTTTCTTTTAAATGTTACTTTGATTTATTCAAGTTACAAAGAGAGAAAAAGTTAGAAAAAATATTTAAACTCCTTAAATATATATAGATTTTATAAATAATATATTTTAATATTCCTTCAATGAAAATAAGAGAAATCCCAAAAAAATGATATTGTAAAATAAATCCTTACCTCTTTTGTAACTTTTAAATTATATCCCCTTGAAAGAGTAAAATTTAATTGAAACTTTAATAATCATGAACAAATAAATATTAATTTTAAATACATCAAAAATAAAATATATAGACCACCTAAAAATAAATAGGTTCATAATACCCAATATATCTCAATGGAGTGGAAATTGAAACAAAATCTCTTACAAAGATCATATTATTGGAGCGAGAATTTAATCAATGAAGTGTTTATGTGTAATAAATTTCAATTCACACAAATCAAGTGTAAATTAAACATAATACATTCATAACACATTTCACATATAATCATGGTATAACATAGTCAATGATGTATAAGTATAACCCAATGAATGGAAATTGAGTTAAAAAATCTCTTACCTCAAGTTCAACATGTCTCGTAAGTGATTTTAACCCCCTGTATAATAGATTTATGTTTTCTTAATTGTTTTAATGACCACAAAATCATGATTATAATAATACTAATGAATTTCATATTTTTTGTAAGTGTTTTATATTCTAAGACTGGTGGTAAAATTGCCTAAGTATGAGTCACCGTTAGTCCCTATTAAGGAAGAGATATTGTTGAGACTAAAAACTCCATCTCAAGTCACTATTGTCCATGACTTACCGTCCACATGGAAATCTCGCTAAGTCTGAGACACCGTCAGACAAAAAATCGTCAAGATGACTTGCCACCAGAACATAAATTTTTCTAAGTATGAGATATTACCATATGAGGCACCGCCTATAAGGACCTAGCCTTACACATTACATATTAGAGGACCTTTTACCGGTCTAGGTTCTGTAGAATAGATACAAACTTACAAATTATCAGAGTAAAACAAACAAAAACACGACGTGCGCTAACACTGAAAGTGAAGCGAATGCCTTCGGAAAACTCTATGGGACCTATGGAAAATCATTTTAAAGAAAAGGGGTGAGCACAAAAATTCCCAGTAAGGGGTTTAAGAAAACCTTCAATAAATCCATATAAAAAATTCTTTGAAAATAATTTAAGAAATAAATTAAAAAAATAACATTTTTAAAATACTATTTGAAATTAAATACGGCTTAAAATACTATGTCATTTTAAAAAATACTTACATTCAAAATTGATTTAAACATAATCCAGTGTTTTACGAAAACCATACGCAAGATTCTGAAAACAAAACACTATTTCTGAGGTCACTTGAATCGTTGAAGGCTGTCTGGGCCTACCCACTAAGCGAAGGATGGGTTCACTCCCCAATAACTTTCCATATTTACAAAGATCAAGTGCTGGATTTTCTAAAAACACATCAAGCTTGCTGTAGTTATGTATATATTTTCACTGGAGATTTCTGTTTTGAAAACACACCCCTGATTTAAAATGCATATTCATAATTATATATATATATATAAATAATTATATCTATATAAATACATGAACTTTCATGGCATCACTTTCAAGTTTGGTTGCAACCAAAATATATACCACATAGGCTTTTCATAGACCTTCCAAGTATTTTATCATTTTTCCTTGAAATACATTTTCCATAATTGATCATAATAATTGATTATGAATATTATAAAAGAAAAAATTTAAAAGAAAACATGTTCAATGATATCCATGTACATGTTTTTTTTTTGAAATTATACCTTAAAATTGAAACCATGTTTTTATTATAATGCAACGAGTGTCGATGATGTGCACAATCGCATGGCCATGACTATTTGCAGGTGCGAAGTTTGAAATAACACGTCAACATGTTATGCCCATTTTTAGAAATATGATGATAAATCGACGATAAAATTATAAACAAGATAATAACAATTTCATCCATATATATATATATATAAAATATAAAAAATATATGTTTATATACACATGTATATACACATATATGTAAAATCTATTGTGAAATTATCATATAAATACACTATTACAATGAAAAGGGTTTCTAAGAATAATCTCTTTGAATCAAGAACATATCACATATGAAAATTTAATTCCAAAGATATAATCATACATGTTTATATATATATATATATTATACATATATATGTATAAGTTCACAAAACCAATTGCAAATAATGAAATTCCTTATAGGATTTTGAAAAAAAACATGAACTGTAAGTAACATAAATACACCCTTATAATGATAAGATTTAAAAAAAATCCTTTAAATTTAAAAAAAATCCATCGCATATGTGTTTTGAATAAGAGAGAGATGTAATATATATATATATATATATATATATATTTCTTTTCAAATTATATATTAAAAAATTAATAGAACCCTTGCAACATTATAAAATCTTGAACCCAAACGTCCATCATTTGAAAATATGAAATAGCTTGGATTTGAAATACAAATAAATATACCTATAAGTATCTGAAAAAAACTGCATGATCAATTTTATATAATAAAAACAATTTAAAAAGGCCCCTTACCTTGCTTAGATGAGAGGCTAGGATCAGAGAGGGATTGCTGGAGATTTGGGGAAGAGAACCCTTAGGGTTTTCATGCAGGGTGTGGGTTTAGATTATACTTCGTCCAAATTTATAAAAGAAAGGAATGATGTGCAAGTTTATGGGAGAATCTAACTAAAAATAAAAATAAAAAAAATAAAAATCTAATCAATGACTCAAACACAGCACCTTGGTTTGTTTCACATCACATTCAAGATATCATTTTTTCTTCTTTTTATTTTAACTCACATTTTTTTATTTGTTCCAACAAATTTATCTCTCCAATCAATTCACCCTTGTTGTTAGTCAACACATTATTTTTAGATTCAATCATTACACACATTAACATTATATTTTTTTATAAAACAAATATAATCATTAAAAAACGTTTTGAATAACATATATAGATATAAACGATATATATATATATATATGAAACACATATCAAAGGTGCGTTTTTTTTATAACAAATTTATTAAATACATTTGTAACTGAAAAAAATACAATAACGATAAACCTATTTTTATATTATTATTATTAGTTTTTTATTTTTCAATCATCTCATTTTTTCCACTTTTTTGTCAAGTTGTTCAATCATCTCGTTTGTGCATTTTTTTTAATTTGAAAATATATTTTATCTTTTTTTCTATCATTTCAAGTATTGTGTTGGACACACCAACATGCAAACATTGATTGTTTTTTAATCATTTTTTTAATCTTTAATATTTTATTCTTAATGGTCAAAGTGGCATTTTTTTTTGTTTAACATATTTAAAAATAAATACATTTTTCTTTTTAGAAAAAGAAGAAAATGAAATTCATTTTTTTAATTAATTCAAAGCATGTTTTTAGACAAAAAGCGCCCATTTTTTATATATGTATAAATTAGTTCTTTTAATAAAAATCACGTTTTTGAAAAACATTATATATATATACATTGTTTTTTTTTATGTTTTAATATATATATATATATATATATATATTATTTTTTAGTAATAATATAATTATATATATTTACAATTAAAAAAACACAATATATTTTGATAAATTTAAAATATATCATCTTAAAAATATTAATAATAATTTTCTTAAAAAAATGTTTCACAAGATATTATTATTACTAATATCATTATTATCATTAAAATATTAAAAAATATATATTTATTTCAAAATAATGGTAAGACTATTATTAGTATCATAAATAATTATTAGATACATATATAACAAATCATTAAATAATTAAATAATTTTTAGTAAGTTACTATTTAAATTTCGTGGGGTGTTACATTATTCCCCCTTAAAAAAATTGCATCCCTGCAATTAATTTCATCATACTAAAAAGAATACAGAAATTTGGTCTTCAGAATTAAGAAAAAAAACTAAGACCGTTAAAGTTCTAGACTCGACAACATATAATCTCCAAAGTTGTCAAGATCGTTCCTCTGATACCAATTATAAGGACTCAGCCTTACACATTACATAACAGAGGATCTTTTACCAGTCTAGGTTCTAGAGAATAGATACAAACTTACAAATTATCAGAGTTGCAATAAAACAAACAAAAACACGACGTTCGCTAACACCGAAAATGAAGTGAATGCCTTCGGGAAACTTTGCAGGACCTGTGGAAAATCATTTTAAAGCAAAGGGGTGAGCACAAAAATGCCCAGTAATGGGTTTAAGAAAACCTTCGATAAATCCATATAAAAAATTCTTTGAAAATAATTTAAGAAATAGATAAAAAAATAACATTTTTAAAATACTATTTGAAATTACATATGACATAAAATACTAGGTCATTTTAGAAAATACTTACGTTCAAAATTGCTTTAAACATAATCCAGTGTTTTATGAAAACCATACACAAGCTTCTAAAAATAAAACACTATTTCTAAGGTCACTTGAATCGTTGAAGGTTGTCTGGGCCTACCCACTTAGCGAAGAATGGGTTCACTCCCAAATGACCTTCCATATTTACAAAGATCAAGTGCCGGATTTTCTAAAAACATCTCAAGCTTGCTATAGTTATGTATATATTTTCACTGGAGATTTCTCTTTTAAAAACACACCGCTGATTTAAAATTCATATTCATAATTATATATATATAATTGTATGTATATAAATACATGAACTTTCATGGAATCACTTTCAAGTTTGGTTACAACCAAAACATATACCACATAGGCTTTGCATAGACCATCCAAGTATTTTATTATTATTTTTGAAATACATTTTCCACAATTGATCGTAATAATTGATTATGAATATTATAAAGGAATAATTTAAAATAAAATATGTTCAATGATATCCATGTACTTGTTTTTTTTTTGAAATTATACCTTAAAATTGAAACCATGTTTTTATTATAATGAAACGAGTGTCGATGATGTGCACAATCGCATGGCCATGACTATTTGCATGTGTGAAGTTTGAAATAACACGTCAACATGTTATGCGCATTTTTAGAAATATGATGATAAATTGACGATAAAATTATAAACCTGATAATAACGATTTTATCCATATATATATAAAATATAACCAATATATGTGTATATACACATGTATATTCACATATATGTAAAATCTATTGTGAAATTATCATAGAAATAAACTATTACAATGAAGAGGGTTTCTAAGAATAATCTCTTTGAATCAAGAAGAACATATCACATATGCAAATTGAATTCCAAATATATAAGCAAACATGTTTAAATATAAATATATATATATATATATATATTATATACATATATATGTATAAGTTCAGAAAACCAATTGCAAATAATGAAATCTCTTATAGGATTCTGAAAAAAAAAACATGAACTGCAAGTAACATAAATACACCCTTATAATGATAAGATTTAAAAAAATCCTTTAAATTTAAAAAAAAATCCATCGCATGTGTGTTTTAAATAAGGGAGAGATGTAATATATATATATATATATACATATTTCTTTGCAAAGTATATAATAAAAAATTAATAGAACCGTTACAACATTATAAAATCTTGAACCCAAACGTCTGTCATTTGAAAATATGAAATAGCTTGGATTTGAAATACAAATAAATATACCTATAAGTATCCGAAAAAAATTGTATGATCAATTTTATATAATAAAAACAATTTAAAAAGGCCCCTTACCTGTCTTAGATGAGAGGCTCGGATCAGAGAGGGATTACTGGAGATTCGGGGAAGAGAACCCTTAGGGTTTTCATGCAGGGTGTGGGTTTAGATTATACTTCATACAAATTTATAAAAGAAAGGATGCGCAAGATTATGGGAGAAGCTAACTAAAAAAAAAAAAAAAAGCTAATCAATGACTCAAACACGGGTGAATAGTTTTTTTTATACTTTGGTTTGTTTCACGTCACATTCAAGATATCATTTTTTTCTTTTTATTTTAACTCACATTTTTTTATTTGTTCCAACAAATTTCTCTCTCCAATCAATTCACCCTTGTTATTAGTCAACATGTTATTTTTAGATTCAATCGTTACACACATTAGCATTATATTTTTTTATAAAACAAATATAATCATTAAAAAAACATTTTGAATAACATATATAGATATAAATGAAATATATATATATTAGAAACACATATCAATGGTGCATTTTTTTATAACAAATTTATTAAATACATTTGTAATTGAAAAAAATACAATAACTGTGAACCTATTTTTATATTATTATTATTACTTTTTCATTTTTCAGTCATCTCGTTTTTTTCACTTTTTTGTCTCTCGTTTGTACATTTTTTTTAATTTGAAAATATATTTTATATTTTTTTCTATCATTTCAAGCATTGTGTTGGACACGCCAACATGCAAACATTGATTGTTTTTTTAACCATTTTTTTAATCTTTAATATTTCATTCTTAATGGTCAAAGTGTCATTTTTTTTGTTTAACATATTTAAAAAGAAACACGTTTTTCTTTTTAGAAAAAGAAGAAAATAAAATTCATTTTTTTTAATTAATTAAAATCATGTTTTTAGACAAAACGTGCCCATTTTTTATATATGTATAAATTAGTTCTTTTAATAAAAATCACATTTTTGAAAAACATTATATATATATACATTTTTTTAAAATGTTTTAATATATATATATATATATATATTTCTTTTTTTAGTAATATTATAAATATATATATTTACAAGTAAAAAAACACAATATATTTTGATATATTTAAAATATATTATCTTAAAAATATTAATAATAATTTTCTTAAAAAAAATGTTTCGCAAGATATTATTATTACTAATATTATTATTATTGTTAAAATATTAAAAAAATTATATTTATTTCAAAATAATGGTAAGACTATTATTAGTATCATAAATAATAATTAGATACATATATAACAAATCATTAAATAATTAAATAATTTTTAGTAAGTTGCTATTTAAATTTTGTGGGGTGTTACACCGCCAGTGTCATGCCGCTAACACAGATTTTCTTATCAAAGTCTAATTCACAATCAGACCAGACACTTCCAGTAGAGACACTACTATTAAAGTGAAATTTTGGCTAAGTCTAAGACACTGTCAGTGTCCTGCCGCCAGAACAACATACCTCCAGACTTTGAGACACTTCCAGACTAAGCCACTACCACTATTTCCTTGTACTTTTTTTGAATAAATTTATTATAATAGCTACATTATCTCATTTAATTTCATTTATTATTTTAATGATTGTTTCATAAAATGACTGACAAAAAACATTGAAGAGGATATCAGGGGTGTTGTAAGATGAATCAGAATATCTGGATGCATGTGGAAATTCCACAGGCTGTTACTAATAAAAATATAAGATGACTCACTCATGCGTAAGAGAGATATGGTAGTGGATGATGCTAACTAATAGCAAGCCAAGATATCAAACTTATTGATCTATATAAATCTGAACATGATTAAAAATGAGAAGATCTCGCATACTACAAGCACTCAACTGGGAAGCCAAACTACACCATCACACTCAGTTTATTTTCACCATTAAAAGAACAAGAGTTTGTGACACTCCGTTTTTTTTAGTTTTCAAAAGAACTCAACTCAATATTCACTTCAGAACCAAATAAAGAGACACAATTTTCACTACAATAGACCAATATTTTCTAAACTCTACACTTTTTATATTGATATGTTCTGTTTATCTTTATTACCTTTTGAGTAGTGTGTGTGTATACTTTTTTTTATCACATGCACATTGTATCCTGTGTTTAATTAGAAGATACCTGATATCTTATCGAATCTTTCTATCCTTTTCACTCCCATGGATAATAATGGTAGAGGTCCTTATGGGGCCTATTTATTTTTACTCCCACATTGAACTATGTAAGAGGTCATGTGTGACCTGGATAGTTGCAAAATTTTGTAAAACCTTATCCTGGTTGTGGATCAACTAGTTTATTTATATAAACATCTTGGTGGTAGGTGATCACCAAGTGGAGAAGACAAAGAGTTGAATTGAGACTAAACCTATTATATTCAATCTTTCTGTTGTGTGATTTAATTTTGGTTTAATTTATTTCCAATTTAAAACTAAAAAAAATATTGTAAACAAAATTTATATACTTTGATATTTTATCTCAATTTGTGTTCATATAGTATTTTGATCAAGTAAATTGATTTCAAAGGATCTAATAATATTATATATTATTCATCTGATACCTAATCAATCTTTAGAGAAATATTTATAAAGATTCTTATCTATATCATACTATATATTTTGATAAAATGAGATGTATTTGAACATTTAGGTGATTTAAAAATAATCCATTTTAAATAGAAATTTCTATTGGGTACTCAATTCACCCCCCCCCCCCTCTTAAGATACTCACTCCGACCAATATTTGGTATCAGAGGATTTATTTATTTGGTATTAAAGTATTCAAAATGTTTTTAATCGTTATTTTACTTAAGATTTAAAGATCTAAAATTTATGTTATTTATAAATTTATTTCTTTAAATATGTATAATATTCAAGAAGGTTATGATACTAACAAAACTTCCTTTTTCAATGGTACCAATTATTCTTAATGGAAAATTAAGATGATAATTCATATAGAAAGCATAGGTTTTTATATTTTTTCTACTATAGAAGATGAATATGTTATACCTGGTATTGATAGGAGTGCTTGGTATGATAAAAAAAGTTATCTTATAATAACAATTGTAAATCCAATAATTCCATTTACTGTTCACTAAGAGATGAAGGGTTTAATAGAATTTATGCATGTAAAACTACTTATGAAATTTGGGACACTTTTGTCTATTTCACATGGGGGAACATAAATTTTAAAGAGATGATGCTTAATACTTATACTATTAAATATGATACTTTTAAGATGAACCCTGATGAACCTAATTCCGACTCGTACCTCAGGTTTAATGAAATTTTCAACACAATGAGTTTTCTTGGAAAACCAGTATCTAATAATAACCCGATTGTGATATTTTTGACATGTTTACTTGAAATATAGAGAGGAACATCTATCTCCATCAACGAATCTTGTGATATTATCAATCTTCCTATCGAGGAGCTGATAGGTAATATTATTTTGTTTAAAGAGGAGGTAAAGGTAAACCATGAAGAAGATGATGAACCTAAAATAAATTCAATAACCTTCAAGACTACTAAATATAGACATAAAGAGGTGGAAAAAGAAAAGGAGAAAGTCCAAGATGTATATTCAAGTGATAGTGAATCTCCACCATACAGTAATGAGGAAATGGCTCACCTAGGCAGAATATTTCAGAAGTTTTATAGGAAGAAAAATTTCTTCAGAAAATAAAACTATAAAGGAAATTATGACAACATAGAAAATTATAATAAATAATAGAAGAAGGATAATGATTCAAAATAGGTTTTCTGATATGAATGTAATAATAAAGGTCATGTAAAATCAGATTGTCTAAAGATGAAGTATAAAAAGAAATCTGAGTAAAATGATAGAAGATACAAAAAGGTTATGAAGGACACCTAGACTACTTTTGAAGATAGCTCCATTGATTTTGACTCTTCACCAAAAGAAAAGTGAGATAGAACAAATATGTGTTTCATGACTAAAGGCAGTGAAGTATATAATTTACCTATTGTTTCAAATATTCTGCCTGTTCATAATTCTAATTATTCTAACAACGAACAACATAACGATGATAATATTTCAGATAAAGAATTATGTAAATAATTCAACATGTTATAAGACACCTTTAATGAGATAAAGGATAAATAAAAATTTATAAAAATAAATCATGATCTAACAGTAAATAGAAATTCTTTACTGTCTGTTGAACAAGATAAAAATGCTCAACTTCTCAAAGAAAACACTAAACTCAAACTTTAAAATGAGAAATTTAATAAAGTTATATAAAATTTTACAAATTGTAGAGATACACTCAAAAAAATTGTGTAAGAAAGTTTCACCAAATTATCTTACTGGAATTGGATACTAACCTGGATAGAGGAAAATAACACAGTACTTTTGTTACTAAATCCAAACCAGAGAGTTCTTTTACAAACTATTTTTATAAAATACCTAAAAGAGTATTTATTTTAAAAAAATATGAAATATGTTTATAGGAAACCCATTAAAAAAATATGGGTTCCCGATGCTTTGATTATTGACATTTCTATACCCAAATAGATTTGGGTACCAAAATAATTTCTGGTTTAAAACTTTTTTTGTAGGAAAAATTCTTAAAGACCTACAATGGAAGTCTATGGTACTTTGAAAATGGTTTTTCAATTAATATTAAAGGATATTATTCATGTTTAAAATACTTATCAATGTTGATGGTGTCCATGTCACTTTTGGTAATAATTAAAAAGGGGAAATCATTAGCCTAGGCCAAATCGGTAACGTTAATTCAGTTTTAATTTCTAAAGTTTCGTATGTTGATGGATTAAAATATAATCTACTTAGTATTTCTCAGTTATATGATGATGGTTTTTATAATAATTTTGATAATTATTATTTAAATGTTTATAACTCTAAAAAAAATAGTTTTCACAACTTTGAGAAATGATAATGTCTATGTTGTTAATTTAAATTATTTAGTTTCTAAAAATGTTTCATGCTAAAGTTATTTATATAAAGATTCATGTATTTTTTATAGGATACTAGTCCATTGAAACATTCAATCACTTAGTAAAATAACTAGAAAAGTGTTAGTTATGGATCTACCTAAGCTTGAGTTCCCAACTAATAAAGTTTGTAACCCTTTCCAAAAAGGGAAACAACACAAAGTTTCTTTTAAATTAAAGAAAGAAGTTTCAACTTCTCAACCCCTTGAGTTGGTTCACATGGATTTTTTTGGACCTTATATAGTTTCAATTCTTAATTAGATTCATTATTTTTATGTTCTTGTAGATGATTTCTCTAGGTATACTAGGGTATACTTTCTAGATCACAAAATTGAATCTTGCTCTCATTTTATCAAGTATGCTAAGTATATAGAAGATCTTAGTGGACTTAGAATTAATACCTTAATAAGTGACCATGTCTGTGAGTTTTAGAATAAATATTTTAAATATTTTTGATCAAAAAATGGCTACACTCATAACTTATCTTCTATTAGGACCTCTAAGTAGAATAGAGTTGTATAGAGGAGAAATAGAACCTTAAAAGAGATAGCTCGAACCATGTTAAATGAGTATGACCTAACTATCGATTATTGTGAAGAATCTATTAATATAGCCTACTGCATTATCAATAGAGTCTTGATCAAACCTATCCTTAAGAATACTCCTTATGAATTGTGAAACAATAGGAAACCTAATGTTGATTACTTTAGAGTTTTTGGTTGAAAAGTCTTTATTCTTAACACTAAGGATAATTTAGAAAAAAAATCTTCCAAAAGTGATGAATTAATTTTCCTTGGTTATTCAATATCTAGAAAATATTGTAGATTTTTTAATAAGAAGTCCAAAACTATGGAAGAATTTATTCATTTCAAATTTGATGAGACTGATCCACATGATCCTAAGACCTTCTTAGAAAACCTTGAGGATGATCTATATTCTCTGAACTTAAATTATAAACCTATAAACTCTGCTGTAAAACAAGTAGAAAAATCATCTAATTATGAAAAAATTATAGAACTTCTTGAACCTGAGTCTGTGGATCCTAAAGTGACTAGTCTATCTTTTTCTCGAGATGTTAGAACCATTAAGTGACATCCTTTAGATATTATTGTAAGATACCTAAATAGAGGTACTCAAAATAGATCTTCTCTAAGAAATCAGGTGTAACATCAATATTTCTTATCTCATCTTGAACCTAAGAACATCAATTAATTCATTAATGATGAATTTTGGGTAATGGCCATGCAATAAGAATTAAATCAATTTGAAAGAAACAAAGTGTGGGAACTTGTAGATAGAACCAAGGACACCTTGACTATTGTCACTAAATGGATATTTAGAAACAAATTTTATGAGTCAGGAATTATAGTTAGAAATAAATCTAGACATTTTGCACAAGGTTATGGCCAGGAGAAAGGGATATACTATGAGGAAACCTTTTAACCAGTATCCAGACTTGAGTACATAAGAATCCAGCTTGCTTGTGCAGATCATATATATTTCAAACTTTATCAAATAGATGTCAAGATTAAATTCTTAAATGGTTTTATAATTGAGGATGTTTTTATAGAACAACCCCCTTTTTCAAAATACTCACTTTCAAAATAAATTTTTTAAATTAACAAAAGAATTATATGGTTTAAAACTAGCTCCTAGAGCTTGGTATGATAGGCTCAAAAACATTCTTATTTCAAAAGGATTTTAAAAAGGTATATCTGAACCTCCCATTTTTATAAAAATAATTTCAAAATAAATTTTAGTAGTCTAAATATATGTTGATGATATTATTTTCTGATCTTTCAGAAATTATGTATATATTGATTTTTCTAAAATGATGCAAAATAAGATTAAAATGAGTTTAATGGGTAAACTCAAATTCTTTCTTGGATTTCAAATCATTAAAAACAAATAAGGAATTATTTTAAATAAAAGTAAATATACAAAAGATATTTTAAAACATTTTAACTTAGATAGAACCAAGAGTAGTGATACTCCTATGAGTACCACCTGTAAATTGGATCTTGATGAAGATGGAAGACTAGTTGATCAAACCAGTTACAAAGGTATAATTGGTAGTCTTATCTAATTAATTTATAGTTGACCAGATATAATGTTTATTGTGTTCATGTGTGCTCATTTTCAATCAAACCCAAAAGAGTCAAACTTGGTTTCTATTAAAAGAATTTTCAAATACCTCAAGTATCAACCAATTTAATAATTTTTTATCCTAGAGGACAAGCATTTGATTTAGTGATTTATTCTGATTCTGATTTTGGTGGATGCAAGTTAGATAGAAAAACAACCTCTAGAACATGTCACTTTTTAGGAAATTCTCTAGTTTCAGGGTGTAGTAAGAAGAAAATTTATGTAGCATTATCAACTATTGAATCCAAATACATAGCTACTGGTAGTTTCTATGCACAAATTTTGGGGATGAAATACACTCTACTAGACTATGGATATCAATTCTAAAATGTCCCCATAAACTATGAAAACATAAGTGTTATTAACATTTCCAAGAATCCTGTTTCACACTCTAGGAAAAATCATATTGATATAATACATCACTTTTTGAGAGACCATTTTCAAAAAGGTGATATCACTCTTGAATTTATTGGCACAGAATATCAGTTATCTTATATATTTAATAAGCCTTTGAATTTTGAAAGAATGAACTATATCAAACATTAATTAATAATGATTAATTTTGGTTAATTTAAATTTTTCTATGACACACCATTCTAGTGACACACTATTGTGGTGAAGCACCATTGTGATGAAACACAGTTGTGGTGACACACTATTGGCTTATCACACTATTGGCTTATTATGCCATTTTTATTTCATACCTTTTCAAATTTGTCTATCTCTCAATATTTTGAACCATTGGTTTTATATTTTATGGTTTATTTTTATAACCTGGTACATATGTTTTCTCATATTTAAATTTCTATTTTTTCATTATTATTTTTATTTTTCATATACCTAAATATCAAATGATACAAAAGAGAATCTATATCTATTTCCAACACATATTGAGCCCAACATAATACTATTGAGCCCCAAGCTACCTCTCTTATCCAAAAATTCAAACCCAAAACATTTATCTTAGCTTTTGACTAATCAAACCAAACTAATATACATTACAAGGATGAATCTCCCTTCCAAGTCTTCTCTAGGGGAGTCATGATCAGCTAAGAAGTAGAAGAAATAATCGAGTGTACCTACACCAGTTTCACCAATTAATCCTGAGATTCCTAACAGAGTTATAGTAGATAAAAGGGAAGTTGAATCGAAGTGGTTATTGTCTATAAAGTCTCTAGTATTCAAAGTACTCTAGAACCAATGATGGTTATATTGGTTCTCATCAAATAATATTCCCTTCTACCCTAAGCTGGTTTATGAATTCTATCAGCATGTAGAGTTTTTATTTGATCAAGATGGTGTCATTTGGGTAAGAAGTCATGTAAAAGGACACAAAATATGTTTTTTCTTCAAGGAAATGGGATAAATATTTGAATTTACCCCATGAAGGAATATATGAGGATTATCGAGGAACCATTACTAAAGAGAGTGAATTGTTTGTGTATGAATAGGATTTATAAAAACTGATAGGAGATGGAATAACCAGAAGACCTATTGCCTCATAGCTTGATGAAGAATGTAGACAACTTTTTAAGTTTTTGTAGCACATGTTATGTCCAAGGAAGGGTGATTTCTCAACTATAAGGTACCAAGATGTTTATCTTATATATCTTATGAAAGAGGGTCATAAAATAAATTTATATAGATATCTCATGGTGCACATGTGTGAGGTAATCAATCCATCCCTCAGATACAATTCCTTGATCTACCCCAAGTTCATTTTTTCATGTTAAAAGTCGAGGTCCTAGTAGCTGAGTATAAAGAGTCTATTACTGACTATGTTGGTTTTTTGTATTTCAAGAGATTCTTTTTCAAGGATGAAAATTATCCAGAACCCCTGGAAGAGATAGTGGGTTAGAGAAAATGATAAGTTGTACACTGAGTTTGACCAAGTTGATCATTATACCAGGCTGAGGGATGTTGTTGATCTAAGTTTGGATCCTAATGAAATATTTGAATACTCCGATGATGATAAATAATAAAAGGAACCTTATATTTATGAGGGAAGTTATGTTAAGAAGTTTGTATCCTCTTCTGAACAAGCTTAGTGAAATGGATTCCAAATATATTTTTGAGTTGTTGATCTAACATATCCAACCAAATATGATAAATCATATAAAATAAGTTGAGATTGAGAATAAGAGGATTGGAATTCAATTGGAAATTCTCAATGCTATTATTGAAGATCTAAATTCAACCTTTTCTGCCTCCATGTATGGAATTTTAAAAATTATTGAGGATACATATTTAGATACTTCTACTCCTTCTTCTCCAACAATGGATGTTGATATATTCAGAATAGTTTTAAGTAAGTTTTAGCTTCCTCTAGGGGACCATCTAGTATATAACCTTTGATTCCTTTGGAAATTATGATAAAGTTTAAGAAAAGTATAGATCATGACCACATGATGATTAGATCATATGTTAAGGATATGGATGTTGTGAAAGAAACAATTAAAAAGTATATCAAGTATTATCTATCAAGGATTTACACAAATTATTCCATGGATATGAACTTCAAATTTTTGGAAGAAAATTTGAGAATGCCCCCTATTATATAGGATTTCAAGGAAAAAGTCAGAAATCTAAAAGAAATGACTCCAGGGTTGAGCCGGTTTATGGAAGATAAGGTTGATTTATTCAGTGTAAAGTAAAGTGGTGGATGAATTATTATGGATTTTATAAATCTAATGAATCCCTTTCTTCATGTTCATGGCCAAGCAGTTGTTGATCAGGAATTAGTTCCTATTACTCCTTAGTTTTCTCTCATACCAGGAGTATATAGAGATTCTATAATACCTCTACATGCCTGATTCTAACCTTTCCCAATGCCTCCTACTCAAGATTGGATACATCTCTATATGGTTATTATTGTTTAATATCATCATCAAACCATAGATGGACTACACTCTAGTGTTGCATCTATTCTACCTCGAGATCCATCAGAATTAGCTAACCCTTGTGCCTCAAAACAAGAGAAATCCAAGGATAAGGTAAAATCACTAATGGACCCTTATAATACATCTTGAACCTTTTTTATTGTTGGATTAGACTATATGTCTTTGATGGGACTTGGTTTTTAATACCTATTTGATAATATTTTTTAATTCCTATGATCATTATTATTTTGTTATTAATTTTTTTACTACCTGTCTTGTCTTTATTCTATTCATATTTAACCTTTTTTATTATCCCAAAAGGGGGATAACACTATGGCATTTATTTATGTTCTTATAGTGATTACTTTTACTTTTTTCTTACATATTTACTTTTTAGGTTATCTATTTTTAATCTGATTTTCCCTTTGATACTTATTATTTATCATTCTTTTCTTATTATTTATCGTTGATACCATCTACACATATTGTGAATGATAAGTCATGGTTTATATTCTTAATCATAACTTTTATGTCATGTTCTATATTTGAGTTACCTTTGATGTCATGATTTATGATCATCAAAAGGGGGAGATTATTGACGTCCTTATTTTAATGATCAAAAAATTATGATTCTAAAAATACTAATGAATTTAATATTTCTTTTGTAAGTATTTCATATTCTGAGATAGGTGGTGAAATTTTCTAAGTATGAGTCACTGTCAGTCCCTATTAAGGATGAGACACCATTGAGACTAACACTACCAACTCGAGTCACCATTTTCCATGACCCACCGTCAACATGGAAATCTTGCTAAGTCTAAGACACCGTCAGATGACACACTGTCAGGATGACATGCCACCAAAACATAAATTTGGCTAAGTATGAGATGCCACCAAATGAGGCACTGCCAGTGTCATATCGCTCACACTGATCTTTTAGTAAATTCTAAGTCACCATTAGACTAGACACTATTATACCTGACACTGTCAGACCAAACAACACCAGTTGAGACACTTCTAGTAAAGTGAATTTTGGCTGAGTCTAAGACACTGCCAGTATCATGCTACTAGAACAACATACCTCCAGACTTCAAGACACTACCGGACTAACCACCACCACTATTTCCTTATAATTATTTTTTTGAATAAATTTATTCTAACAAATACATTATAAAATTTTATTTCATTTATTATTTTAATTATTGTTTCTTAAAATTTCCAACAGAATGCATTGAAGAGTATGACAGGGGTGTTGCGTGAGGAAGAAAAATATATAGATGCATGTGTATATTCTCCCTATTACTGCTGATAAAAAGAGAAGAAGACTCACTTCTGTTTAATAGAGACACAGTAGTGGATGAATCTGATTGACATCAATCCATGAGCTCAAAATTACTGATCCACATAGGTATGAACCTAATTGAAAAAAAAGAAGATCTCACCTACTTCAAAAATTCTAATGGGAATCCAAACTACATCATCACACTCAGCTGATTTTCTCCAGTCAAAGAACAATAGTTTGCGACACTCTTTTTTTTGATGTTTTTAAAAGAACTAAAATCAAACTTCAATATAGAATCAAATCAAAAGTCACAATTTTCATTGAAATATAATGATCTTTTCTAATCTGCACTTTTTAGATTTATCTATTTTGTTTATCTTTATTACATTTTGAGCATTGTGTGTGCATACTCTATTTTTTCACATGCACACTACCTCCTATGTTGAATTACAGGATACTTGATATCTTTTAAAATATTTCTATCATTTTTACTCCCATGGATAACATTGGTATAGGTCCTTGTATGGCCTGTTTATTTTTAATCTTACGTAGAACTATGGAAGACTTCATGTGTGACCTGGACAGTTGTAAATTGTTATAAAACTCAATCCAATTTATGCATCAACATTTTTATTTATATAAAATTATGGGTGGAAGATGATCACCAAGTAGATAGTACTAAGTCTTGACTTGAGAATAAACCTATTGTATTCAATATTTCCACTATGTGTTTTAATTTTTTTTACTTTATTTCCTATTTAAAACAAAAAATTGTTTTTATTGTAAAATATATATATATATACTTTGATAGTTTATCTCAATTTTTGTTCATATTGTATTTTGATCAAGTAAATTGATTTCAAAGGATCTAATAATATTATTTATGTAACATTCTATGACTTCACAGTCTGTTAATTTGTAGGTTTTGGTTGTTAGAAGTGTTTGAAGGAGGATCAGAGTGAGTTTGGAGAAGTTCGGTTGCTAAAGGTTTGAAGAAGGGGGGTTACACATTGTGTAACTATATTACATGATGTGAAAGTCAGTTTCGCGACATGTTTGGGATTTTTTATGTCATGAAAACATTTTACATGGTGTGAATAAGAGTTTCACAACGTGTAATATTTTGGAGTTATAAAAATAAAATAAAATGAAGAGGAAATGCGTTTTTTGGTGAAAACCTAATCTTGGGTACTATATGATGTGAAAGTGGATTACCGGTCATGTAATACCCCAATCATGTGTAGTTTTAAAATTCTTTTTTGGCTGAACCCTTATTCATTTGGTTGTGGTTTCCTTTTTCCTCTTGTTTTTAGAAAACCATAGTCACCCATAAGTGTTCTTCAAGACCTTTCCCTCCCTATTTGATTTTTTAATCCCAGTGGGTGTTTGTTGGAAATCTTTAGTCAATCAATGGTGAGTTCTATTCTCTTTTTTGTTTGTTCTCGTCCATTATTCTCCTAGGGATCCACTGTGGTAGTGTTTCTTTGGTTTGGGGGTGTGTTGGATTGTGTTTTTATGGATCTTTGGTGTGGTATAGGTTGATCCACAATTGTCATGGTGTGGTTGTTATTTGTGAGTATTCCTCTTTCTCCTACAGTGTGTAGCTATTAGAAAACTCACTTGAGGTGGGATTTCCTTTGTTTCTCCTATTTTGTACATCATACGGGGTAGGAATACAAATTTTTTCCTTCTGAAGATAGTTGAATACAGATTAAAAAATATAATTGAACCATTTTAAAATCAATATATGGGGGATTTTAAAAAGTGACGCACAATCCTTATTTGTTGTTTGTTTATGGTTGATATTGTGATTTGTATGGGCTAACTACTGAAAATTGTAGTCATTGGGGGCCATTGTTTGTGTACAAAATGATTTATGGAATTCATGTTGTTTTTTTGGTTGGACACTTATATATGGAAATTGATTAATCACGTATATTCGGATAATTAATGGATTCCATAGGATCATACAATTTCTATGATAAATCCTGAATTAACAAGTGGAATTAAATAAGGGATGCCTTGTTAAATATAGAATTGTGTCTTTCCTTGATACATGGGGTGATGTGATGTGTGGATTTGTTCTGGTTTGTGTTTTAGTATAGTTTTGAGCATGGTTGTGTTTTATGGGATGGCTTGGGTGGTGTAATAGAATTTTAGTTTGAGATATTGATTTATTGTGGGATGGATGAGAAGTATTGAGTAGTAGGGCTGTGAAACTGGTTGTACGATAGTGTTGGTATGGGTGCTTCTCTATTAATAACATGTGGAACGCTTCACACTATATCTAGATATCGATATATGATATATCGTTAATGGGTGTTAAACATGGAGTTCATGGAATGATGTGTCTTTAATGTGGAGTCGCCATAATTTATTAGGCTCTTCACCTTATGGAATGAATTTTACTATGTTTTCTATTGTGTGTTGTGATTAGTGGTTTCCCAAGTAGTGATCGAATGAATAAATAATTTATTATTAAATATTTTAATGTCTTGGTTTGGCTTGGTTAATAGAATGGAAATGGTTAAATAAATTTTTTGGGAATATGAAATGGGTTTTATGACTTGTGCATTTAGAGGTATCAGTAAAGGTGGAAGTATTGTGAGTTGGTTTTTTTTGAGATCCCATAGTTTTGGCATGAGTGTTTGATATTATATATACACACATTTATTTACTTGTGATTTTGATTCACACCATACCCTAGTTGAGCACTATGTTCCGAACACTATCGTTATCATAGGGGAGGGTGTCTTCCCAACATCCTGATGGGAGAATGGATGCTTGGCCACCCAATATTCCCTTCACCCCCTTCCAGGTGATGACGGACTAAGTTTCTTTGGGTAGGATGTGGCGAGATGTGGTAGCCCATGTGTCTACAGGCGAGGTGGTTTATTTCCCAAGTGTCTTTGGGATGAGTTGTGATGTGTTGTGAGGCCCAGGTGTGTGTGGGTGGTATGTGTTGTGATTCCTAGGTGTGTGTGGGTATGATGTGTTGTGAGTCTCAAGTGAGTATGGTTGGGATGTGATGTCATATATTCGGAAGAGGTGGGAGCACCAGGCCATTTGTCGTTAGGGTGTGAGAGAGGATAATTAGTGGGTAAGTGGTATAGAGTACCCTATCATTGATGTGTTTTAGTTATATAAAATTACATGACTTGTGTTATTTGGTGATCATGCTTTGGTGAGGTTTGGATGGTTGGTATAACTATTAGGTGTTTTTGGTTCTATTTTTTTCTCATGGGATCATTAGCATGATTCCCTCACATGTGCATGAGAGACTTTGATTTTCCTACTGAGTATATATGTATGTTTAACCTACATATATAAAACTATTTTCAGGTTTCCATGAGGATTCAATGGATAATGATGGACCTTACTAGCTCAGATCTTGATAGTTGTTGCGTTGCTGGTTATCTTTACTTTTGGGTATTTACTTTAGAGATTTTTTGTATTTGTGCCATTTTTATTTTAAACATGAATATGGGATGGGTTTTGAATTTATCTTGTATATATATATATGAGTTGTTTTGGGGATTAACCATCTTATCTCCTGATCTTGTTTCTTATAAAGGGTAATGTCTCCCATATTGTGAGATTTGTACACCCTTAGTGCTAGTCTCCAACCCAGAGCCTACTGGAGGCAGGACTCAGGGGTCATTATCACCCTATCATTATTACCATCCGAGGAGGGGTATCTTTGGGGGGAAGGTATCATGATGTAATGGTATTATAGGTGATGGTTGAGAGATAAGATGGAGTTTGGAGTTAGTCATAAGGAAGATTGCATGGTATGGTATGGAAACAATTCTAGTTGACCTTGATGTGTGACATAGGATAGGGATACTGTCTAGGACATGGGATTTTAGGGCTCCCCATAATCTAGTGCATGAACTCTAAGCTTGTTGAATGGACAAGTAAGATGTACCTTCTTATAGAGTAGAGACCAAGGAGAGGTACACGCATCATAATGACTTGTGTTATTTTTTGAATTGGGTTGTTTTGGGAAGGTTAAAATAGATAAAATGAGTAAATTGAATTAAAATAAATTTTAATAAAATTCTATACTACTTGAGCTTAGGAAATACTTGTTTTCATTTCAACTATGTCTCATGATATTCATCTACATGTGGCTCAGGTAGTATAGGTTCAGAAGGCTGACCCAATTGATCGTCGTAGTGTTGATCCTACTGAGGAGGGTGATCAGTGGAAGAGAACATTTCATGCTTTCCAATGGTAGGCTTTGGTAAAGTATGAGGGCATTGTTTCTGATGTGGATATAGAAGGTTGGCTAGAGAAGATAAAGATTTCCTTCGATCTGACTCGAGCCCTGATAGAGTACAAGGTCCCTTTGGAAGTTAGTTAGATGTGGGTTAATGTGCGTCAGTGGTGGATGCTTTATTTGGGAGAGTGGAAGGAGGCATACGTTTTTTGGTTTTACTTCTAGAAGGATTTTTGGGAAGAGTTCCTTTTGTTAACCATGAAGGCTAAGAAGAGGTAGGATATAATCTCCCTTTAGAATGGGAGTATGTCGGTGTGGGATTTTGGTATCAAGCTTAAGGACCGTCTTTGTTTTTTTTCCTATATATTTTTTCAGATGAGGAGTCTCGTGCAAGTTGACTTGAGGAGTCACTTCATCCTTCCATTCAGTATGTTGTAACTCCTTTTAATTTGAAAACATATCTTTAGGTTTAGATAAAGGTAGAGTTGGTCGAGGGGATGCACTCACAATGAGATCTACCGCAAGAGGGGAGCCTTTAGAGTTCTTTGAGAGGCATATTTGTTTGTGTAAGATCTCAGTGTAGGAACCTGAATCTTCGTTTCAGGTATGTCTTTCCTTTTCTGGAGTTTTTGAGAATTTTTGAAGTTTCTGGAAATTTTTGAAGTACACGTCGTGTACTTTCTGAGTACATGTCGTGTACTCGTTTCCCGCTCGGAGCCATGTGATGGTCGTGTCCGGGACACACACACGGTGTGTAGGGGTGACGTGGAGGCCGATTTTGGTGGCGTACGGAAAAAACCACTACACGCGTGTGTTTTAAAAATACATGTCGTGTACTTTTTTTTACTAAACGGACCGGGGTCGCACCTAATTTCCAGAATCATCTTCTTATAGGTCTAGTTCGACTGGGAGACGCCGTACAGCCATGAAACTTCTCTGGATTCCCGAGCCTCCATCCCTTCTCTGATTCGAGCTCTGTCAATTGTGTTGGAAGCGCAGTGGTGAGTTCTTCCTTCTACTTGAGCCTTGTTTTCCAATTCTTCCTCCTTATCAAGTTATCTAAGGTTGAAAGTTTTGTGCGTTTTCTCAGATATACGATGTTCTAGGGAGAATCAGTCATCATGGTTCAAGTGTATTGATATCCTAGGATCGAGGTAGGTGGTTTGTGCCTTACCGTTCAAAGTATCAGAGTTTTATGTGCAAATTCCACCAATACTCGTGAATAGGGTATTGCGTGTTTACCTTTTGGCCCTTGTTTTTTTCCTTCCTTGCTTATATTATTGTGTAGAGGTAAATTTGACCATGTTAGAGGATAATTTTTCTGTTCTGGGATGTTTTTCCCTTGCTTTGTTCTGTTTACGACCTTTGGGTCTCGTTTGCCTTTGGCTGTTATACCTGTTTTCGTACCTTGCAGTTATAGGATGAAGTGAAATTCATGACATGCCTGTTGAATTGTAGACTGTTTAGATAATTAGCTCTATAGGTTTACTTTGGTTATCCAAGTAGTGCTATAGGTGTACTTTGGCCTTATAGCATTATTATGCACTAACTGGCACGGGGCTGAGAGAACCTGGTGCTGTAGACTATAAGGGATAGACCGAGTGAGCTTCCTAGAGAGTCTTAGATATTACATACTACAGAGGGGATGGACCGAGTGATCTCCCAGAGAGTCTTGGATTTTATAGACTATAGGAGGGTTGACTGAGTGAGCTTCCTCAGAGAGTCTTACCTTGTTTTAATCTCTTTAAGAACCTTCCCAGGATAGAGGAGGAATTGACCGAGTGAGCTTCCTCAGAGAGTATGTGGTATACCTGAGGCTATAGGAGGAATTGACCGAGATAGCTTCCTGAGAGAGTCTCTAGACCTTGGGGCTAAGAGGTTTAGACCATGTGATCTTCCTAAAGAGAGTCCCCGACTACCCTATACTATAAGGGGAATTGACCAAGTGAGCTTCCCCAGAGAGTCTCATAAATTTGTATAACCAAGCCATAGGGGTTAGGCTGAGCGCACTGCCCAGAGGGTTGTGGTACTTCTTGGATAGGACCAGAGGGGATGGATGCGAGTACTTCCCAGAGGGTTTCCAGCTTATTAGATGTTTGTTTCACTGCTGTTGATTGGTTGTGGATTGTTTTTTTCTATGTATAATCATGTTTTACTTTTTACTGTTACCGCCTATTACTTGTTGTTGCTGTTTACTGCCTATTGTACTTTTACCTGCCATATACTCACTGACTGTTAGACATAGATCTTCGGGTGAATTCCTACTGGGATTTTATCTCACACCATGTTTGGGCCATGATTTTGGTCCCAATCAGACTATGTTGTTGCAGGTATAGACAAGGGAAAGCACCCTTCGACTTCTGAACTTGATTGCTTGGAGCAGGAGAGCATGGGACTGAGCTTTGGCTCGCGATGCTGAGGAGCTGTTTACTTTTATTTTGTACTTGTTTTGGTACTGTAGTGTTTTCCAACATTGTGACTTGTTTGGCTGATTTCCTAGTTATTTATCATGCATCATTTCATATATACATATGTGCTCCAGTTTGTTGATTTAGTCTTCCACTGTTATATTTTTGGTTATTGCTTCTTCTTCTATTGCATGTATATTTTTCTTCCGCTATGTACTCTGCCAATGAGGGCATAGTTTCCTGTCTATCACACCAAGGCCCTCGCTACTAGTCATCAGCCTCTGGCGTTTGGGAAAATTCTCTTGAGGCCATGTGACCAACCGGGTATGGGGCGCCTCTGGGTGGCTTCTGGAACCAGGATGTTACAAAGTTGTATCAGAAGAATTATTTTCTCTTGCATTACTCTTTGGAGGCTTTAGCCAGGGATAGGATGGATTCAGTACTTGGTAAAGAGCTGTGCCCGTGAGTAGCTAACTCGTGTATAGGGAAAATCCATACTACCTCATTTATTACAGTTTTCTGGTTTTGATATTTTACGGTTGATACGATTTCACCTAGAGTGATTCACATGCTTTGTACTGTTATTGTTTTGATATTACGGTTCTATTTCTGTCGCAACCCAATGAGATGAGGGTATGTAATCTCATGCATCATAAAGGCACTTGTAGAAATCACATGCCATGCAATCTTGCCATACCATTTAGGGTGCATTAGCGATTGCATGCTGTTGTGATAGACATTGTGTAGATTATGCATGTTGTTGTGATAGATGTTTGATAGAATCTTTGATACTTTTAGAGAATTGTTGTATTGTAATTTGTTTAAATGAACGCCAAATTTTGATTCTTGAGGTGTTATGGGCACTCTTGAATCGTAAATTGGTGGATCATGATCCTGTTTTCTCTTGTACATGACTGTAGGGGATTCCAAGCTTTGATTCGCGGGGAGTATGGGCCCTCACTGATCAGAATTTGGCACCTCTTTTCCTTGTTTTCCGTGTTTCTGGGATTCTATGTAGTTTCTGAGCTACTGCCCAGAAAAACCCAGAATACACGGCATGTACTTTTTGGTTACACGTCGTGTAGTTTTTAGGCCGTGTTACTTTCTATGTGTGCAGGAACATGGTGTTGTAAAAATAACGCCAGGAGCACACCATGTACGGTATGTACACGATGTGTAGTTTAGAGCCTTGTACCCGGCCGTGTCACTAACAACACGGGTTGGGAAATCTCGAGTAGAACACGCCGTGTTGTAAAGGAACACGTCGTGTAGTTCTGTCCAGGTACCCAGCCGTGTCACGAACAACACGGGCCGACATGACCTTCTCTAAGACACGTCGTGTTGCTTTTGGAACACGCTGTGTAGTCTTTCCTAGGTACCCGACCGTGTCACGAACAACATGGGATAGTGTCACCTTCTCCTATACATGTCGTGTTTGTTCAGAACATTTCGTGTAAGGTCCAACTGTGTAGATGTCCGTGTAACTAACAACACGGGCCGCCGAGTCAGTGTCTAGTACATGCTGTGTCCCTAGGGAACACGTCGTATATTATGAGGTTAATTTGAACTGTGTGAGTTAGCCATGTAAAGATACTCAATCAGGGGAATATTCTTCAAGTACATGTCGTGTGTTGGTTCAACACTCCGTGTAAGTTGAGGTGTTACCCGACTTGTAGAGCAGGGGTACACGCCCATGTCAGTGGCTTAAGAAGACACGTCGTGTAGTTTTTATACACGCCTTGTAGTCATGATTTGTAAACTTGTGTGTTTTTCTTCCCTTGTTCCTGTTTTGTACTCTTTTGTTCTTTTTCCTTGTTTTTCTGATCTAAGGTGTACTTTTGATCTTTCAGAGTTATGCCTCTGAGGCGTCCTCCGGTTGTACGTCTGTCATCAGGCAGTGATCAGACGCCAGATATGGCTGATCATGGACTTCCTGCCAATCCTCTAGTCGAGCCAGCCTTGGCACCGGCTATCATACCCATTGCAGGCACCGAGGCGCAGTTCAGGGAGGAATTCTTAAGGATGATGCAAACCTTCCAGGGAGTTCCGCCTCCTGCCCCGTCAATGGCTGAGTTGACGCGGGTTTTCCAGAAGAAACATCCTTCTAATTTTTCATGGGATGGAGGACCTCAGGCTGCAGAGTCGTGGATAGAGGCCACACTGACCATATTTGATCACCTATAGATCCCTCTGGAGAAAAGGGTAAATCCAACTACTTATATGCTCCGGGACACCACCAAGAGGTGGTGGGAGGTTATCTCACAGGCAGGGAGTCAGCAAGATATGTCTTGGGACAAGTTTTGATGCACCTTCTATGACTACTTCTATCCGGAGACCCTAAGGGCCGATCGAGCCTGGGAGTTTATGAGTCTATAGTAGGGTACTCTCTCTGTTATGGAGTACTCGTCTCACTTCACTGAGCTGCAGCATTTCACACCGATCCCAGAAGGTGATGAGTTGTTCCTTGCTAGGAAGTTCGAGGACGGTCTCAGGTAGGAGATCCGTTCCCAGGTGAATATCTTCCAGTTGACTTCTTTATCCTCCATCATCAACCAGGCACTGATCACTAAGAGAAATCTCAGGGATTCTGGAGTAGTGAGCCAGGGCGGTTCGTCATCCAGATATGGTGTTCCTCCTACGAACATTAGAAAGCATCGCAGAGATTCTTCTCGAGGAGATCGAGGTTCGTGGGATGCATCTTCTGGCATCCAGGTTGTATTCTACCAGTGTGGTAGGAGTGAGCATACTAGGCCCCAGTGCCAGAGGGATCTGATGGAGTGCCGGTCTTGCGGCAAGATGGGCCATCTTCAGCATTTCTATCATATATTCTCATCTTCATCTGGTGGTAGGGGTTCCTCTATGACCCCGCGTTCTAGAGATGCTTCACCATTTTCCCACCAGTCAAGGAAATGGAGTTCTTCTGGCCGTTTAGGCCGAGGTGGAGGTCGCGGTCGTGGTGGTCAGTCACCAGGTCATCAGTGACAGCAGAGTGGATCATCTTAGAGCAGTCAGCTAGGGGCACAGGGCTGCGGTGTAGGCCAGTCTTTCACCGTGGAGCAGACCTATCAGGAGAAGGATCCCGGCCCTTCTACAGTTCAAGGTACGATCTTAGTAGCCTCAGTGTTATCTTCATCTCTTTTCGATACTGGTGCTTCCCAAATATTTATCTCTGTTGCTATCGTGGAGAGCCTTGGGCTCTGTATCTTTTCGTTTGCCAACTTGTTGACTCTTAACACACCTTTGGGAACGAGGACATCTAGCGTACGTCAGTGTAGAGAGTGCCCTCTCGAGGTTTTGGGGTGTCATTTCTTATGGGACCTCTATGTCCTAGAAATGATGGTTTATGATGTCATTCTCGGTATGGACTAGTTAGTCCCCTTCCAAGAAGTCATTGATTGCTATCGCCACAGGGTGAGTTTCGTATCACCAGAGGGTGGATCCTTCCTTCATAAAGGTGAGTGGTATGTCCAAGAGGGTAGATATGGACCAGAGCATCATGGTCTAAGGGAAGTTAGAGCCCAGATTGCCAGTCTTTATCTGGATGACCAGGGGAATTCACAGTTAGACTTTCCTCCAGTGGTGGATCGTTTCAGGAATGTCTTTCTAGAAGACTTTTCAGGTTTACCTCCAGAGCGTGAGGTAGACTTCTCAATTGAGCTCATGCCAGGAGCAGCACCGGTTTCCATTCCTCCTTATAGGATGGCTACACCTGAGTTGCAGGAGCTCAAGAAGCGGTTGGAGGAGTTGCAGGCAAAGGGTTTAATCCGACCCAATACCTCTCCTTGGGGTTCTCCTATCCTGTTTGCAAAGAAGGCAGATGGTACCCTTCGGCTTTGTGTGGATTATCAGAAGTTGAACCAGTTGATGGTCAAGAACCGATATCCCTTTCCAAGGATCGATGACCTCTTTGATCAACTTCGAGGGGCCCGGGTGTTCTCGAATATCGACTTGAGGTCCGGTTATCATCAGTTGCCCATTAAACCATCAAATATACATATTACAGCTTTCAGGAGCAGGTATAGTCTTTTCGAGTATACAATCATGTTGTTCGGTCTTACGAACGCACCTTCAGTCTTCATGGCACTGATGAACCGAGTGTTCCATCCGTACTTGGACTCCTTTGTCGTGGCCTTCATGGATGATATCTTGGTGTACTCTCACACTCGACACGACCATGCCACATATCTTGAGATTGTTCTGAGTACACTGATAGAGCATCGGTTTAATGCTAAACTCTCTAAGTGTCACTTTTGGATGGATCAGATTCACTTCCTGGGTCATGTTATCTCGGAGACAGGAGTGTCAGTGGACCTAGAGAAAGTGAGAGCTGTAGTTTCCTGGGAGCAGTCAAAGAACGTCTTTAAGGTGTGGAGTTTCCTAGGGCTGTCCGGATACTACAGACGCTTCATTCGGGACTTCTCGCGCTTAGCAGCATCGTTTATAGGTCTGAACAAGAAGGGGGCAAAGTTTTTATGGTCAGGTTCTTGTGAGTCAGCCTTTCAGGAGCTAAAAGGGAGGTTGATGTCAGCACCGATACTAGTCTTGTCAGAGCTGGGCAAGGGCTACACTTTTTACTATGACGCTTTAGGTATCGGGCTAGGAGATGTGCTTATACAGGGAGATGGAGTCGTTGCGTACGGGTCTCGGCAGTTGAGGCCACACGAGAGGAACTATCCGACACACGATCTGGAGTTGGCAGCAGTTGTACATGCCTTACTCTATTGGAGACACTATCTTCTGGGAGAGAACTTTGTGGTTTTTACTGACCACAAGAGTCTCAAGTATATCTTCACTCAGCGCGATCTGAATCTGAGACAGTGCAGGTGGGTCGAGTATCTTCAGTCCTTTGACTTCGAGCTCGCCTATACGCTGGGAAAGGGCAACGCAGTGGCTGATGCTTTGAGTAGGAGAACTCAGATTCAGGCAGTTCTGGAGGCCAGCAGTGAGTGGAAGCTTATGGATTTGTTCTCTAAGATTCATCTGGAGGTGCACGACAGGCAGGGATATACTGTCCTATCTTCTGTAGTTGTTACCTCTACACTTCTTGATCGGGTACGAATGAGGCAGCTATCAGACTCAGAGGGCTTGGTTCTGCGGGAGAGTGTGTCAGGAGGGGACCCTCTTACAAGATGGACAGTAGGTGAGGATGAGATCTTGCGTTTCCAGGGACATGTATGGGTTCCAGCAGACATACGCGAGGAGATGATGCGGGATTTTTATTCCTCAGTTTGGGAAGTTCATCCTGGCATCACCAAGATGTATCAGGATCTTCATCACCAGTACTGGTGGCTAGGTACGAAGAGGTATGTTTCTGGTTTTGTCATGAGATGTTCCACTTGTCAGCAAGTGAAAGCAGAACATCAGCGACTAGCAGGTCTCTTACAGCAGTTACCCGTTCTGGAGTGGAAGTGGAATGATGTCACGATGGACTTCGTGACTAGGTTACCGAGGTCACATCGGGGAAGTGATGTTGTTTTGGTCATCGTTGACAGACTTACGAAGGTATGACACTTCTTGTCGATCAAGGAAACCTTTAGTGTTGATGATCTAGGACAACTGTACATCCGAGAGATTGTACGACTATATGGAGTTCCACACTCCATTGTTTCAGACAGAGATGCGCATTTTACCTCTCGGTTCTGGAAAGGACTTTATAAGGCTTTGGGTACACAGGTACTTTTGAGAACAGCATACCATCCCCAAATTGATGGTCAGTCTGAGCGCACGATCCAGGTGCTTGAGGATATGCTCCGAGCTTGAATTCTAGACTTAGACGGTTCTTGGGAGAAGCATATACCTCTTGTGGAGTTCGCCTACAACAACAGTTTTCAGGCCACCATTTAGATGGAACCATACGAGGCTCTATACGGAAGGCCATGCCGATCACCCTTATGATGGATGGAGGCAGGAGAGGCAGCTTTGCTAGGACCTCGTCTTGTTCAAGAGACCTCATAGTAGAAAGAGTTGATTCGGAAGAGGATGGATACAACATAGTCTCGACAGAAGTCTTATGCTGATCAGCGGAGACGACCTTTGGAATTTGAGGTCGGAGATCAGGTTTTCCTACATGTCACACCGAGGTTGGGACACAAGAGGATTCAGAGACAGGGTAAGCTTTCACCGCGGTACGTCGGTCTGTTTGAGGTATTGGAGAGAGTTGGGTTGGTTTCCTATCGGTTGCAACTACATCAGAGGTACAGGGCGATGCATGGCATCTTCCACGTCTCTCAGCTCCAATGTTACTTTTCAGACTCGTCTCATGTCTTTCAGGCCGAGGAGGTTGAGCTTGAAGCAGATGCGTCGTTTGAAGAGCATCCTATCCGGATTGTCGATCGCAATACAAAGGTTCTCCGAGGCCGATCTGTTCCTCTGGTATGAGTGCTATGGCAACATGGGCGAGTACAGGACGAGACTTGGGAGAGGGAGGCTGAGGTTCGATCGCAGTGGCCGAAGCTGTTCGAGGATCCTTCTTCTACGTCCAACTAGGGAAATTCGGGGACAAATTTCTTTAAGGGGGGAATTTTGTAAGAACCCATATCTTTGTTTCAGGTATTTCTTTCCTTTTCTGGAGTTTTTGAGAATCTTTAGAGTTTCTGGAAATTTTTGAAGTACACGCCGTGTACTTTATGAGTACACGCCATGTACTCTTTTCCCACTCAGATCCGTGTTCGGGCCACACACATGGTGTGTAGGGGTGACTTGGAGGCCGATTTTGGCGGAGTACGGAAAAAACCACTACACGCCGTGTATTTTAAAAATACACATTGTGTACTTTTTTTCACTAAATGGACCGGGGTCATGCCTAATCGCCAGAATAATCTTCTTCTAGGCCTGGTTCGACTAGGAGATGTTGTACAACCATGAAACTTCTCCGGATTCCCGAGCCACCATCCGTTCTCCGATTCGAGATCTGTCGATTGTGTTGGAAGCGAAGCGATGAGTTCTTCCTTCTGTTTGAGCCTTGTTTTCCAATTCTTCCTCCTTCTAAAGTTATCTAAGGTTGAACATTTTGTGCGTTTTCTCAGATCTATGACGTTATAGGGAGAATCAGTCATCGTAGTTCAAGTATATCGATCTCCTAGGATTGAGGTAGGTGTTTTGTGCTATACCGTTCAAAGTCTCTGAGTTTTATGTGAAAATTCCACCAATACCCGTGAAAGGGGTATTGCGTGTTTACCTTTTGGCCCTTGTTGTTTTCCTGCCTTTCTTGTATGCTTGTGTAGAGGTAAATTTGACCATGTTAGAGGATAATTTTGTCGTGCTGGGATGTTTTTCCCTTTCTTTGTTCTCTTTACGACCTTTGGGTCTCGTTTTCCTTTGGCTGCTATACCTGTTTTCATACCTTGCAGTTATAGGATGAAGTGAAATTCATGACATGCTTGTTGCCTTGTAGACTATTTAGCTAAGTAGATCTATAGGTGTACTTTGGTTAACCAAGTAGCTCTATAGGTGTACTTTGTGCTTATAGCATTATTATGCACTGACTGGCATGGGGCTGAGAGAACCAAGTGTTGTAGACTATAAGGGATAGACCGGTTGATCTTCCTAGAGAGTCTTAGATATTACAGACTATAGAGGGGATGGACCAAGTGAGCTCCCAGAGAGTCTTGGATTTTATAGACTACAGGAGGGTAGACCGAGTGACCTTCCTCGGAGAGTCTTACCTTGTTTGAATCTCTTTAATAACCTTCCCAGTCTAGAGGAGTAATTGACCGAGTGAGCTTCCTCAGAGAGTCTGTGGTATACCTGAGGCTATAGGAGGAATTTAACGAGAAAGCTTCCTCAGAGAGTCTCTTGACCTTGGGGCTAAGAGGGTTAGACCGTGTGATCTTCCTCAAGAGATTCCTTGACTACCCTAGACTATAATGGGAATTGACCGAGTGTTATTCCCCATAGAGTCTCATAAATTCATATGACCAAGCCAGAGGGGTTAGGCTGAGTGCACTGCCCAGAGGGTTGTGGTACTTCTTGGATAGGACCGGAGGGGATGGCTGCGAGTACTTCCCAGAGGGTTTCTGGATTATTAGCTATTTGTCTCACTGTTTTTGATTGGTTGTGGATTGTTTTCTGCTATGTATCATCCTGTTTTACTGCTTACTGTTACTGCCTATTGCTTGTTGTTACTGTTTACTGCCTATTGTACTTTTACCTGCCATATACTCACTGACTGTTAGGTACAGATCTTCGGGTGAATGCCTACTGGGATTTTATCTCACACCCTGTTTGGGCCATGCTTTTGGGCCCAATCAGACTATGTTGTTATAGGTATAGACAAGGGAAAGCGCCCTTTGAATTCTGAACTTGATTTCTTAAAGCAGGAGAGCATGGGACCGAGCTTTGGCTTGCGATGTTGAGGATCTGTTTACTTTTATTTTGTACTTGTTTTGGTACTGTAGTGTTTTCCATCATTGTGACTTGTTTGGCTGCTTTCCTAGTTATGTATCATGCATCATTTCATATATACATATGTGCTCCAGTTTGTTGATTTAGTCTTCCGCTGTTATATTGTTTGTTATTACTGCTTCCACTATTTCTGTTTATTTTTCTTCTGATGTGTACTCTGCCAATGAGGGCATAGTTTCCCCTCTATCATACCAAGGCCCTCGCTGCTAGTCGGCAGCCTCTGGAATTTTGTGAAATGTGCTTGAGTCCATGTGACTAACCGGGTATGGGGCGCCTCTGGGTGGCTTCCGGAACCAGGATGTTACACTCAGGCACCAGGAGCTTCGAGGTTTTAATCAGTGGGGAGATGGCCTCAACAATATCCTTTCTATCCTTCTGGTGCCAGTGGCCTTTGTTCCTTTCCTTTAGGCTTGGGGATGATGTGTTTCTTTTGTGGGGTTCACGACCATCTTCATAATCGATTCCCATTGTCAATTTGAGCTCAGTTTGGTGTAGGTGGATAGGTTTAGCGTCATCCTTATCAGAAGTTGTCAGTGTGACAATTTCAACTGTCGGGAAAATAGTATTTTTCTCCACTGAGGGGAGATGGAGAAGTTAGAGGTTGACCTTAGGATGTCCCTCATTCTTAGGGACTGTGAAATTAGTGTATTGGTAGAGTTGGTTACCAGTAAGGAGGGAGAGGAGCTGGGAGTGGTTAGTTTCACGTAGTAGAGGCAGTAGTTTCAGCGACGCCATAGATTGTTAGAGGTGTGATCAATTTTTTTAGTAACCTTTATTGTGCTTTGTTTAATCCAGTAGTTTCACACTCCTATGTTTCACATAATCCATCCCATTATATGGGAATATACATAGATATGATTCTCATTCCCCTGGTGCTGAGTACGCCAGTCAGAGGCTAAACTAGCTTGTTTGATGTGTTTCGGGGGTATAAACTAATGATGGGACCACATCAGTCTGATGGGGATATCTTCTTGCTGTAGATGTAGTAATACAATTTCATCCTTGGTATTTATTTTTTTTATTGTATACATGTTGTTATCGACTACTTCCAGATGAGAGTCTTGTTTTCAAATGTGAATGGTCAGTGTGTGGTTTTCCTTGGTGAACAGGGTTGTTAGGTGGGTAGTCGACTTATGTAGCCCCTTCTTTCCTTATTGTCTAAGATATCAGTGGAATCAGTGGATACCGAAATGGTATAAGTTTCCAAGGTTTTTGGGTAGTTCCTATATGTTTTCCCCAATGTGGTTTTAATGCTACCCTATCGACATGATTTTGAGTTCAAGATAGACTTGCAGCCTAGTGTTTCTCCAATTTCAATGGATCCTTATCAGATGACACCCTATAATTTATGATAATTAAGTATGAAAATAGATTATATGATGTGGAAGGGTTTTATCCAGACCAGTGTTTCATTGTAGGGTTCTTCAATGTTGTTCTCCAAAAAGGTGGATAATGGTTTGAGGTTGTGCATAGAATACTGGAGGTTGAATTAGGTGATGGTCAAGAACTGTTACCCCCTTTCAAGGATAGATGATCTTTTAAAATAGTTTAGAGGGGCGATTTAGTTTTCTAATATTGATCTGTGGTCTGGATATCAGTAGTTAAGGGTGAAGGAGTGATATATCCTGAAAACTACTTTCATATGCAGGTATGGGCACTTTGAGTTTGTAATCATGCCATTCAGTGTTATGAACACACTAGTCATATTCATGGATCTTATGAACTCCATGTTCTATGAGTTCTTAGATAATTTCATCATCATATTCATCAATGATATATTAATATACTCAAAGTAAGAGGAGGAGCACACCGAGCATCTCATAATTGTATTTCAGGTTCTTCGATTCCACCATCACTATGGAAAGTTGTCCAAGTGTAAGTTCTAGACATGAGAGGAACATTTCCTTAGGCATGTGGTGTCTTAGCAGGGTGTGTAAGTAGACCCATCAAAGGTTGAATTAGTTGCTTCTTGGGTATCACCTAATAACATGGTATAGGTTCACAGTTTTTTTGGTCTTAGAGGCTATTATTGGAGGTTTGCAGTTCATTTCTCTCGAGTTGTATCCCCATTGAAATCTTTTACTATAAATGATCAAGAATTTTTGTGGAGTGATCAATTTCAAGGAGCATTCAACTATCTAAAGGGGAAGTTGTATAGTGCTCCAGTTCTCCGATTACCAAAGGTAGGGGTGATGTTTGAGGTGTTTTGTGATGCTTCCCATCTAGGTTTGGGATGCGTACTAATGAAACAACAGGAAGTGATCTCTTATTGGTCTATGAAGTCACTTCCTCGTGATTGTAACTATGCTACCCATGATCTAGAGTTGGAAATGGTGGTTTCCATGCTGAATTTGTGGTGGTATTACCTCATTGGGGAGTTCTATGTAGTCTTCATGGATCACAAGAGTTTGAGTATATCTTTTCCCAGAATGACCTAAATCAACAATAGTGGAGGTGGATGGAGTTTTTTTGGGACTATGATTTTGATATCTCCTACACCTCAGGAAAGGGAAATTTCATGTTTGATGCTTTGAGAAAAAAGTTGTGGAATGAGGTTTTTTGGGAATTTTTGGATGCTTGGAAAGAAATGGAGGAGTTGGTGGCCTTACAATTATATGCAATAGTGGATGGTGGTAAAGGTTATTTATTTCAGATGATGGTACATTCTTATCTAATGCAGTGGGTGGAGGAGTCTCAATAGGGGACTCAAAGGCAAAGTTATTGTGTGATCGTTTTGGCCATAGTGATACTCCGGAGGGGTGGTCGTAGGATGGTCGGAACTAGATGTTGTTTCATGGGAAGTTGTTTGTTCTGGTAGAAATGCATATTAGAGTCCTTTTTGTGTTTTATATATCACCCTTGGTGGTAAATCTAAGAGTTCCTAAGATGTACCATGGCTTAAAGATGTAGTTTTGGTGTCCCGGGATGAAACAGGCAGTGGAGGAGTTTGTGGAAAAATACTTGGTTTTCCAATAGGTAAAGGACAAGCATAATGTTCCTGGAAAATTTTTGTATCCCTTAGATGTTTCCAAGTGGAAATGGGATGATATATTGATATATTTCATCATAGGATTACCCAAATCTCAAGGATTTTATGATTCTATATGGGTGATATTATATCAGTTAATGAAATCTGCCCACTTATTAGCGATCAAGGAATCAGGTGTAGTGGATACCTTGTCTAAGAGGTACATAGATGAGGTGGTAAGTTTGGATGGAGTTTTGAGGTCCATTGTCTCAATTAGGGATGCATGGTTTACATAATGAGTCTGGAAGAGATTGTAGCATGATTTTGGGACTCAGTTACACCTCAACACTTTTTCCACCCTCAGACAGTTGGGAAGACGGAATGAACTATCTAGACATTAGAGGATATATTTTGGTCATGTATTTTAGAATTTTGTGGATCTTGGTTATAACAACTTACTTTGGTATAGTTTTCTTATAAAAATAGTTATAAATATTCCATCGACATGGATCCATTTGAATCCTTGTACGAAATACTGTTTCATTCACTGTTGTGTTGGACAGAGGTTGGGGAGACAGTAGTTCTTGGTCCCGATGTGGTGTAGGGAACAATAGAAAAGTTTTAGCTTGTTCATGAGAGGATTAAAGTAGTGTAGGAATATAAAAAGTCATATGTTGATCACATAAGGAGGCCCTTGGATTTTGAGGTTGGGGACCACAAGTTCTTGAACGTTTCCCCACAACGTGGGTAGTGGAGTTTTTGCAGAGGGAGTAAGCTTTTTCCCAGTTTTATTGAACCCTTTTAGGTATCGGGGTGAGTTGGCAAGGTGGTGTTCCAGTTGGAATTTCCACCACGGTTAGAGAGTATCCATGATGCCTTCCATGTCTCACAGTTTCTTTGGTATCTACATGATGAATATCAATTCATTGACTGGGGAGAGTTGGATATCAGGGATGACGTGACATTTATGGAGTAGCCAGTAGAGATCTAGGATCATCAAGAGAAGGTGTTACATGGACGGCCTATTCCCTTGATTCATCTGTTGTGGAGGCATGGTGGTCAAGAGGAGAGTACTTGCGAGTGAGAAATGCAGATGTGTTCCCAGTACCTAGAGTTTTTTGAGTTTTTTTCTCCTTTCTTTTGTTTTGTAATGTGATGTTTGAACCCTATTTTATAAAATGAGTTATTTTCCCTTGGTTTGAGATATTTTTGGTGTGATAAATTCCTCACATATAAAGAGGGGAAGACCATATTCCTAATCAAGGTGCATTAATTTTGATGCGATTAAACTCGTGTGGGAAAGCCAGTGCCACCCATAGTGGATAATATCTTGACATGGAGGACAAATTTCCCTGATTCGTATGTTCATAATAGTGTAGTTCATTGGTTGTAGCAGTTTCACAATAGTTGTGTAGAAATGTGGTTTTGTGAAAGGAGGTAGCTTGTGGTTATGGTATTTTGGTTGTGAGAAGTGTTTGTGTGGTCATTTGGGTTGGCATGTTAGTCTGTAAGTAGTGTTCTATATGTGACAAGATCTTTTATAGGTATCTCGTGAGGTGGTTGTTTGGACCCCTTTTTCCTCTAGGATTGGTTTTGGATTCTCGAGGGAGATAATTGTTTGAGAGGTATTTGATGTAACATTTTTTGCCTTCTTGGTCCATTACATTGTGAGTTTTGGTCATTTCAAGTGTTTAGAGGAGTCTTGGAGAGAGTTTGGAGAATTTTGGTTTCTCAAGACTGGAAGAAGGGGGTTACACACTGTGTAACTAGATTACACGACATAAAAGTTGGTTTTATGGCTTGTATTTGAGTTTTCACAACATGAAGACATTTTACATGGAGTGAAGAAGAGTTTCATGGCATTTAATATTTCAAGGTTAGAAAAATAAAATAAAATGAAGAGGTGATGTGGTTTCTGTGAAAACTGAATCATGGGTACTACATGATGTGAAAGGGTATTACACATCATGTAATAACCTGATCATGTGTAGTTTTAAAATTATTTTTCAGATAAAACCATATTCATTCAACCATGGTTTCCTTTTTCCTCTCATTTTGGGAGAACCCTAGGCACCCCAAAGCTTTCTTTGATCCCTTTCCCTCCCTCTTCGATTTGTTAATCCTGGTGGGTGTTCATTCAATCTGTGGTCAATCCCTAGCCAATTCTCTTCTCTTTCTCATTCGTTTTCTTCCTTTTTTCTCCTGAGGATCTATAGTGGAAGTGTTTCTTTGGTTTGTAGGTGTGCTTCATTGCGTTTTGATAGATCCTTGGTGTGGTATAGGTTGATCCATAGTTTTCATGGTGTGATTGTGATTCATAAGTGTTCTTATTTTTCCTACGGTTCACAACAATTAGAAATCTCCCTTGAGGTAGGATTTACTTTGTTTCTCTGATTTTTTGAATCATGTGGGGTGGGAATATGAATGTTTTCTTTGTGAAGATAGTTGAATATGGATTAAAAAGACAATTGAACTAGTTTAAGATCAATATATGGGGGCTGGGAAAAGTGATGCATGATCCTGCTTTGTTGTTTGTTTTTTATTAATATTGTGATTTGTATGGGCTAACTACCCACTGAAAATCATGGTTATTGGGGGACCTTGTTTTCACACTAAATGATTTATGGAATTTATTTTTTTCATTTTTGGTTGGACACTTATATATGGAAATTGGTTAATCATGTATATTCAGATAATGAATTGATACCCCAAGATCTTGCATTTTATGTGATAACCCTTGAATTGACAAGTGTAATTAAATAAGGACTGACCTGTTAAATCTAGAATTGTGTATTTCCTTCATACATGGGGTGATGTGATGTGTGGGTTTGTTCTAGTTTTTGGTGTAGTATGGTTGTGATTATGGTTGTGTGTTGTGGGATGGAATGAGTGGTGTAATATAATCTCAGGTCAGAGATATTAATTGAATGTGGGATGGATGATAAGTATTGAGCAGCAAGGCTATGAAACTGGTTGAATGGTATTGTTGGTATGGGGTTTTAACCATTAATAACATGTGGAAATATTCAACCCATATCTAGAAATTGATATATGATATATCATGAATGGGTTTTAAATGTAGATTCCATGGAACAATGTGTCTTTAATGTGGAGTCACCTTAATTTATCAGTCTCTTCACCTTCTGGAATAACTTTTACTATGTTGCATATTGTGTGTTGTTCTTAGTGGTTTCCCATCTAATTATAGAATGAATAAATAATTGATTATTAAATATTGGAATATCTTGGGTTGTATTGGATAATGAAATTAAAAATTTTAAATAAATTGGTTGGGAATGTGAAACGGGTTTTATGACTTGTTGTGTGGTGTTGTGAATTTAGAGGTAGCAGAAAAGGTGGCAGTGTTGTGATTTGGTTGTTTATTTTAGAACCCATAGGTTGGACAGTAGTGTTTTATATCATATGTATATACTTTTATTTCCTTGTGGTTTCTATTTTCACCCCACCCTAGTTGAGAACTATGTGTTGAACACCCCCATTATCATGGGGGAGGGTGTCTTTTCCAACATCCCAATGAGAGGATTGATGGTTGGTCACCCACTCTTCCATTAACCCTCTTCCAGGTGATGATGGACCAAGTTTCTTCAGGTGGGATGTTGTGATTTTGGTAGCTCAGGTGTCTGCGAGTGAGGTGGTTTGTTTCCGAGGTGTCTTCAGGATGAGTTGTGATGCTCTTTCTCAAGTGTCTTCGGGATGAGTTGTGATGTATTGTGGGGTCCATGTGTGTGTGGGTGGGATGTGTTGTGAGGCCCAAGTGTGTATGGGTGGGATTTTTTGTGAGGATCCAGTGTGTGTTGGAGGGATTTATTGTGAGAGACAGATGTGTGCATGTGAGATGTGATTTGGTATATTCAGAAGATGTGGGAGTTCCAAGACGTTTTACATTAGGGTTTGAGAGAATCTAATCAGTGGGAAAGTGGTGCAGGGTACCCTAACATTGATTTTCTTTACTTATATTAAATTAATTGACTTGTGTTATTTGGTGAGCATGACTTTTTGAGGTTGGTATAGTTATTATACCTATTATGTGTTTTTTGGTTCTGCTTTTTTTCTCATGGGAGCATTTGCATGCTTCCCTCACATGTGCACAATAGACTTTGGTTTTCTTACTGATTATACTCATATGCTCACCCTATGTATATAAAACCATTTTTAAGTTTCTAGTAGGATTTCATGGACCATGATGGACCTTACTAGATTGTATATTGATAGTTTAGGTGTCACTTATTATCTTTACTTTTGGGTATTTACTTTGGATATTTTTGTATTTGTACCTGTTCTATTTTAAAAATTCATATGGGATGGGTTTTATCTTTCTCTTATATATATATATATATATATATATATATCCTGGAGTTATATTGGGGATGGACCATCTTATATCCCAATCTTGTTTCATATAAAGGGTAATTTCTCCCATATTGTGATATTTGTACACCCTTGGTGCTAGTCTCCAACCCGAGGCTTACTGGAGGCGGGACTCAGGGGTCATTATCTCCCTTTATTCATTGTCATTCTAGGAGGGGTATCTTTGGAGGTAGGGGGTCATGACAATATATTATTCATATAAGACCTAATCAATATTTATATAAATATTTATAAATATTAAGATCTATATCATACTACATATTTTGATAAACTGAGTTGTATTTGAACATTTAATGGATTTCAAAATAATCCATTTTAAATAATAAAAAAATTATTGGGTATTCAATTTACCCCCGTCTTGAGATACTAACTTCAACCGAAAATTTATATTTATTATAACTTCATACCATAACCATATAAATATCTATAATATCATATATGATTAATTTAAAAAAATTTATCACTCATTTGTTAACAGTATTTTATTATTATCTTTGTTTTAGGTGTTAACTACTTCGTTTTTCATGTATGTTTTGATTGGGTAGTTTCAATCATTGCATATTTATCACGATTCCATCATCTCCAGAATTTTATTCATGATATAAATTTCATATATATCCAATATATATTTATATTCATCAATAAAATATAGATATATAAAAATGAATTACACCATTTCTAGAGATGCTAGGTCATACATACGTATGAATGTTGTTTTCAATTTTTGATTAATGGAATGAAAGAAAGGTAAATAATAATTCATACTAAAATGATAATTTTAATATCATATATATATTATATATTCATTAAATATATCCAAATTACCATCCATGTAAAGTGGAAATGAAAAACGAATCACATCGCATTATGGAGGTGGTAGTCCACACATATGCATGAGCAAAGTTATTATTTTCCAACAGATGGGAAGGGAATAAGGTAGATATGATATTATAATTTTAGAAGAATAATTATGTCATAAATATCAAATATGTTCATTATTTACATATTTATAACCACACAGTTAAGGTGGTTGTGAAAATGAATTACACTATTTCATGGAGACGGTAAGTCATACGTATGCACGAGCAATGTTCTCACTTTTTTATAGGATGTAAAAGAGATGTAAAATGCTTATACCATAATCATAATAACATATAATTATATATATATGATATTTTAATTATTATTTTAGTATAGGTATATTATATTTATAGTAAATACAAGAATAACTAAACTTGAAAGAGTCGGTAAAGATGATCACCTCTTCTTTAGTAGAATTTATTTAAATCCCTTCTTAAGGGACCTTATAATGGTCTTTTAAAAGATAAAAACCTAAAATTTGTGTCTAAATAATATAATAATATAATTTTTTAGGTTTTTTTCAATCTATTTTTCTCAATAAGTTGTAAAGAAAAGAGATAAAGAGTTTCATTTTATAAGTGAGGGGAGGGGCACTCTAGAAATTACTTAAATTGCTAAATTAATATAAATTAGTTTTCATGAAAAATAGACCCAAATTGATATAATTATGATATGATAATTTTATAAATAAAAAAACATACAATAAAATTTTTATTAGTTTTGGATATTTTTTTACCCACATCTATTATTTTTAACCCCTGTTAACCCTTTTAACGATTACTAGGATAAATTGTTTTCCCTCTTTAGGGGTCAAGAAAGTTACTATAAAAGGAAAATTAACCCATAAATGAAACATGGTTGATATTTTAAACCATATATAATTAAATTTGAATAATATATGATTTTTATGAATTAAAAATCATTTAATAAAATATTTTTTATTATAAAATATCATTAATGTCATATTTGGAAATACATGAAATGTTATAATATAATATGTGTCAAACTCTTGTCAAATGGTTCTAAAATGACATGTATTTTAATATAAGTAGTGTATGGTATTATTATATTCACATAATAAAATTCATAGAGTTTTAGATATCATTTTAAACCTTATATTTTGATTGAACCCCATGGTTAACTAGTTTTAACCTTAACCATGGTAATGACTTTTTTCAATATTAAAGGGTTATAATTTTACTTATAAGGTGAAAATAAACTCATAAATGGATAAGGGGTGAAATTTTAGACCATTTATAAACTTAATTGACCTCTTTAAAAAATTTCATATTTTTTAAATAATTTAATAAAAAAATTAATAAAAAATTTCATTAATGTCATTTTCAATACTATTCATTTAATTTGACTTTAAATCCATCAATATAGTAATGTAATTAAAATATAAACCTTTAATACATAGATAATAAGTTATATTTATCTTAAAAATTCATTTTAAACTTAAACTCACCTAAAAAATTACTTTTATAGTTTTTAATATAAATTATTTGATTTTTCTAATGCATGAACAAACATTATCTCAGAGTTGCGTAACCATTTAAGGTAATTATTTCATCACTAAAAATTAAAAATAAATTAACTTGATAAAAAATAATGAATATTTAAGATAACCATTTATAACTAGACATAAGTTGATTTTATCCATGTCAAAAAATATTATAGATATTAAAATCAATAAAGTGACATTTTTTACTTTATCTTTTACTTAATTATTAAAAAGGTAAAGATAAATTTTAAATGGAACCAAAAGGTTGTGTTTTGGAATTTTGGATGATTATGTATTATATAGACTTATCCAATGAAATAAATTCATGTCTCTGAATTAATATGAAGCCTTTTCACATTTTCTTAACCATAATTAACTAATTTACCCTTTACTAAGGTCATAAATTTAACCACGGTTACTATTCATAATTCTTAAAAATAAAAGGGATATATTTAAAAAAAATTGAAACCCCTAATTCCAAATATTAAATCCATTTTTAAATATTAAATATCTATAAGTTTCATAAATTCATTTTAAAATAAACCTAAAAAAATGAAACCAAAAACAATTTTCTAGAAAAAAATATTTTATAAAGAATAAAAAGGTTTTATACCAATATATATATATATATAATTAATTAAAATGAAATTAATTAGAAAATTAATAATATAAATGAAATAATGTTACTTTTAAAATAATTTTAACATAAAATGTAACTTTTTAAATGCTTGAAATAAAAATATTGTTTTCAATTAAAATATGTATTTTTAACTATTCAATTAAAAATCATATTTTTTAGAAAATTATAAAAATATGCTCTAATATAATTTTTGAAATGATGATTAAAAAAATGATATAATTTTTATCAAATATAATTTCTAAAATTTCTATAAAATAATTATAATATTCTCTCACAAAAAGTAATAACACCAATTTTTTAGGAAATCATATTCTTAGAGAATAAAATGACTCTACTAAAAATTGAGTTCTTATTTCCTAATAATTAATCGATTAATTTTTATTGATTTGTAAATTTATATATATTTCATAATGTTTTTGATCCCAGTCATTCCTTCTAATTTAATTTATAGGTTATAATGATTATATTTTAATAATAATATTTCATGGTTTTTTTAAGCTCAGTGTCGTGTATCTCATAAGTTATCAAATATAGTATTATTTTAAAATATAAATATATTACATTATAACCCCTTAAATAAATTTCACCCTCACAATTTAATCTTATTCATTAAAGTTTCAACCTTTTTTTAATACCCACATCATGTAGGGGGATAATAAAACTTCTTTTAAAAAGGAAAGGGGGAAATATAATGGTTACCTAAAATATCACGTATTATGGTTCCCAAATAAGAAGAATATTGGGCTGAAGTTAAAATATATAAATGGAAGGGAATAATAACTTCTAAGTACTAATAGTGAGTGATAGATATTAAATTCATGATAAAGTTAATGACCATAAAACTATAAATCAATCAGTGGTGAAAAAACCATCCATTCATCAGAAATAAAGGTAAAAGGATAATATTTTTATTTAAAGATACTCTTCATAAATTTGAGGGATTATTTTACTATCAAGATAAAGAACATAGGAATCTAAAAGATTTGATCAAGTATTTTTTATATAAAATTTAACATTTATCCCTAGACAATATAAAGTATATCATAATGTCATATAGAAAACATGTGAATACCTTGATCATTTATTATCTTAAAACATACTAATAACTCGAATCACTATAAAACCATAATGGAATCATAAATTCTTCCAAAAATTTACTATATCCTTATTCTTAAAATAAAATGATAGACTATGGAATATATTTCATAAATCCAAAAATGAAGTAAACCACTTTGTCCTCAAATCAATAGTTAATTACATGGTCATAAATACTATTCAATTTAATTTTATTAATGTTGTTCATCTATTTATCCTAATTAAACATTATTAACTAAATAACAAGCACATATTTTGGGTTATATTTCCCTTAATAACGTGTTCTCCAAAAATATCATCATACCAGTAAATAAGTTTTCTTGGTTATCGGTATCATTCACCATATTAAAATACTTAAAGAAAAACTATTTTGGGATAATCCTTGGATGTTTCAAGATTATTTTAACCAGAATATAATTTATAAAACACTTTGACAACATAATTATAAAAACCCAATACATAAACACTTAAATCATTACACTTCAATTATTGGAATAACATCATCCTTTATTTGGTCTAGGAGATAACCCTTAGATTAGGGAACTGACTCGAATAATTACCATGTTCCACACACTAATACATTAAACTATAAGTGGTACCTTATGATGAATTTCATATCTCTCCATAAATATATTCATTTTTCCTTAGAAATTAATCTCTCTCTACCCTTATTTTCAACACATAAAAAAATTTCTCATTCCACTAATACAATTACCTAAGTAATTATTCCCATATACTTGAAATGTGGGAAATTTAATCTTTATCCCTCCATGGTCGTCATGAAACTATATTTTCTATTATTAGGTGTTGTCACACCCGGTTTTTTTTCTTTTCATGTCATGGTTTTGATCTGGTTCATTGAAAATCCCGATCATTTTATTAGGTGTTGGGTGGGATTAATTTTGAGTTTTGAACTACCATATTTTTCTAATCACCCTAATTTGGTTTCTTCATTGCTTGTTTAGGAGTTTTTTGAGAAAGGGTCGTTACTTCATGATTTGGGCCAACCGTGAGCCCATTTCCAGATTTAAAAACATATATTGTTTCTTTTATAACTCATTAATTTTAATCCTTTTTAACAAATTACATTTCCCAATTGTCCTAAATTGACATATTAAAACTACCATATCCTTTTTTACCCCTTACAAATTCATAAGCATGGTGAATTGGAGTTATTTATTTAGGTATTGGGCTAGCCCATAGGCCTATTTCTATTTTTTAAAAAAATAATTTGTTTATTTTATATATAATTCATTTTTTATTATTTTTTGGTGATTAAACCTCCCAATATAAGAAAATTCCCCTATCCTCACCCCCATTATCTATTTTACCTCTTTGGAGCTCATATGAGTCACAGATTAGGGAATACTTCCCGATGTCTCTCAAATCATCTAGAATCACAAAGGTAAATTCTTTCATCCATAAACCATTACATTCGTACTATTTTTTCCAAAACTAATCTATCCCTGGTTCTTCCAGATCTTAGGAGACTCTCCAAGAAGTTTAAAGCCATTATATTTTCTCTAAGGGTGCATATCTAATGGAAGACGAAGAGTTTTCTAGTTGAAAAGGTGATATTCCTTCTCCTTTCTCCTCCCTCTTCTTCCTCATTTCATTATTTCTTGGTTTTATAATATCCACTAAAAATTATTGACCTATAGTTATTCTATCCTATGATTTTTATGGGGTTTTTGTTGTTTTAGGTTGGTTCGTCATAGGTTTAGGGTTTGTAAACTCTCTGATGGTGATATTGGGTGTGTGTTTCCATTACGTCAAGGATTTGAGGTAGGATATCCATTGCACATGCCTTTATATTTTAATATTAATCATTTTTTTATTGTTTTCATCTGATATATGTGTTTATTATTATTTTTCAGCATTTTTATATTTTTCTTGGTGTGAAAAATGTTTGTTTAATCCTTGTTTTTTGAAAGGTAGTGTTATTTTGTCATAAAAGTGCACACCAAGTGTTTTTTTAAATGTTCAACTATATTTCAAAACTATTTAGTGAGTTTTAGAACCTATTTTATGGTATTTTTAATATTTTATAGTAGCTTTTATAAAATATGGCATGCAATTGGTGTTTTATTCTTTGTCAAGTACTTAAAATAAATTTTTTTGTTTAAAAGGGCATGTCATGTGTTCAGTAAATTACCTGGTTGGCTTTTATGTGTTATGTTTGATTAAAAAATTATTTTTTTGTATTTATAAATGAATTTTAAGAATGATAAATGGTATTTTGGGTCCTCATATGTCTTTCCAATTTTTATTTGGTTTTACAAACCAATGGGTTTTGGTTTACAACATGTTTTGGACCGAGTTGTCGGAAAATGGCTCGTTTCACATAATTATGAAAATAGTTGTGTTTTGAATATATAACCTGAATGTTTTAAGAGATTTATGAATGTGTTTTTCTGCTGTAAATGGTGTGTATACACCTCCTTAATAAAATTGAAATACATATCTTGGTCAAAGGATAGATTTGAGAAAGGCTTAAAGGCCCGTTTGGCATTTGTTTTTTTGTAAAAATGGTTTCCATGTGTATTTCATGTTCTATCTTCTGGGGAAATTTTATTGTCCATGAAAATGGTTTATTAATTGTTTTGGGGGTAGAAAAATATGTTTTTTTATATTATTTATGGGTTTTTGGCCTTAAAAGATCATTTTTGAATGGATTTTATGTGCAAGGCCTCGTTATACTCCTTGAAATTGTTTTACAAATCTTTTTAATGATTTATTGATTCGTGAAAGAAATGTGAAGCATGTTTGCATGATATCTATGTGTTTATGGTTTGGTAATGGAATTTTTATGTGAAGGTGTATTTGATAATATGTGTAACTTGATTGAGCACTAAAGGGAATCCCAGGTATCTAGGTGGGCGGACGTGTACTAGTATGCTAGTGATCCCGTGGGGTTTGGCCCCTATTTCACGTAGCAAGTTTGACGATGACAAAAAAAACTAAACTATGATGATGATGATGTTTGGGGACCACTTGGTTATGGTTATTATATCTACTATTGCCTCATTTTCATGAGAACAGATATTTATTATCGTTACTTTCACCGAGATACGAGGTACCTGGGGCTCACAACTAACTAGTTCCTAGTGGTGTTCCCGCAACTTGTGATCATTAGCTATTTTGTAATCACCATCATCATACGATGTGTTTGGTTGGTAAATTCAGTAGTGTGTGTGATTTATTTAAAAGTTTATATTCTTTAAATCATCCCTCTTGAAAACTATTTTTATTTTGAAGTTTCACCTCTTTGAAAATTTTTACTAGCATTCTTGTTTATAAAACATGCAAGTTTTTGTCTGGTAATTTTTTTATATAGTGTGGGACAGCATTTGGAAAACATACCATTATATCTTGTATTTAAAACTTTAAATTGATGTTTTTTTATTTTAATGGATGTTCATTGGGAATAGAATATCGGGCTAACCTACTGATTTTTAGTACTCACGCCTATAGTCTTCTTCTATTTTTATCCCTTGTGCAGATTTCAGCTTGAGTTTGATCACCTTGGGTGACATGTGATCATTATGTTGGAGAGTGACCAGACGGGTCACATGGAGTTAGTTGGTTATCAGGTTTGGTCAGATGAGCTATTGGTTTAGTTGTACTTTCAGTTTCTTGTACAAATAATGTTCAGTTCAGATTTTATATAAATGTATTTTTGGCTGTCATTTTCTTTCCACTGTTTGTTTTATTGTTTATATATGGGAGAAACCATTCCCCTATGTACTCTATTGATTCCCTTAGTGCTTATCTCCATCCCGGGAGGATCGGGAATGCCTCTCGGGACTTGTCGCGGGTTGGCCCTTGTGACCGGTTCAGGGTCGACTCAGGCTAGTTCGTGACAAAATGGTATCAAAGGAGGTCGGATCTTAGAATAACTTTCTTTTTAGAGTGCCCTTGTTATTTGGGGGTATATAAAGGTTTATAGAGTAGGATTTTTGGGACTTGAGTGGTAAGTGCGGGAAGAGGGTTGCGAACTCTTGCTCGTTCTGATCCTCGAGTTTCCACAGGATGTCTGGTTTTATTAGTTTCCTTTATTCTTGTTGATTGTTTGTTGTTGGGATATGACAAGGGGAGTATGAATAATGGCCTCTGTGAAATCGTAGGGCCTATAAAACCATGTGGAGTTGGGTCATAGTCCTAATAATCCTCTCTGTGTTGGTGTTGTGTTTGACATATGGCCACCAACCATATGGTCATGTCACCCACCGACACTAGTTCCCTTTTGTGGGTTTCTTGGACATTTATTGAATTCTGAATCTTAGTTTTAAAAATACTTGTATGAGAATTGTAAAATTGGGTTTTAAAGGAAGGATTGGATTTTTAAAAGTGTAAAAATGGGTCTTCAAAAATTAAATATAAGATTGGTTTTGGAAGGTTGTGTTTTTGTAAAAAAATAGAAAGTGGAAATGATTTAACGAGATTGGATTATCTATAATCTAACCTTGTGGTTTGTTGGAATAAAATGTTTTAAAATTGTGAATCATTTTAATTTGATTATGAATCTTTATTTTAAATGGGGTGTTTTAGGATGTTGAAAAGTGTTTGAATCTGATGAATTGGTTTTGGAAATAGGTTTTTGAGTGGTTGGTGTTTTCCTAGAAAGGGTATTAGTCTCAATGACCATCAGATTATGAAAAGATACCTTGCTGAATTTTAGAAAATGGGAAGGGGTTGTTTGGGGTATAATTGTTGTTTAAAAGTTATTAAAAATGAAAAGGGGTGTTTTTTTAAGAAAATTGTTCTTGATGAAGTGTGGTTTGTTTTTTGAAATATGAAAATGGTTTTTTTGACATGGTGGTTGGTGTTCCTTTTGAAGGTACATGATTTTTTGAATGTTTTTGTTTTGTTTTAGCCTTTTTTGTTTTCATGGGTGCTCACAAGCAAGGTTTTGTTGATATCTGGAAGGATGGCCTATATGGCATGGCGTTTGAGTGCCTAGGATGGCATGGAAATGTGCATGTGGGTGAGACTTGATGAAACACCATTGGTGAATGTTGAAACCCACCAAGTTAGTTTTTTTTCAAAAATGTTTTAAGCTGAAAAATTGTGGCCTTTGTTTATAAAACAATGGTTATGTGGATAGTTTATTCTATGTCTTAGAATATTTTTTTTATTCAGTAAGCTTCCTTGTGATCTAGAAGTCATACTCTTGTTGTATCTTGAGATGATATCTTGTTGGTGGCTCAGTTTTGAAGTAATGTTCATTGGGTTTCTAAAGATGTGTTTGATGTTATGATGTGGCCATGAATAGTCCTCTGTTGGAAATATTTTCTATTTATCAAACTAAGGATTCATTTAAAATGTTAAATCCACCTCTTAGAATGATACCTTAAAATAGAGAGCTGTTTGGGCCCAATTTAAAGTGTCTTCCCTTTATGTTGATTCTCTAGGTTGTAGTAGTTGTGCTCGGTGATGTTTAGTGGGTGTTTTTGTGTGCCTTGTTCATTCTGATCATCATTCAGAGTGAAATAATATAGTGTTTTGTACCACTATATTCTTTTTTTGATAAAAATGTGTTGTTGAGGAAGAGAGTTTCATGGTGTCTCTTGATCTATTATTTCTTCCTGGGAGTGTTATATGGTACTGTGTGGAACTAAGGGATGGAGTACAAGTTGGGGATTATCAAAGCCTGACTGCGAGTCAAGAGATGCTCCAGCCATCAGAGCTCTAGTCATAGGTTTTAGAGTGAAGCTGGAGCATAGTCAGGAGTCCTAGGATTGTGGGTAGTTTTGCTAAGATCATACCTATACCATTTCCATGAGGTAGTTACTTTGTTTCTTTTTTGGTTTCAATGGCCCAATGATTGGGTCCCCTTCCCTCCCATCCCTAATTGGTGGGGGTTTGGATCCATGCAGAGAGTGTTGGCCCAGTTCTTGTTGCCTCCATTCGAAAGTGGGTGGCTTAAATGTTCATGTTGTGTTCATATCAACTTGGGTTGGTAGGTTATTACAGGAGAGTTTTGGTGGGATTGTGTGAGTGAGGCCCGATTATATCTCATTTTGAATTCTTGTTTGTTCATTGCTAGTTGGGTTCTAATAGTGGGGAGACCCACCACGGGTCTCATTGATTTTTCCTCCTAAGAACTTATCTAGTGATAGTTGTTTCTTAATGGTGGGGAGTCCATCCCACAATCCATTGGAATCTTTGTTTTTCATGAGTTCTCTTTGCTTTGGGTGATTTTTGGGTTCATTGGTAGAAGGCCCAACAATTGGGTTCTTGGTTTGGTTGTGGAGGTAGTGACCTGATCTTTCGGTTGATTCTCAATAAGTGGGTGAGAGTTGGTGTTTTGGTTGAGTTAAGAGGATTAAGTTCCATTAATTTTTTATGGTGTTTCATTGTATTAGTATGCTAGACTATATAGATAATGAATCGTTAGGTGTTGATTAGTCATCTGGAATGTGCTATGTCTTTCTAGGGGCGGAAAGCTTTAATGGTGGGGAGATTTGTCACACCTGTTTTTTTTTTCTTTTCATGTCATGGTTTTGATCCAGTTCATTGAAAATCCCATCCATTTTATTGGTTGTTGGGTGAGATTAATTTTGAGTTTTGAACTACCATATATGTATAATCACCCTAATTTGGTTTCTCCATTGCTTGTTTAGGAGTTTTTGGAGAATGGGTGGTTACTTCATGATTTGGGCCAACCGTGAGCCCATTTCCAGATTTAAAAACATATTTTGTTTCTTTTATAACTCATTCATTTTAATAATTTTTGACACATTAAACTTCCCACTTTTCCTACACTGGAATATTAAAACTACCATATCCTTTTTGACCCCTTATAAATTCATAAGCATGGTGAATTGGAGTTACTTATTTAGGTATTGGGCCAGCCCATAGGACCATTTCCAGTTTTTTAAAAAATAATTTGTTTATTTTATATATAATTAAATTTTTAATATTTTTCAGTGATTCAACCTCTCAATAGAATAAAATACCCCTATCCTCACCCCCATTATCTATTTTACCTATTTGGAGCTCATATGAGTCACGGATTAGGGAATGCTTCCCATTGTCTCTCAAATCGTCCAGAATCGCAAAGGTAAATTCTTTCATCCATAAATCATTCCATTAGTACTATTTTTCCCACAAATCATCTTTCCCTGGTTCTTACAGATCTTATGAGACTCTAAAAGAAGTTTAAATCCATTCACTTTTCTCTAAGGGTGCAGATCTAATGGAAGACAAAGAGTTTTCTAGTTGAAAAGGTGAGATTCTTTCTCCTTTCTCCTCCATCTTCTTCCTCATTTCATTATTTCTTGGTTTTATAATCTCCACTAGTAATTATTGACCTATAGTTATGCTATACTATGATTTTTATGGGTTTTTTGTTCGTTTGGGTCTGGTCGTCGTAGGTTTAGGGTTTGTAAACCCTCGGATGGTGATATTGGGTGTGTGTTCCCATTACGCCAAGTATTTGAGGTAGGATATCCCTTGAACACACCTTTATCTTTTAAGATTAATCATTTTCTTATTGTTTTCATCTGATATATATGTTTATTATTATTTTTCATCATTCGGATAATTTTCTTGGTGTGCAAAATGGTTGTTTAATCCTTGTTTTGTGAAAGGTAGTGTTGTTTTGTCATAAAAGTGCACACCAACTGTTTGTTTAAATGTTCAACTATCTTTTAAAACAATTTTGTGAGTTTTAGAACCTGGATTATGGTATTTTTAATATTTTACAGTATATTTTATAAAATATGGCAAGCAATTGGTGTTTTATTCTTTTTCAAGTGCTTAAAATAAATTATTTTGTTTAAAAGGGCATGTTATGTGTTCGGTAAATTGTCTGGTTGGATTTTATGTGTTATGTTTGATTTAAAAATTATTTATTTGGATTTATAAATGAATTTGAAAAATGATAAATGGTATTTTGGATCCTCATATAGCTTTTCAATTTGGATTTGTTTTTACAAACAAATGGGTTTTGGTTTACAACATGTTTTGGCCCGAGTTGTCGGAAAATGGCTTGTTTCACATCCTTATGAAAATGGTTGTGTTTTGAATATGTAACTTAAATATTTTAAGAGATTTATTAATGTGTTTTTATGATTTAAATTGTGTGTATACACCTCCTTAATAAAATTTAAATGCATAGCTTTGTCAAATGATAGTTTTGAGAAAGGCTTAAAGGCATGTTTGGCATTTTTTTGTAAAAATGGTTTCCATGTATATTTCATGTTCTATCTTTTGGGGAAATTTTATGGTCCATGAAAATGATTTATTAATTGGTTTTGGGGATTAAAAATCTGGTTTTTTATGTTATTGATGGGTTTTTGGCCTTAAAAAGCATTTTTGAATGGATTTTATGTGCAAGGCCTCGTTATACTTCTTGAAATTGTTTTACGAATATTTTTAGTGGTTTATTGATTCGTGAAAGAAATGTGAAGAATGTTTGAAGGATATTTGCATGTTTGTGGTTTGGTAATGAAATTTTTATGTGAAATGTATATTTGATAATATGTGTAACTTTATTGAGCACTAAAGTGAATCTCGGGTATCTAGGTGGGCGGATGTGTACTAGTATGCTAGTGATCCCATGGGGTTTGGCCCCTGTTTCACGTAGAAAGTTTTATGATGACAACACTAACTAAAATATGATGATGATTTTGTTGGGGGACTACTATGTTATGGGTATTGTCCCTACTAGTGGCTCATGTGCACGAGAACAGATATTTATTATGGTTACTTTCACCGAGATACGAGGTACCTAGGGCTCACAACTAACTAGTGCCTAGGGGTGTTCCTATGACTTGTGCTCATTGGATATTTTGTACTCACTGTCAGCATAGAGTGTATTTGGTAGGTAAATTCAGTAGTGTGTTTGATTTATTTAAAAGTGTAAATTCTTTAAAGCATCCCTCTTGAAAACTATTTTCATTTTGAAGTTGCACCTCTTTGAAAATTGTTACTAGCATTCTTATTTATAAAACATGCAAGTTTTTGTCTAGTAAATTTGTATATAGCATGGGACCTCATTTGGAAAAAATACCTTTATATATTGTATTTAAAACTTGAAATTGATGTTTCTTTTATTTTAAAGGAAGTGCATTGGGAATAGAATATTGGGCTAACCTACTGAGTTTTAATACTCACGCCTATAGTTTTCTTTTGTTTTTGGCCCTTGTGTAGGTTTCAGCCTGAGTTCGATCACCTTTGGAAACATGTGATCATTATGTTGGAGAGTTACCAGACGGGTCACATGGAGTTATTTGGTTATCGGGTTTGGTCAGATGAGTTGTTGGTTTAGTTTTACTTTCAATTTCTTGTACAAATAATGTTCAGTTTAGTTTTTGTATAAATGTATTTTGGGATGTCCTTTTATTTCCATTGTTTGTTTGATTGTTTATATATGGGTTAAATCATTCCCTTGTATATTCTATTGATTCCCTTGGTGCTTGTCGCCATCCCGAGAAGATCGTGAATGCCTCTCTAGACTTTTCGCGGGGTGGCCCTTGTGATAGGTTCAGGGTCGACTAGGGCTGGTTCGTGACAGGTGAGTTAGGAAACTCATCCAAGATGATATTATTAATCATATAAAAATATATATGATTAGTCATAACCACAAAGTTTATCCTTCCATATCCCCTTTTATTTGGTTTCTCATGAGGATAGTCATTCCATTGTTTGTCACATTCAGAATTAACATGGTTCTTTCTAGTTCCAACCATTGATTAAAACCAAAAAACATAGTGTGAACATCATTAATCATAGTTATAAATAATTAATATCATTTATATGATTTCTAAGTCATGAAAACGTATTTTCAATATAAGACACTTTAGGTTTAACCTTGGTCATTCATGGTCATCATCTAATGAAATCTTTCATAATGGTTTATAAATAAAATATGAGTTAACCCACACATATCCCCTAGGAGTGTTAAACTAGATGTGTAGTATGGGCACACTAACCATGCACCATAATTATGGTCAAGATATATTCAACCAACTATTTTTGAGGTTATTACCCCTAGATGATTTTTTTCTAAAACCATGTCTAGTTGTAGTATCCAGATATAGATGTATTTCTAGGAAAACCATATAATCTCAAAACTTTAGTACATTATCCTATACTTATAATTATCCTAAAATCCGATCATATAGTTATGTTTTCTAATATATGTTTTACTAAATATATTTCCTCAGGTTTCTACTAAACTTACTCTGATACAAAGAGTAATAACCCTGACTCGAGTAACACAGAGTCATTATATTCTTTATTACATTTTTATAATATACAAGGGATATTACCATATAGAATCGACCAGTTAATTAGTATTGAAGAACCGTATATATACATGATTCTCATATTAAATTGGAAATATAAAATACATAGCATAAGAAAAATTCTCAAGTTCTTGGTATTATTCATAATATACTTATTTATATTCTCAGTAATGGAAAATAAATAAAGGGTGAGGTTAGTTTCTCAATAATGATTATGTGCAGTGGAATTTATCATGAGTAAATAAGTAATAATTAATATGGAAAGATAAATAACTCAAAGCACATTCCATTTAATCAATAACTTAAGCACAAATTTTTTCACAGATAATATCAATGAAATAATATCATAGATAATAATAAATGAACTATCAATGAAGAAAATGATTAATATTTTATTTCACGATATCATACATAATGATATCTTTATCATAAAATCCTTATGCTAAGATAGTTTAATTAATGGGTAAGTATACACTAAAACCCCATTTAATAAGATTGGCCAACTAGTTTGCCTCATGAGAACTGTTGATGCATCGAGGGGCTATCTATAATTGGGCCATACCCATCACTATATGTACAATGAATTTATTACATATTGAATGATCAATTTATTTCATAAACAATATGCCATATCAGTAAATATATGTATTGAGTAAAGGATAAGTAATATTAAGATTTCCCCATTCAATCAAATAATATTCATTACAAAAAACTATATATATAAATGGTATATTGTTTAGTAAATAATCATATCCATGATACAAAGAATATGGATATTTAAGAGTAATGTAATGTATAAGGAAAAATGATCATAAGAAAGTGAATGTTTCAAGATAAATTTAACCACCATAAGATTAATAAGAGATAAAAGATGACCATCAATTCATCAGAAATATAGGTTTTATAATAAATTTAAGTTTTTTGGAGAATAGAAGAAAATACAATAAAAACATTAAAATAAGTTTTCATTGAATTTTTTTATTTATAAAACCAATAAAAACTTATAGAAGAATCTAAATAGCATAAAACAGTTATGGTTGCTAGAAATTATATTAATGTTTTATATGTTAAAAAACATTCCTTCTGACTTTTTATAAAGAAAGTTGAAAATGTCCCTTCCAGAATACATTAAAAAGATTAATTTCAAACCTTTTAAAAATTATAGGATTTCATAAATTGTTCTTAATAAATCATTTAAGTAAATAAAAAGTAATTTTAAAAATATATATATATATTGACATGGAACAAAAATATACCATATCAAAAATAGAAATAAGATTAGTTTTCTGTTTAAATGTTACTTTTATTGATTAAAGTTAAAAATAGAGAAAGAATAGGAATAAAATATGGAAACTCATTAAATATAGAAAGATTTTATGAATATTATATTATAATATTCTTTCAATGAAAATAAGATCCATCCCAAAAATGAGATTTTAAAATAAATTCTCATCTCTTTGGTGACTTTTAAATTGTAACCCCTTGAAAGAGTAAACTTAAATTGAAAATTTAATCATAATAAGTAAATATATATTAATTTTAAATACCTAAAATAGGAATTATATACACCACATAAAAATAAATAGGTGCATAATTCCCAATATATCTCAATGGAGTGGAAATTGAGATAAAATCCCTTACAAATATTGTATCATTGGAGTGAGAATTTAATCAATGAAGTGATTGTGAGTAAAAAATTTAAATACACAAAAATAAATTGGAAATACAACATAATGTATTCATAGGTAATTTCAAACATAATAATGTCATAAAATAGTAAATTATGTAGAAGTATAACCCAATAAATAGAAATTGAGTTAAGAAACCCCTTACGTCATGTTCAGTTTTCCTCATAAGTAATTTTAAACTCCTATATAATAAATTTATATTTATTATAATTAAATTATATAAACATATACATATCTATATTTTAATATATAATTCATTTATAATATTTTATCACTTTTTTGTTAACATTATTTTATTTTTATCATTATTTTAGGTGTTAAATTATTCATTTTTCATGTATGTTTTGATTCGGTAGTTTCGATGCTTGCATATTTCTCATGGTTACATCATATACCAAATTTTATTCATGATATAAATATAATATATATCCAATATTTATATTTATATTCATCTATAAAATATATATATAGAAAAATTAATTAAATAGTTCATGAAGATGGTAGGTTCTACGTATGCATGAACACTATTTTCAATTTTCCAGTGATGGAAGGAAAGAAAGGTAAATAATAATTAAAATTTATAGGATCATTTTAAAATAATATATTTATTATATATTAATTAAATATATCCTTATTACCACCCATGTAAAATGAAACAGAAAAACAAATCATATTGCTTTGTGGAGGTTGTTGTCCACACGTATGCATGAGCAATTTTATCTTTTTCCAAAAAATGGGAAGGTCAGAACATAGATATGATATTATAATTTTAGAAGAATAATTATTTAATAAATATCATATATATTCATTAGTTTCATATTTACAACCATCCAAGTAAATTAGTGATAAGAAATGGATTACAACACTATGTGGAGACGACAAGTCATACGTACGCACGAGCGATGTTTTCGCTTTTCATAGGATAGAAAAGAGATAAAAAATGGTTGTAAATTAATCATAATAACACCTAAATATATTTATTATTTTATTTTAGTTAAAATAGATTTAGAGTATGTATAATAATAAATAAACTTTAAAGGGTTAGTAAAGATGATTACTTTTTCTTCAGTAGACTTCCTTTAGATCCCTTCTTAAGTACACATAGAGTGGTGTTTTAAGAAGAAAAACCCTTCTAATTTGTGGATACAGAAGTTAATAAGAGAATTTTATATGGTTTTCAATATCTATTTTTCTCAAGGATATTTAAATAAAAGATAGAAGTGATATCCTTTTATAAGCGAGAGGAGAGGCACCCTTGTAATTACCCAAAGTGTTAAATTAATATAAATTAATTTTCAAGTAAGAATAGAACCAAATTGATATTATTTGAATATAATATGAGTATGAGTCTAAATAATATCATCCAATAAAATTTTTACAATATTTAGCTATTTTTTTAACCTTATCTCTTAGTTTTAACCCTCGTTGACCTTTTTGATGATTATCACAATAACATAGTTTTTTTACACTTTAGGAGTCAATAAAGTTTCTATAAAAGGAAAAGTGACCTATAAATATAACATGGTTGATATTTTCACAATATAACATTAAATTGGATGAATATAATATTTTTATTAATTTCAAATCATTTGATAAAATACTATTTATTATAAAATATCATTAATGTCATTTTTGAAAATACATGAAATATTATAATATAATGTGTGTCTAACTCCTATAAAATGGTTCCAAAATGACATGTATTATAATATAAGTATAATTTAGTCTAATTATAATTACCCAATAAAATTGATGTAGGTTTATATATCATTTTAAACTTTATCTTTTGGTTTAACCCCTTTTTTAACCAATTTTAACCTTAACTGTGGTAATGCCTTTTTCAATATTAAAAATTTATAATTTTACTTCTAAGGTAATGGTGGGATAATAAATGGAAAATTAATAAAATTTTAGACCATTTATAATCATAATTTTCCTCTTTCAATACTTTTATTATTTTTTAATAATTTAATAAAATATTATTTAACATAAAATATTATTAATGTCATTTTTTGACATTATTAATTTAGTTTGACTTTAAAGCCATAAATATTGTAATGTAATTCAAATATAAACATTTAATACACATTTAATATGTTATATTTATCTTTAAAAATATTTGTACACTTTAACTCATCCAAAAAATATTACTTTTATAATTTTTAATAAAATTTACTAGATTTTTCTACTACTTGCACAAGCACTATGTCAGCATTGCGTAGGCATTTATGATAATTATTTCATCCATAAAAATTAAAAATAAATTACAATGACAAAAAAATAATTTATTTTTTAAATAAACATTTATAACCAAATGTAATTTATTTTTATCTCTTTCAAAAAATATTATATATTTTAAAAGCATGAAAGAGTTATTTTTACTTTATCTTTTATTATATATTAAAAATGTAAAAATCAAATTTAAATGAAAAAAATGTAATATTTTTAAATTTTGGATAATTATGGTTAATAAAATCATAAAATTAAATAAATTATGGATTTTGAATTAATTTTAATTTGTATCACATTAATTTTAACCCTAATTAACCCATTTACCCTTTATAGAGGTCATAAATTTTACCACGGTTATTATTCATGATACCAAAAATAAAAGTGACCTATTTAGAAAATTTAGACCTCATTATTCCAAGTATGGAATCCATTTTTCAATATTCAATCTCTATAAGTGGTGGAAAATAATTTTAAAATAAACCTTTAAATCATGATGAAAAATGGCTTCCTATAAAAAATGTTTTCTTAAGTATAAAATGTTTTTATAACAAAATACATATAAAAGTAATTCTAATGAACTTAATTGGATGATTAATAATATAAATAAACTAATTTTTATTTTAAAATTATTTTAAAAAATTTAATTTCTAAAAATCTTGAAACAAAAATACAATTTTCTCTAAAAATATGCATTGTTTACTATTAATTAGAAAATCAAACTTTTAAAAAAATCTCAAAAAATAACTCCAAGATAATTTTGAATTTATGATTTCAAAAATAATATAATTTTTATAAAATATAATTTCTAAAATTTCCAGAAAATAATTATAATACTCACTCAAAAAAATTAATAATTTTTTTTGAAGAAAATGTATTAAAAAAAGAATAAAATAACTTCACTAAAAATTGAGTGCTTATTTTCTAATAATAAATCAATATAATTGTATTGAGAAGAACCTTTATTTATATTTCATAATGTTGTTAATATTATTCATACCTACCAATTAAATATCTAGGTTGTAACTGTCATGTTTTAATATTAATATTTCATGATTTGTTTAAGCTTGGTATTGTGTATCTTGTACGCTATCAAACATAGTCATCTTTTAAAATATTAGGATATTACATAGGTATCTTAATTAAATTTTTACATATATTATTATCAATTATATTATTAATCTTTATATAATGGAAGATTTCTCTTATTAATTTTTTTCTTTCTAGTTTTCCTTAAATCAATCATTGTTCACCTTCATCATCTTGTATCTATTTTCATTACTTCGTGCACTTTCACCACTGGTTTTCCATCACTTCAATTTTTTACATTACTCAACCACATTTTTTTATTTTTATTATTATTCTTATTTTATCTTATTTAATATTAGATAGAAATTTACATTCTCTATGTTTTGACCCTCCTTTCCACTAGCTAGGTGTAATTAGATCTTTTTAAATTATATTTTTGGGAGAGTTTAATGAAACTCTCATCAAATTTAAAATTTAAAATTTAGAATCTAATTAACATCTTGTTTAAATAAAACCTTTGGATTTAAATTTCATAATATCTCATCTATTTAATTTCAAATGGGTAGTTACTAAAAACCACTAAACCATACTCTTACTACCACATAAACATAAAAATTCAAATTCTATAGAAACCCTCACTCATGGAGAAACATGATGCTTCACACTGTGATGTTTTTGTTTCATTATAAATTATTTGAACTATAAAATTGGTCAGGGGGGAACTTATACCATCTAAAATTTAAGGATTTAACTTGGTGTGGTGTAATATAATATTTTTTGTACAATAACTTCAAATATAGAATCACTTGAATATACCCAGATTCTTTCACGGTGTGACCGGTTATTTCACAGCATGTCCAATTATTCTCAATTTCAATTTAAATCACCCATATTTATTCATGGAATGACTTTAACATCATGACATAGTACTTTGGTAGATATAGGTATTGAAATATACTCAAAAACCCCTCACAACATGTCTTATTGTTTCACATTGTGAAACACTCTTTCATATCATGTTGAGTGACCTTTAAGTAATATCTTGTAAGGAGATGATGTCCCTTACATAGAGTATAAGTTAAAATTACATAGATGAGTCATGACATGATACTTATATTAACAGGGGGACCAATTCCATTTAAATAATCATCAAAACCTCTCTTTATTGATATTTTATTTCCCTTATGGAACTTTAAGACACTTCCAATCTTCAATGATACTCTATTTTGGTAGAAATCTTGAAAATAAATATAACCAAAAACAAACTTTGGTTTCGATAATATCCCACTTTTGATTTTATTTTCAACCATAATCTAAACCATACTATCAATCATAAACTCCCTCTAAATTCAATATAAATGATCCCCCTATGATTATACTCCCCATTTAGGGATCTCAAAATATCCTTCTCCATCTAATATTCCTATTCTTATTTATAACTTAATCCCCCTTTTACAATAAAATTAAAAGGGATATTTCACATTAGTTCAAACCATGATATAAAGGTATTTGATGAAACCATAGATCCAAATGTAATCAATGATAATTCAATCAAAATTAAAGAATGCATGAGACAAATCTCAGTATAGGAAATAGGAGAAATAGTCAAAATGCATCAATGACATCCATATATCCCTTAATCGATACAACTTTTTTATAAAACCTTAAACTTTTATAAAACACCCCATTAATGGTATCTCCTTTTATCTTGTTACTTCCAATAATAGATATAAACTTATAAGAACAAACCCAACTAAAGATAACATTAAGTTTAATTTGGAGTGGGGTAATCTGAACCTCCTTAGTTTGAGGAGAGTTGTTGAACTCCAATGTTCAACCAATGTTTCTAGAACTCATAATATACCAATGGATTTATAAAAACATTAACCCCTTGATATATAATTACAATTAATTCTAGTTTCACTATATTTTTATTTACTTTATCCTTTATAAAACGGTACCAGATCTCAATGTGATTCTTGTGAGAGTGTTTAACTAGATATTTAGACAACTTTATAGTAATTTTTCTATTTCATTGAATCATAATTGGTTGTTTTAAAACTTCACTAATGTATTCCAATTTTTACCTCATCCGGATAAGTTGGGTACAAGATTTAGTGACAAAGTTATACTCTATTTTTTGTACTTAAATAAACATAATATTTTTTCTTACTTATTCAACCAACAAGATTATCCTCAATATAAAAATCATCGCCACTTTTTTATTTTCAATCCAAAATTTTACCCTCCCAATCATCCCTATAGCCTATTTCAATTTTAACCATTCCATGTGGTCTTTTAGCATTAATAATTTATTCAAATGTTCTTGTACCTCATCCTATATCTCTTTCAAAAATTCATTTGAAAACTTATAAAATTGAAGATTCTTCTTTGAAAAATCTATTTTGATTTCTTATTCAACCTTCTTTCTTAAAGAAACAAATTATTCTTTAACAATTACAATCTTATTAACTTTCTATTTAAAAGATAAGTTAATATCATCAATGATATTAGTTTTTTATTCAATATTAAATCAATAAATCATATAATTTTAAAATTTTATTGAAAATTATTTATACTCTTTAACTAATTCCTCAAGATAATAAATTTCAAACTAAATTAATCAATATATCTTGAGGATTCCTTTATTAAATCTCAAATTTTTATGTTCTTCTTTATTTTTAAGTAAATCTGTTCAAGAGCTTCTTATAGATCCATTTGAAGGTCTAAAACTCCTTTTGATTGATCACCACATTTTTATTTATTTTTATACTTCTTCGCAGAAGATATCATTACATCCCCTATATCTAAGATAAACTCAAATTCAATACCTTCTAAATTAGCATCTTTAACTTCCACTTCTTCCTTACTAACAAGAACCTTCCTATAAAACTTCTTGATACTTGAATTTCTAGAATTGAAGTTAATTATAAATGGAAACTTCTTATTTTGTTTTGGTGAGAAATCATAATCACCAATATATTTATAAAACCCATTTATCCACCTAAAATATACGCACCCAATCTTCCCATAATGGAAACAAGCTAGAGGTGGCTTTCCCTAAAATCTCTGTTTTCCTCTTTTAAAATTACTTGTAATAAGTGATAAGAAATCGTCATTTAATTTATCTTAATTTAATTCTCCTAAAATTATTACTTATCAAGAGCCTTGAATAATATATATTAAGATAAATATTCAAAAGATATATCTAGTTTCACCCACATCTGATATACAACAAACTAATTGTGCAATTCGTTAAGAGACAATTCACCAAGATTAATCTCCTCTAATGAGAAAACTTTTGGATTATACATAAGAGGTAATATTATAATGATATTATTCATAATTTCTAAATATTTATCTCCTAACCAAGTCCATGAATGACACCAACAAATTTAGTAACACAGTGAAAGAAAACATTTATATTTTCATTTGATTTCATCTTCAAATCATCAAATATGTTCTGTAAAACTTGAAAATTTCCCTCCTTCACTTTGGTGTCACCTTCAAATATATTAGTATATTTTTCACAAATATATTTGGTAGTTGATAATTCCATCACGTTCATATTTATATAGTTATAAAACACTCCTGATAAGGCATGATGAGCCTTATCATCATCATTTAGCAACCTTTTGTCAGCTTCCATCATAGACCTTCTTGTGGGATAACTTACTTATATCACATGTACTATAGAAGAAAATACATAAATCCTAAGAGATAATATATGATATATCATCCTATTATTCCATATTTAATAATTTCATCCATCGAATAAGGTTACTCCCTTTTCATTGTGAATATTATAAATAAAAGTTGTTTCCTTTCAATAGATTCAAGTATCAGATTGTAAGATATGGAAAACACACTACAAGAGGGGGTTAATTGTAGTTTGAAATCCAAACAAAAATTTAAACATCCCTGATTATTAAATATATAGATAACATATAATAATAATATACTCACACAAATATGGAGTAATAGAAACCAAATTAAAATAATCATAATTGTATAATTACCGATGAAATTAATACATACAGTAGAAAAACAAAACTATAGGTATTTTATATCTACATATAAAATTATAAATTATGATAAATTAAACAAAACATTGAGTATTTATTTAAAAAACAAATACCCATTAAAGGATATTATAAATTATACTTTTACACAAAGAACAGGTGGAATCCTAAACCCGATTCAAGGTATTCTTAATTGTGGACATATCGAAAGGTATCTTCTTATATAATCCTAAATCTTGGATCAATATTCCTTACCCAAGAAGACCTCAATAAACCATATTGGTAGGTAGTTACTTCAACAATATTGATACTTGGTAAACACTCTATTGTAACTGATAGCTCAGTATACCAGCTGTTATAACCAATAACTCGGATTTATCTTTCTTACCCTGGAATCCATCGATCAACCTAATCCATATAATAATTATTAAAACAATAAATTATAATAGATTTTACAAAGAAACATCACAATTGAATCTATTCATAAACACTCAGAATGAAAACAATCACAAGCACTTTAATTCAATAAGTTTTTGAAGTATTTAATCAATCATAGCATTCATAGGTATCGTGTTGTAAAAAAACTTGATCCATGAGGTGTAGCTCTATTTATATACAATCCTCCACATTTTGGATTCCACATATCTCAAAGTTAGTTGTAATGAAATTGGTATCAGATTAATGTTTATCTTCCCATTGACTTAACAACTTTACATATCTACTAATGAAGTTGTTCATCAACACTATGGTGCTCTAGGAATTTTATTAAACATTAAAACCATTAGTATTTCAAAATCCCTAAGGTCAATGGATTTTCATGAATCCTCATACCATTGTTATTTCATAAAACCATAGGTTTTCAGTAATTCATTTATCAGTTTTATATACTGTACTCATTAAAGATAAAACAAAAAACTTAAGTTAAACAAAATACATAATAAAGTGTTTCATAGTTTTCAAAACAAGTAGAATAAAGTAAGTTTTTGAATAAAAAATATCCTCCTTTTTGGAAACCAAAAACACATGATAAAAAAATAAAATGATTCAAATTTTAAAATAAATACTCCCTATATACTTCATATTTTCTAAAGAAAAATTAATTCCTTTATATATCCCCCTCTGTAAATCAATTTTTTTAATTCTTACCCCCTATTGTGAAAAAAATAAACATAAATTTATATTTAAATTATTTAAATCCCTCTTACCCTTTGTTTTGCTAAAAAATAATATAGAAAGTGAGGGAATTTTTTAAATGAGTATGAAAACCTTGTGGAAATATCAACTATCTCTCCTTTTGATAAAAAATTTTCATTATACAAGAAAAAATTATGTTAAAAGTAGAAAAATTAATTAAATAGTAAATTAAAGGCATTAATTATAAAATATATATGTAAATAAATAAATAAAATAGAGATAGTTTGATTTACAAAAAATCAAGTAATTGTAAAACTTCAAAATAAATTTTTATTATATGATTTCTCGATTATGTACTCCAACTTATTAATACATTTTCATTTCTCAGACACCATCTCATCTTGTAATTTAAACTTCTAAACAAACTCTACTATATTTTAAAAAAACTTTCTTCTTATTCTTTTAAAAATCGATCATGATCATATATATTTTAATTAAACTCAAAATTCTAATCAACAATATATTTATCATGACTAACAAATAATAGCTCCATACCATCAAGAGATATAGAAATATCATTAACATTATCTCCAAGTTCATTTGAAAAAACTTATATATCTGTTGACCTTTTGTATAGAGTATCAAAATTTTGATAAAGGAAGGTTTTATATCATCAATAGAATTGATATCTTTATCCTAGAATTCCATATACTTATCAAAATTCCTCTAATTCTATTCATTCAAATAATCGACTTCTTTTACAATCTTTATATTTCTTTTAACTTCAGCTAAAAAATATATCATATTATTTTTCCATTTATAATCTTGATAAAGATTTGTATAATTTTGAATCAAACTATCCCTTTCACTAATCTTGGGAATCATGTTAATGATATTGTTTATTTTCACCTATATTTCAAAAACTAAATCAAGATTTTGATCAAAAGATCAAACTGAAACATAACTTTGTTATACATATGAACTTTTAGAATTTTATTCCTTCTTTATTTTATTTTTCTTGGGAACAAAGGGTATAAAAATAATAGCTTCATATTTTTTAGGGGATAATTCTTAAATTTCAATAGTATCTTCATTGACAATATTATGATTACCCATTATTCTCTCATAATAATCCAAAGATAAAGAAATGGAACTTTTTTTAATGAACTGGATTTTTGGAAAGTTTTATTTAATTGTGATGAAGTGATAGTGGTAGAGGTAGGAATATATGAACTGTTGGAGATGAATCTTCAACTGTATATATTTTTATCAATACTATAAAAAAATTCTCAATTTATTTTTTAGCAATGACTTATTTCAAAAAAAAACTTCTATTTGTGCAATAAATACCTCATCTGGATTGAAAAGAATAACTTCCAAGGATTTTTCAAGAGTATTTTTGAAGTTTTAAATTCTGGTGAAATTTCTTTTTAAATTGTATCAGTAGAATATATAGGCTCACCAACCTATTAATATAGTGAATATAGGGATGGGGATTTCCCTTAGACTTCTAATGTAGCTTTTTTTCCCTTTCCTTAAAAATACAATTTTCTATTCATAAGTTCTCTCCAATAACATGTTATTTTATTATAACTCAGATTAAGATTTTTTTGGATACTCGAAGAAATTTTATTTTTTGATAATACCTTTTATTATTTTTTTTCCTCAATAAAATTTCATTCTATTTCTTCTCTAAGCAATTTTTAATCATATTTTTCAAGATCGAAAAATATTTTCCCATATTATCTATATTATTTTTTTTCTCACTTACTTGTCCTTTTATTTTAGGAATACACTATGGGTTTCAATAATTCCTTAAAAATATTATTTTATGGTCAGTTTCTTAGGGAATTTCTTATTTAGAATTTATTTATTTCGGTATTATTTTTCTTCAATTTAAAACTTCTTATTCTCAAGATAATTTTCAATTCTAGGACCATACCTTTCTTTTAAATTCTCTAGAACTTTTAAAACCTTTTCAATTTCAAATTATTTAGTTTAAATTTGAAATTATTTATTCATAGCTATTAAATATTTTCAAAAAATATTTTCTATTTGAAATCAAATGTTGGCCTCATTATAGAAATAGTTTCGCCATTGATAAAATTTTAAATGTCATTGAAGATGAGATTTATTTTCAATATCCTCATCATTCAAAATTTTTAAAAGAATTATATTTATTATCTATCCATATAAAATAATTTTATCCTAACCAAACTATTCTGAATAGATTCTATAAAAGACCCGATAATGTTTTAGATATTTAGTTTCCTAAATTTTGATGAACATTATAGTAAATAAATGTCTCGGATATTGGTTGTATCTTTATCACATTTCCTTAGAATAAGGAAAGACAGTATCTATTGAAACACTATTCAAACTTTTATTGATAAATGACTTGTATCATAAACTTTTTTATTTACCATAAACAAATTATTTTCAAAATCAATTTTCATAAAATCTCCATCAAGTTATGGTAGTTTTTGTGAAAAAAAAATATTCTCCCTCAGATGGTACTAACATAAATTCAAAAAAATTATCTAATGTCAAGGTAAACTTATGAATGATAATAACAATAGTAACCTTTTTTACTACATTTACTTAAAAAACTTTACAAAACTATATAATTATTTAATAAATATAGGATTTTACATTTCGTGAGTTTTAGTTGTAGAAACAAATTTTATCCACCCTTGAAAAACAACTATGTTTTTCAACATAAATCTATACTTATAAAAAAGATATGAATCAATAAGTCTCTATCTCACAATCTCCCTTCTTATAGGTTCTCTATATGATGCCATGATTTAAATGTTTGATGAGAAAAACTTTTTGAAAAACTATAAGCACTTCACTACGGTTCACAATTAATGCATCCAATAAACTCTGGGTCCACCTATTTATAAAGGCATCAAGTAAAATAAAATTTCATCATATATTTACGATATTTAATGACTTATATTGAATCCAACAAAAAACACATGATTTCATAATTAATTTTAAAAGAATAATTAGTTTTTAAATTTCTGATTCTTGAAGATATTTTAAAGTTATAGTAAAAAGGTTTTATAAAAATTTGAGGAACTAAAATAAATATAATAACAACATTTTAGAAGTTATCTTACATTTAACAATGACTAGATCTTCTTATTTTAAATATGATTCCAAAAAATGAACTTAAATTTTATTATATCTTTAAAATTTTTAAAGTTTATTATTTATAAGTTAGTCAAAAGTAAGGAAAAAATACTCCACCTAAATAAAAAATTAATAAATAAAAAAATTAAACAAAACTTAAAAGTATTGATACTAATAATAAAATAAAACATATTTAAATTTTATTTTTAGTAAACTTAAAACAAAATACCAAGGGCACCAGTGATTATTTTTCAGATAACTGTGAGTAGTATTGGACCAATGAAATTAATTCTTCAGAAGATAGACCTATTTCGGTCTATAATTATTTTAAAATAATATTTTGGGAACATATATTTGAGTAGCTTTCTGATTTTCATATACAAAAAGTTCCAATGAAATAAAGGATCGAGATATTCCAAATATTGGACTTTATTTAAATAATAACTTCTCATCCATTTTCCTCCTAGTTGACTTGTTTTGGAAAAGTTTTTTTTCTAGGTGTAATATAATTTGATCAGTAAGTTGAACTTCTTGTGGTTTTACTACCGAAAATGGATGTATTTCTATTTAATTTTATATATACATACATATTCTCAAATTCTTATTTCTATAGTGAACTTAGTTAGAATATTATTTAAGCTTTAAATCTCAAACTTTAGCTTTAAAATTTTAGTCTTATCTTGGGAAAAAGTTATAGTTTTTTTAACTCTATTTCTTATTCATCTTCTTTTGGTCATCTATATTAAGATGTACTTATCACATTTTAACTTTACCTTTTCCTTTCAAATTTTTTGTATGGTTTATAAATTTCTCAATTGACTTATCTAACTTAGAAATAAGATTTCCATTTTCCTTTTTTATTTCAATAAGCTTATCTCCAACCTTCACAAAATTAGATTTTTATTCAATGGATTTATCCTTAATATCAGTATATTTTTTATACAGCTTTTGGTATATATATTCACATTCACAAATATAATATTTCATTTCTTCAAGATATTTTGGAATTATCTCATCATCATCTTAACTAGATAAATTCCCATCATCGTAATATTCTTCAAAAGCATAAAAACACTTTGAATCTAGAGATATATTTATAATCACTTTAGAAATTAGTTTTCTCATAAAAAATTTATTGAATTTACATAGAATCCAATGATTTTTCTACTATTATTACTTTCTTATGATGAACTATCTAAATTAGTATCAACTTATCTTACTCTCCATGTGTCTATGGATTTTAAACTTTTATTTATATTTTTATTATAATATCTTCTTTAATTGTTTTTGTCTTTTCTATTTAGCTTAGTATAATCAGGTCATATATGACCCAGTTTTCTACATTTATAGTAAGTAGCTTCAGTGAAATATTTCTTTTCAAACTTATCCTTTTTATCTTTATTATATTTTAGATAATCTATTTTGAAGTTATTATTATTAAACATCCTTCTCGATGTATTTAAAATTTCACCATTAGTAGGTTCTAATTCACTTATATATGAATTCTTCTTGAATTTATTCTGAATATATTGGTTTACATTAGAGGGTATTTGAAATTATGATGGATATAAAAGAAACTACATCCTTATTTTTCTTATATTTTCATTCCTTTTTACTCTGATTTCATATTACATGAGTATAACATGTTATTAGTAGATTTTATGTACAAACCTTGATTTATATTTAGCATTCTTTATTTTTTTTATTTTTTATCTAAGGTTGTTCTATTTATTTGTGGTTGTTTCCTTCTAGATTGAGCCTTTTGAGGGGTTGGGATCTATATTGAACCTTGTAATAGAGGTTGGTAGATGATTGTGGATATTTATCTTGAGGTTAGACAATATCCTATAGCTAAAGTGGCTATAGGAGGTATACCAGTTCTCCAGTGAGGACTAATGACCTGCTGGTGGAGGTTTGGTAGTATAGAGTTCCTACATGAATTACACTGTCCATTCAGTGGAGTATACAGTGGGTTAGGCATTCTTTCTAACCTAATGGCTAGATTATGGGAATTTATGTATCTTGGGAATTATTCCACATTCCACCAGTTAGCTGGTAGAGTCCACTAGCCTAGAGGTGGTATTGATGGGGCTATGAAACAATAGGGTAATGTTGTATTTTTATTTTGTTTTATTTATAATTTAACTATAAATCACCCTTCTTGAATTTCATTTGACCATAGACCCTTTATAGGCTCCTTTGGGACAAATTTATATCTCCCAAAATCTTCTCTTCATTGATTGAAGCATTGGTTGATGTGTTGGTTTACTTTTGGTAAGTGTTATCTTATTTTGATCATAGATCCTTATTTCCTCATTTATATTTATTTTAGTGTAATTAATCATCATATATTTGATGGATTTGAGTTTTTATTTGGGAACTGAAATTCTATGAATCTCCCTTGATCATTCTAGCCTCTTTTTATTCCATTATGGAACTCGTGAGGGTTATTCTTGATCTTGATTGAGGTAGATGGTTTTATAAAGAAATATCTTTCAATCAAAACCATTGATGCTTATTTATCTAAATTTTATTTTCTAATTGATTCTTAAATATTTAATTGAGTCCCTTCATTAATGGTTGAAATGGCATAGTGCATGTGTGTCTGGTAAATTCCTTTAAAAATGTATTTGGAAACAAAATGTAGTTTTTCAAAAAAAAAATCTTGATTTGAAATGAATGTTTGAGCATTATTTTTATGAGATGAATTGAATGAAATTATTTGTGATTTTAAATGAGTTGATTTAAAATTAAATACATTAGTTTTGATGAAAATAAGTTTTTGATTGGTTTTTGAAATGAAAGGCGTGTTTTTTAAACTTTAACTTGGGTCTAGTTGAAATGATTAAGAATTATTGATTTGAATGATATCCCCATAAATTTTAATTTAACTTGAAGCATAAGGGGTCTTGGGTATTTAGGTGGGAAGAACACATTATAAGCATGTATTATCTATACATATAAATGTATTGATGATGAAAGTACTAAATATAATATTTTGAGGGTAGGGAGATTAGTCCTTTGGATATTTTCTTTTTCCCCTAGGCCTAGGCCTGTGAGTGTGTGCACACCAAAATACATAATACATTGAGATGTGTAATAATACCCCTAATAGTATAACAATGGGTCTCTTAACCATGGTGATATTATTTAAAATGATTATACATGTTGATGAATGATTGAAATGATTTAAAAATTTTTTTACAATAGAAATGCTTAATCATGCCTGTTTTGATAAATATGCTTATATCTACTTGATTTTAAAGAAATTCACTTTGAAATATATTTTAAAATATCTATTTAAATGTTTTCAAAAATTATATTTTCATACAAATTGTGAAAATATTCCCATAACATGTTTTATTTAAAATCGATCAAAGTCGGTTTATTGATTATAGATTTCTTATGAAATGCTTGGTAAGATCCTATTGGGTTTTATTTCTCACACCCTACCTTTACCTTCAAATATTTGTATATTTTCTTATTCCAGGTCCAAGAAAGGGGAAATCACTACTCGAAGTTGGTGGGTGCACATGATTTATGGGACCTTGGGAGTTGGTGGTGACTAATGGAATGTTTGATCTACTTGTTATGTGGGGTTATGATGATGTCATCTCGATGGTCTTAATTGATGACTTTGGTTAATGTATTGTGATGTTTTTTTACTCTCATGAAAAAATTTCGGCATAATGACTATTCATTATTTTATATATGTTTCATTTCTTTGTGGATTATATCTTGTGGAGAAACCATTCCCTCTTAAATATATTTATTCCTTAGTGCTAATCGTTAGCCTGTGAGGATTAGGAACACCCTTCAGGTCATATCAAGAATGATTCAGGTACTATTTAAGTATGTTATGTGAGTAAGTTTGTGAAAATGAGAGTACCTATTAAGTCATAAATACTTTATTTAGAAATTAATTTAGTATCATATATAGTTTTTCCTTTAGATTCCTGTTATTTTGGAAGAATATCAATAACTTTATCCACAATTTGATCATTAGAAAATTTATTTTCACTAAGTTATTGTAAAATATTAATAATATTCATTAGTCTTTGATTCATTTTGGAAAAAAATTCACCAACTATAAAATCAAAATCTTTATAATATTCTCTTAGACTCTTAGACTTAAGAACTTTTGATATTCCAAAGTGATTAACTTCAAACTTTTTCTATATTTCACAAGTTATTCTGTGAGATGAAACTTAACAATAAATGCTTTATTAAATTAAACAAATAAGGAAATTTCGAGCTATAAAATTTACTTTAAATTTATTATTTTCTTCTCTTGAAAAAGTAGAAACTTATTTATCTAGTACTTTATAATTATCAATAAGCATGAGATAATTTTTAACTCCAATGTTATTAACAAGGGTTTTCATATTGTTTCTCTAGTATTAATAATAATTTCCCTAAAAAATAGGTGGTCAATTCAGATTAATATTGTCAGTGGTTCCAACAAGAAAACCATTCATTCTTAAAAAAAATATCTACACACTGTTAGGTAAAAGTAAAATTAAATTTAAAATCTGATATAGTAATGGAAAACCAAAAAATAAAAAATATAAAGTTCAATTTCATATGTAGAAATTTCCATCGACACCAAATTTTGGATCATGAGATATAAAAAACATGTTATAAAAGTGTTGAATTTTAGTTTGAAATATAAACATAAATTTAAACCTCCTCAAGTATTAAATCTATCAGTAATACAGAATACCGATATACCCACAACAAATCAAAGTAATAGAAATAGAATTAATAGATTTATAACTATCAAATAAATTAATACATATCGTGGAAAAATAAAACTATAAGAATTTTATATCTATTGATGAAATGTTAGATGAATGGAATTAAATAAAACATAGAGTATTTATTTGTACAAAAATACTCCTTAAATAATATTATAAATTTTACATTTACCCAAAGCACCAGATTAATCCTAAACCTAATTCAAGGTTTCCTCAACTTTAGACCTGTCAAAAGGTATTTTCTCCTTTAATCCTAAATCTTACCTATATTCTATTTACTCTAGAATCCCCCAATCAAGATTATAATTAGGTTCATACTTTAGAAAACCTGAAGCTTGGTAAATATACTCTTACAATTGGTAGCTCGGTATGCCCACTACTATAAATGATATCCCATCTTTGTCTACCTTACTATAGAATCCCTTGTCCAACCTGATCGGTAGCACAATAATTAAAATAAGAAATGCTAATATATTTTATAAATAATACTCAAAATAAAAATCTATTAAAAAATACTCAAAAATAAAACAATTAGAAGCATTCTAATTCAACAGGTTATTGAATACTTTAAGCGATTACAGCTTTCAAAGGTATCAAATTGTATTACTTTTTTCCAATCAATGATGTGTGGATCTATTTATAGAAAATCCTTTAATGGTTGTATTTTTTGCATATTAGAGTTAGTGGAAGTGGAATCGATGGTATATTATTGACCATATTTCATTGGTCTTAACATATTATCACATCTATTGATGAAGTTGTGTAGGTTCAGGACACAATAGAAGGTGTTAAAGGATTTTCCTAAGAGTACACGTGTATAATTTATAAATATATTCCATGTACAAATGTTTTCATATCTATATCTCTCTCTATCAGGTTAGATCCGATAAAATTATATCTAAAGTCTAAATAAATTGGATCATCATTTTGATCCAAACAGACTAGCACATGGAATGAAGAACTTCATGTCGTGTAACCACTGTACATGACGTGTAGTCATTTTTTTCTCATAGATGAGAACACAGGGTGTCCCAAGTATATCATATGTTAGATACACAACATGAGGACTGGCATATCATGAGAATTTTGGGTCACATGTTGTGTATATTAGAAAACATGACATGTACCTTGAACTCTTCTATAGTAGGAAACATGTCCAGTATCAATGTGTGTGTTGAAGACATGGGCAAAAGATAGTACATGTCATATACTATAGTACGCACCCTATACAATAGTATACTCTATGTATTCTATTTCACATAGTGTGCATAGTTTTTCATGGAGAAAAAATTAAATATATAATCAAACCTATTCACATGTGGTTCATGTGTCATTTCTTGAAAAAGTACATTCCATGTTATAGGATTTATACTTATATATTAAATCAATTTTTTTATTAAAATTTTGTATAAGCACATGATGTTTCCTATAAGTACACTTGTGTACTTCATTAATATTAAATGAAATTGATTTTTCTTAAAATTATAGATAATGTTGAGTTAAGTATGTTTAGAAGGAATTGAGATAAATTGGATTAATTATATTAATTTGTGGTGTATTATATTAATTAAAGAACAAATCGGAGTAATAGATAACAAGAGTTTCAATGTATGCTCATTTTTTGATGTGTGGATGGTAATGAGATTAGACCAGACCTATATATGTGACTGGTTCCTTTTAATTTATTATGGTTAAATTATTATTGACGGTATGTGTGTCATCCCATCATCCTCATTATGTAAGGGCATGTGTTCCCATTGTTTCTTTTATGTAAACCCTCTTTATCCAATCTATTGGATCCCTTCACCTGCATGTAGTAAAAGATTATGTAATGATGGAGCTCCTGGGTGAGAGGAGTAAAAATCAATCAAGTTGATAGATAGGATCCAAGGAGGAATTTTGAAACATGAACCAATATATGGTTCAAGTTGTTTTCCCTTAGGTTTGAGGGTCAGTTTATCATTTTCTAGATAAACTAACCATTATATAATTTCATGATCATTCCACTTATATTTTATTTCTATTAGTTGCATGGTTAATTATTTATGTTTTTGGATATTATGTGATCACCTAATAAATGAATTAACTAGCATGAAATATGGAATAAAATGCAACCATAGTATGAGTGAATATTTTTTCAGATGCGGTTAATCACTTAAGTAAAATCCACTTAATATTAACAAGACATGTAAAAATATAAAATGGGTTTTACACATAAGAATTAAAATCCCTCAAATGAAATATTAAGTTGGAATATACTTCCACTACTTAAGTTAGAAATGACCACATAGTCTAAAGTGCTTAACCAACACCATTTGGGGTGATTTCAATTATCATGGAACTTTTAGCTTGAAGTCTTAGGTTGAATTAACTTAGTTCACATCAAGGGTTGAATTCCCAAGAATTAATTGGTGTATCTAAGAGGTAATGGTTCTTTAAAAAGATTTCAGGATTGGGGAGTCTGCTTAATGGATCAAGGAACTATGAATTAATGTAGTTGGAAAGTTACGCCTATCTAAAACAATTAAAATAACTTGTCATCCCCAATTCTGGGTTATGAAAAAGGGAATATGGATCCTTTACAATATAATATATAAGAAATAATATATTCTAAAACTAATGGTGAGGTTTAATTGGTTTTTAAAAATAGTCGTATATTAATGGAATTTAATTAATTTTAAAATTATTATTCTTTTTTGTAATCAAAACAAGTACTAATTATCTACTCTTAATTTGTAGAAATGTAAAATGAAAAAAATGATAATATCGCTATGGTTTATACTATATAAGTATAACCTTATCACTATCATTAATTTCCAAGAATGTTATAGGTTCTTACATGTTATATTATGCCATGAACGGAAATTATACATATATGACACCTCACTTCCTGAGTTACTTTCCAAAGAGGCTAAAGAGGAAGAAGTATCTCTCCATTTGAGGCATGTGTATGATGCAATGGATGTCTAGTGTTTCATTTTATCCTCCATGTCTAATTATATTTTAAATAAATATGAGTATATGGATGTTTATAGCATCATTTCTCACCTTTGGGATCTATATCAGGAGAAGGTTGGATCAGCGAGACATGAGATCTCTGATACACTTTTCATGTGAAATCATGGAGATTTAGTAACATCTGGGGAACATGTAATTGATATGATTGGATAAATTGAGTGCCTAAACACCTTGGGTTTTAAGATCCATGATGATCTATGTCAAAATATCTTTCTATCCTCACTACCTAAAAACTTCTCCATCATAACTTCTCATTATTATTCACCAAGTTGATAAATACACGGGGAATGAAAAACTTGTGGTACTTGGGGTGAATAAGAAGAGGAGGAACAAGAAAAAGTGGTAAAAGAATCATTCTAATTATAAAGTTATGGAGAACCATACTTCCAAGAAGAAGAATACCTAGAGGCAAATAAAGGAATGGGATGTAGTATGTTTTTCATGTGTAAAGTAGGGCCATTGGAAGAAGAATTTTACCCAGCCAAAGAAGCAAGGGGAAGATTCAGGTTCATTAATTATCAAATGTAATCATTCAATATCTATAAGTTTGGTATTATATACTATATGTGGTTCTCACATTTATATCCAAATATAGGATCAAGTTGATTTTGGATGGTTTCAAGAGGTGAGGTGGATCTACGGGCTGCCAATGGAGTGAGGCTAGTTTCTCTACCCATTTGATAGAATATGATATGGTATGGAATAGTTAAATAATAGTCTTTATTTATTGTATTAAAAAATCAAAATATTGGTAATATATAATGAAACAAATATTCACGACTCATTGAACATCCATTTGTGGCATCTTCATTTTGGTCACATAAATGAGAATAATTTGACAAAGATTTATCAAGACGTTTATTTAGACTCTTTTAAGCTTAATCCACTTTAAAGATTTTATTATTATTCACAAGTAAAGATAACTAAACCAACATTCAGTGGTCATGTCATGAACCAACCTGGGTTGACCCTAAACCGGTCGCCTGAACCAATCTGTGACAAGGTCCAAGAGGTGTTTCGTATCCTCTGGGGATAGAAACTAGTGTTGGGTATTAAATATAATACAATTGGGAATGATTTATACCATGATAAATGATGGAAAATAGATCATACAACATAAACTAAGAATATATAAAATCATTGAACACAAATAGATACATAAACAGATCTAGATATAATGAAAGTGGAATAAAAGAAAAACTAAAAACAAAACCAAAACCCACCAAAACTGACATGATCGCTATGTGACCTCTTGGTTACCACCATCCATAAGAACAGCCTTATCAATAGGAAATTCTACACAAAGATAAACCTAAAAAATAGATCGGGTCTACCAATGCTGAGTGGAACAAGTAGGGTGTGAGCATAAAATAACCTAATGGGTAAACACCACAAAATACATACATGTCATTTCTTGAAATATTCCATAAATTCTATTTTGAAATACATTTAGGAAAAATATATTTTTTAACATTTAAAGTTAAAAACTCATCTTTATTTTTTAAAATGAAATTTGAAAACCCAAAAGACAAGTGGAAACATAACCTGAATAAAATACAAGAGAAAATGAAAACCAAACTTAACACAAACAAAAGGGTAAAGAAAATAAATATATAAATAGAGGGAAACCTTATAAGTAAAAGAAAAAATACAAATAAAACAAGTAACCATAGTTCTTCAAATTAAAATAGGAATGTATGGATATGTAATCATGGAAATTTACTAAACATATATAGAATCAATCCCTAGATGTACTTGATTAAGACCTACATGTTAGTGTATGGTGTGCCTCCATAGTAAATAACCAACATGGCTTCTATAAACTAGTCTAACAAATAGCAATGACCACATGGATTATTCTCTTTATAAGGGGTTATAATCTATCTAATTAGTAATAAAAAGAAACCATCACTCGACCCTCTAGATGAAATCCAGGAATCCCATGATAATAGTATAAAGAATAGTGAGTAGGTCAACACATGCATAGTATTAAATAGGAAACATATATTCCACCATGTATGCCTTTCCCACTCCCCAACACCACCTATGTGAAGGAACTCTCATCAGAGGGATGACCATTAGGGTGACTATCATGCATAGAACCTTTTACAAGTTCCAATCAGGCCTATATAAAATATGGTTTTAAAACCAATTTCCAAAACATCACAAGGTACCAAATAGGCCTTACATTTATAAATCCAAAAACCATTCCCAATTAAAATACATTTCTTTCTAAAATCATTTCCAAAACCAAGTTAGAAACATTATTTAAACTCGGAAGATTCCATACTAGCATTTACAGTCATGGGGTTACCAATCATGTTTCAAGGTATCAAATAGGCCAAGTTTTATATAGTACATTTCTAAAGCACAATTTAAGTTATTCATAAACCAAGTATCAATTTAGAAAACATTAGGAGTTTTTAAAAAACCATTTGGTAGATATAGTGGAAGAGATAAAGAAAATGTAAGAAGAGTGTTTTGAAAACCAGGGTTCAAAACAAAAAAAAATTATGGAATTTTGTGTATATGTGTTTGACTATCTAAATGTGTACCATATGAACATATAGATATGACCACATCTAATGGAATATATATATGTAAAACCATAAAAATACCCATGTTTATGATTAAATAATCATAATTATCATCAAAACCAATCACAATGACCCACACAAGAGCACTAAACCATAAAGAGGCATCACAACCACACACAATGCTCAATTAAAAAGAAAAAAAATTACCAAAACCCGAACAAGGCAAAATAAAATACCAAATTAGTCAATTTCATTTGAAAAATCTAATTGGAATTTTATCAAACACCTTGTATACATATAAATATAGGCATAACTAATAAATTTCATTGAAAACCCATTTTCATAAAATTTACACCATGGAAAAACCATAATAAACCAAAATAAAACATCACAAACATGAATAACACATTTAAAAAAATTAAGAAATCTCAAGAATCAAATGGCATGTTTCAAAAGGGAAATGGACGGAAACACCTACTTCAACGGTGGGAGAATGCAACTAAACTTTATGAGAAGGAATAAGAAGGTCCAAGGAGAAAACCATACACCCTAGCATCAAAAGATTTAACCAACATAATAAAACCCTCACCCTAGGGTTCAGAAAAGATGGAACCCATCCAATAAATAAGATGAAACCAAGAGAGGGGGAAGAGGAGAGGATTAAAACACCCAAAAATACAAAGAAACTTACCTAGGAACCTTGTATGAGAATCAATGGAGGAAGGAGAGACAAGGTAAGAGGAGTTTTGGAGCCCCATGGTGCGCCTAGGCAAAATAAGAGAGAAGAAACTAGAATTTTGGTTAAAACATAAGAGGGGAAACGTGGAATTTCAAGTTTTTAAGAATCTTGGTAAGTTTCATGGTTTGGTTGTTTGGTTTAAAAAACCATGCACCAACAGTGATCACCATAATATAAGGAAGGGACACCCATAAAATTTGTCTGAACCGTTTGGAAAACCATTCAATAACCATGAAAATTGACTCTGTCAAAATTATAGACTCCCTTGAACGCTTTTTGCATAGTTTCTACTAACCATGTGCAATCCATGTGCCAGGTCCCAAACACCACCAACATACCTCATGGTTACTCCTTTGACTCACAAAGTTTGGGATAAACTGTGTGCAGTTCATGAAAGATAAACCATGCAAGAACAAAATGAACTAGAAAACTCCATCGCATCCATTAGCTACATAGTTTCTCCCCAAATCATGCACAATAATAATGCATAGGGCCAAAAGCAACCTGAGAGCTCTAAAACTCAATGATTCTCACTGAAAATTCAACCCAAACCTCAGCAAAAAATATCATACACAAATAAAAAAAATAAAATTAATTTAAATAAAATTAATTTGTGGTCATGGTGTGACAATTATCCCCACCAAAAAAACTTTATTCCCCTATAAATTCACCTAGCTAAATGAGGAACAAAACTATAACCCAAAATTAAATGAGTTCAAACAAAACTATGATCCTCAGTGTGACCCTTTAACTTCAAAAGCAACACCCAACCATATCTAGAGATAACCATAATAAGGAGAACCACAAGGAAAATAGAGGGGCCTCCCCACCATTTTGAAACCAACTAGCACAATGACACTAACACTAAAACTTCCAACATAAGGGGGAACCCAATAGAAAAAATATCAAACCAAACATCGATCCAAACCACAATTCATTATTTACACATAAAAAATATCTCCAAAATGATCAAAACCCAAGAATATAATCAATACATAAAATTCTAACAATACAAGTTTTATAATGCAAAGTAAAACCACAAAACTACAAGAAAATAGGGCCACTAATCCTTTCATAATAAAAAGGGACTTTTAAAAACTAAGAAAACTAAAATAGGGAAACTTCAATCATCCTTGCTCCAAAAATATAGGTAAAATATAGTACAGCAACCCCCACCATACCAATAAATTCATAAATATGTGAAAAGATTCACTCTAGGGCTGGTGGCTAGTGCCATAGTGTATTTAATAATCTATTTCCCCACAATCAAGATATGATAGCCTCTGATCAGGACTTCCTCTTTTAGTGATGAAAATTTTAGAACTTCTCCAAGTGACCCAAATAGCCACATCATTGAAAAAAATTTGTATTATTATGGAAATATGGATTTGAATTCCCAACCTGACCACACTAAAAGCATATGAGCAGGTTTTCCATCGAATAAGAAATGGGAACTAATAAGGGAGAATCCTCATAAATGGGTTCCTCTAGTTTACACTTCTCACCATATGAGGAACCTTCATGATCTCCAAGGGAAACTAGACTATCACCTATTATAGACTTCCCTCTAGAAACCATCTCAAATAAAAATGCCTCATCCGCTATCTTTTGGAAGAGAAATTCTCTAGATGGGAGAAATCGATCCTTAATCTATGAATGAAGACCCTAGATAAATAGAGGAGATTTCAACAGTTCCTTTAATGATATATCTATAGAAAAAGAAACCAACTATTTAAAATGATCAACATAAGCCTTCACCACCCATTAACCTTATTGAACACTCAAAATCTCTACCACCTTACTCACCTTCACCTCCTTAGGTATAAAGTATTGGATAAAAGTGGTCTTAAAAACTTTCCAAGACATTTCATCTTGTAAAAATGATGGGATTATTGTCTTCCACCGATCCAAACTTGGACCCTCAAATAAACCCAGAACAGTTTTCACCCTCACGTCTTCAGGAGTTTCCAAGGACCTAAAAACACCTTTGACTTTATTAAGCCACTCGATAGCCTATAATGGACCTATATTCCTATATAAAACTATCTATAGCTGATAAGAACTCAATTATGCCACTCCACTAAGAGTATGGATAGGGCTAACAACTGAACGAGACTTACCATAAACCTTTGGGATCTTTCTGGGTAGTATACTATATATAACATAATAAAAAAATCAATATAAAACTAGAAATCAACCCAAAAAGGAACATTCCAAACCAAAACACCAAGATCATAAACCAAAACATCATAAAACAGAACCAAAATCCACTTTCAAAAATCATTATTTCCATTCCAAGTTCCAAAACCATTTCAATTACCAAAATCACCTTCCCATTCCAAAAAATCAAAGTTTTTTCAAAGTACACACCCATTTCCAAAAAACACTTTCATTTCAAAATACACTCACACCAACTGAAATCAAGCAGTAAAATTACCAAAATCAAATTCTCTAAAATGGGGAACTATTTTCTATGCATAACCCAAGCACATGGTTTATCATACCATGAACTGGGTGTGCAATAACCACTAAAAGTATCTTGAACCATGCACCCAGGGTCCACATGGGTCACTACCCCATGAAATCTCACCATGTAGCACCAATTCACTTGCATTTTCAATCCCCAAACCAAAAATCCAACAAACACGAATGGAATAAACCCAAAAATCCAAAACAAAAGACTCGAGTCTTAGAATACCCTTGGAAACTCGAGGATCGGGATAATAAAGATCTCATTATGTTGTTCTCATACCTACCTCTAAAGTCCCAAAAATCCTATATCCAAACTACCTAACTCCCCAAATAACAAAGGGATACTCTAATACCATTTTTTCATGAACCAAACTGAGTCGACCCTGAACCGGTCACTTGATCCAATCCGCAAAAAATCCCAAGAGGAATTTCTGATCCTCCTGGGATGGATACTTGTACCAAGCATCAAATAAAATACAATTGGGAATGATTTATACCATAATAAATATTTTTAAATGAAGCAAGATAGAGCACATAGAATAAAAAATATCTAAAAAACACCGAATACAAATAGATACATAAACAAATATAGATACAACTATAGAAGAACAAAACAAAAAATAAAAAAATGAAACCCAATAGAACCAACATGATAACCCTATGGCCTCTTGGTCACCACAATCTATAAGACCATCCCACTCCATAAGAAAACCTACACAAAAATCTGAACCTATAAAACATCTCAAATCTATCGATGTTGAGTGGCATAAGTAGGGTGTGAGCATAAAACAGATCAGTAGGTAAGCACCATATAATCCATACATTTCCTTTCCTAAAATAGTCAATATATTCTATTTTGAAATACATTTAGGAAAATGGGGTTTTTGAAATTTAAAGGGCCAAACTCGTCTTTCCTTTTTTAAAACTAAATTTGAAAACCAAAAAGATAGGTGGAAACACAACCTAAAAAATACAAGAGAAAGGGAAAATAAAAATAAACAAAAGTATTAAGGTAAAGTAAATAAATCAATAAATAAAGGTAAATAGTACAAGTATAAGTAGACAATTTCTAATAAAACAAATAACCAAAGTGATGAAAAATTAAATAGGAACATACATATATGTAATCATGGGAATTTCCTAAAAATACCTAAAATAAATCCCTGGATATACTCAGTTTGGACCCACCTTCTAGTGTATGGTTTACCTCCATATTCAATAACCAACATGGATGCTATAAACTAGCCTCACCAGTGGTAATTACCACCAAGATTATCCTCTTTCTATGTGGTTAAAATCCATCTAATTGGGACTATAAAGAAACCTCCACTCGGCCCTCTAGATGATATCTAAGAATCACATGATAATAGTATAAAGAAGAGTGAGGATTTAATCACACACTTATCATTAAACATGACATGAATATGCCACCATGCATGCCTTTCCCACTCCCCGGTACCAATTATGTGAAGGCCCTATCATCATAGGGACAACCCTAGGGGTTCTCATCATGCATATAACCTTTCATAAGTGCCAACTAGTCCTACATAAAATATGGTTTCAAACCCAATTTACAAAAAAACACAAGTTATCAACTAGGCATTACATCTACAAATCTAAAAACCATTCCCAATATAAATACCTTTCTTTCCAAAATCATTTCCAAAACCAAGGTGGAGTCATTATCTAATCTCATAAGATTCAAAGTATGCTTTTAATGTTATGGGGTTACCAATCATGTTTCAATGTATCAAATGGGCCATGTTTTAGATAACACATTTAAAAACCACATTTGAAGTTATTTTGAAACCAAGTATCCATTTAGAAAATATTTGGAGCTTTTAGAAAAACCATTTGGGATATGGAGTGTAAGAGTGAAAGAAAATGGAAGAATAGTGTTTTGAAAACTGGGGTTCAAAATGGGAATTTTTATGGAATGTTATGTATATGTGTGTACCTATATATATGTTCACCTAGTGTACATATGGATATACCAATGTTAAATGGAATATATATGAGAAACCATAAAAATATCCAAGGCTCCAATTAAATAATTACAATTAGAATCGCAACCAATCACAATGACCCACACAAGAGAATTAAACCACAAAGAGGCATCACAACCCAGTATAAAGCTCAATTAACAAGAAAACCAAATTACCAAAACCCAACCAAGGCCAAACACAATCCGAAATAACTCAATTTAATTTTAAAAGGATAATTTTAATTTTATCGAACACCTTATATACATATACATATATAAATAACTAAGAAAGTCCTTGGAAATCCAATTTTCATAAAATTTCCAACATGGAAACACCATAATAAACCAAAATATAAGATTAAAAACATGAATAAAACATTTAGAAATTATTTAGGAAAGATAAATCATCAAATGGAATGTTCTGGAAAGGAAATGGATGGAAACACCTACCTCAATGGTGTGTGAATACAATGAAACTCTGGGAGAAGGAAGAAGAAGACCCAAGTGGAAAACTTCACACCCAAACATAAAAATAATCAACCAACATAATCCAAACCTCACCCCAGGGTTCATCCAATATGGAACCCAACAAATAAAGAAAATTAAACCAAGAGAGTTATAAGAGGAGAGGAGGAAAACACCCAAAAATCTAGATAAACTTACTAGTGAACCTTGACGTAGAATTAATGGAGGAAGGAGAGCCAAGGGAAGAGGGGTTTGGGATCCCCATGGTGCACATAGGCCAAATAGGGGAGGATAAACCTAAATTTGGGTTTAAAAAAAGAGGATAAAACTTATAATTTAATTTTTTTAAGAATATGGGTAAGTCGCATGGTTTGGATACATGGTTTGACAAACCATGCACCAACCATATGCACCTTACTAGAAGGAAGGGACACCTGTATGGGTTGGCCTCATAGTTTGGGAAACATGTTCCAACTATGAAAATCAGCTCAGAAAAAATGATGTACCCCCTCGCATTCTTATCGTATAGTTTATAATAACCGTGTGCAATCCATGCACCAGGTTCTAGACACCACCAACAGGTCACATGGTTACTCCTTTGAATCACGTGGTTTGGGACAAACCATGCACAAACCATGCAAGACAAACCATGAAAGAACAAAATGAGCTGGAAAATCCTTTCAAATCCAACAGCCTCATGGTTTCTTCCCAAACCATGCACACAAACCATAAATAGGTCCAAAAACAACTTGAAACCTCCAAAAATCAAATATTCTCACTGGAAACTCAACAAAAACCTCAACCAAATAGATCAGACACTAAGAAACAAATAAAAATAATTGAAACAAAATAAAATCAGGTTTAGGATGTGATAGGTCAAGGTGAAAGGGCCATAGAGACTCTATAATTGATGCACACTAATGTGCTTAGACCTTTTAAACTAGAATATAGAGGTGGATACTCATACTTCATTAATTTTACTGATGACTTGACTAAGTATAGTTATATCTACTTGATGAGGTACAAGTCTGAATCATTTGAGAAGTTAAAAGAGTTCATGAATGAATTTGAAAATAATCTTGGTAAGAAGATAAATAAACTTAAATCATATCGAGGTGGTGAATATCTTAACTAATATTTTATTGAATTTCTACAAGGTTGTGGGATTTTATCTTAACTCACTCCACTATATGCACTACAGTGGAATGGTGTTAGTGAAAGGAGTAAACATGCCTTAATGGATATAGAAAGGTCAATGATGAGTTATTAAAGCCTTCAATTATCCTTTTGGGGATATAAATTATATATGAGATCATAATTACTAAATCAAGTACCAAATAAAGAGTAAAATGGTATTCCCTTCAAGTTATAGAGTGGAAATAAACTCATTTTTTCATATATTCATGCATGGGGTTGTGAAAAAATTGTTAAGGCTAGCTCAAGCAACAAACTAGTACCCCAAGCCACAAAGTGTATCTTTATAGGGCATCCCAAAGAAATAAGAGGATACTATCTATACAACCCTTAATATGAGAAATTTATTATCATGATACAAGTCATATTTCTTGAGAGGGTGCATATCCTTAAGTGGTATAGTGGGGGAAATATTGGATTTGATGAAGTTGATGCTCAAGATACACAAGAGTTGTTATAGGAACTAATTCCATAGGTCCCCATAGAATAAGTTGTACCTAAAACACAAGTACTTTATATGAGTATTATAGAGGTAATAGGACCAAATAGATATGGTTTTCTAGTTAATAATGATGGTGACTCATTATGAATTGAAAATTATGATCCTCTCTCCTATATGGAGGTAGTAAAAATCTTAGAAGCTATAAGATGGAAAGAATCCATGAATTATGAGATGGATTTCATGTATCAAGACCAATTTTGGGTTCTAATTAATCTTCTAGTTGATGTAAATCATATTGGGTGTAAATGGGTATTCAAGATAAAACTAGACATCAAGGGTAAATTAAATACCTATAAAGTGCGAATGGTGGGTAAAGGGTTTAGAAACCTTTTCTCTAGTTTCCATGTTTAAATACATTAGAATTTTTATTTCCATAATATCTTTACATGAATTTGAGATTTAGAAAGTGGATGTCAAAAATTATTTCCTTAATGATAATCTTCAATAGGATGTGTATATGACACAACCCAAAGGTTTGTGACTCCAGGAAATGAAAAAAAAGTTATTAAAGTTATAAAGATCCATTTTGGGATTAAATCAAGTTTCCAGGTCATGGAATATTTGGTTTGATGAAGCCATAAAATATTTTATTTTTATTAATAAAGGATGTGAACCATGTGTTTACAAGTGGTTTAGTGGGAGTTCAATTTTTTTCATAGTATTATATTTTTATGATATATTACTAATTGAAAATGATATACCAGGATTATAAGAGGTTAAAGAATGGTTGAGTAAGTACTTCTTCATTATAGAATTTGGTGAAGCATCCTGAATTATAGGGATCAAGATCATGCATGATAGATCCAAGAGTCTTCTTAGACTAAGTCAATTTACATACATTGACCAGATACTGAATATGTTCAGTATGGAACAACCCAAGTGGTTATTGGTTCCAGTGTCACATGGTATACATATTTCCAAGGAAATGTATCCTCATACATAATATTAAAGATAAATAATGAGTAAAATACCATATGTTTATGTGATAGGATCTATCATGTATGCCATGTTATGTGTAAGGATTTATATTTCCTATGATTTGAACATGGTAGAAATATATCAAGATGATCCATGTGAACAACATTATACCACTGTTGAGGTTATCCTTAAGTATCTGAGGATAACTAAGAATATATTATTGGTGTATAGAGGAGATTAATAGCTAGTTATCATTCGTTATACAGATTCTAGATTTTAGAAAGATCAAAATTTGAAGTTGCAGTCTGGATATATATTTTGTCTCAACTAAGGAGTTTTGAACTGGAAGAGTTCAAAGTAGTTAGTTGTCAGTGATTCTATAGTAGATTCCAAGTATATTGAGACTTATGGTGTAGATAAGGAAGTGTTTTAGATTTTCATCTTCTTCAAAGAGCTTTATGTGATTCCTATAAGTATAGAAACTATCATAATTTACTATGATTACACTACAATGGTGGCTCTGTCCAAATATCAAAGGTCACACCAAAGGATAAATCACATACTTCAGAAGTTTCATATCTTGAGATATTTTTCTCAATGGGGTGAAGTTTCTATCAGTATAGTTTCCATGATGGAAAATGTGGTGGAGCCATTGATCAAGGCTTTATCTCAGCAGAGTAATGGGTGTCATGTGATAAGTAGAGGACTAAAAGTTGTTGTTGGTTAGATCTGGTGCAAGTGGGAGTATGTTGGAGTTAGTACCCTATAACCAACTTTCTTAATACTTGATTAAATTTTTTCATTACTAATATAGTTTCTTATCACATCATTATTTTACATTTTCATGAAATTTGTATGTGATAATTTCCTAAGAATATGTGTCACACTGAAAGGTTATAGCAGTTCCCCACTATGATAAAAAACTATAGGTTCCATGAAAATGTTCTTGAATATTATTCTATGTCCAGATGATATTGATTGATAGGAAATATACGATACATTATATTAGGTGTGGTAGGCTCATAAGACATTGAGACACCTTCTCATGGTATTTTCGCTTGGTATTCTCCCATATAGGAGGTTATGAGAACAAACCCATTAATAGGAAATCCACATTTCCATGTGTCATCAGATGTTCCTATATGTGGATGTGTGTATTGATCCATGGACTTTAATATTTTAATTAATGGATATAATGACTCATTTATTTGATGTATTGATAAAAACTATGATGAAATATGCTCATAGTGAGGTAGGATATTTTGGGTGTGTCATAAGTGATATTTAATTAATGGATAGTGTGGGAAAGGATTTATCCCTTATATCACTTAGTTAAAGTTGATATCTCATGGACTTTGATGGGAATGTAACTACCTACATAAATCCATAACTATGGTGTTTAGCAGGAAATTTAATTTCCAAAAATTAAAACTAAAGATACATAGAGAATATAGGTTGATGGAATTTCCATGCAACCTGATTGATTTGAGATATCACCATAAAGGGATAACACTACATGGTAAGATTTCATGGGAGGTTTAATATCATTGTGAACTTAACTTATTTATATATGGGGTCATTGGTTTATTTCTAAACACTAACCTTGGACTTTATGCAGTTATGATTAATGCCACTAAGAAAGAGGATTTGAGGTTTACACACCTAGTCTATCTCCAATCATAGTTAAATTCAAGTATTTAATTTTAAAAGTTATAGTAAATAATATTTAATCAAGTTTGGTTGATTTCCATGATTTAATCTCAAGTTATTAGAAATAATAAGTGAGTTAAATAATAAAAATAAATACTTATTTTTAAGTTTTGTGAATATAATATTTATTATATTTATCATAGAATAATTCAATGACATTTATTTATTTTTTATATCAGTCAAGGAGGGGGAAACAAACAAAAAATCCTAACTATTTGTGCATGGGGAGGCTCGAAATTGAGACCTCACAAAAGACCACCATAGGGCTCAACCACTAGGTTGTGACCATGGAAAAATGGAATTTATTTATTAAATATTCATTATTTGAGGATCATTAAATATTGATGAGGGAAAGTTGACTGAGCTTTACGATCTAGTTAGAAATGGTATAAAATATATTTATAAGTATTATTAATATGTTTCACATGTCAAGTGATTATTATTATTATTATTATTATTGGAAATGGTATCATCTAAGAATAATTAATTTGGTAAAAGGATTGTATGTGATTTTCCTATCCTAAACCTGCTATAATAAATATCATTTATACCATTTCGAAATGGACCATAAATCTCATCCCACTTTCCCTGATCAATATTTACTAATCCTAAAATAATGACTATTTAATAAATAAATGTCATTTCATTATTATATGATAAATATAATAAATATTATACTCCATAAACTTGTAAATAAATTTTTATGATTATTATTATTTAACTCACTTGTTATATCAAATAAATTGTGATTAAATTATGACGATCAACCAAAATTGAATAAATATTATTTATTCTAAATTTTAAAAATTAATACTTGAATTTAACTAAGATTGTGGATACACTAGGTTTGTGACCCTCTAGGCCTCTTTCTCATTAGCATTAGTCATAACCACCTAAATTCCAAGGTTAACATCTAGAAACATGTTAAGTCTCTCACAGAGAAAGAAGTTAATATCATAATGAAATTCAACCTCCCGTGAACTCTTACCATGTAATATAATCCCTTTATCCTAATATCTTAAATCAAGCAAGTTTCATGTTGGTTCCATCAACCTATATGCTCAATTTCTCTTTATTTGACTTTCTAAAAATGAACTCACCCACAAAACACCATGGCCATGGATTTATGCAGTTAGTTTTATTCCCATCAAAAGGACTAGGATGTCAACTTCCATTAAGGGATAGAAGGGATAAATCCTTTATTGCATTATCCATTAATGCAATATCACTCACGATGAACCCAAAGTATCTTATCTCACTGTGAGTATATTTCGTCATGTTTTTCATCAATACATTAAATTACATGATTCATGATATCCATTAATGATAATATTTAAGTCCAAGTATCAATACACATGTCTGTATATAGGAACATCCAATAACACATGGAAATTTGGATTTCTTATTAATAAATTTTTTCTCATAACCTATTATCTTATATATTTCCAAGGAAAAACACCATGATAAAGTGTCTCAATTTCTTATGATCCTTTTACCCCTGATATCAAGTATCTTCTATTCCCCATCAGACAGTATCATCTGTTTATAGATCAATATTCAAGAATATTTTCATCGCACCTCTAGGTTATCATCATAGTGAATAATTTCATGAATTTTTAGTGAAAAACATATTATTAGGTCATTATCATAGATAAATTTCATGTAAAGGTACAATCATGATGTGAAAATAAAATTCATTAATAATGAAAACATGTAATCAGGTACTAATAAAGTCAGTTCTAGGGTACCAACTCCAAAAAGTTTTTCATCACCACCACAATACTCTCAATATTTTATTAAACCTTAAACCATCAGTATTTCGAAATCCCTAAGGTCATTGAGTTTTTATGAATCCTTAGACCATTATTTTTTTTTCAAAATATTAGGTTGTTAGTAATTCAGTTATCAGTTTTATATATTATACTCATCAAAGATAAAACAAAAAAACTTATGTTAAATCAAATACTTAATAAAGTGGTTCGTGGTTTTCAAAACAATTAAATTAAGTCTATGGATCAACATCAAGAACCAACCAATGGATCTGATACCACTTTTTAGTCCCTATACCCACTATAAACCCTAATAGGGGTGAATTAGGGTGATAAAATTTCTTTTTCTCTTTAGATAAAATTGGATCTTTTCTTCATATTTATAAAATACAACTTGATTATGATTTTTAATCTTGATAAAATAAATAAATATAAAGAGAATAAACCCACTAATTTTACTTATTTCACCTATAAAATGATACTCAAAGGATTACATATCAATAATGTGTTGATATACCAATTAACCACTACTTCACTGGTATGTGATTACAACTTGAGGAATAGATCACTACTCTACTAAGGGATACTACCTCTTCCTCTCTTCCCCTAAATTCTTTTAAGAAGGATAACATGATGAAATAAACTCAAAAGTTGATCTTACAAGATTTATATTAAAGATAATAATAAAAAAACATCAACGGAGTTCTTCCATGATACTTCAGTATTTACTTCCCTATTTATCAGAGATAAGAATAGTTGAATCTTCTTTAAATCCTAATATTCAAAGAAATTAAGTCTAATAACACTTCACTAATCAATGTCAGATATTAAATATTTTCATCATAATTGGTCCTCAGATCCCTAATCTTTAAACTCTCTATTTTCAATGTTCTATATGTGATAAAAAAAATATACATAGAAACCTTCTCTATATTCATAGAGTGTTTGAATTCCAAATTTCAAATTAAAACTTCAATTAAATTCCCATTTAAAACCATCCCTTGGATTCAAATTCCAGATGATATCCTCTATTTAATTTTGAATGTGTAGTTACTAACTATTGAGATAACTACCAAACCATCCTCTTACTGCCAAATAAACATCTGAATTTAAATTATGTAAAAATCCTTTCTCACAGTGTGACATGATGATTTACAACACAATGTGTTGGTTTCTCTATAACTTCATTGAACTACTAGAGAGGTTGTGGCATAACCTATACCTTCTTAGTGTGAAGGATTACAACTGGTGTGGTGTAATATAATCTTTATGGCGCAAGCATTGTAATTATAGAATTGCATGAATCTTCCCGAATTCTATTGTATCATGACCTATTATGTTGCAGTGCATCCACTTCTTTCCAAATTCAATGTAAATCACCCAGATTGATTTGAAATGAAACTTTGAATTTTTAGTGTAGTACTTTAGTAGACATAGGGTCAAAAATATACTCAACCAAACTTCATATATCATTCTATAGTTTCATAGCATGAATAACTCTTTTATATATGATCAAGTAAACTTTACACAACATCATTTATAGATATGATAAACCTTATATAGATTATAGGTTTCCCTAATGAAAATGAGTCATAGTGTGATCATTATATTCATGGGATAACCTATGTCATTTCTGGAATATTTAGAACCTTCCTACTTTGATCTTTTATTTACCTAATGGAACTTCATCTCACTTTCAAGATTAAATAATACTTCATATTGGTGATAATAATAACAAAAAAACCAACAAAAAAACCTTTAGTTTCAATAATTTCCAATATCAATTTCTCTGTGATAGGATGTACCATGAGAAAATCTGCTAAGATTTTTCCTTTAACTACCTTCTGAGACACAAAAATGGATATAAAATTACTACATAATGACCACCCACTGTTCTTTATTCCTAGTTAAATTGTGTGATAAAGAATATATTTGAGTATATTAACTTGAGAGATAAGGTATACCTCATGGTGCTAAAAATAGTGTCTCAACTTTTGTACTATGAAAATAAAAACAAGGAAGTTCTTCTCAATATTGGAATATCGAGTCCAATATCCAACATTTTCCTACTGAGATAATAGAGACTATTCTCCTTTTTTGTATCATTCTTCTAAGTAATGAGAATGTAAAGTTACTATTCCAATTTCTCCATATATAGTATGATAAGTTTCTCTTATAAAGGTTTTATCAATACTGATGGGTATAGAATTTATTATTTAATATTATTGAAGGATTTGTAACAATATTCATCCCACTGATAAGTAACCATTTTCTTCATCAATATTGTGAAGTTAAAACACTTACAAGAAATATTTTCTATGAAAAACCTGATGTAAGTGAATTATCTTTGAATTCATATCAATTCCTTGAGGTTTTTAAGTGGTGGCATATCAAGTATCACCTTGGTCTTCTTAGGATCAACTTCGATGTCATAATAGTTTTCCATGAAGCTAAATAGATTTCATAATGTTACACCAAAATAACATTTCAATAGTTTCATATCTAGGATATGTTGCTAATGATCAGAAATATGATCAAATCATTGTTAGGATTTAACTACCAGATTATCTATGTATAAATCCATTCTCTTCCCTATAAGGGAGTTGAAAATATTATGCATGGAATGTTGATAGGTGGAATTAATATTATTTAATGCAAAGAGAATTAATTGGTAATATCATACCCCTTCATGAGCCCTAAAGTTAATAGAATCCTTATCTTAGGGGGGATTAATATTGAGTTATAGTCAAAATACCCATCCATGAAGGAGAGGGTATGGAAACCATCCATTGCATAAATCATCAGCTCCATGATTAGGATTGAAAAAATCATCCTTTAGGAAGAGATGGTTAAAAACCCTAAAGTCAATTCAAACTTGTATTTTCCTATTCATTTTATTAATGGATAATATATTTACCTACCATTTAGTGTGTTCAAATTACTAAATAAAGTTGGATTTGAAAATCTTATCAACTTTGGCCTCTACTTTGGCAGTATGGGCCAGATGCATTCTCCTTGTTTCCTGCTTATAACTATGGTTGTCATACAAAAAACCCAAGATATGGATAGCAACCTAAGGATTTAACCTGATAATTTATGTGTAATTCCATATAAATATATCCCAATGTTACTTTAAAAATGATATGTATGTCTTCTGGTTTTCAAGATTCATGGTGACACTGATCAATTTAGTTTATGGATATTCATTCATTCTCATATTCACTTTCCTAAGTATATATATGGTTGTTGAGATTCCTTCTTTGAATATTAGAGGAGAACCTAGGATATCATCATCTTCTCCTCCATTATCATCAGGATAATATTATGAACTAATATCCTAATATTTGGGAGATGATATAGGGTCATTGTTATCTTCATTAATATACCATCCTTATTCATGGTAATCAGTTTCATCCAACACAACTAACCTAATTAGAATAAAAGAAAAAAATTCTAAACCTTGTGATCTCCTTCAAGGTTTCATGTCCAGTCGATTAAAAATAATTGATTATGTCATCTGAATATAAATCAAACATTCACTTAAGTAAATATACTTAGGGAAATATTTATTTGTATGAACTATGAAGTGGTCATCTCCTCTATCAGCGGTGGTTTCTTGATGAAAACATTCTCTTGACCATCATATAAGAGGTTAGTGATCAGGTTATTTATATCATTTTCCAAAACAACCCAGTTATTTCATTGATCTTGAGTTTCCACCTCAATTAAATTGATGGTAAATATGAAACATTCACCAATTTTTTTCCATGGATTGATAGGGGTGACTTTTAGGCCATTAAGAGCAGTGATATGCATATTTTTATCTACCAGTAGTTTCTTCTCCTCCCTTTTATAGTATATAGTGCCTATGTATTGAGATTCACATGATTCAAAATGGGAACTATCACTATATAGTATTCTAACATTCCCATTATCGGATCACTTTAAGAATTGGTGATATGATGGGGGTATTGTTACATGCATATAGAGACATGAACTTCCCAGTAATACATTGAAATTTGTATATTGGTGAAAAACATGAACTTTGAGTAAAAAATGAGATATTTAAACTGGGTTCTTGGAATAATCCTTATAAGTGGAATTTTTTCTCTCTTTATATATCACTAAATTGTTAGGTTTGATGGCGACAATTTAGCTTTATTGTATCTAAAATTTTAAAGGATCCAAAAAAAGTATAAGGTCGATCCCAAAACAATTATCAATTAAGGCTTGATGGATGTTGATATCATAAATGTTTCTAGATATATATATATATATAGAGAGAGAGAGAGAGGCTTGATATACCCCTTAAAAGAAACTTATTGATCTTGTTCTATAAAATAAATCATTATATTTCATTCTTCAGATCCATCCTTTGAACAATATTTTTTAGCCATTAAAAATCATATTTGAACTAAGGGATTGAAATAACCTCCAAAAGGGCTTCCTTGAGTTCCTTTGAGAGATGAATGGTGTCCAAGATAGATAACCTATACATAATGATAGTAATATGCTTTAAAATGTTATATTTATAAACTAAACATGTATACTTCCTACTATAAGGTTGCATGATGGATTGATAATTTGAGTCTGAAGTTGAATGTGTCAGATTCTCCCTTCTATAACTGGAGCTTGAGGTGATCTTTGATATATATGGGTTAGACTGAACTAGACTTCTCATGTTTTTATATTTACTGGACAATTATATGTTTTTTAGTCGGTCCTATAGTATAATTGGGTCTAAATGAGCCCTAGAGGATTTGGAATATGTTTGATGTTCCTATTGAGCTCATTGAAGTGCATGTATCTAAGTTTCAACTGCATATATAGCTTTAGCAGAAACGATTCCTAACCATTGGGTTCTACCATTATTTCATATTCCTTAACCTCTATGACCTTTTCCCTAATTATTAATGGGGAATTTTTTTTACCTGAGTCCTCCTCATCTATGAAGGGGTCAGTTAAGTGAATAACATTGATTGAGTTATGAAACAATTTCTCATCCGATGAAGCTTCCATTTTGTGGGGTGATAACTATCCTCCTAATTATGTGATGGGTTTTGTATAATCATCTAATGACCATGTTTAGTGGAAGAAAACCCAAAACACAGGAAATCTATAATTAAGAAATCAACATGTAAATAATCTAAAAACATAGTACCTAGAATTCATGATCAGTAGTAGTTTCCATATTCCTTCAATGGAGAGTGTTTGAGGAAGATCATGAGGAGTAGTGAATGAAATTACCCTACCTTTGAGGTGACACACCGACCAATGGATCTTCAATTTTATCATTATGATACTTGAAATTTTAAGGGGTCCTAGCACCTTCTCAAATGAAATAAACAAAGTAATAAGGGGAAGAGTGTTTATCATAAGCTTGTACACATTGCACACCCAATAATAAAGGATCTCATCCTATTATATAGTCTAACCTGAGGTGTCTTGTATTCATAATGCATAATATTCATTTATTAATGTTGGGGTATAATTCATCAAACATTTTCAATGAATTTAGTGAAAATAATATTCATAGTAGATTGTAACTGATGAATAAACCATTTGGAAGAAAATATAATATATATATCACATATCATATATATATATATATATATATATATATATTATATTCATGCATCGCGTGCAAGAAAAATGCATGCATCATATTCATATATTAAATGTTCACTATATATGATATCATATTATATATATATATATACATATATATATATATATATATATATATATATATATATATATATTTTGTGTCTCATGCATCATATTCATGTGTATATGCATCTCATACATCATATGCATGTACATTTTTAGTGTATGTACAACAATCTCCCACTTGCACTAAAATCCTATAAGGACTTTATAAAAAACTTCACAACTCATTGTGAATACATAAAAACTCTTTTGGATATGTTTTATCATCAAACTCTATTTATTTTGAAAAAACACTTTGTCCAAAATTTTATCCTTATCCAAGGTCCTAACTGTGTAACCATATGGGCCTTAACAGCATTTACAATAAATATGAAATCCATACTTTATAGATATAAGAAAAGAGAAACCTCTAGAAAAACTCTAGTGCTACTCAAGTTACTAATGAGTCTGGTTTGATCTGCATCAAAGATACTCATATCTCTATATGAACATGTACACCACAAGATGTATCATATGCATCACATATATACCTATATATTCCTTTTATCCATGAAACTGAGTGACCTCTAGACGTGGAACATGTCAATCTAGTATAGCCAACTCATATTTTATTGATTCAAAGAAATATACTAACCAAGTAGATGAATACATCACATTCCATTTATATAATATATGAGTACATCACATGACCCTTATCTGAGTAGTTAAACACACCTCTTGTGTTTTAACTAAAAATGTCCATTCATTTCTTAAATCTAATTCTATCATGGGTAAGATGTATTTTATTTTCATAAAAGTGTAAAAATCCCATTTGGGTGCACTCCAACCAATGATATGATCAAAAACATATCCTACCACCCCTTTATTAGCTAAGTTCATGTGATGACTTGTATAAGTTGTCACGACCTGTCCCATGGGCCCTGTGTCGTGACTACCCCAAGCCCGCCTTCCATAGGCCAGGGGCTGGCGACTAGCACCAAAGGCGTAATTCCCTAAAACTAGGAAGTCATTGCCTTTATAACCTGTAAACGCACACAACAGAGCACACAGCTAGATACAAAACACTAGGTAAACTGTATAACAAAATATTGATGAAAAGTAAAAGGGGCTGGAAATACAATCTCAACTATAAAGTACAAGGAACTAGAAGTACAAGTATAACTGAAGAAAGGAAAAATAGTTGTTGGGTCATCCTCCAGTATTCCTACCTGAAGGGTAGGTATAGACAGCCTCCTCAGCAGTCCATGTCCTTCAGTCTCCTCCGTGTACCGACTTATCGTAAGGTCCACCTCTGGGTACCGTCTAGTCCCGGTACTCTCAGCCTCATTCAGCGTTTTTCTTTCATCTTCATCCAACACAACAAGGTGCGGGCATATCCCGTACAGGGGCGAGTATAATGATACTTAGTAGGGACCCCGAGACCCTCGAGGTCTCACAAATCCACCAAGGATAAACCACAAAGTAAGGAAACAACATATATCCCTACTTAGGTATATGCCCATACATATACCTAAGTTATTAAGTAATCCATCTCAATCATAAAGAAAACACAAAAGTACTGAATCAACTCAACCAGGATTTTATTTTAGGGGTAGTATCAAGTAACATCCCAAGTCACATTATTGAAACCTCGGCTGCTGGAGAACTCTTGCTCAATCGAGTACAGTGGGCCTATCGCGACACCAAGTGTGCTTCCCACTAACCTTGGACTCTTGTGGTACCCCTCTTGTTAAGTATCGTGGGTCTGCTGCGTCACACAAAGGCGCTCCCCACCGCGAGTCTGCCACTACACCCAAGCGCTCCCCCATGTAGCATGCTGAGGTACTCCTCCTATTAAGTATTGTGGTTCTGCCGTATCACCAAGCACACTCCTCCACCGTGGGTCTGCCGCCACACCCAGGTTCTCCCCACTGGGCTAATAGAGTCACTCTGAGTCAAAAGGTCAGCAGTCGTCAGGTCTCATCCAGCTACTAGGTCTCCGCACTCTGCTCGCTCATCACTGGAAGGATCCACTCCACGAGCTACTGGTCGATACTCCAACTGTCACGAAGTCCCACGATGAAGTTTCTCAAAGGTCTGCCACGTTATAGGGGTCTCAACGCAATAGACGGCCCATAAATCGGACGCCCGGTCTGTGAGTTATTAGTCTTTTAGTCCCGGGGGCCCGATTGGATTCGTGCACGATCCAACCTGACTGTATCCCAACTTTACCTCACACTCCAGTGAGGTATACTCAAAGGGACCCTCATGCTCCAAGATTACCAGGTCCACTGACGGCTTGTCAAACGGACGTTTGGTGCCAATGATATGGCCAAAAGAAAGTAAAGGGTCATAGTGGGCCCGAGTCCAGTCTGACTCAGTCGGACTGACTCGGCCTGACCCGTTGGGTCTGGCCCAGCCCGTTGGGCGGGCCCGCCCGCTGGGCCCAACCCAGCAGGCCGCGAGGGGTCGTGGAGGGCCACGAGGGCACGGACCGGTCGCGAGGGCGAGGACCGGCTGTGAGGGTGCGGACCGTTCATGAGGGCGCGGACCGGCCGCGAGTCGGCGCGAGGGAGGCTTGGCCCGGAGGGCGCCGCGAGGGGCCGACTCACGGCGCTCGACCTAGGGATGGGGTGGCGCGGCCGGGGCCGGTTCAGCCGGGGGCTCGGGAAGCTGGCGGGCTGGGGTGGCGCGGCCAGGGCGCGGTGCTGTCGGGGCTGGTTCGGCAGATGGCGGGGTGGGGCCGGCAGGCAAGCGCGGTCGGGGAAGCTCAGGAGGCTGGCGTGGCTGGGAGCCGATTCGGCTGGGAGTCCAGGGTGGTCGGGGCCGGTTCGGTAGGCGGACGGTGCGGCCAGGGCGGCTCAGCCCGGCCCGGGGTGGCTCGACCGGAAGGGCGGAGATTGTGGGGGATGTTTGGTAGGGGCGCTGCGAGGGGGAATGGCTGGTTCAGCCAGCAGTGGCGTGGAACGCCGCGGGGGCGGTGCGGGTCGCGGAGGTCACGGGTGGTGCGGTCGTTGCCTTCATCACCTTCGTCGTCGTTGTTGCCTTCCTCTGTTTCGAAGAACACCGCAAAAGAGAACAGTGGAGGGGTCGGGCCATGTTGGTTTGGTCCGCACCCTCCGTTTTTAGGGTGATAGCATTTGGCTCACAAGAACTAAGCACAAAAAACCCTCCCGCAATGATTAATCCCAAAACCCTAAAAAGGAAAACATATGTGGATCAACTAGTTAGAAGTTGATCCATATTATGTGTTTTAGAAGAAAAGAATCACGACAATATAAAATCAATCACAAAAATCCCCTACCTTGTTCATTGTTCATCGACAGAGTCGCGGGGAAGAAGACAAAGTTGTCGTCGTTCGTCACATCCGCCACACACCTCCAATCCTGAGCTCATGCATCGGTCCGTTGAGGAAGATGAGGAGGGAAGGTCGGTCATAGAAGATGTCCCACGTTGGTTGCCTCCACAAGGTGCTTCTAAGGAAGAATTCGAAGACGCTCCTCGTCGGCGTTCTTCGTGGAGGAAGTTCTTCGTTCTTCGTTGGAGAAAATTTCTCCCAAGAGCCCCTCCTCTCCCCAATTTCCACCCAATATGAAATGTGTGCCAAAATAGTAGATTAAATCATCTATTATTTTGTTGGAAATAATTAAAAAATCCTAGTTAATTAATGTGGGTGGCGTAATAAATTAAGGGAGGTAGTGGCGCCATTAAGGGAGGGGTTGGAAATATTAAGGTAGAGGAGGTCAAGAGGCTCTCCCTCATTAATTAGGGGAGTTGAGAGTTCCTCTCAATTAAATGGGGGGTTTAGTCCCAGGTTGTCCCCACCACCATAACCTCTCATTGGAGGTTAGGTTCAGGTGGTCCCTACCACCATAACCTCTCATGGGAGGTTAAGGTTGGGTGTTCCCCACACTAAAACTCCCACATTGGTGGTTACAACAAAATAAAATAATATATGAGCTTATTTTATTTTATTATTTCCACATAAAAACCAAAAACTAACTTCCACCCTCGACCAACTATCGTCGAGGTGAAAGTCTTCTTAAGCGAATACCGACGCTGTAAGTTCAACGGTGTCCTCAAATTTCAATTCCAAGCACCGGTTCAAAAGTTATAAAAACTCGCTTGAACTTTCACTGAACGTACCCGAACAAAATTTCAGAAATTGATTTCGGGCACACCGGGCCTCAGAATCTTGCGCCATCAATTTTCATGGACTCATAAAATTCCCATTTAATTAAAAATAATTACATGGAAATTCTGGGTCTTTACATTCTCCCCACCTCAGGGCTTTACGTCCTCGTAAGATACAATTCAAACTAAGGGAACAAGTGAGGGTACTGAGCATGAATCTGAGCCTCCCGCTCCCATGTTCTCTCCTAGAGGTTCCCATGCTGCCAACAAACTCGCACCAGAGGTATCGACCGTCCATGAAGGACCCGCTCCTATCGATCCTCAATCTCTACTGGAACCTCTATAAAAGTCGCCCCATCGTCGGTGTCCATCTCGCCATGGTTGATGATGTGAGAAGGTTCATGGACGTATCTCCTCAGTTGGGATACGTGGAAGACGTCATGCACCCAGTGCAACTAAGGTGGAAGAGCTAAGCAGTAATCCACCTCACCAACTCTGCTGAGGACCTGAAAAGGTTCGATAAATCTCAGTGATAACTTGCCGCCTCGGTCAAATCTCCGTAGACCTTGTCGGGTGAGACCTGTAGAAAGAGGTGTTCTCTATCCTCGAACTCCAGAGGTCTCCGTCTCCTATCAGCATATGACTTCTGCCTGCTCTGTGCAATCTTCATCTGCTCCTGGATGATATACACCTTCTCTATGGTAGCTCGTACCATCTTTGGTCCCACTAATGCTAACTCCCTGGGTCAGTCCAGCACAATGTTGATATACAAGGTCACCCGTATAATGCCTCAAAAGGTTTCATCCCAATGGTAGAGTGATAGTTGTTGTTGTATGAAAACTCCACCAAAGTTAAGTGATCCTCCCAGCTGTGACCAAAGTTGAGGACACAAGAACGCAACATGTCCTTGAGGTTCTGAATGGTCCGCTTAGTCTGGCCATTCCTCTGAGGATGGAAGGCGGTGCTCAAATGAAGTTTTGTTCCAAAATCCTCCTGCAACCCCTTCCATAGTCGGGAAGTAAAATGTGTATCAAAATTAGAGATAATTGTCTAAGGTAATCCATGTAGCCACACAATCTCTTGAACATAGAGGCGTCCCAAACTCTCTACTGAACCCTGCTCTCTAATCGGTAGGAAGTGAGCTGACTTGGTGAGTCGATCGACGATCACCCAAATAGAGTCATGTCCCCTGGATTTACGTGGAATTCATGTCATGAAGTCCATGGATATCCTACCCCACTTCCACTCTGGGACCTCTAAAGGATGAACCAAGCCTTCTGGTACCTGGTGCTCCGCCTTCACTTGCTGACAAGTGAGGCACTAAGAGACAAACTCTACAACTTCCTTCTTCATTCCCGGCCACCAGTGCTATCGTCAGATATCCTAATACATCCTCGCCACTCTTAGATGTACCGCTAGAGGTGATTTTTGGGACTCCCTCAACACTTCCCCATGAAGTGACATTGGTACCATAGTACGTCCTCTGAAGACGATGACGTGCTCCCCAACTTCATAAAATTCATCAATTGTCTACCCTGTGGATATCTGAGCATGTCGTGTCTCACAGTCATTATCCCCATGTTGTGACTCCCTAACTTGCTAAATAAGTGAGGGAGTGACTGTAAGAGACTGAAGGAAGGATGCTCTATCTCTATCCACAAAGGATATCTGTAAAGTAGCCAGATGCTCTGTCGCCTTGCCTAGCAGCTGTATACCAGATCTCCTGCTGAGTGCATCTGCAACAACGTTCCCCTTCCCAGGAGTATAGAATATCTTGAAGTCATAGTCCTGGAGGAACACAAGCTAACTTAGTTGTCTCGGGTTCAGGTCCTTCTGAGAGAAGATATACCTAAGACTCTTATGATCGGAGTAAATGGTAAAATGATCTCACATCAGATAGTGTCACCACATATTCAAGGCGAAGACCACTACTGCTAACTCTAGGTCATGTGTAGCATAGTTCTGCTCATGCTGTCTCATTTGTCGTGAACCATATGTGATCACTACTCACTCTTGCATTAGGACACATCCAAGACCGGTCCTTGATGCATCGCAGTAGACTACGTACCCTACACCTTCCTCTGGAAGCCTCAAGATGGGGGCACTAGTCAGCCTCTTCCTCTGCTCTTGAAAGCACTGTTGGCATCTCTCCAACCACACAAAGGGTTTTCCCTTCTTCGTCAACTCATATAGTGGTGTTGCAACTCTGGAGAAGTCTGGTACAAACCTCTGGTAATAACTATCCAAACCCAAGAAACTTCATACCTCCATCACACTCCTGGGTGGCTCCCAAGAAAGTACCGCCTCAATCTTCGCTGGATCCACTGCAAATCCAGCCTCCAAGATGACATGTCCTAGAAAGTGAACCTCTCGGATCTAGAACTGGAACTTCGAGAGCTTACTATAAAGCTGGTGTTCTCGGAGTGTGTCCAGTACTAATTGCAAATGATAGGCATGCTCCTCCTCAGTAGTCGAGTAGATCAGAATGTCGTTGATGAAGACTACGACAAAGTGATCGAGGTATGGCTGAAATATCTTGTTCATGAGTCCCATGAACACTACTGGAGCATTGGTTACGCCAAATGGAATAACCAAGAACTTGTAAAGGTCTTACCGACATCTGAAGGTCGTCTTCTGCACATCCTCATCTCGAACTCTGAGCTGGTGATAGCCTGATCTGAGGTCTATCTTAGAGAACCACCGTGCTCCCTTTAACTGATCAAAGAGGTCATCAATCCTCGGGAGTGGGTAATTTTTCTTCACGGTCACCTGATTCAGGCGCCGATAGTCAAGACAAAGCCTCAAGCTCCCATACACCTTCTTGGCGAACAGAATCAGAGATGCCTAGGGAGAAACACTGGGCTGGATGAATCCCTTCCCCTGCAAATCCTCTAGCTATACCCGCAGCTCGTGAAGCTCCTTGAGAGCCATTCGATACGCTGGTGTAGATATCGGTTTCATCCTGGGGTATAAGTCAATGTAAAAGTATACCTCTCAACAAGGGGGTAGACCTGGAACATCATCAGGGAAGACATCCGCGTACTGGTCCACCACTATAGGATAGCTCGGACTCTCCACATCAACTGCTTCGAGGGTAAGGCTAGATAACTGATGAGTGATCGGCTGCACTCTCCTCCGAGTAAGTCCATCCTCTGCTACAAAGGATCCCTTCTCACCAGTGAAGGTAAACCTGGTCCCATCCATGTGGACACACCACACTTTGCACCTAATAAAGTTTATTCGATCATGGACTGTAGATAACCAGTCCATACCCAAGATGACATCGTAAGGCCTCTACACCACTACTAGGAGATCCTAGCTGAATCTCTCGCCTCCTAGAGTAAGCTTGCACTTCCAACACCAGTGCGTAATCATTGAATCTGCTCCCGTAGGAGTCTTTAGCCATAAGGATCGATCCAAAGGCTCCATCAAAATCTCTGAGATCCGAACGAGGGCAGTGGAAATGAAAGAGTGATTGGCACCTGTGTCTATAAGTACTGCAGCTATGGTGGAGTAGACACATATTGTACCTCGAATCATCTCCGGAGCACCATGATCATATGCCTCAGCTTCCTGGAGTTGAGCTCTCCCCTATCCACCTACTCCCTTCGGTCGGGGTGGACCTCCTGGTGGTGGTGGCGGTAACATCTCGAATCATCATCCACCGCTAGCTACACGGCCAGCTCCTCTGTCGCGTCCGCCTACTCCCTGCGGACCAACTCGATCGAATCTTTGTCTCTTCCTGGGAGGTCCTTAGACCGTCTGTTGATTATCTAAACATAGGGTCGGGAAGTCACGATCCATGTGACCCTACCCGCCGCATACGTAACATTGCCTACTCCTGGTATGTATGTCTCTGTTTTGGGTACCCCGCACAACTGATCCCTAGTCATGCGGTCGTCCACCTGTAGGTCTGGTCCTCTTGGACCTCTGCGACATCTGTCTAATGCTACCTTCAGAAGAATCTGCTATGTGTCGACTGGTGGTGGATCTTGCTATTAGAGAATGCTCAGCAAGGAAACTCTCCACTAGGAGGGCTCTCTATAACACCATGCATGCATCGGGATTTTGAGTGAGATTATTGAATCCCTGATATCTCGCCTAACTCCCTACTTGAAGGTCTGGGATCTGAAGAATGGGTCTCGCACCATATCGGTGGAGTAGTGTGAGAGGTATATGAACCTCGATGAGTATTAATCTATAGTCATGTTGCCCTGCTGCAGATGAAGTAGCTCATGTATGCGCATTGCGCGAAGAGTCGTTGGAACAAACTCTACCCAAAACAGGATCTCTAAGTCTACCCAGAGAAGTGTCACCTTGTTGTGGACCTAGAGCATCAAGCTCCACCATCTACCCACTGCTACCTATACAGGTCTGGCAGTAAGTATCACCATGAGTTCGGCTGGTGTTCCTACCAGTCGGAAGACTCTCACCACATCCTCTAACCAATCCTCAACTGCCTCTGCGTCCGTCTCTCCCCTAAACCTGGGTGGCCTCCGGCGCTGAAACTCGTGCAACGCGCTCAAGCAGCATGAAACGTCTGTTGCTAGGGCTAGTGTCATTGGTGGCCCAACGGGTAATGGTATTGTTGGTTCCTCCGCTATTGCCTCTACTAGAAGAGGTCCCTGCACCGAGGCATCGTCACTCGATGGGCTATCAGTGCGTACGACTCTCGGAACTCTAGCCAAATGTCTGTGTGGAGGCATCCTGAAAAGAAATAGGTGTGATATGGTTAAAAAGGTATACCTGGTGAGCTGAACTGGTTATCTGACTTTAAGAAAACTTTTGAAAACACACACGCAATCAATTTTTTCATGCACTGAGTCAGAAATCAGAAGTCAGGGTCTTGGTGTATGGATACGTCAGCTGCCGCACCAACATTGGACTCCCTAAACTGAAAAAAACACTCACAACACTTACAAATATTTCTTAACAGAAAAGATTAGAGTCTTAAGTTCTGTGGTAGAACTGAATCCTGTGATACCAATTGTCACGACCTGTCCCCCGAGGCCCATGTCATGACTACCCCAAGCCCTCCTTCTATAGGCCAGGGGTTGGCGACTAGCACCAAAGGCATAATTCCCTAAAACTAGGAAGGCATTGCCTTTATAACCTATAAATGCACAGAACAGAGAACAGAGATGGATACAAAACAGTAGGTAAACTATATAACAAAAGAGTGCTGAAAAATAAAAGGGGTCAGAAATTCAATCCAAACTATAAAGTACAAGGAACTGGAAGTAAAAGTATAATTGAAGAAAGAAAAAATAGTTGTTGGGTCGTCCTCTAGGATTCCTACATGAAGGGTAGGTATAGATAGCCTCCTTATCACTCCACGTCCATCAGTATCCTCATGTACTGACTCGTCGTAAGGTCCACCTTCGGTTACCGTCCAGTCCTGGTACTCTCAGCCTCAGTTAGCGTTGTCTGTCATCTGCATCCAACACAACAAGGTGTGGGCATAGCTTGTGTAGGGGTGAGTATAACAATACTCAGTAGGGACCCTAAGACCCTCAAGGTCTCACAAATACACCAAGGATAAACCACAAATTAAGGAAACAACAAATAACCCTACTTAGGTATATACCCATACATATACCTAAGTTATTAAGTAATCCATCTCAATCATGAGGAAAACACAAAAGTAATGAATCAGCTCAACTAGGATTTTATTTTAGGGGTAGTATCAAGTAACATCCTCTGTCACATTATCGAAACCTCGGCTGCTAGAGAACTGCTGCTCAATCGAGTACAGTGGGCATGTCGTGACACCAAGCGTGCTTCCCACTAACCTTGGACTGCTGAGGTACTCCTCCTGTCGAGTATCATGGGTCTGCTGTGTCACAAAGAGGCGCTCCCCACCACGGGTCTACTTCCACACCCAGGCGCTCCCCCTTGTAGTCTGCTGAGGTAATCCTCCTGTTAAGTACTGTGGGTCTATTGTGTCACCAAGCGCACTCCTCAACCATGGGTCTACCGCCACACCAAGGTTCTCCCCACTAGGCTAGTAGAGTCACTACAAGTCAAATGGTCAACAGTCATCAGGTCTCAACCAGCTACTAGGTCTCTGCACTCTACTCACTCATCACTGGAAGGATTCGCTCCACGAGCTACTGGTCGATACTCTAACTATCAAGAAGTCCCACCAAGAAGTATCTCAAAGTTCTGCCACATCATAGGGGTCTCAACGCAATAGACGGTGCGTCAATCGGATGCCCGATCTGTGAGTTATTATCCTTTTAGTCCTGGGGGCCCGGTTGGATTCGTGCATGATCCAACCTAACCATATCTCATCTATACCCCAAACTCCAGTGGGGTATACTCAAAGGGACTTTCATGCTCCAAGATTACCAGGTCCGCTGACGGTTCGTCAAACGGATGTCTGGTGCCAATGATATGGTCAAAAGACAATAAAGGGTTGTAGTGGACTCGGGTCTGGTCCGACCCGGTCGGACCGACCCGGCCCGACCCAGTATGGGCCGACCTGGTTCGGGTCGACTCGGCCTAACCTGTTGGGTCTGGACCGGCCCGTTGGGTGGGCCAGCACGCTGGGCCCAGCCCAGCTGACCGTGAGGGGTCACAGAGGGCCACGAGGGCATGGACCGGTGGCGAGGGTGCGGACCGGTTGCAGGTCGGTGTGAGGGCGGCTCGGCCCGGAGGGCACCGTGAGAGAGGCTCATCCTGGAGGGCACCGCGAGGGGCCGGCTCGGGGCGGCTCAGCCCGGGGCTAGGGTGGCACAACCGGGGTTGGTTCGGCCAGGGGCTCGGGAAGCTGGAGGGTCGGGGTGGTGTGGCCGGGGCGCAGCGCGGCTGGGTCCGGTTCGGCCGATGGTGGTGTGGGGCTGGTGGGCAAGCACGGACGAGGCGACTCGGGAGGCCTACGTGGCCGAGATCCGGTTCGGCCGGGAGGCCGGGGTGGTCGGGGTCAGTTCGTCCGGTGGACGGCAAGGCCAGGGCGGCTCGGCCGGAAGGGCGGAGACCGCAGGGGCGGTTCGACCGGGGCACCACGAAGGGGCAAGGCCGGTTCAGCCGGCGGCGGCACGAAACTCCGCGGGGGCGGTGCGGATCGTGGAGGCCGTGGGTGGCACGGCCGTTGCCTTCATCGCCATTGTCTCCTTCCTCCGTTACAAAGAACACCGCAAAAAAGAATGGTGGAGAGGTCGGGTCATGTTGGTTTGGTCTGCACCCTCTGTGTTTAGGGTGGTAGCATTTGGCTCACAAGAACGAAGCACAACAAACCCTCCTACAATGATTAATCCCAAAACCCACAAAAGGAAAATATATGCGGATCAACTAGTTAGAAGTTGATCTGCGTTCTATGTTTTAGAAGGAAAGAATCACAGGAATATAAAATCAATCACAAAAATCCCCTACCTTGTTCATTGTTCGTCGACGGAGTCGTGGGGAAGAAGACGGAGTTGTCATCATTCATCGTGTCTGCCACATTCCTCCAATCCTGATATCATGCATTGGTTCGTTGACCACGATGAGGAGGGAAGTTCGGTCGTCGAAGACGTCCCATGTCGGTTTCCTCTGCAAGGTGCTTCTGAGGAAGAAGTCAAAGATGCTCCTCACCGACGTTCTTTGTGGAGGAAGTTCTTCATTCTTTGTTGGATAAACTTTCACCCAAGATCTCCTCCTCTCCCCAATTTCCATCCAATATGAAAGGTGTGTCAAAATAATAGATTAATCCATCTATTATTTTGTTGGTAAGAATTAAAAAATCCTAGTTAATTAAGGTGGGTGGCGTAATAAATTAAGGGAGGTGGTGGCACCATTATGGGAGGGGTTGGAACCATTAAGGTAGAGGAGGTCAAGAGTCTCTCCCTCATTAATGAGGGGAGTAGAGAGTTTCTCTAAATTAAATGGGTGGTTTAGTCCCGGGTGATCCCCACCACCATAACCTCTCATGGGAGGTTAGGTTTGTGTGGGACCTACCACTATAACCTCTCATGAGAGGTTATGGTTAGGTGGTCCCCACACTACAACTCCCACATGGGTGGTTACAACAAAATAAAATAAAATATGAGCTTATTTTATTTTATTATTTCCACATAAAACCCAAAAACTAACTTCCACTCTCGACCAACTATCGTTGAGGTGAAAGTATTCCTAAGAGAATATCGGCACTGCGAGTTCAACGATGTCCTCGGATTTCAATTTCGAGCACTAGTTCAAAAGTTATAAAAACCCGCTCTAACTTTCTCTGAACGTACCCAAAAAAACTTCAGAAATTGATTCCATGCACACTGGGCCTCAGAATCACGCGCCATAAATTTTCACGGACTCATAAAATTCCCATTTAATTAAAAAAAATACCTGGAAATTCAGGGTCATTAAATAAGTAGGGTATAAAAGTATAAAGTTTATCATGTTAGGTATCTCACCAACCTTAGGTAAGAAGGATTGTTAATAAGAATATAACCCCTAATTATATCTATTACTATATGAAATTCCATGAGATATACTTTAGTGTGTCAGTCCAAGTAATAATTCACTAATTATTACCTCATGAATCTATTGTTCATATCTTATATAAAAACCTTTGCAATGAGTAAAATAATATATTCAATATAATATTAACATATCACCAAAACCCATAATACTTTGTGATGATCATTGATTAGTGATAACTCGAAGTTTATACATTTAAGGATATTTATCATTCAAACATTCATATAAAGTAAATTTCAACACACATGAATGAATGGTAAATGGAGATTTACTTTATTATAAATACATGATATGTTTACACCATTACATTAATATCACAAGTATCAAATACCTATAAACCTAACATAACCCTTATGTTGTTTCTAAAATAATGTTTTTTGAAGGAGAAGGGTGCTCTCGAGAGCTCTCTTCTCTCAAGAGTGCTCCAGGTTCTTCTACGTGGATTTATACTCTACTGTCCTCTATTGGAGTTCCTATCCTCTTTTTATTGCTTGTTCTAGTGATATTCTTTAGATCTGGTATCATCGCTTATCAGTGGTGGTACATGGGATAATTTCCCCCTTATATTTCGTCTCTATAAATTCAATCGATGATGGCTTGGGGTCACATGGATGGTGGTTGTACTTCTCTCTGGATCTGGTCACTAGAAGCTCTGGCTTGCATCGATGGCCATCGATGGTGCTCCCTCATGATAGTTGGAAGCTCTATAATTTTCATCAATGATTTGGGTGGGTCCTTCTTCTCTAGATTTGGTTGATAGGCTTTGGTTTGGAATCCTCTGGTGGGTTCAGGTAGTGGCAGTGATGCATCCTTCTCCCTCCTCCCTCCCTTTCCTCAGCTTCAACTTCAACTTTGTGTGGATTTGGGCAGTGATGGCATGTATGTATCCATCAATATTTATTGGTAATGTCTCGAATCTAGATCAAATTCAGATCCATGGTTCTTTATGGATTGGAGACATCCATATCAGGTGTGGTTCCTTGCTTTTTGGCTTATCACACCCAGACCAGGTGTTGTTAGGAACTTTGAGGCATCAATGGATTCAGCACAATAGTAGGTGGCATCAAAAGATGCATGACGTGGGCATGGGGGCCAACGATGGTGGTAGACTAGGATGATGGTGGTGGCGATTGGGGAGGGTCTGTGGCAGTGTTTCCTCATAGTGGTTCTTGTGTGCACAGTTTTTGGGTTTGGCCTTCTTTCAGGCATGAAGGGTGATTGTGTGAGGCATAAAAGAAAAGGATTAATGGCCTGATAGTGGTATCCTTGGATTCAGTTCAGCACTATGGAGGAGTACGGTTACGGGTGGAGACTGGACCTATGGGTGATCAGTTGGGACTTGGTCCTATGATGGGTCTTTGATTCTTGGGTCTAGAAGCCAATGGGCTCTTGGGCCATTGAATTTTAAGGCTATTTTCTTATGGACCTTCGGGTTTATAATGGGTTCTCCCTTAACCCAGATCAAAAGGAGTTTCTCTTTTTATCTTTTTTAATAAAGGGTATTTCCCCCAACCTTTTACATATAATGGTTTTTGGAAATTACATACATATATAATTCATATCACATCCCTATGTGACCATCTAATAAAATACTCCCACTAACCTCTAAGTGAGTAACATTTACAAAGTAATCTTATTTTAATAATGGTGATACTTAGGAATCATATTCCTTAAGTTCAACTCTTTGAACCTATATTAAATCATCGTCAATTATAAAATTATTCCATAAAACTCTTGAGTTCAATGTAACCATCTACATTCCTATCTAGTATATCCTAAACTATTTTAGGATAAAGTAAAATTCACTTCAATATGGTAAACACACGTAACCATTTACGTTTATATTTACCATTATTTCCTAAACCTTTTAGGAAATCAAGTGAATTTCACTTTTCAAATGAGCTGTCATAACAGTGATATTCACTTTATTACAGTAGCTAAATGTAAGTATTTACATTTTCTTTACTATCATATCCTAAAAACACTTTTGAGGATACCAAGTATAATTCAATTTCTCATGTTAACAAAATATAAATCTTTACATTTATTTATCATCTCATGTCCTAAAAATTTTATAAAATTAAGTTAAGAATCACTTTTAATCTTAGACTAGTATAATTCTTTAGTTAATAGTGATATTCACTTTCTCACAGTAACTAAATATAACTATTTGTATTTTTCTTTACTGTTATATATCCTAAATATTTAGGATATTAAGTATAGAATCACTTAAACTTAAACTGACATAATATTTTATTTGTTTAATTTTAACTTCTATAAGTTCAAACATACTCCCATTAACTTATTAAATGTAATATTCTCATTGGAATATCTTTCTAAGACTCAAAATAAACTACTTTTTATTTTAAGAAATAACAATTATTTCCTTTTAATAGGAATATCTTAAAAATAAACTATTGTTTCCATATCTCATATGGATTTCTATGTGTTTATGGTATTTTATTGAAAAATAAGATTATATTCATTAAAATACACCACTTCTGGGTAGAATCACATTCCATCATATTTTAAAAAATATATTGATAAACACTTTGTCGAGGATAAAACACTATTATTCATATCTTCTTCTCAAAACATGTTATAGAATCCAATGAATCATAAACATAGTTTATAAAATTAATCATATCATTTTTTTCATAATAATTATTTGTTAACACCTATTATCATATGAGATAAGTGAGATAAAGATACACATAGTTTACTTATATTTATCTAATAATGATAAATAACTTTACATTTAAATTTATAATATAGAAACTATTTACTTCATCACTTGAATTAAAACTATAAGCTCTTTCAATTATTTATATGATTTTTAACTCCTATATATTTACAAAACTTGTAATACATACAGTCGGTATCATATACCCTTCAAAATCGATGAATCCATTTCTATAACATTAATGCCTAACAAGGATATTACATGAAGTTCTGAAACCCATTCAGTTATTCTAGATAATCCCATCGTATGGAATCATTACACCTTCCTGATAACACCCTCAGGTTTCAAAATAACCTTAACTTTCTTTATGAAGAAATATTATTGGACTTTCTAACTTTTCTTCTTCTATTTTAAACTTTACCTACTTTTATTGCCTATATAGTACCATAAATTAGATGTCATATTCTTGGTTAATATATTCACAACACTTTGAGATTATAGAGTATAGTTTTCTTGAATTCATCTATATTTCTGGAATATTTTCATGGATAACAATAGAATGAATTATTTTCCAACAAGCCTGTACCCTAGTGGTATAGGCTCCTGGTTGGCATCCAAAAGACCCAGGATCAAATCCGGGAAAGGACTAATTTCCGGGGGGGGTACTGTAGCAGTGGAAGACTATAGCGGTGATGACATTGTAGCGACGGAGGCACTGTAGCAGAACTGTAGCGGCGGTGGTACTGTAGCATTACTATTCACCGAGGGGCCCTTTGGGCCAAAAAAATGGGATTTCAAGCCTAGTATTCAGGCAACTTGGCCTTGGGCCTTCAGGCTATGTAATAGATCTCCCTCTACCCAGTCTAAAGAGTTCTTTGCTTTAAATAATAAAATGAGGCTTCAGCCCCAACCTTTAAAAAAATAGAATGAATTCTTTAACCAAAATAATCCTTTATAGGAATTCTTCAGTCTCTCTAGGAATATTCCATAATATTAACATACCGAATCATATTGATCAAATGCAACTATAATTTCTTAGTTCAATTATCATCCATTTCCTTTAAAACCTTAAATGAAACATTCCATGCTTCCATAAGCATATAGATTCACCTGGTGAAAATTTTCAAGATTTTTTTACTTAGGAAGGAATTTTTCTAACACATAAAATATTCCTCTGGATTGAGAAATTTTCTTAAGATAATAGCTTTAGTATTTTCTTACCTGAATATTCTCATTTCAATGATTAATTTCAAAATTTAGTTTTTATGATGATTGTGCATTTACCTACAATGTAAATTTTTATCAAATGAATATCATGTTTTTATATATCTTCATTAAGGACTTTTAATTATAGTGCTCCTACTAAAATTGATTACCACGTAAATCATATCTATTTCATGATCCAAGAACCATATTTCACAAATCAATAACCCCACTTTGGTGTGAAACTCGTTACTTTAGTTATTTAGTTATAGATTCATACCAATCACAATATTTTTGACCCATTAATAATTGAGTGGAAAAACCTTTATCTAAATCCATCATATGGAAATAGTCAATTATATTCCTCTGGAATCCCAACCCTTGGGGTCTCCTAGCTAATTATAACCTAAATAAAACATAAAAAAACAATCTAACACATGACAATCTAGGGAAAACCTGCTTTAGAATAAAGCTACCCGTTGAATAATCTTTAGTCACTTAATAGTTTATTGCCTTACATAAGATAATATAGGGCCACCCCTATTTGGTGTGAAATTACCCAATTTTATGATCAAGGTCTTGAAAAGTGTTTCTTTGTAAGGAATCTCACACTTAGTATTCATAGGGTTCTCTTTTAAAGTCTCACCAATGTAACTCTTTACACAACCCATGGTATGTGTTACTCACCCAAAAATAGAAGTCAAAATATATTCATACATATATAAATGCATCATATTCATAAGTTACATTAACCCTTCATATAAATTCATAGACTTATATGAGATAGATAATCTTCACATGAGTAAGCCTAGACCAACATATAGCTAACCCAATTCACCTTTCTAGATAAGGCATAAGCCTCCAGGATGGTAGGTTGTCCAGTCCCAAGTCTCTCTACCCAAGGAGACATTAATAAATAGAGAATTAAATTTACAATATCTCTAACACCTAATATTCACAAACTATTCCCAAAAAACTAAATTCAAGCTAATAACTTTAATTAAAAATAGAATTCAAGGTAGATGAAAACTAGATTTTATGATATAAAACCTAACATGATATTAAAGGATCTATCCAAGAAGAAATTTGTTGTATAAATGGGCACACATAATATTCATATTTCATAAAAAAATTACTAAACATGAATATAAAGGAAATTTAACAAAATAATAAACAATTTATTTATTTTCCAAAACATGATACATTTATGAACCCCTTAATAAATAAATATTAATTATAAAAAAATTATAATTTATCAAGAATATAAACATTTTATATTAATTTAAATATGAAACCCTTCATATTTTATATTAAATGGAATTTATATGATAATTAATTAATTATAAACATTTTATATGTAATATCTATTATATTAAAATTTTATATAATCTAATTATCATATATTTTGTAATTTATAAATTCATTATAAATCACCTCTTATGATCTATAAATAAACCATTTATTTATATATCATAAGGCATACCATTTAATTTTTCAAAAGGTATTTTAAAATATTAACCTTTAATATTTGGGAATAATGTTTCATAAGAATTTATTTAATTAATTATAAACAATTTATAATTTATTTATTTATTTATAAAATCCTCATAAATTAAAATATCCCAAAATACCTTTTACTGTGATTTATAAACATTTTATAAACCATACAAACCATTAAATATTTAAAAACAATATTTAAATATAGTTTAAACTTACCATTATATAGAATCCCTATTCTGCTTAAGGGTATCGTCTCTTTTACCCTTACACAAATGCTCTGTGTAAGGGTAACTGATGCTTTTAGAAGCATGTGTAAAGGAAATATAAAGGTTACCTTTATGCAGCTCAATTTGAAAAACTATTTCATAAAGGTAATATGCATATTACCTTTGTGCGGCTTCCTCATGTAAATATATTACTTTTATGTAACTACATTGTGTAAGGTTACTCTCAATATTTCATATGTTCCATAAGCATAAACATCAGAGACCTTTATATATAATCTCTAATACCTTTACCCATAAGAGTAATGTGCCAATTACCCTTATGTAAATTCATTTGCGTAAGGGTACTATATTAAAACAACTCATATGTGTAAAGGAAACAAAGAGGTTACCTTTACACATACCTTCTATGTAAGGGTATCATGTAAGGGTAAATCATATTTATCCTTGTTCAAGGCATCTATTTTTACAAAAAATGTTGTTCTTATTTCCAATTCTGATTTTTTTTCAAAATATGTGATCAAGTCTCATTGAAAAATTTAAGAACCTACCTATGATACCACTAATTGGTTTCATATGATCATATATTGAAAATTTTCATTATAAGAGAACCCAAAACATGGAAAATATAACTTCAAGAAATCAATATGTAAATAATCCAAAAAGGAGAGTACCTATAATTCATGAATAGTAGCAGTTTCTATCTTCCTTCTATGGAGAGTGTTTGAGAAAGATCACAAGGATCTGTAAATTAAAGCACCCTATCTCCAAGGTGATACATTGACCAATGGATCCACAATTATATCATGAGTATAACCAAAATCTAAATGGGTTTTAGCACCTTCTCAAATGAGATAAAAATATTAATGGTAGGAAGAGAGTTTAGAATAGGATCATACAAATCGTACACCCAAATGGAGAGGATCTCATCCTCTTATATACCTTAATCCTGAGGAATCTCGTATTCATAACACATAGTATGTGTGTTTTACTATTGGGGTATAATTTATTAAACATTTTCAATAAATTTAATACAAATACTTTAATACATTCATAATTGATTGTAACTGATGAATAAACCATTCAAAATAAATATAATATATATATATATAGCATATATATATATATATTATTCATGAATTTCATGCATGAAAAATACATGCAAAATATGTATATATTAAATGGAAAATATATATGATATCATGTATTATATATATTTCACATGAATCATATGCATGTGTACAAGAATCTCATGCATGTACATTTTTAGTGAACATCTAACATGATGGGGGTATGAAGTTCAAAAGAGTCTAGACTGACCTGGGAACCTTTTAGGGATATTATTCATATGACTTGTTCTACCAGAAATGGATACATCAAATCATGGAAAATTTAGATGATGAAGATGTCCTCTCTGATATCATAGAGGGAATTAGGGTCACAACTGGTTGATTCAATCATTTCTTGAGTATTACATGTATACATATGATTTATTTCCTTGTCATACAACCATTAAATTTCTACACATGTCTGTTTAGAATTTCTTTCCAATCCTATTCTTCCTCTGGTGAAGTAATAGATACATAGGTTACATGAGTTAGGGATTTTATCAACTTTATATTCACAAATTCAATCATATTTTGGAGCATATCCTTGAATATGAATAATTTTTGAATATTATGCCCCAACATCTTGTGGTAGGGGTGGAAGTCTGGGTTTTCATTCAGAATGGATTCATTGGGTCTCTTGAACTCTGGTAGTTTGATCAGGTTCTTTTCCAAGGCCATGATGAAAACCCCCAGAACCTTCTATTTTAGGAATTAATGGATATAATTCTTATAATATTCAAATTTTGGGTGATTTTTATCATTCCTTTCCTCATAGAGAGGGAAATTCTACTACCTTTGTTATTCAGGAGGAGGCACCACATGATAATGGGTGGGTTTAGGGACTGGATCTAGCATCGGCACTAGATTGTGAAATGGTCAATTTATGCTTTACCATACTTACTCCCCCATCAAAATGGCATCAGATGAGATTTCTCATTAGAACATCGAATGGAATATTCTAACCACTATTCAACTATTGTATACTCCCAAAATCTACTAAGGTGTTTTAATAGAATAATTGATGTTTTCAATAAATCTCAGAGATTTTTTATGCATATATTTAATAGATTCTCTTGTAGGAGTTACAAGTTCAGTGAGTAGGTCAGTCTTTTTTTCCTAATAATGAAGTTTGAAACCCACTCATTTTCTTATTGTTTAAATTTTTAGAGATAAAGGATGGTCATTTTTTTAGTATGGAGATGAATTAGTAAATTAAATATTATTGAATATCTTTCCAATTGATGATATACTTGTCTGATAGTTTGTTGTTATAGATGAATTCTAGTGCTTCTAGGGTTTGTACAAAGCATATGAGTTTTCCCACCTCCTTCCACTTTGACATTCCCATCATCAAGTATCATAGAGATAAAAAGTGCATGAGTTGTTATTCTTTATCTCCCATACCATTAAATATCAAGAAGATTAGATTCCTAAGGTTGGGTGAAGGGTGATTCAAGGCCACCACTTTGGGGTATGGTTTTATCTCTTGATAAATTGGTTCATGTTTCCCCACTATGGATTCTATTAGATAAGTAAGATACTTAATGGAGTTAAGTATTTCTTATGGTAATATTCCTAGTATAAACACTCGAGTGGAGACATTGATTATAACTTGGTATGGTTAGCTTTCTTGTGACTACTATTGATATCTGACTCAAAATAGACTAAGGTAACTCATTTGATATGGTTATGGTTGTTTCCCTAGAGGAGTAAATTATTAATAAATCATGGAAATTAGGTCAGGTATACTAGTTTTATGGGTCCCAGGTTGGCCAGATGACTATACACTAGTCTGATTTGTTGAGTCGTTATTTCTTATTGGTGGGGGTCAGTTAGAGGAGAAATATTGGCCTTCGTTTAGGAATTATACTCGGTAGGTATATTTCCTTTTTGAAAATTGACATCAAGATGTCCTAGTTTCTATAGCTCAAATTTATATTAGGTAATTTTCTCCTTATTAGAAATGGGATCATCTTCTTTGGGTGGCATACAGGTTGTATACATAGCCACACTTTTCCCTTTATCTTTAGTTGAAGCTCACCAAGTGGGTGGTAACTGAATGTTTGGAGGATATCCTAAATCATAAGTCTACATATGGTGTTATATTCACATACCCACTTCATTCACTTTAGTATAGATAATTTTATGAATGAATACCCCCTCATTTCATTCTTATGTTTTAGTTTCATGTTTCGTGTTATCTAAAAGACCATTGAAAACAATATTTACCAACATGAATCTCATAGTAATATTAAAATACTCATATGTGTTAGAGTAGTTAGGATATTCATCATCATCTGAATACCCTTTAAGTTATGGGTTATAATCCTCTTTAATTTATGATTTTTTGGAGGAACATTTTTTATTTGCATACCTTGTGAGTTTTTTCCATCTTTACTCAATGCTCCCTCAGAATCAGTTTGTAAAGGTGATCTAGAGAAAATCACCAATATTTTTCACTAAATATTCTCCTGATGAGGGAGATAAATCAAGTAGTAGAAGAAATGATGTGGGAAATCCCTATGAAGTTCCTCTAAGTCTAAAAAACACTGACTTCCTCAGAGGAAGGGGAAGTAATAATTCCCCCATACTTACAGATCGGGGATGATTTTGCTTTACTACCACCTTGGCCTTTCTCTACTATGGGTTTAATAATACTAGGGGTGAAAATGATGGTAAAAATGTTTACAACCCTACGGGATAGGGTTTATTCTATACTCCCATTAGAAATTTTGTTGAAAACTTTTTATCCTTCTAGGATTTTATCCTAGCCTAAGTTAGATACAACTCATTTTCTGAATGAGAGGTGATCACCATAGATAGTTTCTACATGATTATGAGTTTTTATATTCTAAAATGGGAGTCTTTAATAACTTTCTTGGTAGCCTAATGAAAAATTATATCAATTTATCACTCCCATTGAGTGTGCCTATTATGGGATTTAGGAACCAAGGGATTTCATTGCATGGACTAACTAGCATATGAAGATTTAGGACCTAAGGCTTTGCCTTATGTAATGAAATTTCAAGATGCCTTCCCTAACAAAGCTAGGTATCCACTAAGAAGAGTAAAATTTAGAGTTCCATATTCCCCTAACCCTCTGATATGCATGTTGGGTGGGGTATCGGTGATTATTCAGTGGAGATCCTTCATAGTTATTAGGTAGGTGTATTGGAGACCCTCACATTGTTTCCCTAACTTAAGGCTCTAGTCCACTGAAAAGGAATTTGGTTCAACATGGCTAAAAATATTATCTAGTATCTTTATATGATTAACATACTCCCAATAAGTAAGATATTTGGGCTTGAGATGATGGATAGTTTCACATAGGTTGTTTCAAAGATAATTTATGCATTCCTCTTTCAAGTTTGTTGGGTCTTTGGGCCTTTGAACCATGTATTTGGACTTGTTCCACTGGGCCTACGGGTCATGTAAGGGTTCCCTATCAACCTAGTTAAAAAGGGTATTATCCAAAAATAATTATAAATATAAAGTCCTTCATACCGTTCAAATTAAATGTGGTTATTTGACCTGATATAACTATAAAATACATTTCTCTACTACTTTTTCAAGGGGGTAGGATCATCAATAACATCCTTGGTCACCACCTAGGGTGCATTTTTGGGGGGCGGAATAGGTGAAAATCATCACCTCATACTACCCATTGATCAGGATGAGACTTTTTTAACTAATTATGAGGCATCATGTATAGATAGCCACAACTTCTCGAGTGCATCTTGATATGAAGGAAACTTATAAGTAACTTTTACATGGGGTAGACCTTCATGTTGAGAAGATATACTGCTACGGGGATTCCCTTTGCAATGAGAACCATTTGGAGGATCTCTATGGTTGATTATTGATTTGTCGTCATGGTACATACCTCCATTCTAGATGACTACTTTTTTATAGGGAGGACCTCAATAACATATTCCCTGGGGTGTTCCTGTAAGTTTATTAATCATGGTGTTTTAGGTAGGACATTCATATCTATAGTTTCCTTCTCCTATTGATGAGGATATGGAGGATATTTATGCCACTATCAAAATACATCAATGATCCTAAAGAATGAAAGTTTCCAAATGGGTAGATACCTACTCTTGATTTTTTGATTCCCCTTGGTGTGCCTTCCTCCTAGAAGTTATTAGTTGGGAGACTGGGGTAAAAACCTCAATCATAATTGGGGTCATACAATGTGGGAAATGACCAACCTAAAAAAGGTTCTTCTTGGATAGATCCATGGTTATTGTCAAGATATTTTGTAAGGCTTCATGGGTAAGGGGCCTCCTAGGAAACTCCTTCATTTTCATCGAGGTATGAGGAGAGATTCATGGGTGTGAGTGGGAATATAATCCTACTCTTAGACTACCATCAGAATATACCAATGGGTTTTTCAAGTGTTAATAGGAATAAGGATATGATCATGGTCATGGGTTATTATAAAGCTATGTTGATAGGCTTCATGAGGTGAATAGAAATATAAACTTATTCCTTAGTCACTGTCAGGATATGCCGATGGGATTAATGGGTAAGATATCTTATAGGAGGTTTCTTGGTTGTCATTAAGATATTCTAATGAACTTCCTAGGTGTGTATGGTAATATGGATTTGAGTTTTATCTTGTTTTTCTATTAGGATATGTTGGAGATCTTTATTAGTGAAAATAGTTATATAAGTCTAATTCTAGGTTGTGAATGGGATATATCAACAGGCTTCATGAGGGTGAACTAGAATATACGCTTATTACTTGGTAACCATTAGGATATTTCAATGGGATTCATGGGTAGGATCCCAACTGGGTGGGTCCTCTATTATCATTGGGATATCTCAACAGGCTTCATAGGTGAGAATAGGGACATAAGAATACTCCTCAATTTTTTTAGGATATGTAGAAGGTATTTAGTGATCTAAATGAGTATAATGATATAATCCTTCCCATGGGTTTTAGTAGACGTATTCCCCTAGTGAGACCTCCTCCTATGTGACCTAGTTTAGACAAACAATGATGGGATCTCCAAATTCTCCTCCTTAACACATTCCTGAGTGGCTGGGATTATACAATGCTAGCAGTGATGAAGACTGGAGGGATCCCACTTGGATAGTTCCCTAACCACTTTTGGGTCACATTTAAAATCCTCCTCTACCTATATAAGGTAGGTAAATATGTGTTGTTTCTCTCCAAATATAGACTATTGAAGTGGTTAGATGTGGAAACATGTTCCATTCGTGTCTCTATAGTCCATCGTCAGTAATATGGATTGCTAGGATTTATCTTCTAAAGTATTTCATGGGATGGATCCATGGTTGGGATAAAGTTTTTGAGTTGATATTACCAAATAATGGTGTTCACTAACTAGTTTCGGAGGTGCTAGGTTAGTGAAAATGTTTTATAAGATTTCAGGTTCACAACCTTTGTCCTGACCAAAGCATATTCCATGTGTGTCAACAAGTGGTTTGATGCAGCCTGAGGTGAACTATGGTTACCACCAATTGGTCTAGGAATCTTGGCATGTGTCATAACATTAAATGATGTAATTTTTATACAAATAGATATTTGAAGGTAATATAAATCACCATAAATAAGGAACCTTTTAGTGAAAAATATCAATAAAAATAACATGTTCGATCAATCTATTTAATTGGTAAAGTATTTCATATCAGGTTCACCATTTTTATTCCCCCATTCACTCCATGCCCATGTTCAATTTTCGACTATAGTACTACATTCCAAAGGAAAGTGGTTATTAGTACATTACAATGAATATTTTGATTGAATATTTTTTGAGAGGATGGGGGTTAACTTATCCTTTTAAGTGGTCTTATTTCCTATTATAAGGATATATTATAGATTTAAGATGTGTTCTTGAAATACTTACCAGTAACAATAATGGTTACCTTGGTTTTGAGAGTGATTTATTGATACCATACATCTATATGGACATCTGTATATATCAAATTTTATCTATCTTTCCTTTATTAATGGTTTTATTCTATGGTTTGAAGCAACACAAATGGGAATTCTATACTTTATTTTCATCTAGGGAGGTGGTAAGTGTTGTGAAGTTGGATCTAGGCCCATGATAGGGGCTTTCTACATAACCCTATGAGGGAAATCATAACCCATATAGTTCGGTGCCAATTAATGGGACATATCATGACTTTAAGGTTGTGTGACAAGGAATGATGTGGTACCTTTTAAGTTTGTGCATCTATAGACAATGAAACACCTTTTAAAGTCATGAAATTGGAACTGATGATGTGCTTTTTAAGTTCATACAACTAGGAATTTAGTATCTTATAGTTTAGGGTCATATGATAAGGACCTATTTTGAGAAGTTTAACATCATTTAGAATGGATTATATGATATGAAGTTTAAATTCATACAACTAGTACTACTGGGTGAAATTAACCTAGTAATGGTTGACGTGGGAATTATGCATGGGTGAACCTTTCTAGTTCATCCTATCTATTGGTAACTATACATGAGAGGGTATGGTTTGGGCTTACACCTAGTAACAGGCCTAAGATATGTATACCTCATTAATGGGGCATAAGGATGAGATCATAAATAAGGATATATTTGGGGACTTACACATAATAGTAGGACCATATATGCACATACACCTCTCATATATTGGTAGTTAAAATATAAAGTAAGATCGATATCATAGGTTATATAAACCAATGAGGATGGGTTGGGAATTACACCATATCATAGGCCCATTTGGAAGTATATGGCTCACTAAATAGACCAAGGAAGCTAACTAGATATTTCAAATCTATGGAAACCAATTTGGGATGTCTAGAATAAGAATCTTGACCCAAGGGGTTCCACTAGTTACCTAATGGTAGTGACCCTTATTATCAAGGTAATATATGATTTTTAAACCCCCTAGGGTCCCATTGTTTATGGAGAAAAACATGGGGAAGGTTTATCATGGTATGATTGATCCATACTATCAAAGGAAAACATGATCAAAGGAGGAATATATCATGCATAACCCATTAATACATCTTATGGGGGTATGGATGTAATAATTTGTGCCTTCCTGGCCCGTTACCTTTCTAGTTTTGGTGGTTGGAGGTATTCAGGGGAGGTCTCAAGATTTTTCAGTGGAGGCTGGAGGTGCATCAAAGATACTGTAGGAAATACATGCCATGTATTGTTTACATGGTGTAAAATGGTGTTTCATGGATTATACAGTCAGTGAGTTCATGGCTTGTAAGTCAGAAGAGGGGGAAACTATGAGACAAATTCACATAGTGTAAGTGGAATACATGAAGTGTGTTGAATAAAATCCAAAGGTGGGGTGATTTTTAATGAAATTTGTAATTTTTGGAAACTCGTGGTTTACACACTATGTAAATGTATTACACACCATGAAACCAGTGGGATCTAGGTTTTAAAGTCCAATATTAGTAAAATCCTTCTCATTCGGTCAAAACCTCCTCTATCTCATTTTTTGGTAGGCCTTAGGTGATTTTTAGGGATCTTCGAGCCCTCTTCTACCTTGTTTGATCAGTTGGTTATGAATGATCCATGTTGGAAATCCATGGTAAGTTCTTCTCCCTTCTTGGTGGTTTTCTCCTTTTCTTCTCTTTAGAACACACTTTGGTGGTGTGGTTTTGGTTTTGGGAATTATTTAAGATGTTTTTTTATGATTCTTGGGTGTGTTTTAGGTTGATCCACGATTTCCCATGTGCGGTTGTAGTTTGTGAGCATTTCTTCTTCACCCTATAGTGTACAGCGAATCAGAAAAGTTTCTTTGAGATAGGATATCTCTTGTTTCTCATTATTATGTATCATGTGGGAGGGATTTTCTTTTGTTTATCTTTGGGATATGGTTGTATTGTCTTAATAAAATATGAAGAATTGGCTAATTGAAATTGAGGGGGAGAAAGGGGATGTTTTTAATGCTTTTATAGCTTTGATATTATTATGATATGATGGATTGTATGGGCTTGATGCCTAGTTGAAAATTGTGGTCGTTGGAGGATTTGTTTTTGTTATATTATATGTGTTGTGTTTGTTGTGTCTGTTGTTATTATTGGGATATCACCCTGATAATGGAAATTGGATAACCAATTATATTTGGATAATGAAATGACTTCCCCAGGATTATGGCTTGTGTGATAACACCCCTAAAATAAAGTGAAATGTGATAAAGTCCCCTATGTTAAATATGTAAAATTTTATTTATGTGTTGTGATGTGTGGTCATGCTTATGGGGAGATTATGTGTGTTTGTGATGTGATGTGGGGATGATGGGTGAGATATGGTTGTACTTTTGGTGTGATGAGGTGGTGGTTTCGTGGTCGTGATTTTGGGGTGGCAAGGTGGTGGTTGTTTGGATGTGCTTTTGGGGGGGTTATGTAGTAGTTGTGTGTCCATGCTTTTAGGGTAGTGATGTGGTGGTTGTTTGGATGTCCTTTTGGGGTGGAAAGGTGCTGGTACAATGGGGATGATGAGCTACTTGTGATGTGTGGTTGTGTTGTGATATATTATCAAGTAGTGATGGAATAATTATTTGATAATGATTAAAATGGTTGGGGTTTGGTTTGATTAATGGTATGGAAATGGGTAATGAATAAATAAATAATAGTCTATGTGGTTTAATATGATCTATGGTTAATAATTAAATGAATGGGTTGTATAATGGGTTTGGTTGGAAATGTGAAATTTCATTTATGGATCATGGATTGTGTGGTGTTATGTATTTAGGGGTGGCAGTGAAGGCGGGGATGTTGTGAGTTGGTTAGTGTTTTGTTGTGAACCCATAGTTTGAGCTTGAGTTTGTGGTTATATGTATATACTTTTATATTCCTTGTGATTTCTATATACACCCCACCCGCATCGAGCACTATGTGCCAACACCCATATTTTTACATGAGGGTTTTTTTTCAGATATTTGGTGAGGAGGAAGGATGGATGGGTACCCGATATTTCCCACTCTCTCTTATAGGTGAGGTAGGTATTGCATAGGTTGTGAATGGAAAAGGTCTGATAGTGCACTAGATAGTGGTTATAATATACCAGGTGTCTTCGGGCGAGATGTTATGTGGGCATGCTTGTGGGGTAGAAAGCCCAGGTGTCTTTGAGAAAAATGTGATATATCCCAAGTGTATGTGGGAAAGATGAAATGGGATGAGGTGGCTTATGGTGGGGGTTTTCATGGTAGGAGGGTGGAATGAGTTTTATTTCCTTAATGTTCACGATACTCTACTACTCTGGTTATGGTTGTGCTGTAAAGACCAAGTATTTTTGGGTGACATATGATGTGGTCATTCTTATGGGGTGATGAACCTAGGTGTCTCAGGGTGAGGTGTTTTGTGGTTGTTCTTATAGTTTGGTATGGTATACGGAAGAGATTGAAGTGTTAGGACATATAATGTTGGAATGTCAGAGTGGTATACCAACGAGAAAGAGGTGTGAATTACCCTTTATCAATGTGGCTCATGTTATTTTATATTACTTGGATTTTTTTATTTGGTGAGTGTGCCTTGGTGAGGTTGTGATGGATAGTTGACCTACTTAGGTGTTTTTGGTTCTACTATTTTTTTCAAAAGTGCATTAGTATGCTTCTTTCATATGTGCATGAGAGACTTTGGTTTTTCTTATTGAGTATAATTATATAATCACCCTATTTATATAAAAATATTTCCAAGTTTCTAGGAGGATTATATATACTGTTATGGACATTACTAGATCAGACCTTTGGATAGATGTTGTATCAAGGATTTAACTTTGCTTTTGGGTATTTACTTTTGGAGACTTTTATCTATATCAGTTTTATTTATACATTCTTTGTGGGATAGTTTTGTTTCTTTTTATATTATGTCATGGGGTTATTTGTGGGTGATTCATCTTATCTCCCAATATTATATTATTATATAGTTTAATGCCTCCCATTTCATGAGATTTTTATACCTTTAGTTATAGTCACTAACCTGAGTCCTACTTGAGGTAGGATTCGGGGGTTATTATCTCTCTCCCCTCATCGCGGTATATTTGGAAGGAGGGTTCATGACATAGTGGTTTCAGAGTTAATGGTTCAGAGATAGAATGGATTTTGGAGTTAGTAATATTAAGGATTTCATGGGTTGGTATTGAAATAATGTCAGTTGAACTTGGTGTATGACATAGGCTAGGGATGCTAGCTAGGACATAGGATTTTAAGGGCCCCTGTGATCTAGTGTAATGGCCCGGACCTCTCTGGCCCATTCCTTTGTCAAAAAGAAGGTCAAGAAGTGTTCTGGAGGGTAAAATGGACTTTTTCCACACTTTCCAGAATTTTGAAACTACACACCGTGTAGTTTGAGTACACGCCGTGTACCCCCTTCCCGGGTATACCCCGTGTTGCAGGCCGTGTCCTTACTGGGTGGAGTAATGGGTGCACGTCGTGTGTCCAGTTCTACACGCCGTGTAGTCCTTCCCCACGTACGTGTAACGCCCCGACCCCAGTTACCCAGAGTCGGTGCATTATTACATAACATTGGCATGATCACAAGAAATATCAAGTCTCGAAAGACCGATTAGTTTGGTATCCTTGGAATAACTAGATACATCCATAAAGTTTTACATTACATCATAAAAAAAACATCGTGTCTTCATATCCCCTCATATTATCCTTGCAGGTCATTCATAAATTACTTCTTCATAATCTTGGGAAAAATAAAACATTGAAAGGGGTGAGCTTAGATGCTCAGTAAGGATAACATTATATCAGAAGCTTTCATAGATAAGCATAAACACTTAAGGCAGTTTATAACTAAAACAAAAGCCTTTTAAACTTGAACTTCAGCATAAAATGGAAAAGATAAAATAAAATAATGTCATTTACTTACTCACATGGATATTCTACTAGTCGAACAATCCCATGCAATATCAATAACCACTTTCATAATGATGGAATGCATAATGCCAGACTATCATAACCACATATCCAAGGCCTCGTGCCACGACTACAAATAAGATTTTTCCAAGGCCTTGTTCCAAGACACTAGTTTGTCTCATGAGACCTACCGATGCATCGAGGAGCTATAGCGGGCTCCACCCGTCACTTATTAAGTCCAATGCATTCCCCATATGAACAGGTTTAAACAAAACATAAACATTCGTATTAAAACTAGCATACGAAATTTCAATACTTTAACCACAAACCATGAATGGTATAAAAATAGCACATCCACAGTCAAACATAAATCATTCGATACAATATGGAAGATTGTATTGTATCACATTAACCTCAATCAAGAATAATGAAGGATGTTTACCTAGATTAAAATAATCATCAAAACTATTTGAGAGAAATATCCCCCTTTTTCTTGAAATCATTAAAAAGTCACACTATTTGTCAAGAAGCCATTTAAAAATAGATTTTTGAATCAAAGTGTCCCATACCACTTTGAAAATTTTTAAAAGGATTTCTAATTTTAAAACTTTAATGTCCATATAAATAAATCCTTAAACCCATTTTTAAAACATGGACATTGATGAGCAAGATTTATATGAATAAGTCTTTAAAACATTTAAAAAAATGGTATTTTAGTTAGAGATTCTAACCAAAAGAGAGACACTTGAATACAAATAATTGAGGTAATAAAAACTTTGTAATATCATGAGAATAAAGGGATTCATGATATACTATGTCAAAGTACAATATATACACCATATAAAAGTGATTTGGTGTATAACAACAAAGAAGTCTCAATGGAATGTAAATTGAGATGAATTCTCTTATAAAGACCATATCCTTAGGTTAAGGATAAATAAACGACATAATTATGTGTGAAAAATATAAATACACTCAATATTATTGGATATTTAGTGTAAATAAATCAGATGACATTCACACATATTCTTGTAAAAATAACACCAATGAATTGGATATTTAACTCAACAAATGGAGATTGAGTTAAAATTACACTTATCAAGTTCATACCGATCACTTGAGAATTTATAAATGGAGTGATTATGTGTATCAAAATTATATCCACAGAAAGGGGAGTGGAAAATATGACATAAGAAAATGAATAGTAATTCCACACATAATCTTGGAGTAAAATAATCAATGAAGTATGTGTAAAGCCGAATGAGTGGAAATTGAAATATCAAATTCCCTTATCGATTTGGTAACTTATAAAACATGCACCCATGAAAGAAGTATCATACAATGATGATGTAAATACCCATAAATTAAATTATATTATACAATGAATACAATTATGGGTAGTACACATACACCACATGCAATAAATAAGTGATGAACAATGGAATTCTCACGAAATTAAAAGTGAGATAAGAAACCCCTTACCACGTTATAATCAACTGAGTTGTATGACCAAAAGTTAATAACCACCAAATTATTTTCAGAATAATATGAATATAAGGAGAATAATTATAATATATATCAAATGGCAGTACACAATATACCACTTTCAATAAATTAGTGGCGAACAATGGAAATCTCACGGAATTGAAAGTGAGATAAGAAAATCCCTTAATTTGTACTTTTTCCTTGGTCGACGGTAGGTTAACCTCCTGTATAATGGTGAAATAATTGTTATTTAATTATACAAGATTAATTTACTTTAATATGATATCATATATGATCTTTTAACATTGATTTGTTAATAATATCTTAGAATTATCGTCATTTTGGGTGTTAACGGGTTCATTTTACTTTATATTCTTTGTTATGTGAGCCATATTCGTTATTAATGGGATGTATATTATTCATATCCAGAATTATATCAATTCCTTAGATACTATTTTTAAATCATCAAATTATAATTATACTTTAATGGATATGATGGAGAATGAATCTCATCGCGTTCGTGGAGACGGTAGTCCGTACGTACGCACAAGCGATAATATAATTCTTTTGATATTAAAATAATACATAATTGGATGGTATATCATATATACAGAATAATTATCATGTTATATTTATTATTTACATGAGTTACACATCATTATTATACCCATCCAAATAATAATATATTGAATAACAATTACACCACGACGTGGAGACGGTAAGCCGTACGTACGCACGTATGGTGACATGTTATTCAAAGGATGGATAGAATACTGAATATGGTTGTACCATATTTATAATAACATCACAGTATATATATGATACTGGAGTTATTATTTTATAATGGTAATAAAAAAGAAAGAATAAGTGGAAGAAGAAAGGAACTTGAAAAGGGGTGGGGAAAACATTACCTCTTCTTCGGGTTCTTCCTTTTGATTTGATCAAAAGGGCTCCTTAGGTTGGCTTTCTTATCAAACTAAGGACTATAGGTTCTATTGAGGGAAGTTGAAAGAGTATTTGGGCAGGGTTTGTCCGAACAAAAATGCTTTGAAGGTGTGAATAAATGAGAAGGAGGAGTGCCCTTTTATAAGAGGGGTGAGGGGCACCTTTAGAAAAGCTAGAAATATTAATTTATAATAAATTTATATTCGGTTTCTAATGGCTACAAAGTTAATTATTAGAAGGTTAATGTGGGAATAGGTCTAAAACCATTCATCCAATATAATTTAAACAGGTTTGGGTCACTATATTAACCTTATCTCTTAGTTTTAACTCTTAGTTAATTAGTTTGTCATTTACCATGTCACTTTGTATTTTTATATTATAAAGTTAATAAACTTACTATATACATCCAAGAGACCCCCAAGTGGTCCATTAATGACATAAATATAATTATATAAGTCTCTTTGCCGAACCTTAGATTTTTAGGAATTTAATATCAATTAATAATATAATATTTGTTTTAGAAACTCTTTTATGTCAATTTTGACACTATTCAATAGTTGATTTTTGTGAAACACATAACAGAATGATTACTTCGAAAAAAGTTAATTAAATCAATACTAATATGTAATTTTATCCTAGAAAATTAGTTTAATTCAATAAAAGTCTCAAATTATATTTATTTGGGTATTTATAATATGAATTATTCCAATTTTTCACTATTATGGTAATTACTGCATCACCATTGTGTCATAAATAAATTAACTTATTTAATGTATAAAAATTATAAATAAAATATCATTATGTAGGAAATAATTTTATCTTTCTAATTAATATTTATAGTCTAAAATAAAACATATATAACCCTATGTAACAATTGCTTTTCTAAAAGATATATGCTTGTGTCATTTTTGTATTTATTTTAACTTAATTAAAATAAAGTGTCATTATCACTTACAAGTGGATCCATGGGGTCCCAAAATCTACCCAAAGATGCCCATGGTCGACCATGTATTAACCAATAGGGTTAAGACACGTTTTAGGGTAATTTAGTATTATTATAATATTATTTTTTAACCCTTATTTACCGGATTTACCCTTTAACCATGGTAAATAAAATATTTACCGAAGTAATTATCCAAAATGTCTAAAAATAAAAGTTACCTATTTACACAATTTTAACATCCTAATTCCAAATATGGAATCTATTTTTCTAAATTCAAAATACAGAAGTGGCAGAAATTAATTTAAAATTAATTCCCGTTGTTAAAACAAAAAGCGTGTTTTTAAGAGATAATAACTATCAAAAGATTGGCACTTGTTTATGTCTGGTTTAAATGTGAAATTATGTTCAATGAACCACATTGTATTACATGGTAAAAATATATTCTAAATATAATTTAAAACCACTCAAATTCATAATTTATCACTATTAATTATTTTGATTAAAAAAGTTGTTTTTAATTAAAATTTAGTAATTTTCACTATTCATCAAAATATGAAAGTTATTCGAAAAGTATCAAAATTTCACCCTAGGATAATTTCGATATTCCGAATCCAAAAATGAAGTCCATTTTGAGTGATAGAATTTATAAAATTTCAAAAATTAGGTATTACTATTCATAATGGCTAGTTTGATTGGTTGTGGTGTGTTAAAATCTCGAAGTTGCATACAATGCACGCCATTGCATTATTCGAAGGGAAACATACCGTGGAAGCTTGGGGTGTTACATACGCATTACCAGTCAATGGCCGTGTACCATGTTGAAGCTGTTTCCTTGTTGTGTGCAATTAAATGAGTGCACACTGTGTGTCTAAACTACACGCCATGTAGTCCTTCCCCGCGTATGTGTTACCTTCAAACCGTGTGTCGATCAGTCAACGGTCGTGGAGCCATGTTAGAAGCCGCGTGGAGACCGTGTGAAAGAACTGAGTACACACCGTGTACCATAAATTACATGTCGTGTACTTTTGATTTTCACGCCTATAAAAGGAGGGGTCCCCTCCTCCTTTCAACTCACCCCTCTCCTCTCCTCTCCTCTCCTCTCCTCTGAGCAGAGCTCTCTCAAGAGACTCGAAGGATCTTTCTTCCATAACTTCTTCATCCGAGCTCTGATTTATGATCTGTCAGCAGCCACAGGATCGTAACAATGAGACGGAGCTTCCGATCCTGGGTTCGTTGTCTTTCCTTCAGCCCTTACTTTCCGACTTCCACCCAAGGAGGTTTTTTCAGGACCCGACAGAAGTGACGGACGCCGACGGACATCTTGTAAGGTTGATCCGGGGGAGGGTTGTGATCAAGAACCTGTTGATGTAGGGATCTTACCTTCATCTCTTTAATTTGTGCATCATGCAGGGTGGGTGTTCTATTGTTTACGTGAAACACTTTTGAACTGGTTTAATAAAGATAATAACTGGCTTATATAACGGGGATGGGAAGTTGTGATTGCTGTTACTTTATATCCTGTGATATTATGCTGTGAATTGAATGAGCTTCTAGCTACTGAAAATCACGGTCATTGGGGGCCTTTTCTTACGCAATTAAATGTTTCCCTCTCCTTATGTATTTTCTTATGGATGGAAGCTTGTGGAATGTGGAAATTGGATAATCACGTAAAGTTGGCTGATTAAATGAAAATCTGGAACCCTTGTGTGATCACCCCGGTTAAACAAAATGGAATAATGAACATGTGGGTGTTGTATTGGTTACGTGGCATGTGATGGGGGTTTTTTGTGGGTTGTTGTGGATCAGGTGAGCAGTGGGGATGCGGTTGACTTGGTTGTGGGTTGGTATGAATGTTATGTTGGTAACGGGCAGCGGGGCTGCAATATATGGTATTAAAGGGATGTTGATGTGTGGTTTCGGTGCGGTTGTAGTTATGGCAGTTGGAAGCGGGGCTGCAGGGTTGGGTTTTAATGTGAACGAACTATTGGTTGTGGATAAAATGTGGAAGAGTTAATGAATGGTGGGGCATGGTAATGGAACTGGAATGTTAATCAATGGGGTTGGTTGTTTGATAAGAAGGGCTTGGTTGTGTTGCTTGTGTTTTCCTAATTTGATTTGTGGATGGTAGGGATATGTTTTATGAACATTTGGTGTGGTTGGTTATGGATAGTTTCCCAGTAGTTAAGGAACTAAATAACTATATCTACTGAAGTATGAAAACCTAAAGGGGGTTGGGTTTGTTTGTTGTATGCATGCTTCGTAGTAGCAGTGCCGAGGCACGTGCTCAGTTCTCTTTTTAGAAGCCATAGGTTGGGCTGTGTGGTTGGTATATTTATATATATATCTGTATCTTTTGTGTTTTATCACACCCCACCCATGTTGAGCACTCAGTGCCGAACACTCCCATTTTATGGGAGAGGGTGTTTTTACCTTAGTTACTAGCTCCTTCCTGCTCCTTCTCCCCTAGGTTGTGATAGCTTGAGGCAACCTTACACCTAAGAATCTTTGGGTAGGTTTTGATTGGGGTGGTTTTAGCCCAAGACTCTTCAGGAAGGTTCTACTATTTACCAAGAATCTTCGGGATGAGGCCCAGGTGTGTGCGGGCAGGATACGTGGTTGTGAGACCCAGGTGTGTGCGGGCAGGATACGTGGTTGTGAGGCCCAGGTGTGTGCAGGCAGGGAGAGTGTGGCAGTGTCAGGACATTCGTCGTTAGGAAGAGCAGCTAACTAAAGGTAAATGGTGTGGGGTACCTAATACTCTTGTTCTTATACTACTAATACTTGTTGTGCTTGTGTTTTGGTGAGTGTGGCTAGTGAGGTTGGGTGGATAGGATTCCTTGCTAGGTTTCTTCTGTTGTTCTCATGGGGCATTAAGATGTCTCCCCACTTGTGCATGAGAGATTTAGGTTTCCCTACTGAGTATACTTGTATGCTCACCCTAAGTTTACTTTCAGGTTTCCAGGAGGACTACCAGGGTCGTGCGGGACCCTACTAGTCAGACCGTTGGAGTTGTTGTTGTTGGTGTACCTTTGTTTTTCTTTTGGTATTGTACTTTGAGCTTTCTTGTACTTGTACCTTGTTATAAATTGTTTAAACATGCATGTGGGATTGGTTTGGGGTTTATTTCTATATACTTTCTCTTTTCCTTTTTGGTGGTTGACTTGTCCTATATCCTGATCTTTAAAAATAAAAAGGGTAATTCCTCCCATATTTGTAAAAAAACTCATACCCTTGGTGCTAGTCGCCACCCCGGGGCCTACTGGAGGCGGGACTCGGGGGTTCATTATCTCCCTTTCACCATTTCCAGCTCAGGAGGGGCATCTTTGGTGGGAGGGGGATGTGATAGAATGGTATCAGAGGAAATTTGAGAGATAGGATGGAGTCTGGAGTTAGGCACAGTGAGGATTGCATGGGATGGTAGGGAAACAGTGTTAGTTAATCTTGGTGCGTGACATAGGCCAGGGAAGACCGGCTAGTACATGGGATTTTATGGCCCCTCGTGATCCGATGTAAGGACTCTGAGCCTACTGAACAACCAAGTGAGACTACATTGATTGCAGGGTAGAGACCCTAGGGAAGGTACATGCATCATCATGATTGTGTTTTACTTGATTTGGGTGTTCTGGGAAAGAAATTGAAATAAAATGATAAAAATAAAACCTTGAGTTTCCTTACTACTTGGGCTTAGGCGATCCTTGTTTACCGTACAGCTATGGCACCTGGACGTCATCCCCAGGTGGCTCAGACGGCCGAGGCCCAGTAGATTCAGGCGGTCGATCAGTTGAGGATTGACCGAGAGGAGGAAGATAGCCAGTGGCAGAAGACTCTCTGTTCTTTCCAGCGGCAGACCCTTAAGAAGTACGAGGGTAGTACTTCGGATACAGAGATGAAGGGGTGGCTTGAGGAGCTAGGGATCGCTTTTACCTTGATCTGTGCTCCGAGGGAGTACTGGGTTCCCCTAGCAATCAGTCAGCTGAGAGGTGTGGCGCGACAGTGGTGGATGCTCTACCTTGTAGAGAGGATAGAGGCAGAGGTTCCATGGGCTGACTTTGAGAAGGAATTCCGAGATGAATTCCTTTCTTCCATGATCAAGGCGGAGAAGCGGCAGGAGTTACTCTCCCTTCAGTAGGGGAGTATGTCTGTATGAGAGCTGGGGATCAAGTTCAAAGATCTCCTGCGCTTTGCTCCAGATCTCTTTCCGGATGAGGAGTCTCGAGCGAGACGTTTAGAGGAGGTGTTTCGTCCTTCGCTCCAGTATGTTATCACCCCCTTCACCCTTTCAACGTACTTGGTAGTACAGAAGAAGGCAGAGGTTGTAGAGAGGATGCACTCGCTGGGAGGTGCACCCCGAGAGGGGATCCAGCCAGGCTCATCGAAGGGGAAAGCGGTCAGTAGCAGGGCTCCTGCGACGGGACCTTCCAGGTTCAGGCCAGTGGGGAGCAGGCCCCAGAAGTTCCAGTTCAGATCTTCAGGTCCTCATCCCTTTTCCACGAGCCCGGGATCGAGGTATTTTTCTTGTGGAGGTTTCGGGAACGTTCAGAGTCGATGCCCGACCCGAGCTCAGTATGGTGGAGGTGGGCAGGTTCAGCGCCCACCTCAGCAGCACCAGTTGTCGGTGAGGCCCTTCCAGCAGTAGCAGGACCATGCTCCTCTGAGGGCAGACTTTGCAGGGGGAGACCGACCTCAGGGTGCTCCTCAGGGACCTCGGCCAGGGCGTGGTCGGGGAGGTGGATGGAATCAGAGAGGCAGAGGAGCTGGGTGTGGATAGTTGCACGTAGAAGAGTTGGTAGCTCCAGCGGGACCAGAGGTGGTACGAGGTACGATTTGTTTGTTCAGCACTCTTGTTTCTGCTTTGTTCGATTCGGGAGCCTCACACTCCTTTGTTTCACCTAGTCTAGCCCATGCTTTGGGAATATATGTAGAGAGACTTTCTATGCCACCGGTGCTGAGTACACCAGTTGGGGTCCAGACCAGCGTATCTTGTATTTTCCGGGGATGTGGGCTGACGTTGGGACCACATCGATCTAGTGGAGACCTTCTTCTGTTACAGATGCAACCATACGATGTCATCCTAGGAATCGACTGGTTGTTTTTTGTTAGTTTCGTTATCAAATGATTCCGGAGAAGAGTCGTGTTCTTCGACGTAGATGGGCATCACGTATCTTTTGTTGATGAGAGGAGCTATCAGGCGGGAAGCCGGCGTGTGGAGCCTCTCCTTTCCTTGTTAGGCAGGTTATCAGTGGTTCCAGCTGATACAGAGATGATGGATATCCCGGAAGTTGTTGGGGAGTTCCTCGATGTTTTTCCTGAGGAGGTTGTGACTCTACCCCCCCCCCCCCCTGACGAGACGTTGAGTTCGGGATAGACTTATATCCTGGTGCCCGTCTGATTTCGATGGCCCCTTATCGTATGGCACCTTCGGAGTTGCGGGAGTTGCGGATTTAGATTGACGATCTGATGGAGAAGGGTTTTGTTCGACCTAGCGTGTCTCCATGGGGTGCTCCAGTTTTGTTCATGAAGAAGGAAGATGGTGGTCTCAGGCTATGCATAGACTACCGAAGGTTGAACCAGGTAACGGTCAAGAACCACTTCCCCCTTCCAAGGATATATGATATCTTCGACCAGCTGAGGGGAGCAGGTTGGTTTTCTAAGATTGATCTACGATCGGGATATCATCAGCTGAGGGTGAAGGACAGTGACAGCTCGAAGACGGATTTCAGGTGCAGGTATGGGCACTTCGAGTCTGTAGTGATGCTGTTTGGAGTTACGAATGCACCGGCTGTGTTCATGGGACTTATGAACTTTGTCTTCTGAGAGTTTCTGGACCGGTTCGTCTTTGTGTTTATCGATGACATCCTGATCTACTCAAGATCAGAGGAGGAGAACGTTGAGCATCTCAGGGCAGTCTTGGAAGTCCTTCGACACCACCAGCTTTATGGGAAATTGTCGAAGTGTAAGTTCTTGACACAAGAAGTACACTTCCTTGGGCATGTGGTGTCTCAGAATGAAGTGTCAGTAGACCCGTCGAAGGTGGAGGTAGTTGTTTCTTGGGTAGCACCCAAGAGCATGGAAGAAGTTTGTATTTTCCTGGGGTTAGCAGGTTACTATCGGAGGTTCGTTTCGGACTTCTCTTGAGTTTCTGCTCCTTTTACAGCTTTGACGAGGAAGAACCAGGTCTTCCTATGGAGCGAGCAGTGCCAGAAATCTTTTGACTACCTGAAGGAGAAGTTGGTCAGTGCTCTCGTACTCAGGTTTCCATAGGAGGGGTTGTTGTATGAAGTGTTTTGTGATTCTTCTGGCCTTGGTTTGGGGTGTGTGCTGATGCAGAAGAAGGGTGTGATTTGTTATGGGTCTAGGAAGTTGCGCCCTCACGAGCGTAACTATGTCACCCATGACCTGGAGCTTGCAGCAGTAGTGTTCGCACTGAAGTTGTGGTGACATTACCTCTTTGGAGAGCACTTTTTGGTCTTCTCAGATCACAAGAGCCTGCGTTATATCTTCTCCCAGGGTGACCTGAACTTACGGCAGCGAAGATGGGTCGAGTTTCTCCAAGACTATGACTTTGAGATCTCTTACACTAAAGGTAAGGGCAACGCTGTGGCTGATGCCCTGAGCAGGAAGTCGCATCAGGAAGTGGTTTGGGAATCTGCTGATGCTTGGAAGGCAATGGGAGAGTTGGCTGCCTTGCACTTGGATGTAAGGGTAGAAGGTGTTAGAGGCTGTTTGATTCAGATGACGATGCAGTCCTCCTTGTTGCAGCAGGTGGAAGAGTCTCAGTGGGGGGACTCCGAGGCGGAAGTGATGCGGGATCTAGTTGATCAGGGGAACGCTCCAGAAGGATGGTTAGAGGACAGCCGATGTCGGATGCTTTTCCATGGAAGGTTGTTTGTTCTGGAGGAGATGCGTGAGGGAGTTCTCCGTGAGTTCCATATCTCAATCTTAGCGGTACATCCAAGAGTTTCAAAATGTACTGAGGCCTAAGGGATCAGTTTTGGTGGCCCGGGGTGAAACGGGAAGTGGTGGAGTTTGTGGCTAAATGCCTAGTGTGTCAGCAAGTGAAGGCTGAACAACGTGTTCCCAGTGGTTTGTTACATCCTTTAGATGTCCCCGAGTGGAAGTGGGATGACATCTCGATGGACTTCGTCACAGGACTACCCAGAGCTCAGGGTGGTTATGATGCTATCTGGGTGGTGGTGGATCGACTGACGAAATCAGCTCACTTCTTAGCAATCAAGGAGTCGATCCCGGTGAGTAGCTTAGCACAGAGGTACGTAGACGAGGTGGTGCGCTTGCACGGAGTTCCGAGGACTATCGTCTAAGATCAGGATACTTGGTTTACCTCACGAGTCTGGAGGGGGATACAGCATGATTTTGGAACCCAGCTATGCCTTAGCACTGCTTTCCAGCCCCAGACCGATGGGCATACGGATCGGACTATCTAGACGTTGGAGGACATGCTGTGAGAATGCGTTCTGGATTTCGAGGGATCATGGGTACGACACTTGCCTTTAGTAGAGTTTTCCTACAACAACAGCTTCCACTCTACTATTGGCATGGCACTATTTGAGGATTTGTGTGGAAGGCCATGTCGTTCACCCATTTGATGGGCAGAGGTTGGTGAGACATGTGCTCTTGGGCCAGAGGTAGTGCAGAGCACCACAGAGAAAGTCCAGCTTGTACGTGAGAGGATGAAAGTGGCTCAGGACCAAAAGAAGTCTTATTCTGATCATCGTAGGAGGCCCTTGGAGTTAGAGGTGTGGGATCATGTGTTCTTGAAGGTTTCCCCTTGACAGGGGCAGTGGAGGTTTGGGAAAGGGAGCAAGCTCTCACCTAGGTTCATCGGACCTTTTGAGGTGTTGAGGCGAGTTGGCGAGGTGGCTTATCAGCTGGCCCTGCCACCTCAGTTGGAGAAGGTTCATGACATCTTCCACGTCTCCCAGCTTCGTCGGTACTTACACGACGACTCCCACGTTATTTACTGGGGAGAGTTAGATATGGGAGACGATGTGACCTTCGAGGAACGACTAGTCAGAATCGAAGATCGTAAAGAGAAGGTGCTCCATGGACGAACCATTCCCTTGGTTCGTGTATTGTGGAGGCATGGTGTCCTCGAGAAGAGCACTTGGGAGCAGGAGACCCAGATGCACGCTCAGTACCCGGAGTTGTTTTGACTTGTGTTTTTTCCTTGTTCTTCTGAGCTTTGTGTTGATGTTGTACTATGTACCCTTGTTATATGGAATGCTTGTCTTGTCAATTGTGATACCTTTTGTTTCCTTGTTCCCTAGTAATGTGTAACATGTCCGGATGTGTGGGAAAGGGAAAAACCTGACCCTTAATCGAGACGCATTAATGAGGATGCGATTGAACCCGTTCGGGCGAGTCAGTGCCGCCTAAAGCGGATAATATCTCGACATAGGTGAAGAAATTTCCCAAACCCACGTGTTCGGGCAGTGTGTTGGTTGTGTGGTGTTGGGGTTAGTGTGAGTGGAAAAATCCTAATGTATGAAAGTGGGAAGACCCAATTCTTAATCGAGACGCATTAATGAGGATGCGATTAAACCCATGCAGGTGAGTCAGTGCCGCCTAAAGTGGATAATATCTCGACATAGGAGAATAAATTCCTAACACATATGATTAGGGTTGTTGGTTGGTTTCTTGTTATAATGAGAACCCTAAGAGGTATCCTGTTGGGTTCCTCTGGGTTGGTTTTTGAATTCTCGGGGACGAGAATGTTTTAATAGGTATCTGATGTAATGGATTGGACCTCTCCGGCCCATTCCTTTGTCAAAAAGAAGGTCAAGAAGTGTTCTGGAGGGTAAAATGGACTTTTTCCACACTTTATAGAATTTTGAAACTACACGCCGTGTAGTTTGAGTACACGCTGTGTACCCCCTTCCCGGGTATACCCCGTGTTGCAGGCCGTGTCCTTGCTGGGTGGAGTAATGAGTGCACGCTGTGTGTCCAGTTCTACACGTCGTGTAGTCCTTCCCCGCGTACGCGTTACCAGTCAACGGTCGTGTACTGTGTTGGAGTCGTGTCCTTGCGGTGTGCAATAAATGAGTGAACGTCGTGTGTCTAAACTACACGCTGTGTAGTCCTTCCCCGCGTATGCGTTACCTTCAAACCGTGTGTTGACCAGTCAACGGCCACAGAGCCGTGTTGGAAGCCGCGTGGAGACCGTGTGAAAGAACCGAGTACACGTTGTGTACCATAAAGTACATGCCATGTACTTTTTCTTTTCATGCCTATAAAAGGAGGGGTCCCCTCCTCCTTTCAACTCACCCCTCTCCTCTCCTCTCCTCTCCTCTCCTCTCCTCTGAGCAGAGCTCTCTCAAGAGACTCGAAGACTCTTTCTTCCATAACTTCTTCGTCCGAGCTCCGATTTATGATCTGTCAGCGGCCACGGGATCGTAATGATGAGGAGGAGCTTCCGAGCCTGGGTCCTTTGTCTTTCCTTCATCCCTTCCTTTCCGACTTCCACCCGAGGAGGTTTTTCCGGGACCCGACAGAAGTGACGGACGCCGACGGACGTCTTCTAAGGTTGATCCAGGGGAGCGTTGCGATCAAGAACCTGTTGATGTAGGGATCTTACCTTTGTATCTTTAATTTGTGCATCATGTGGGGTGGGTGTTCTATTGTTTACGTGAAACACTATTGAACCAGTTTAATAAAGATAATAACTGGCTTATATAACGGGGATGGGAAGTTGTGATTGTTGTTACTTTATATCCTGTGATATTATATTGTGAAATGAATGAGCTTCTACCGACTGAAAATCACAGTCGTTGGGGGCCTTTGCTTACGCAATTAAATGTTTCCCTCTCCTTCTATATTTTCTTATGGATGGAAGCTTGTGGAATGTGGAAATTGGATAATCACGTAAAGTTGGCTGATTAAATGAAAATATGGAACCCTTGTGTGATCACCCCGGTTAAACAAAATGGAATAATGAACATGTGGGTGTTGGCTTGGTTACGTGGCATGTGATGGGGGTGTTTTGTGGGTTGCTGTGGATCGGGTGAGCAGCGGGGCTGCGGTTGACTTGGTTGTGGGTTGGTATGAATGTTATGTTGGCAATGGGCAGCGGGGCTGCAATATATGGTATTAAAGGGATGTTGATGTGTGGTTTCGGTGCGGTTGTGGTTATGGCGGTTGGCAGCGGGGCTACAGGGTTGGGTTTTAATGTGAACGAACTATGGGTTGTGGATAAAATTTGGAAGAGTTAATGAATGTTGGGGCATGGTAATGGAATGGGAATGTTAATCAATGGGGTTGGTTGTTTGATAAGAAGGGCTTGGTTGTGTTTCTTGTGTTTTCCTAATTTGATTTGTGGATGGCAGGGATATGTTTTACGAACATTTGGTGTGGTTGGTTGTGGATAGTTGCCCAGTAGTTAAGGAACTAAATAACTATTTCTACTGAAGTATGAAAACCTAAAGTGGGTTGGGTTTGTTTGTTGTATGCATGCTTCGTAGTAGCAGTGTCGAGGCACGTGCTCAGTTCTCTTTTTAGAAGCCATAGGTTGGGCTGTGTGGTTGGTATATTTATATATATATATATATATATATATATATATATATATGTATCTTTTGTGTTTTATTGCACCCCACCCATGTTGAGCACTTAGTGCCAAACACTCCCATTTTATGGGAGAGGGTGTTTTTCCGTTAGTTACTAGCTCCTTCATGCTCCTTCTCCCCTAGGCTGTGATGGCTTGAGGCGACCTTACACCTAAGACTCTTTGGGTAGGTTTCAATTGGGGTGGTTTTAGCCCAAGACTCTTCGGGTAGGTTCTACTGTTTCCCAATAATCTTCGGGATGAGGCCCAGGTGTGTGTGGGCGGGATACATGGTTGTGAGGCCCAGGTGTGTGTGGGCGGGATACGTGGTTGTGAGGCTCAGGTGTCTGTGGGCGGGATACGTGGTTGTGAGGCCCAGGTGTGTACGGGCGGGATACGTGGTTGTGAGGCCCAGGTGTGTGCGGGCAGGGAGAGTGTGGCAGCGTCAGGACGTTCGTCGTTAGGAAGAGCAGCTAACTAAAGGGAAATGGTGTGGGGTACCCAATACTCTTGTTCTTATACTACTACTACCTGTTGTGCTTGTGTTTTGGTGAGTGTGGCTGGTGAGGTTGGGTGGATAGGATTCCTTGCTAGGTTTCTTCTGTTGTTCTTACGGGACATTAGGATGTCTCCCCACTTATGCACAAGAGCTTTAGGTTTCCCTACTGAGTATACTTGTATGCTCACCCTACGTTTACTTTCAGGTTTCCAAGAGGACTACCAGGGCCGTGCGGGACCCTACTAGTTAGACCGTTGGAGTTTTTGCTGTTGCTGTACCTTTGTTTTTCTTTTGGTATTGTACTTTGAGATTTCTTGTACTTGTACCTTGTTATAAATTGTTTAGACATGCATGTGGGATTGTTTTGGGGTTTATTTCTATATACTTTCTCTTTTCCTTTTTGGTGTTTGACTTGTCCTATTTCCCGATCTTTAAAAATAAAAAGGTTAATGCCTCCCATATTTGTAAAAAAAACTCATACCCTTGGTGCTAGTCGCCACCCTGGGGCCTACTGGAGGCAGGACTCAGGGTTCATTATCTCCCTTTCACCATTGCCAGCTTAGGAGGGGCATCTTTGGTGGGAGGGGGTCATGACATCTAGTTCAGGGGCTCTGAGCTTGTTGAACGTCCAAGTGAGATACACCTGATTGCAAGGTACAGACCTAGGAGAGGTACATGATTCATGATAACTTGTGTTCCTATTTTAAGTGGATTAAAATTATTCTAAATGAAATTCCATACTACCAAGTTTAGGAAGTTCTTGTTTTATTTTTAGATATAGATCATATTCATCATCTTCATGTGGCTCGAGCAGTTGAGGTTCAGTAGTTTGATCTGATTGATCATTGTAGGGTTGATCTGATAGAGGATAATGAGGCTTGTTATAAGTTGTTTCTCGCTTTCTAGTGGTACTATTTGGGGTAGTGTGAAGGCAGTGTTTCATATATGGAGATAGAGAGATATCTGTCGGAGCTTGAGATCACTTTCTGTTTGATTTGGGCCCTGAAAGAGTAATAGGTCCCTTTGGAATTCATTTAGATTTGTGGAGCTATGCATCATTGGTGGGTGTTGTATTTAGGCAAGAGGAAGGAGGCACATGTTTCATGGGTTAAATTTTAAAAAGAGTTTCGGGTAGAGTTTCTTTCATCGACCATGAAGGTGGTGAATATGTAGGAGATTCTTTCTCTTAAGCAAGGGAGTATGATAGTGAAAAAGTTGGGAATCAAGTTCAAGGACCTTATATATTTTTTCCTAAATATTTTTCTAGATGAGGAGTCTTGTGAAGGTCATCTTGAGGAGGCACTCCATCCTTATATCTAGTATACAGTTACTCCTTTTGCATTGCTAATGTATCTATAGGCTCAGAAGAAGGAAGAGGTTATTGAGAAAATGCACTCATGAGGAGGTTTTATATGAGAGGGGAATTATTAGGGTTTCTTGAGGATAATATTTGATAATGTAAAGTCTCGGGTTCTAGAGACTTCTTGGTTTTGACCAGTGTGGAGTCGACCTTAGCAGTTTCCCTTTCGGCCATCCGGGTCTTGTGGTTTTTATATTCTTCCTGGGATATTTTTTCTAGTCTGATTTGTCTATGTTGTTCATGGAAATCATTAGAATCAATTCCTAGTGGTCCTCCAAGATCAGTTTGGTGGAGGTGGGTAGGTTCAATTCTAGCCTCAGTAGTAATTTCCAGTGAGACCATTTCAGCAGCAGGGGAAGTAGGATTATGCTTTATTGAGGGGGGAGAGAGTGGGTAGAGTCCAACCTCAGTATGTTTCTTATGTTCAAGGACCTAGACCCAAGCATGGTCATAGAGGTAGTCATTAGCATATAGGTAGAGGATCTAGGCATGGTTAGTTGCACACAGTGGAGGTAGCAGGGCTAGGGGGCCATAGATTATTAGAGGTATGATCAGTTTGTTTAGTACCCTTGTTTTTTCTTTGTTTGATTCAAGGGATTAACACTACTTTGTTGAACCCACTCTATTTCATGCTCTGGGAATATATGTAGAGAGGTTTCCCATACCCCTAGTGTTGACTATGCTAGTTGGAAGCCAGACCATATTTTTTATGTGTACTGGGGGTGTAGACCGATGATAAGGCCACATCAATCCCATGGGGATCTTTTATTTCTATAGATGAAGCCATACAATTTCATCCTAGGAATATATTGGTTGTATTATATGATTATTTTTGTTAGTTAATTTTAGAGGATATTTTTCTTTTCATATATGGATTTCTAACATGTGGTTTTCATTGGAGAGCAGGGTTTTTAGGTGGTAAGTTAGAATATGGATCCCCTTATTTCTTGTATAGATGAGTTGTCAATGGAATAAGTATAATCTCTGATAGTGGTGGACCCAATTATTATAGAGGAGTTCCTAAATTTTTTCCACAATTAGGTTGTGACGCTTCTCCATCAATATTATGTTGATTTTGGGGTAGACTTGCAGTCGTGTGCTTCTCCAATTTTGATGGATCTTTATTGGATGGAACCTTTTGTGTTGTGGTATTTTAGGATCTAAATAGATGATATAATGTATAAGGGTTTTATCCATCCCAGTGTGTCATCGTGGGGTGATCCAATGTTGTTCTCTAGAAAGGTGGATGGTAGTTTGAGGTTGTGTATTGACTATATGAGGTTGATTCAGGTGACGATCAAGAACCATTACCCTCTTTTGAGGATAGATAGTCTTTAACACTAGTTAAGTGGGGTTAGTTTGTTTTCTAAGATCAATCTTAGGTCTAGATATCACTAGTTGAGGGTGGAGTATGGTGATATCCCAAAGATTACCTTCAGATGGAGGTATGGGCACTTCAAGTTTTTAGTCATGATGTTCAGTGTTATAGACACACCAGCTATGTTCATGGGGATTATGAACTCTATGTTATGTGAGTTCCTGAACCAGTTTTTCATCATATTCATTGATGATATCTAGATCTACATAATGTCAAAGGAGGAGAATGTCGATCATCTCAAAGATGTATTATAGGTTCTTTAACACCAACAGTTTTATGGGAAGTTTTCCAAGTGTTAATTATGGATATGAGAGGTGCATTTCCTTAGGAATGTAGTGTATCACCAAGGTTTGGCAGTGGACCCATCGAAATTCAAGTCATTTTTTTCTTTGGCGGAACCTAAGAATATGGTAGAGATTTGTAGTTTTCTTGGTCTTATAGGCTATTATCGAATATTTTTTTTAAATTTCCCTTGATTTGTGGCCTTTTTGATAGTGTTGACTAGTAAGGACTATGATTTTTTGTAGATTTATTAGTTCTAGATAGAGTTCATTTACCTAAAGGGGAAGTTTTTCAGTGATCCAATACTTCAGTTGCCTAAGGAGGGTGTGATGTTTGAGGTGTTTTGTGATGCTTCCTATCTGGGATTAGGATGTATATTGATTTAGCAAAGTGTAGTGATATTTTATGGGTCTAGATAGTTACGTCCCTATGATAATAAATATGCCACCCATGATCTGAAACTAGAAGTGGTTGTGTTTTCACTAAATTTGTACCAGCATTACCTTATCGAGGAGCACTTTTTTGTTTTCACAAATCACAAGAGCTTGAGATATATATTTTCTTAGTATGTTATGAACTTTTAGTATTGGATGTGGATATATTTTATTTAATATTTTTATTTTGATATCTCCCACACCTCGGGAAAATTAAATTTTATGGTCGGATCTTTATGTGGGAAGTTGAAGAAAGATGTTTTTCAGGAGTCTGGGGATGCTTGGAGAGAAATGGAGGAGTTGGAAGCATTGAACTTAGATATGAGGGTGAATTATGGTAGAGGATATTTGTTTCATATAATGGTGTAGTCTTCTCTATTATGGTAGGTGGAGGATTCTTGATGGGGAGACTTATAGGCTAAGTTGATGTGTGATCGTGTTGGCCATGGTGATTCTCTGAAGGGATGTTCAGAGGATGGTTGGAACCAGATTTTGTTTTGTGGGAGGTTTTTTGTTCCAGTAGTGATGCATGAGGGATTCCTTCATGAGTTTCATAACTCACATTTGGAAGTATACCCAAGAGTTTCCAATATGTACCATGGTTTGAGGATATTGTTTTTGTGGCCCAGGATAAAACTGGTGGTGGAAAAGTTCGTGGAGAGATGTCTAGTTTTCCAGAAGGTAAAGGTTGATAATCATGTTCTTAAAGGATTATTATAGACTTTGGATATTCCTGACTGTAAATGGGATGACATCTCGATGGATTTTTTCACAGGGTCACCCCAAGATTAGGGATTTTGTGATGTTATATGGGTGATCATGGATCTTTTGAAGAAATCGGTCCACTTCTTAGCGATCAAGGATTTTTGTGCATTGGATTATTTAAATAAGAGGTATATGGATGAGGTGGTGTAGTTGTATAGAGTTCTAAGATCCATTGTCTTGGATCAGGATTCATGTTTTACCTCATGATTATGGAGGGTATTATAGCATTCTTTTGGAACTTAGTTATGCCTCAGCACTGCTTTTCACCCTCAATCAAATGAGTAGACAAAACAGACTATCCAAACATTGGAGGATATATTGTGGGTATGAATCCAATACTTTGGTGGATCTTGGGTATGAAAATTTCCTTTGGTATATTTTACATAAAAAATATCTATCACTCATCTATCGACACAGTGTCATTTTTGGATTTTATATGGTAAATCTTTTCATTCTCCATTGTGTTGAATAAATGTTAGGTAGGAAGAGGTTCTTGGTCCTGATGTGGTGAAGAGAATGATAGATAAGGTTCATCTTGTTAATGAGTGGATGAAAGTGGCATATGACCGACATAAGTCTTATGTCAATCATAGGAGGATGACCATGGAGTTTGAGGTTGGGAACCACATGTTCTTAAAGTTTTCCCCTCGACATGGGAAGTGGAGGTTTGGCATGGGGATTAATGTTTCTCCTAGGTTTTTTAGTCCCTTTGATGGGTTAAGGATACTTGGAGAGGTGGTGTATTGGTTAGCATTGCCACCATGACTGGAGATAATCCATGACATCTTCCATGTATCTCAGCTTCATTGGTATCTTTATGATGACTCTCATGTCATTGATTAGAGAGAGTTGGATATCAAGGATGATGAATCATTTATGGAGTGGCCAATAGAGATCTATGATCATCAAAAGAAAGTGCTACAAGGATAAACCATTCTATTGGTTTGCGTGTTGTGGAGGCATGGTGGCCTAGAGGAGAGTACTTTGGAGTGATATACACAGATGAATGCCCAGTGCCTGGAGTTTTTTTGAGTTTTTCTTTTATTTTTTTTACTTTTTTATGTGATTTTTGGATCCTTCTATTTTATGAGGTGATTTGTTTTACATGTTTTGTGATGTGTAATAAAATCATGACATATCAAAAAGGGAGGACATGATTCCTAATCAAGACGCATTAATTGTGATGTGATTAAACCCATGTGGCTCAATCAGTGTTGTCTAGAATGTATAGTATCTTGACATAGAGGATATAATCCATGATTCATGTGATCAGGGTGGTGTGGTTAGTTGGTTACAACAGTTGTTGGTTTGGGATTTATGGAGGTTGATATGGTTGTTTGGAAATGTGGTTGTGTGAGAAGGGTATTTTTATGGATATTCATGATGAGGATGTGTGATATATTCTATGGCTATTTGGTTTGGTATGTTTGGATGGTGTTAGAGCTTGAGCTGTGATGAGATTCATAAGAGGTATCTTGTGGGGTGGTTGTTTGGACCCCTTTCTTTTAGGGCTTGGTTTTGGATTCTTGAGGGTGAGAATCATTTTAGTGGTATCTAATGTAACATTATATGACTTATCGACCTGTTACTTTTCTAATTTAGTGGTTGGAGGTGTTTGGGGGAGGTTCCAATAGTTTTTTTGTGGAGACTAGTGGTGCAGTAGAGCTACTGCAGAAAATACATGCCATAAATTGTTTACATGAAATGAAATGGTGTTTCACAGCTTGTAAATCCAGTGAGTTCATAGATTTTAAGTTTAAATAGGGGAAAACTTGAGATGGATTCACACCATGTAAGTATAATATATGACATTTATTAAATAAAAACTAAAAGTGGCATGGTTTTTAGTGAAACTAGAAATTTTGGGAAACCCGTGGTTTACATTCCATGCAAATGTATTACACATTTTGAAACCAGAAGGATCTAGGTTTTAAAGTCCTCTATTGTCCAAATCCTTATAATTTATTTGAAACCTCCTCCCTTTCATTTTATGGCAGGCCCTGGGTGATTTTGAGGGATCAACAATCCCTCTTCTCCCTTGTTCAATATGTTGGTTCTGATTGACCCCTGTTAGAAATATGTGGTAAGTTCTTCTCCCTTATTGGTGTTTTCTCCTATTATTCTTTTAGGAACCTACTTCAGTGGTGCATTTTTTGTTTAAGGCATGATTTGGGTGATGTTTTGATGATCCTTGAATGTTTTTTAGGTTGATCTATGGTTTCTTGTGTGCAGGTTTGGTTTGCAGGCATTTCTTCTTCGCCCTGTGATGTGCAAGGAGTTGGAAAAGATTCTTTGAGGTAGAGAATCCCTTATTTCCATTTCTTATGTATCATATGGGAGGGGTTTTCTTTTTTTATTTATGGGAGATGGTTGTTCTTTCTGAATCAAAGATAAATAATTATCTAACTGAAACTGAAATGGAAAAGGGGAATGTTTTGCATGTTTTTATAGCTTTGATATTATTGTGATATGATGGATTGTACAGGCTTGATTCCTATTGAAAATTGTGGTCATAGGGGAATTTTCTTTCACTTGATGTTATGTTCTATGACTGTTGTGTCTATTGTGACTGTTAGGATATCACCCTAAAATGGAAATTGACTAACCACTTATATTTGGATAATGAAATGGTTGACCCAAGATTATGGATTATGTGATAAATCCCCTAAAATAAAGTGAAATGTGATAAAATAACCTCTATTAAATCTATAAAATGGTCTTAATGCATTGTGATGTGTTTCTATGATTATGGGGAAATGATGTGTGTTTTCGATGCAATGTGGAGCTGATGGGTGATATGTGTTCATGTTTTTAGGGTGAAAAGGTGGTGTTTGTGTGGTCGTGCTTTTGGGTGGTGAGGTGGTGGTTGTTTGGACACGATTTTGGGGAATTGAGGTGGTATTTTTGTGGACATGATTTTAGGATGGAGAGTTGGTGGTTTTTTTTCTATGCTTTTGTGGTGATGAGGTGGTGGTATGATGGAGATTATGAGCTGCTTATGATGTGCAATTGTATTATGCTAGATGCTCAGGTAGTGATGGAGTAATTATTTAATAATAATTGAAATTTTTGAGGTTTGGTTCAGTTAATTTGATGAAAATAGATAAAGAATAAATAAATTGTGGGTTGTGTGGTTTAATGTGATTGATTCGTAATAATTAAATGAATGATATGGGTAATGGGTTTGGTTGGAAACGTGAAATGTGGCTTGTGTGGTGTTATTCATTTATATGTGGCAGCAAAATTGGGGATATTGTGAGTTGGTTAGTGTTTTTTTTGTGAACCCATAGGTTTGTCTTGTGTTTTTTGCTATATTTATATACTTTTATATTCCTTGTGATTTCTATACACACCCCACCCACATAGAGAACTATGTACTGGAACCTGTATTTTTATACAGGGGTGTTTTTTCAAATATCTGGTGAGGAGGATTGATGGATGGGTACCCACTCTTTACTTATCTCACTTCTAGGTGAGGTAGGTATTGCATAGGCTATGATGGTTTAAGGTTTAATAGTTCACTAGATGGTGGTTGTGATAGCTCAGGTGCTTCATATGAGAAGTGATGTGACCATGCTTGTAGAACGGTGAGCCCAAGTGTCTTTGGGTGATATGTGATGTAGACCAAGTGTATACAGGCAGGATGAGATGGGATGAGGTGGATTATAATGGGGGTCATTCGTGGTAGGAGGGAACGAGGTTTATTTCTTTCATGTTCACAATACCCTGCTACTCTATTTATGGTAGTGATGTAATGGTCCATGTGTTTTGGGGCGATATATGATGTGGTCATGCTTGTGGGGAGGCAATCTCAAGTTTCTTCTGGTGAGGTGTGTTATGATCATTCTTGTGGGGTGGTGTGGTATACATAATAGATGGAAGCACCAGGACATATGACTTTGGGGTGTGAGAGTGGCATACTAGCGGGAAAGTGGTGTGGGTTTCCCTTTATTAGTGTGACTCATGTTATATTATATTACTTGGATTGAGTTATTTTGTGAGAATGCCTTGGTGAGGTTGGGATGAATAGTTGACCTACTTAGTTATTGTTGTTTTTGCTATTTTTCTCATGGGTTCATTAGTATGATTCTTTCACATGTGCATGATAGACTTTGGTTTTTCCTACATAGTATACTTGTATGCTCACCCTATTTATATAAAACTGTTTTCAGGTTTTTAAGAGGATTACATGGGTCGTGTTGGATATTACTAGCTCAGACCTTTGGATAACTATTGTGTCACTACTTTAGCTTTTATTTTGGATATTTACTTTTGGATACTTTTATCTTTGTCAGTTTTATTTATACATGTATTATGGGATGGTTTTGGTTTCTTTTTATATTATGTCATGGATTTGTTTTTGGATGATTCATCTTATCTCCTGATCTTATATTATTATAGAGGGTAATGCCTCCTATTTCATAATATTTTTATAATCTTAGTTTTAGTCACCAACATAGGTCCTACAGGAGGCGGGACTTAGGGTCATTATCTCCCTCACCTCATTGTACTATATTTAGTGAGAGGGGGTCATGACAATGGAGGAGTATTCTGTGAGTATGGTTCTCAAGTTAGCTTCATGTTGGCCAGTTTTTGGGAACTAGGCCAATGGTTCCCTGGTGAAAGGCCTGAGCACATGGCACCCTGATAATGGGTTTCTTGAGCATGTATCTCCCTTATATGGGTGTCCTAGACACGTGGTTCCCTTTTATAGGTGGATTAGACACATAGAACACTTTTATCGGATATCCAAGAAGTTTTGGATGAGTGTAAACCTATATGGGAACATCTTAGATAGCTTTAGATTGTGGCACTCTACTAGGGATCCTCTAGGGTGGCTTGGGCGTATAGTGTCCTGGTGGAATGACCTATGATAATGGTGCCCTAATATGGGTCTTTGGGATCGGGTTCTTCACCCAAGTTCACAAAGAGAATAGGGGAATTGGTCTTTAGTAAAGATTTATAGTTAAAATATTTGGATGACATAATTACCTTGAGTTCCCATAATTTTTCTTAGGTTTTGACTTGGGGGGAACCTGAAGGAGAAGTGGGAGACCTGGTTCCATGTAGAAGTGGAACACCATCTGAAATTTGGAGACTCAATGGTCTAGATCCCCCCACCCCACCCATAATTCCAAATTATAGGAGTAAGATCTATTTATAGGGAAAAGGTGAGTAAGGTGTGGAGTAAAGGGGATAGACACCTCTTAGGCCCTATTAAGGTGATAACCTTGAAAGGGGGTACATGGGAACAAAAATACAATCATGTAAGTGATTTTTGTGAAGATACTTGGTTGTGAAAGGGATTCACAAAAATATTTACAGGTGTGGAAGTCCAAGCATGGAATCTAGACACTCTACACCCCTCACTCATGGGGACCAGGGTGTAGACACCTGGGCATGGAGAATAGATGCATGTATAAGGGACATGGGAACCATTAGATTCTCTTTCCATTTAAATTTTTCTCCACCTAACTGAAGACTTCAAACTTAGTAAAAAAAGAGTTCCAATAGTGTTCCACATGAAATTAATCATACATCTTATTATGAAAACCCCATATAAATAATATGGGTTACATAACATTTTCAAATGGTATCACATAAGATTAAATAAAGAATAGATTCAATTGATACGAAAAAATATTCACCCAAAAAAAGTATATCATAAGAGAATTTATAGGGTGATCATGAAAAATTCCTCCATAGAAGATAGATCATTTAGAGTTAGAGAGGTAAATGGAAGGGAAATCATAAAAATAATTTCCATAAAACCTTTTTAATGTTATCATAAAAATCAAAGTTATAAGTCACTTTCAAAATCATTTTTGAGAAGGTGAAAAGAATAATTTTTAAAAAATTATTTTATAAGATCCCCTAAAAATGAAACCTTAAAAATAAATAAAGGTAATTTATAATGAATTTGGATTGTAAGATAAAAATATTCAAAAAAGGAAAAAATAACTTTTTAATCATTGACGATGCCTTTGAATAAAATCCACATCAATGGAAATAATTATAAAATTAACTTTAAAAAAGAGATAAATAGAAATAATAAGGGTACATAAGTTAATAGATATTTATATTTCAAAATAATAAAATAAAATATTTGTGAAAATAAAAAATATGGACATGGAAGAGAAATACCTAATATAGAGGCTGATAATTATTATTAACAATGCTATATTTTTATAAATTAAGATATTGGTCAAAGAAGAATATTTTTACATGAAAATATAATTTCTCAGGAGAAAAGAGAAAATTACATCTGAAATAGAGAAATGTACAAATATAACCAACTTAGAAAAACGTGCTTGAGGAAGAAATATTATGACCGGATGAAATAGAAATTGAGTCAACAAACCTTTACAACTTTGGTGATGAATAAGGAAATTGAAAATGAAAGATAAAACTTAAAATACACCTTTAAATACCATTAATAAATAGTTTATTATGATAAAATATGTCAAATTGGTGGTATATAAACCACATAAATGAAAATAGGTTCATAATACAAAACATGTGCAAAGAAGGGAAATTGAGATGAAAAACTCTTACCTTGGATCCCCCCTTGGTCAGATTCACTCTAAACTTATATATAATAAATTTAGTTTTATTATTCATATATATAAGAACCAAATTTATATTTATTTTATTTTTTAATATTCATTTATAATTTCTTGTTACCCATTTATTAATCTTTCTTTGTTAAAATTAATATTCAGGTGGTAATTGTCTCATTTGTTCTATGTTAGCATTGATATGGTGGTTATGGTCCATGCTCATTGATCATGTGTTCATCACCTCAAAAATGTTCATAGAGATTATATAGGTGTTTTTTATATATTTATGAATTCCAATGGTCATTTTTTGTAATTTATCATGATGATTCATAAATATTGGTTAAAATATACTTTTTTTATGAATTTTGATTCAATAAAAAGAATTGATTTTATTAATGAATATACTTATATATATTACCATTAAAAAATTATGAAAACATATTAAATTAATATTATTATACTATATTACAATTATTTAAGTTTTTTTAATCATTCATGATATAAACAATATAGCATCGTTCATGTAGGTGGTAGAACTGACCCCAAAAAAACTAGTTATAATTAATGAATGGATCAGAACATGTTATTTTATAGCTATAATATCATATTTATATAATAATAATGGATTAAAAATCATTTTTTAAAAGTGATAAATCATAGAGGATAACACTTACATTGAAGACTTGGATTTTTTTAGAGAGGCTCTTGGAAATGAAGGATTTAGAGATCCTTCTTGAGACCAGAAGATACCAAAAGTGTAGGAAAACTTTAGGATATGAAACATGGTTAGGGTTTCAATATAAAACCGAGAGATGGAAGGGTTTTGGAGTGGGTGGAATAGAAATCCTTTTATAGGTGAAAATGATGGATATTCTTTGGAAACATGAGTTAGATGAAGGGTAAATATGGAATCACATGGGAGTTAGGTGATTTAGGTAAATAAATATTGGTGATAATTGTAGTATTGTCTCCCACACCTAACAAAGGTATTCTATAATGAGTTTTTTATAATTTTAGTTATCAAAAATTCAAGTCATTTCATTTTTATTCATTTTTAATTATTTTTACCTTATTTAATTATTTACCAAAGTAATTATTTTTTTACTGTAAATATAAGATAACCCATATTACCTAATTTTTATGGGATGATTATAAATTTGGACTCTATTTAACCTAGTTCAATATAAAATTTTAGGAATTTAAATTTTAAATGAAAATAATATATATATATATACACTATTTTATAAAAAAAATGACATTTTAAACATGAATTATTCTTAATATTATTTTTTATAAATTACTAATTAAATAAGTGTTAATATATTTTTTCATAGATATAAATATTAAATTTTATTATAATAATCCTTTAAAAGTGATCAATTTAATTTTTTAAGATAAAAATACACAACACTCAGAAAAAAAATTGAAAAATATCTCTTTATTAACATTAAATAGTTTTATTAACAATTATTTAAAATTTATTATTTAATTGAATTTTATCAATTCATTTGTATCAAAAACAACCTTTCTTGTTTAATTAAATTAATTATTTAAGATTAAATTTTATAAAAAAAACCAAAATGTATAAAAATATATTTAATAATGAAAATATATATATCATTTTTTTACATTAATAATTACATGTTTATATAATTCTATTTTTTACTTAAAAATCCCCTAAATACCTCCAGATAAGACCTAAGGGTGAGATAAGAAATGACATCCATTGTGGGTGGTGATTCGACTAGCATGGATCTCATAGTGATTTCCACGATCTTAAACTTCTCCTATAGATAATTTTACTCAATCAGTACTTATTGAAGTTCAACTTATGATTGATCTAGGGAAAACCCTAGTGATGATTATTTCCAAGATTAAACAAATTATCCTCATAAATAATTCTTTTACCACTTGATTTCATTGTTTCTCATTTCTATATAGATTTCATAATGTGATTACTTCTATTTATACCTACTAATTCAATGGGTATGTTATAAAAATCAAATTTTAATCGAATATTGCTTCCAAAAAAATATAATTTATACCATTAATTATTATTATGTCCAATTATGGTATCAAAAACCATATAATACAAACATCTATATAATCCTAATGGCCATATAATCCCAATAATCATATATATTACGTTAATATTACATTCCTATATATAACCTCACAAACTTCATAAAAATCACTCATCTCATTCTATCATTTCATTTCTAAATATGTTTATTATATTTCTAATGTTTTGTATTATTTTTATGGTTATTATTAGTGGTGTGATCTTGAAATCAAATCAGAGTTTTTAATATTTAAATCTTGTTATATTTTTATTTAGTTTTGGTTTTATTCCTTTTTTAATTTTTCTAATTATGTTTATTTTTGTTATATTGTAATGTATTTCATTTTTATTTTTGTAATTTTTTAGCTTAATGAAATAAAGTAATGTTCAATTTATTCTGATGTTTCATGTAAGACAAGATATCATGTATTTAAAGGAAATTTATCACTATAAATATAGGGTGTTACATTCTACCCCCTTAAAATAATTTTTCCATCAAAGTTTCATTACTCAATTGAAAACAAATGAGAGTAATTTTTTCTCATTACATATTCAAGTTCTCACATGGATTCCAAAAACTTATGAATTTACCACATAACTTTGACTAGGTAGGTGGTTTTATTTTATAGTACTCTATGGTATAATATCTCTACTTATTATTCCTCCTAAATGAGATCATGTTCTAATTTTATAACTTCTGAGTTCAGTACATGTGATGTATCTAGTGTATACTTATTAAAAAATGATATATAGAACACATCATGCACCTATGAGAGGTTTGGTTGAAGTGATGAGCGATAGGATATAATCCCTATACATTAAATAATATTTTAAAAATCAATATATCTATGGACCAACTTAAAATTATGCCTATATCTCATAACCCTCTTATATGGTGATATTCAAAGTAATAATTGGTTACCAACTTCAAACTCTAGATCTCATAAATGATTATCAGCATAGATCTTTTATTGACTTTTTGATACTTTAATATTTTTATAATGGTTTTAACCTTATACATCATTTATTTAATAATATCTGGTCTAAAAACTTCCTCTCTCTAATTTTATCCAAGTATGTCATATTTTTTCATCTCTCCCCATATAGAACCACATATGGTTCCATTTATATGCTAGAGTGGAAACTTTTATTATATGAGAACTCAACCAGATGAAGATATTGATCCCAACTTCCTTTTAAATTTATTGAAAAATATTTTAGCATATATTCCAATGTCTAAATGGTCCTTTCATATTACACACTAGTTTTAGGATGATAAGTTGTGATAAATCTCAGCTCTGTATCAAATCCTTATTGGATAATTCTCCAAAATTTTAATGTGAACCTTGGGTATTGATCATATACAATTGAAATTGTAACTCCATGAATTCTTTCCATTTATTTTATATATATCTTGTCAATTTAATCAAGAGATAAATCCTCTAAAATATTAATGAAATGATCTGACTTTTAAGTTGATACACCATTACCTAAATGAAAATATTTACTTTATAAGTCTTAGGGAGACCTATGAAAAAATCCATGATGATGTTCTCCCATTTTCATGTTGGTATAGGTAATGGTTTCATTATCTCCTTAGATTTCTGAAAATCAACTTTTACTTGTTGTTATACTAAGAATACAAATATATACTCTGAAATATCCCTCTTTATGTTGTCCCATAGGAAGTTTTGTTTAAGATCGTTATACATCTTTTTTATTCCTATGTGAATAGAGAAGGATAAGCTAAGTGAATCATCCAAAAGATCATTTTTCAGCTCTAGATGTATGGGACACATATTTGGGTTCCAAATCTTTTAACTCCATCTCTATCAAGGTTAAATTCTAGAACATTTTATACCTTCTTTTGTAGCTTCATATCATTCTTCTGGGTATCATTGATCTATATATATAGATAGTAGATAAACTATTTAATCAAGGTAGGATTATATCCCTTTATGATTTCCATAAAAATACTTTGAATATCTATAAATATTGGGTCTCTTTGAACCCTCATCAATGATAGGGTAGCACGATCCTTTCTACTTAGAGCCTCATTCACCTTATTCACCTTCCTAGGGTGGTAATGTATTGAGTAATAACATTCCTTGATCAACCCCAATCATATCATTTGGATCATGTTTAAATCATTTTGTATGAATATATACTTTAATCTCTTGTGATTAGTATATATATCACACTTTTAACCATAAATAGAATTCCAAAAAATCCTTAATGAAAAAATTACCATTATGAGCTTCAGATCATTCATTGGATAATTTTTCCCATGGATATTTAATTGGAATAAGTCATAAACTATTACCTTTTCATTTTACATAAGGAAACATCCCAAACTCTTCTTTGAAGCATCATTGTATTTCATAAATGCTTACCTACTATAGGGTAGTGTAAGTATAGGTTCAATGGATAACCTCTTCTTAAGCTCCTTAAAGTTATCTTGAGATTCTTCAATCCAAAGGAACTTCACTCTAATATGTATTAACTTGGTTAATGGATTTCAAAATCATGATAAATTTCTCACAAAACATAAATAGTATCTAACTAATGCAAGAAAAATATAGATCTTTATCACGATGGTTGGTCCAGTCCATTATTCAATCACCTTTGTCTTTGAACGATCCACCGATATACCCTAGCTTGTGATCACATGACCCAAGAAAGATACTTTTTATAGCTAAAATTCACATATGTTTAACTTATAATACAATTTATCCTTTCATAATGTCTTTATCCCAATCCTCAAATTCTATTCATGTTCTTATTTTCTCTTAGAATTTATGAGAATAACATCAATAAAGGCTGCCAAAAAATTAAGGTAATATCTAAAGACTCTATTTATTAAATCCATGTAGATAATAGGGTAAATTGTAATTATTAATAGCGTAACTATGAATTCATATTATCTATATCATGTGAGAAAGGTTTTATTGGGTATATCTTATCACTTTACCCATAATTGATGGTATCCAGATTGAAGATTCACCTTTAAAAAGTATTGATCACTTCTAAGTTGATCAAAAAAATCAATACAGGGTAGCGGATACTTTTTCCTAGTTGTGATATTGTTAATTTCATGATAATCAATGAAAATACACATTGATCTATCCTTATTATTTACAAATAGGGCCATATCATCCCATGGTGAATCACTCGTTCATATAAAATTATTTCCCAAATTATCTTGAAGTTTATCCTTGAATTATTCCAATACAACAGGGGATATTCTATAAATATCCTTATATATATTCATATAACTAGGTATTATTTAAATTTAAAACTCAAACCCACGTTTTGTAGGAAGACTAGGTAATTAATTAGGAAATAAATCCACATATTCCCATAAAATTGGCACATCTTCAATGTTGAGTTACTCCCCATCCATTTGATCTAAGCATACCTTATTATTGGGTATCACAATCTATATTAAGGAATTAGTTTCTAAATAGAGTTCATAATCATCCTTACATTGATATTTTACCATGGGTTGATTTGGGATATGGAATGAGATTTCATTATTCTGAAAATTGATACTAACTCTATATAGGTAGATCCAATATATGTTTAATATCGTATTAAATTTTACCAAGGGAAGAATAACTAGATTTATAGGAAGTTCTTTCCCATAAACCATAATTATATAAGAGTAATATAATTTTGATACAATTGTCACACCACTAGGTTCTTTCACTGATAATTCACTATCCAAATTTTTAGGTGGTGAGCCAATATTCTTAGAAAACTTACAAGATACAAAGGAATATGAAGAACCAGAATCAAATAAGACACTCACTATTCTTGAGTGGATAATAATTGTATCTTTCACCACTTCATTATCATGATATACTTTGGTTATAGTGATTGTATATTCCCCTCCTTTATCTCTTTGGTTTGGAGGTTATTGATGTTTATTCTCCTCAATAGCCCATAGATTAGAGCATTGATGTGAATAAGTCCTAAATTTCATACATTTGAGGCATTTAAGTGTTGTAGGTTCATTTGATTAGACCTTCTTCTCCTCCATTGTGTTAATTGGACTCTTTTTACTTATTTGAAAATTGTGTATTTAGTGGCCTTCTCTACCACATATAAAACATCTTCCTAATCCTTTGAGGAAATTTCTTGGGTGCTTCCTCCCATGTTTTTGTTATTTGGGTTATTGAATTTTCTTTCCTATATATGAATTATCATTTTAGTTTCCTTGAAAATCTATTTTACTTTTCTTTTCTCTAAATACATGAGAAAAATGAGAGTTACCAATTTCCATTTCTACCTTAAGTGCACATCAAACAATTTCTTTATAAATATAAATGTCCCTTATGGATAACATCTTTATAATACTTGGTTTTAGGCTACTAAATAAATTATCCATCTTTATTTTAGGGTCAATAATAAAATTAGAGGTGTGACTTTTAGATATTTTTAATTTTACATCATATGAACTAATTGATTTATCCTCATTTTTCTTTAACTTAATTAATTGTTTCTCCCTTTTAAGGTGAATATTTCAAGTAAAATATTTGGAGAAGAATATTTTCTTAAATTACACCCATTTCAAAGAGTTAATTTCTTCATTTTTTCTTGTGTACTTGATAAAAATATACCATTGGTATAATTTACCTCCCAACTGAAAAACATCCAAGATTACCTTTATACATTTTGAGCATTAAATAATAGAAAATATCTTTTATGTCATGTTAATATATTCAATAATACAAAAAGAAGTTTTTTACATCGGTTTTATTATGTTTTTAACATTGGTTTTTGATCCAACGTCATTATAATTTATGTAGTAAATATATTTTTTACATCAGTTATTAAATATGATGTTAAAAATATTTTCAATGTTGTTTATTAATCAAATTAATTTTTTTTATAATTTTTTACATTGTTTTTTTTAAACCAACATGAAAAATATATTTTTTAAATATATATATATATATATTAGAATGTAAAACCCAACATATTTTTTTTGAGAATCATCAAAAATAGTCATAGTTTAATATATTAAAATAATTATTTTTCAATTATAAAATGATAATAATAATAATAATAGTTCAAAGTTATCATGATAGTAATCAAATTATAAAATTAACAATGATAGAAAATAAAAAACAAGTAAGAATAAATATTATTGTTCCAAGTATTTTACCAATATGCAAGGATCTTTGATAGATTTTAATGTTCAGAAAAATATCATCATCATCATAAAAATAATTTCCATTGTTTCACACATAACTAACTCCACCCTCTTCATATTTATAATGGATACGCACTCACAATATTGAAAATAAAAATGACAAATATAGGGGAAATGAAAACTTAGAATAAAAATCACATGGATTTAATAGATTTTAAGATGGAGGTAGAGATATATGTTTGAGAGGGAAATGGAAAAGGAGTGTGATGTGTGATATATTTATAGGTAGGAAAGAAAAATCATGTTAGTGTTATGTGAAAAAAAAATTTGTGGGTGTGGTGGGATGAATTTTTAGGTGGAAAGAAATTTTTCATTAGAATGATGTGAAAAAAAAGAAATTTTAGTGTATTTTTTACATCGATTGTGTAAATTACCAATGTTAAAAATATTTTCTATACTATTTTTAACATTGGTTATTGAAATAATCAATGTTAAAAATGCCTTGTTTTAGGTTTTTACATCAAATATTATAATAACTAGGATTAAAAATATTTTTGAAAATATTTTTAATGGTATTCATTGATATAACTAATGTTAAAAATTTTCTAGAATATTTTAATATCATTTTTTGAAATAATAGATGTTAAAATATTCTGAAAAATGTTTTTAATTATAGTTATATCAATAAATGACATTAAAAATACTCATATAGTGGGTTTTTATTTTGTTTATTTGATAAAAAATGTGGAGAATATTTTTAATATCAATTATTTAATAACTAGTATTGAAACATCGATGTTATAATTACTTTTTATACTAATGATTGTTTAGTAATTGGTGGATTGGAAGATCCTCTAAAGGATAGTAGTCATTAACATATGAATGACTTAATAGTGTGTTTCCCCTTCTTTAGTGTATTTTGGGGTTTGACATGATTTAGGTTATTATTCATAACTTAAGAGAGAATATACATAAAGTTTTTCACACCATCTCCCATCAAATTTGATTTCTCATTGAGACAATCACCACATTGTTCATCATACTCATTGTTCACATAGTTCCTCTTACTTTCAATCATTTACTAAAACCAAAAGTGTTAAAATGAGTAATAAACCATAATATCTTAATATATTCATATTAAGTAATCATATGAATATGAAAAATCAAACCTATGATGACTTATTTTATAACACATTCACTTAAACCAATGATACTTTTGTTTTAACCTAGGTTGATTTGAGTTTTTTTCTTTTATAATTCTTAACATAATCCCCAAAAATAAATAAACCTCACTCTAATGACAATATAAATTACCCATTCATAACATGAATATATTTTACATTAATTCCATAATTTAAACATTATATATCATAAATAAAACACACAATCCTATAAACCAAAGGTTTAGTGTCTTTAGATTTTATCTAAATAAATGTATTATTACACATTATTTATTCAATATATCCCATAAAATTATCTACACATGACTTTCCCCTAGACATATTCCTATATTTAATACACTAGGAAAAAGGGAAACATAAGGAGTGAGATCAAATGATTAGTAAAGGAAAATACTATCAACAAGTCATAGTGGGTTAGATCATAATTAGGTGAGAAAACATTAACATAGGATAAATACCTGATTAAAAATATCATAGGATCATAAGATGTTATCATAAGACTTGTTGGAAAAGCATAGATCTTGGCATGATAATATAACACCATAAAAGGATCATCATGGAAGTAAAAACCATATATCGTGTCATGGAAACTTGTTGTAGAAATAATAAACCATGGAAACATAACATAGGAACATGACACAAACATAAGTATACAAATCAAATATATATATATATATATATAAAGGTTAACCACTAAGACCATCATAACATAGAGTATCAGGCATCACCACTTGTATCCCACAATATAGTGGAATAGGTGTCACTACTTACATGCCATGGTTGATCAAGCATCGCTACTCGTGTCTCTTAATAATATCATGAGATATGAAACTTGATTTAATGCATTAAAGGGCCATATCTGACCCACCCATCACATAATTATAAACCATACATATGTGTTCCACATGAAATCAATCATATATCTTATCATGAAACCCCATTGAAATAATATGGGTTACATAACATTTTTAAATGGTATCGCATAAGATGAAATCAAGAATTAGTTCAATTGATACCAAAAATTTAATCACCCAAAATAATTATATAATAATATAATTTAGGTTTATCATTAAACATTACTCTATAGTATATATATCATTTAGAGTTATAGAGAAAAATGGAAGAAAAAACATAAAAAAATAATCATAAATTTTTTTAATGTTATTGTAAAAAAATGAAGTTACAAGTCACTTTTAGAATCATTTTCAAGAAGGTGAAAAAGAAATATTTTTAAAATATTATTTTAAAAAAATATCTAATAATATAAACTTGAAAATAAGTAAATGTAATTTATAAGGAATGTGGATTGGAAGATAAAATTATACAGAAATGGGGTGAGTATTATTCTTGACAACATCATATTTTTATGAAGTAAGATATTGATAAAAGAAGAATATTTTGACATGAAAATGTAATTTACCTAAATAAAAGAGAAAATTCCATATGAAATATATATATTTTATAAGATAAAAAACTTATAATAACATAGTTTAGGAAGAAATATTATGTCCCAATGAAATAGAAATTGAGTCAACAAAACCATTACAACTTTTGTAATGAATAATGAAATTGAAAAGGAAATATAAAACTTGAAATGAAACTTTAAATACTATGAATAAAAAGGTAATTATGATAAAATATGTAAAATAGGTAGTATATATACCATATAAATTAAATTAGGTGCATGATATGAAACATATCTCAAAGAAGGGAAATTGAGATGAAAAACTCTTACCTGGGATTATTGCTTTGTCAGATGTGATCTAACATCATGTATAATCAATTTAGATTTATTATCAATTTATATCATATTTATATTTATATTTATTTTACATGATATGATTCATTTATAATTTATTATTACCCATTTATTAATCATTCAATGTTAAAATTAATATTTGAGTGTTAACTATCCTATCTATTCTATGTTAGCTTCAGTATGGAGATTCTGGTCAATGATCCTTGATCATGTGTTAATCACATATAGAATACTAATGGAGATTATTTATATGTTTTTTATATATTTTTTAATTCCAATGGTCATTTTATGGAATTTATAGTGAAAATTCATCAAGAGTAGTTAAATTTTCATTTTTGTTAATTTTGATTTAACAAAAAAAGGATTTTATTAATGAATATACTTATATATATTACCATTACAGAATTATAAAAAATTAAATTCGTCAATATTATATCATATTACCAGTATCAAATTTTTCTGAATCATTCATGGTATAAACATTATATCATCATTCTTTTAGGTAGTAGAACTGGCCCAAAAAGAACATGTTGTAACTAACAAACACTACAAAATAAATAGATTTTTCCAACATGGGTATATCTATTGATAAAAGTGCATTTTCTATTGGTAAATCGTTTTACAAAAAAAAATTCCTTTCACTAAATTGTTGGTAAAAACTCTATCGCTAAATTCTATTACGACAGATAAAATAGTTCTGTTGGAATTATAATAATACCAACAGATAATATATATGTTAGTCAAAATTTCTACCAAGAGTTTAATATAACAAATTTATCTGTTGGTAATATTACAAACATTTATATTTCCATTTATTATAACCAATATCAACAATTAATATTTATTTATAAATTATATTTTGAACAAAATATTATATGTGGGTATTCCAATATTTATTAAAAAATTATATTATATTTATTGATATAATTATATATATTATATTTATTATACATTCATTATAAACTAAAATTATACGAACATTTTCAAACTTTCCATGAAGGTGTAAGAAACCTGTTAAAAATATGTTTATAAGTATACAACTCTATGAAACTTTACATGAAACTTCAAACTCTCATACATCATTTTTCATTCCAGGATTTACATTCTGTGTCTCCACCATGACATGCACCCCATGCCTATTCTATTCCATGACACCCCCACCCGTGGCATGAGTCTCCACTTCAACATCTTCTCCACATGCCTATTCCATGCCGTAATAGCACCTGAGAAAATTTGAATTTGCTGAATAAGATTTTCCTCACCTGACATGAAAAAATTGTACAAGGTTTAATTCCATTCTCAATATAAACTACTGATAAATCATTCATCTACATACAAGATGAGTTAATCATCATAAATAATTACCAATAAAAAAACATGTAACAAATTAAAAACAAGAAGGATGCATTATTAATTAATTTTGTTTTCCCAAATGGATGTAGGAAATGAGAATAAAAATATGAGAGTAACAAAAATACTAATTGAAACTAGAAAAAATAAGTGAAAAAATAAGAGAAAAATGAAGAATAAAAACCTTACAGTTGAAGGTACAAAATCTTGAAATGTGAAACCCTTCACTCACCGATATCACCATTAATTGTTCTTCTCAAGCTATCAAATTTAGTTCTTCGCAAATTAGAGACCTGTAAATTGTCCATGCATATCCTATAAGCACCTCCATGGGGAAAAGTATAATGAAATAATGATAAAAAGCAATCTAATGAATATATGACATGTATATGGATGAATGAAATTACACTACGAATTAAAGACACTAAACAAAGTGGAGTTAGAATGACCACAATGAATTAAAATGACCAGACCTGGATTGCTAATCAATTAAACCCATCCTTCATTGCATAAAAAATATTCCTCCTTGTTAATCCCTAAAATACACAATAAACAATAATCTATTATGTATATCACTATAATAAATGGATAGAATCTTTCACTACAATCATTGTGAGGGAATTTAGTTCCAAAGAGAGATAACCTATTCATCTAAAAATTTCTAAACAAAAAGATTAAATCTAAACACATTATTCTCAAGCCTTATTATCAAGAATCTGAAATTTCAATCGCGAATAAAGGTTCCTTCAAATTTACACTCATTTTTTAAACTCAATCCATTGTATATGAATTTAGAAAATGAGATGGAAATAAGATGATAGCATAGTGAGAAGCTGTATTAATTCTAGACAACAAAAAAATTCATTATTCAAAACAAACAACACAAGAGATATTTAATAGAAAGAAGCTAAAATAATTATAGCTTAGTAAATATTTTCAAAGAATTATCTAGCCATATGCAAATTAAAAAAAACATAAAGATATTATAGTGTGATGGAAGATGAACTTTAACACAACATGTGTAAATGAACAACAACAACACAACCATTTAAATAACATCACAAGAGCATCACTTTTATAGAGTGAAGTAGCTAGAAGAGAAGGAGATAACCAAAGAAAACAGTTGTCCAATGGGTCCTAATGATGGTAAGTCTTCATAACAGGTAGTCAACCTATTTAATAATGCAGTAACAAATTACTATAATTTACCTTGATTCACACCATGAGTATACCTAGAATTAATATATATTGACTTTTAGCTTCCATTTTTTGTCACATTTTCTTCACCCTCCTAACAAATTAGCCACCTGCACATTAACTCTACTCATCCATATTCACTTCATTTGATTTCAATTGTAATTTGGTTCATAAGACCAAGGCTGATTCACCTCTTAAACAAACAACCCAATTCAAAAATATACAACTTTGGCATTAACAACATGAGCATCCTTGTAAAACATCATCATCTTCATGCCTCCAAACTTCAGGTTGTAGTACAACCATTCAATCATGAAAACACAATGAATAATATCTCAAATCATTACCTCAGTCAGTGCAGTAAACTCTTACTGAACCAAAGGATCTTCATACAAGCCTCCAAAAATATATTGAATGGTTGTACTACATCCTGAAGTAAAAAACAAATGAAATATGAAATTATTACAAACAGATAACATTATTCATTTGAGAATCAGTGAAAAAGAGATGAAGAAAACCCCAAAATCATTTATTGATTCTTATTAGAAGTAAAATTTAAATCATTTTACAGTGATCTATAACCTTCAAACAGATAGTGAACACACCCCTTAGACTATGGTCTAGACATTCTTGATGCTAAGTTTCAAGTAATTTGCATAGTAGTATGGGGATTCACATCGTCGTCGTTGACAGAAATCGTATGTCACTAATATACCGCCCTCCACAGTATCCCTACAATAAAATAGAAAAATCATAGTTTGTGATGGGATGAAGGAAGAAACTCATGACCGTTTTATAGGAAACCAACGTTATATTCCTTCGTTCATCAACACTAAGATGTACGATGCAATATAAAAAAGAAATCAGTTGCAGATTCTTCAACAAAGAAGAATTTATTTTCATTTTTTCAAAAACTAAAGTCATTTCCAACCGTCGTGGCCTTCGTAAGGCCCATAGCAGGACACTTGGGAAGGGATGCAGCCATATTGTAGTCTCTTTTGAGGCACTACAAACCATAACTATGTTCAAATAGCATTATTTCTTCAGAAACTAAGAGAGTCCAAATGAGGAAAAAACCAATGTATAGGCAGAGAAAGATCCTTCATCACTTTCCACCATAGATAACCACATGTAAGAAATATTATTAATGTTTAACAGAAACACCAGAATAATGACGATAACCAAGAATTGGAAACAGCCCCTGAAGACAAAAAAAACTGAATAAACTATTCAAATTGACAAACCAAAACTAAAACATCATCATTCCCATATTTGTATAAAGGAATCATTGTGATATAGTGTGATGCAGAAGTAAAATTATACCTCCAAGATATAGATGGCTCCATTAGAACAATATGTAGATTTCCCCCATATATCAGAAGGATTGAAACCCAGAATCTTTGGATGCATCTATATTTCTATCTTCTTCTCTAGTTCACTCTCTCCTCGTGACTGCATGCATTTCTGTTTCTCTATCTACATGAGCTCAAGTGAAATATTTATGCAGTGATGGTTCATGGTTAACGCGATAGAAAGGGATGAGGAGGGTCAAAAATTACATGAGCAAAGGGAAGTGATTTATCAATGATGGAGGTAATGTTGGTCTTTTAGATTCATATTTACCCTTAGAGGAAGCCTTCATCATGGCTGAGGGAACGAGAATGCAAGCAGGCGGTGGTAGAGAATGCTGATGTTGGTCTTCTGTCATCTACTCCCTTGTTTTAGGGTTTGTGGGTATTGAATTGGGGAGGATTTTGGGTGTTATTTACAAGAGGATTAAGATTTCTCATTTCTATTAAATTAAAATATATATAATAAATAACTACATATAATATAAAAATATTTAATTTTAAAAAATATGCATATTTATATATTTAATATGCATCCAATTTTTTTATATAAAATTTGAGTTCATATTGTTTTTGAATCATTTATCAATAATTGTATATTCTATATATTTATTTCATGAAACATTATTAAATTGCTAATATTATAATTCAATGTATAAACATGTGTTTTTTATTGAAAAAACTAAATAATAAATATATATTAAAACATTAATAAAATATTTATTCTTATTGGATTATTTATTACAACATATTTTTCTAATGGTAAATGTTTTGTTAGTAATAATAATAAATATAATAGATTTATTTGTTGTTAAAACATTTTTTAATAATATGATAAAACAACAGATTTAACTACTAGTAAAATATTTGTTGGTATTGAATGATTAATACCGACAGATATAATTGATGGTAAAAACATTTTTTGGTACCTAAAAATAATACCAACAAGTCTTGATATCTATTGGGAATACTCATTTTTATCAACAGATATGTTATCTGTCATTGAATTTTTGTTGGTATAAGTCAATTTTTTTGTAGTGAAATGAATAAGAATATGATATTTTATAGATATAAAATCATATTTAAATAAGAATAATGGTTTTAAAATCATGTTATTAAAGTGATAAATAATATTTAAGAAGAGATATGTATGAAAAATATAAATAAAAATTTATTAGGTAGAGGATAACACTTACATTGAAGGCTAGAATCTTCTCTTAGAGAGCCTCTTGGAAGTAAGGATATAGGCCCCTTTATTAGGAAAAAAGAAAAAACATGTAATATAACTTTAATGGATGTAATTTTTGTATATTTTCAAGATAAAATCAAATGATATAAGTAGTTTTGAGTGATATGAAGAGAGATATATTTATAAGTGAAAATAATGAACATTTTTCAAAACTTAAGTTAGGTAAAGGGTAAATATGGGATCACATAAGAGTTAGGTGAGTTGGGTAAGGAAATATTGATGAGAATTGTAGTACTGAATCTCATTCCTAAAATATATATTTTAGAATGATTATATATCATTTTAATTAATAATAATTTTATCCATGTCATTTTTACCTCTTTTAAACTTGTTTTCTTACTTACCACGGTATTTATTTTTTTAATAAAAATATAAGATAACACCTCATACCTAATTTCTATATGCTAGTTCCAAATTTGGATTCCATTTAATCTAATTCAATTTATAAATATAATAAATTTAACTTTTAAATTAAAACATAAAAAATATTAAAAAAAACTATTTTTATAGAAAAATAAATTTTTAAAAAGTATTCTTAATTTTATTTCGTATCAATTATGAATTAAATGAGTGTTAATATATTTTTTTATACATAGAAACATTAAGTTTTATTATAATAATCCTTTAAAATTATCAATTAAACTTATTAATATAAAAATATTCAACACTTGGAAGAAACACTTATTTGAAAAATCACTCATTTTTAACATTAAATGATTTTATTATTAATTCTTAAAATTGACAATTTAATTGAATTTTATCTATACATTTATATAAAAAAACTTTCTAATTTAATTAAATTCATTATTAAAAATTAAATTCTATAAAATTTTCAAATGTATAAAAATACACATAATAATGAAAACTATATATCATTTATTACATTAATAATTATATTTTTATATCATCCTGGTTTCTACTTACAAAACCAATCAAGACCTTTTCATAAGACCTAAGGGAGAGATAAGAAATGGTGGAAGTCATGGGTAATGATTCAATTATCATGAGTCTCATAGTGATTTCCACAATCAATAATTTCTTCAGTAGATGATTTCTCAAGCTTTACTTATTGAAGTTTGGCTTGGTCTTGGTCTAAGGGAAACCCCAATGATTGTCAGGAAGAAAATTTCATATAATAAATGGATAATAATACTTTTTTATCTAAAATATTATACCATTATATGGTTCTATGTTGTATAATTAACCACTAGAACTTCCCCATTTATTAGAGCATGGGAACTGGGAATTCTATTACACCCTAATCATTACTTCAAAGATGCACCTCTCACCACTTTTGGAAAACTCACATATAAGAATTAAAAGGGATAATAAGAAAAGTTAAAGTGGAAGCATAAGAATTCTTGATTTTTACTTTCATCTGACATCCATAGGATAACACTGAAGACTTTATATTTATATAAGTACAAAGGATTAAAAACCATTTTGACTAAGGATCTGGTGATTACTCTCAATGTAAGTATAAGTTTTTCCTCAAAAATTGGTCCCATGTCTTCTTTATGGAGGTCATCAGCTGGTTAAATAGGTTTCACCACCATCTAAAATTTGTGGCCAATCATCTATTGACTTCACCATTATTCATTAGTTTCTACCACCTCAATCGTTGTAGCTGATGGACTATTCACAACCCATATCCGGTGAACTGTCCATTTTTTCAAAGACTCTTAAAAGCTCACAAAATTCTAGAAAACCTGAAGACCCATGTGTTGAAGACTCTTTTTTCATTTCCTCCATAATATTGATATGAACTTTTGAATTTCCTCCTTATGATCAGCTAAATCTAGTACCATGAAGAAGATTCATATTCCCAAGAATATCCCACCTAAATATTACTTCAATAGAATTCTTATTGACACCCTCTAACACTTACATAAAAAAAATCATACTCCTTATATATGCATGAAGTGATATCCATCATTCTCTATTCACTCAAGACCTACCGAGGCACAATGTCACCTTAGAGTTTCAAGGAATAAAACCTTTATGAATATTTTGATTGTATTTTTTTTCAATATTATCTCCCATATTTCTAACATTATGTATCCCAACTAATTATGGATGAAATAGAATTTTAGGTTGATATGTTTTTTTCTTCCATAAAATACTAGATTTCAAGTATGGTGGATTACACTATTATCAAAAAATAACACTCATCATTTCAGTGACTTTCTAAGATCCTTCAAAACATTTATTAACTAGACCAACTCATTTCCAGCTTCCATAGTTGCTATGTATTCTACTTCCATTTGTTGTTCTACCAAATTTAAACATGAATACCATTATTCTCTTTAGGTTTTTATCATCGCTAGAAAAATCTATGTCAATAAATCCTAGAAAAGGATCGTATTCCCAAAAATATAGAATTATATCTTTTGATCCCATTAAGTATTGAATGATCCAGTTCATTAATACTCAATTTTCCCTTCCAGGGTTTGACATAAACTAACTTACTACTCCCACTGTAAAGGCAATGTCGATCCACATATATATCATCACATACATAAATATTTTGATATTTCATCTATATAACACTCTCTCTATTTACTGAGTTTTATCTTCTGATGATCATGCATGTGCCTTGGATAACTTGAAGTGTCTGGAAAGGGGGGTCAAGAAAGATTTACATCTGAGAAAATAAAATTTTTCAATTATATTATGGATGTATTCTTTTTGGGATAAAACTAGAATTCTATATTTTGATCCCTATATATCCTTGTACCTAAGATTTTATTAGATGATTGAAGATCCTTCATTTCAAATATTCCAAAAAACTTACCCTTCAACTCTTGAATACATGAACTCTTTGGACCCACTAGTAACTTTTCATCTGAATAGAGTAGGAGTGTGATGTAAGTTTCATCATTCCAAAACTTCTAATAATAAAAATGATTTAAGTTGCATCGCATGAAACCTTCCTTGTTCATGAAAGTGTCAAAATTTTGGTTCCATCAATGAGGTACATGTTTCCAAACATAAAAGGCTTCGATTCAAACTAATAAACAAGGGCCTTTTTTCAATGATATTCAAACCCCTTAGGTTGATTTATGCAGATATCCTCATCCAAATCACCATGAATAAAGGAAATATAACATTCATTTACTCCAAATTTAGTTCATTAAAAGCAACAATTCTCAGTATTGTCTGGATGGTAGTATGCTTAACTAATAGTGATTTTTTTTGAGAAATTGATTCTTTAATTTTATTGGAATCCTTTCACCACCAACCATTACTTGTATATTATAATTATACTAGATTATTCCTTCAAAAAGAAAACCCATTTTTTCTTTATTTCTCACTTTCCTTCTGTTAGTTCATTCATCTTCTAAGTTTTATTGAACTTTAATAAGTCTATTTCTTCCTTTATGGTTGAATCCTACTATTTTGAGTCACTGAGTGTCTCTACCTATTTCAGTCATTTGGGTTCCCCAATATCCATTATGAGTAATAATTTTTCATTGAACTCATATATTTGGACTAGTATTCTGACTCTAGAATACCTTCTCAACTCTACTTGAGACTCTTCTATTTTCAGTGCTACTATTTCTGGTTCCCTAACTGTCAACTGCTCAACTTCCAGAATTTTCCCTTAGGCATCAGTGAACCTTGATCATTCTGGAACGTTTTATATTAGTTTAATTTCCAGTGAACCTATGATGATGGATGGAGTTACCAAAACTTTCATGTTTCTAGTTCTTTCACCCATATCAACTTTTACTTTAGTAATTGGATTATTTCCTTCAACTTTTTATTTATCCAAGTTATGATATATCCATAGGATATTCTTATTGAAGATAATGTTTTTAATTATTATGACTATGTTTTTTTCATCATCCCATAGTCTAAAACCAAAATATTTGTTTTTATAACCCATGATAAAATAATCTTTGGAATTTTTTCCCAGCTTATCTTTGCCCTTCACATCGATGAGTATATAGTCTAAAATTCTAAACATTTTTAGGTGTCCAATTTATGGTGTCTTACCAAACTATAACTCTTTTAATAAACTTTTTCCCATATGAGACAATAAAATTATTTTATCGAAGTATTCTTTCATGTTTATTGCTTCTACCCAGATGGGCTTAGGAATTCCAAAGTGCACATGCATGCATCTTTCCTTATCAATCAAAGTATAGTTTATTCTCTCTACTACTCCATTATACTATGGAGTTCTGAGTACTATACTCTCAATCTTGATTACCTTCTATAAAAAAATTCTAAAAGTTACTTTTGTTGTACTCACTGTCGTTATCTAACCTAATTCATTTTAACTTTTTTCCATTATCCAATTTATCCATTATTTTACACTATATGAAAGCACTGAAAATGTCAAAATTGTTATTAAGGAAATATCCCATACCTTCTTTATCACATTATCAATAAATGTGATAAAGTAAATGGATCCTTCGTGTGACTTGACTAGGGAAAGTCCCCATACGTATGGGTGAACTAACTCCAACTTTAAGGATCTAGGTTTTTGGGAATCCAAGTTGAATTAAACCCTTTTTTATTTCCCATCACACATCTCTCACAACTTCATATGGTTGTGTGATCGAGATTTAGAATTCCATTACTAGATAGAACCTTTATGTTATTCTCAATAAAGTGACCTAGTCTATAATGTTATACCTATAGATCTTCTGAGGTGGTACTTACAACCATTTCCCTTCCATATAAACTTATAGTTAGAAAAAGGGTCTCAACCTTTACTCCTCACACCACCAAAAAAGATCCTTAAGTCACTTTCTAGACTCTATTGGTGAAGGTTTTTTCATATATTGAACTATACAAATACCCCACATAGATAAGGTTGTTTTGGAGACCTGGAATTTGTCTCACTTACTTCAGTCATGGGAAGCACCCATTCTTAATTAGTAGATTCACATATCCCTTTATAATCACTTCCAAAGATTCATTATCTACTATATGAACTTTTATAAATCTTATAGATAAATATATTTTCATGAACCTTTGATCATCCATTAAGTGTAATTATGCGGTAAAGTTAATCACCCATGAATCTGTTGGGACACTAGTGCTAAGTAGATGGTCACTATTATCTTTCATCATGTTAAAAAAATTGAACTTATGGAATCTTTCCTTTCAGTACCTTATTTTCAATTTCTGCATTTCCTATGTAGGTTTCCATGATTTATTCAATGCCAATATGTGAGTTTTAGACTATTCAAATTTTTATGACTTTCTTCCTAGACTTATCTTCCAATCATCGACAATTATTTTTCTTAGGTGAGTGTCCCCTTCTATCATCATTCAGAACCAGAAGGTTCTTAGATGTCTCTTATTCAGAGCTCCTAATTGAGGATTAAGTTTTAGATGTATTTGAACACTATATCAGTATTTATGAAGTATTTTATTTCCATATTAACCATACCATCCCATGATTCTGGTAGAGATGAGAGTAGTAGGATTGCTCGTACATCATCTGTGAAAGTTTCTTTCACCATTTTGAGCTATCTCCAAATAATGTTTAAATCATTCACATGATCTATCATTGACTGTACTTCTAATAAACTTATTCTAAACAACCTTTTTAATATAAATACATTATTTAATATTGTTAGTTTTTTGTACATGTCCTCTAATCCCACCATCAGCTCATTTTTCATCTTCTTCTCCCAAATATTGAAGGACACATTATATACTAATGACATCCTCACAAATCCAAGTGATTTTTTTTCTAAATTTTCCCATTCTCATTTATCCATCTTATTAGTATTCTCTCCACCCAAAAAAGTCTGAGATCCTTCTGTTTGAGATAGACTTCTATTTTCATTCTCTAAAATCTGCAGTTGGTTCTGTCGAACTGATTGATTTATACCTTTCCTCTTTTCATTGTCATATATTTGGATAATAGTATACCCAACTAAAGTCAATATGACTATGAGGAAAGTGAGAATTTTACTTGAGTTCCAAAGTGTGACCAATCAATCTCTGATACCAATTATTAGGAATCAACCTCTGTATAATTAAAAAATAATAGAACTTATATTCTTTGGAACATTGTACCTATCGATGGTTCTATGCTGTAAAATCAACCACCAAAACTTCCCATCATCTTAGAGCTCTATAAATAGGAAGTTTGGTTCACCCTAATCACTACTTCAAAGACTCGCCTTACATATCTTCTAGACAACTAACACATGGGCATTCAAAGAGATAATAAGAACAAATAAAGTGGACGCACAAGATTATGTGGTTCAGGATTTCATCCTCCATCCATGGGAGAACACTAGAAACTTTATATTAACAAAATTAAAAAGGATTTCAAAACACTATATCTAAGGATCCAATGATTAATCTCAATGCAAGTACAAGATTCACCTTAGCAAACAGTCCAACCACTTCTTTATAGAGATTGTCATCCAGTCAAACAAGTTGAACTGCCATTCAATATTTGCAGTCAGACATTTGTTGAATTCACCTTTGTTCAGTATATTCCACCACCTCAACTGCTATAGCTGGTTCATAGTCCCCATCATATGAACTTTCCAGATTTCCAAATACCCTCATAAGTTCACTAACTTCTAGAAAACATAAAGACTTGTGTGCTGAATACTTTTTTGTTGCTTCCTCTATAATATCAATATGAACTTATAGATTTCCACCTTCTAATATGTTGAATTTGGTACCTTGAAGAAGATTCAAATTATTAATAATATCTCAGTTAAATATTCACCTCAACAACTGATCTCACCTATTCTTTAGAGAATTCATCATCTGGTCAAATAGATTGAATCACTGTTGGGTATTTGTGGTTAGCCATCCATTTACTTTACCATTGTTCAGTAGCTTCCACTACCTTAACCATTGTAGTTGGTAGACTATTCATAACCCCCATTCGGTAAACTAACAAGTTTTCTAAAGACCCTGGGAAGTTCACCAACTTCCAGAAAACCTAAAGAACCATGTATTGAAGACTCTATTTTTTCTACCTCTACAAGGATAAGATGGACTTTTATAGTTCTTCCTTTTAGTAATTTGAATCTAGTAAGTTGGATAATCTTTCCATTTCCAATAGTAATGATACCTATTTTTCAAGATCGTAAAAATGGTCCTTATAAGGAAGAATTTTACTACTTGTTGCCATGTCTTATCCTTTCTACATAGATTTCATAATACAGTTTCTTTTATTTATACTTACAGTTCAATGTCCATGTTATAATGATCAAATTTTAATCAAATAATATACCCAATAAACATATAATTAATATCATTAATTATTCTTATGTCCAGTGATAGTGTCAATAGCTATATAAACCCAATGACCATATGATTCCAATGACCATATATATATAATATTCATATTATATTCCCATATATAACCTCACACAATTCATCAAAATCACATATATCATTATCTCATTTTATTTATAAAGATGTTTATCATATTTCTATCATATTGTATTCTTTTTGTTGTTATTATTGATGGTATGATCCTTAAAGCGGACTAGGATGATCAATATTTCAATATTGTTTTGATTTTATTTACTTGGTTTTATTCCTTTTTTAATTTTTATAATTATGCTTTATTTAGTTTTTTTTTTGATTTTATGTTGTAATTTTATACCTTTATGAAATAATGAAATGTGTGTTTTAGTCTAATGTTGTGTGTAAGACAAGTTATCATGGATTTAAATATAATTTAATATTATAAGTTTGGGGTGTTATGTCACGACCCCCCCTCCACTGGAACCCCTCTTGGGATGATAGTGAAGAAAAGGGGTGACCCTCAAGTATCTCCTCCATTAAGATCTAGGTTAGTGACTATAACTAAGGGCGTAAAATACTCAAATAGGTGGTATTACCCTCATATATGAAAAAGGGTCAGGAGATGACATAAACAACCACCAAAAAATGTCATGTCATAGATATAAAATAACTAACATATCACAATTTCATATCAAGTGATACAGATAAAATTTCAAATAAAATAGTACCATGGGGAAAATCCTAAAGTAGTAACTCAATATAAACTTCAACCTCTAAACTATAAATATCCAGCTTAGTCTACAAAACCCTCCTAAAAACCTGAAAAACAATTTATACATACATAGGATGATTATAACATGTATAATTGGTAGAATAATACCCAAGGAATCTCATGAAAATGTGAGAAGAGTATACTAATGTACCATTGAACAAATAGAATAAACCAACATACACCTGAACGAGTCAACCAGCCACCCCCAATCTCACCAAGGACCTCTCACTAAACAATGCTGGAAAGTAATAAGATAATATCAATAGGAAATAGATCAAGGCACCCTACATCCACTTCCCCACTAAGTTTTTTCTCTCACACACCAATATCAAACATCCTATGATACCATACCTTACATGCATATCAAAAATCACATATCAAGTTGTATCTAATGTGGTTTAGGTCACAACCCTAACTACCCCAACATCTCATAGGACCCAACATCTGGTGTTGGCATATATCATCATTCAAGCATCTCATGTTACTACCAAATCATCAACCATCCCATATCATGTCCAAACATAACCTCATAACCATAGAAGTAGGGTACCATGAATGTAAAGTACATCAACCATATGCCCTCTTCCTACCATGAATGACCCCCGCCAAATATAACATACTTTCATTATCTGGAATTTCCACTAACTATATTGTCATTGATCAGAAATTTCCACCAAATAGGTATTGTATCTATGTACTACTACCAAAGGGAGAGCAAGGAAGATGGGGTAATCAGCTATCCATTCCCTCATCATCCTAGATTTTGGGGAAAACACCCCCCAAAAAATTGGGTAATGGTACATAATACTCAATATGGGTGGGGTGAATATAGAAATAATATAAAAATACAAGTATGGTAGATAGCACACAATACCCAACCAAGGTATTTACATCAAAAAATACTAACACATCCCATATCAATACCATTTCACTGCATGACATCCGCCACCAATTGTTATCGCCACTAAATGCAACTCACCACACAAAATAGCTACAACGCATCCCACGCTTTCCTTTATTTATTTACAGATTCAACTGATTTCCAAATATGATAATATTACTAACCACATTCTATTTAAAAACTTCTCACTATAAATTTAATGACAATCCACTCTCAATCACACCCATGTTCAACTCAGAAATTTACAATTTCATTATAATCCATTTATTAACATTCAATTTAACTAATTAATGTCTACATCATTAATTTCATCCCACAATTATTTAATTTACATCCCATATCATTATCATTTCATAATTACTAACCACGTCCCATAAATACTAGAAAACTACAACACATACTGCAATATAACAACCCATTTACCTAACAATATTTCCACATCTCATACCAGAACCATCATAGAAAACCCACTATCACATATTAACAGTCATAAACTAATCACCACAACTCATTCCACAATATAACCCATGCCAAAAAACCATATCCCTACTGCATCAATATATCCCAGACCTGATTCAGTCACCACCATCATCATTAAATCCCCACAAGGTTCACACAACCACAACTGAAAAAAAAATAAACACACCAACACATAAAACAGTAGATTTAAGCTTCCAAAACATCCATTGGTTTAGTTTCAAGTGGTATTTCACAACATTTCATCATCTCTAGAAAGGGAATTTCCATATGATTTCCATATTCACACACAAATAGTTCGTTATCCATATATAAGTGGTTAAATTATTTAATAAAGGTGATCTCGATAATCAAATGCAATAAGGGTTCACATTTCATAATATACATATCACATATAAGGCTTATCAATAATAGTGGTTTTTTAGAAAGGTCATCATGCATACATATAGTCATAAGTAAAAACACAAAAAGTAGTAAACACGTGTGAGTTTATCCCTTCCCATTCAATTTCAATTCATCCAGCTCGTTATCTTATTAATTCATTCTATATTATCCAAACAAAGGAAAACAAAAATATGTTGAACTCACAGTTGCATAGTAATAGGGTGATAATAAGGATCTCCTACCTCAAACAAGGTTTTATAATTCTCTATGAAAGACCCAAGTAATAATAAGATGATCACTGGGTCAAAACCATATAAGGGAGCACTAATAAGGTATTATGAACCTAGAAAAAAATATCTTACATCAACGTGTAGCCATACCATAACCCAAACCATCTATTCTCATGGACATAAACCTATTATGATGAATAATGAGAAGGAAAAGAGAAGGGGAATGAGGGGAACTCTCCTTAGATTGCAGTGGATCAACCTCCCAAGTTTGGGGATCAAATCCATTTTAAAGGGGGGTGAAAGACCTTCCAAGGACACACCTAGGTCACCCAAGAGTTGAGAAAAATGAAGGTTAGTGAGGATTTTTGAAGGGGATAAAGAATTTATACCCATATATTAATTAAAAGACCATAATTCAAAACCCTTGTCCATGTTTTGATCATTATATTTTCACCTAAGACTTGTAATAACCTAGAATTATACACCGCAGTCACTTTCAACCTAACAAGCCTCTGGGATCTATGTTGTGGACCCCATTCAGATCCTATAAGATTGGGGTAAGGCTACGGTGCAGACAACACACCACATCACAGATGCCCCTAAAATGGTAGTGACATCAAAACAAATGTATCAACCATGGTTTTAAGTGATTATATTTGTTGAGAATATGGATATGAAATTATGGTGAAGAGGTGTTGAAATATTTTTTGATAACATGGTTATGAAATTATGGGGAGGATTTTGAATATGTTTTTTATGAATTTTTATAATACTCAGTTGACATCTTTTGAGTAGTTCTTTAAATATTTCATAAAGGTTGATGAAGTTTTTGGAGCATTATGGAAAGGATTAGATAAATATATTTTTCAGAAGAAATGAGAATATGAAGGTTATGTAATGGTTTGAAGCTAGAAAACTTATATAAAGGTATGGTTAAAGGACTTTCAATCAATCTATATTTCTTCATGTGATAGTTTTGAGTGACTATGAATTCAATTCAAGAATTTAGTGATTTTTCAATAGTTAAATGCTCATGTGGTAGCTTGATGTATTCATGTGGTTAGTTGTTTTTCAATATGTGGTCAGTTTCTTTTCATCATGTGGTTAGTTGAAGTAGGCACGGTCAGTTGGAACTCAATGTGTGGTTAGTTCAGGACTCAAAAATCTTTATTCAAGGTAGCTTTATTCAATATGAAGTTATTTGGATCCCTTTATGTCGACCCTTAGTTCAACATGCAGTCAGTTCGAAACTTTGGGAAATTTTCATTCTTGGTAGCCTTTTTCAACATGCGGTCAATTATATCCCTTCATGTATTCACTTATTTAAATGTACAGTTAGTTATATCCATTCATACGATCATTTGGTTCAATGTGTGGTTAATTTATTAAACATGCAGTCGATTGGGCATGTGGTTAGAAAATGTAAAAGGTGTGATCATATGACTTAAGCATATGAATTGAGTGTATTACTTTATTGAGGCTTAAAAATGATAAAGGCATGAGCATAATACTTCAAATCATAATATAATATAATATAATACTTAAATCATTGATCATTAGTGTAACACCCTAACTTGGATCACTCTGAATATTAACTGGTCTATATCACCACATGTCCTCAGGCACACCTCCCTGTATGCCAGAGGCTTCTAACTAGAATTAGGGGTCTAAATAGGTGTTGTGGGGAAACAATACCCCCTATATCAGAGTGTAAAGTCATAAAAGATGTTGGGAAAAAATCCCTCAAAGTAATTTTGTAGTGTTTTGGGGTTAATTGTTTTTGTTAACAAAGAAAGTTTCCAAGGTCAATTATGGAGTTTCAGATAGATTTTTAACAAGGTATATTAACAAAGATCCAAGACAAATGAATGGATACTCTGGAAAGGGTACAAAAAATTACATATACAAGGTGGTTCCATTTCCTAGTGTTTACTGAATTTTTGGGGTCCAAAATTTGGAGGATGACTGAAGCTTCCCAAAAGATGGATTTCTATTGATTCCTCATGAAAATATGGAAAAGTCGTGGAATTTGTGAAGATTTGGTGCTTCGTGAAGGTCTGGTGCTTCATGAAGGTTCGGTGTTTCTTGAAGGTTTAGAGCTTCATGAAATATGGTTGGTCACAAAGGAAATACAATAATCTATGTGATTGTGAGAATCTTCATGAATAGAAAAATTTCCCCGAAGTTTCACAAAGTTAGGGACATTTGTGAACAAGAATGAAGAGCTTCATGAAAAGTACCCATCAAGGTTGAAATCTTTGCAAAAGGGAGGGAATGACTATAAATACCCCCCCCCCCCCCGGTTAAAGAAGGAATCCTTAAAGAAAATCCAAAGGATTTGAATTCATGAAGGTGGTTCACGAAGGATTTTTCTTGCACGAAGGTTTTCATAAGGCCATTTGTTTCATGAATAAAGAGGGTTCATGAAGGCTATATAAGATTTGTGAAAGTAGTGAGTATCATAAAGGCTATCTAAAGTTCGTGAAAGTAGTGATCATCACAAAAGTTATGGCATTATGAAAATATTGAGATTCACAAAAGTTGGGATCATTTAAAAAGAAAGACATTCTTTTGAAGAATTTGATAGTTTCATGAAGGTTTCAAATAGGGTTTTTCAAAATTAAATCTCATGAAAACTAGAAAGGATTTCATAGTAAACCTATGGTAAAGTGGTATTAATTAAGTGGATGAAATTGGAACTTAATGATGCACCAAATGAGGTATAAAACATATTTATTCAATTTATAAAAAGAAGATCTATTTGAAGGAGCGGTGAGAAAACTTTAATTGAGAGAGTAGTGAGATTTCAATTTGTAATTGGTTGTAAACCAAGAGGGACCATGAGTCCGCTCCAAACTTTGTAGCATTAGTGTTATTTAATGGATTTTTTACATAGTCACATTTCCTTTGTATTCTCCTTGGATATATCCCAATGTGGGTGAACCAAGTAAAATTTTTGTGTCTCATTCATGCTCTAATTTCTTCTCATACATTACTATAATAAAGGGAGAGAATATTGTTTTTTTTAATGATGAAATAAGATTCAAATGATCAGTAGTTTTAATCTATCATACCTTAATTTACCCCCCTCCTCTTAGGGTATTTAACATGTTCAGGCTAAAAAAATAAATAAATAGATATCATACACAAACCATAACCATCAGAGTATGAAAATAACAATATGGTAATAAAAACATGCAATAAAAAAAGAAGTGCTTACATAAAAACATACAGGACTAATCACCCACAGGGTCGATCACATATAAAAAATAAAAAAAATAAAGTAAAATAAGACCAAAATAAAAAATAAATAGGATCCACTACATTTTCCTAGCCTCATCTCACCCTGATCTCTAAATACCATCTGAACTACTCCATCCCGATCATGAAATCCTAGGCTTCAGCCAAACCTATATTTGAAATAACTATTTGAGAGTTGCAAAGGTACCCAAGTGAGATGGAAAACCGAGAAGGGTGTGAGTATATAACTCAGTAGGACACCACCAACATGTTATCATACATAACTAGTAATTCAGTGATACATGAATGTGGCATGATATGAATAAATAAGTAATTTTTGAAGTAAACAAAACAAATAATAATCATTTTCAATCCTCAGGTATATGACCTCAATCAACCATACCTACTTTGACCAGTGTAGGAATGTCTATGACCATGAGCATTACCTCAGGGAGACCTCAATACACACCTTGGGGATCTTGTGCTCACACCTCCACCATAATGAGTAGAGAACCTTGGGGTGTCACTAGTAATCCCTCATCCTCAAGCCTAAAGGTTGAACTCCACAGTAGTTACTGAGCATTCTCAATGTCGGGTCGATGTTTGATTCTTAGAATAGGGTACTAGGAAATTATATATGTTTAGGAATTACTTATTATTGGATGACCTAAGAAATTAAATGGAATTCCATCATGGATCTCATATCTAATATATTGGGAATCCAATAACACTCAGCTCCTCGGTCATGCTATATCTAGCGAAACCACTCTATCCTAGGGGTATCTTAGGCATCGATTTAGGGGATACAACAATCACCCTCAAGATTTACAACATTCATTCTTAGGGATATATGTCCACCCAACACCTCATACCACCATTCTAATCTTTGGGGGTCCCAGTCATTCCTAATGGTCTAATGGTATTGCCATTCAAATACTAGGCTCCTTGGGAATTTTCAATGGTCTCAAAATATCATAGGAATACCAGGAATCCTGAGAATTATAGAGCACATTCCATCACACAATCTCAAATATAGGATCATGAGAACTATCCCCAAGTATCTATAGCTGCATCAATAATATGCTCTATATTCTAGTCAAACTAGGCATCCAACCCCAAAATGTTGTGAGACTAAATCTCTAACATTATAGGCATCCCAAGTTCTCATCCATATCAATTGGATGATTCTCAAGCATCCTAAGAAATCATTATAATTATAGGACCATTGGATGATTCCCAGGTCTCCTAGGCAAACACATATCATAACTGGTAATAAAATAAAAACATATCAAGGGTCAGTCCAACCCCATGTTAGTCGCTATCATCTCAGCCCCATTGGGCTTACACATTAGATTGAGTTCTAGGGTGACACCTGAAACCATCTATAACCATATCCATATGCACCCGCTCAGGCGTGGTCTGTCAATGAAGCACCTAATAGGGTCCCCTAAATTAACATGAAGTCAGGAACCCTACTCGGGGTCCTTTTCAATTAAATAAACCACTATGGTCAATACCCATTACTCAGGGGTATAAATTTCCCTCACCAAGGTCATAATCATAGCCTGACCTCATGGTCCATCTAGGTTATACCTCATTGGAAAACCTCCAGAGAGAATTCATAAGTCCTATCTCAATCATTGAGATCAATCAAGGTTGGTTTGATCACCAAACACAGTAATAACCAGCCTTAGGTCTATCCACTTAGTCCAAAAATATATATTAAAGGGAGAGAATAACTCACTCTAGGGTCAACTCAACAAACCCCAAATATCTCTAAGGTATCTCACAACTCAAGTATGTTCAACCATTTGGAAACTTATTCCCATACAACAAGCATATAAACACAGAGGTCATTGGTGGCTCCTACACTGGGGACACTAAGAACAAAACATTTAATCTAGTTAATCCCAACCCTAAAAGGGGTCCAAGTGACTTAGGGAAGACAATTGATCGATCCTTTATCCATTAGTGGATAAGTCATAAGGTTGGTGCATAAGGTCCTTAGTGGCCTTGGAACTTTACTCATATTATAAAATTTTCTTTTAAGTTAAACTAAACACTTTAATTAATAAAAAAATAAAACTAAATAGGTCAATGCCCTTGGTGGAATGACTGCACATCCCATGCACTATAAACAAATAATAAATTCCATAAGGAAATTTTTTGGAACACCTACCATAATACGGTGATTTTCTATTTTTAAATCATAGGTCGACAGCTCTGTCAAGGCTTTTCCAAGATTTTCCAAGCTCCACCAAAGCCTGACTCATCACCTGATCCCCTAACTCAATCTAATGATCCATAATTAATTAATTTTATCCTTTATAATTAATTAAAAAATACTCTTTAAATATTAATAATCAATCAAAGGCTCTCCAAGAAACCTCATAATTCTAGAATCGTGACCAACTATCCATAGGAGGCCTGTCGTAGACTCCCAACACCAACCTAAGACAAATCCCTAAAACAAAGAACCAAAATAATAAATAATTTAATTAATAATTAGGTAAGAAACTTAAGAAAAATAATAATGGTGAAATACCTTGTTGAATCATTAATAAGGTGCATATGGTGTCTCAGGACGCCCTCATCACAAGATGAAAGGAATCCCTGTCTCATTTGGTTTATTCCACCATGCTCTGATGGAATCAAAACTAAATCCCAATAAAGGAGAAATTTAAATTAGAAATAGCGGAGGATGAGGAAAGAAAAGATGAATGTAGGGTGATACTTACCTTGAATTTCCCAAAACTCAACAAAATTCCCACCTAAAATAGGGGTGAGGGTAGAATGGGTGAGGATCAGCTACCCTTGGTACTCAAGAATAAGGAAGGAAAAATAGGGAGCCCCTTAAAATCCTAAAAATGGTAGAATGGTAATTATTTCCTTAAAAATTCCCCACCATCTCATTGATGGATACAATAGCCAAAGGGGTTATTGTATTTAACCACCATCCAGCTGGTGGTGTACTGCAGTCTTGACTGTGGCAACCACCCTGACCTCTATCGGGGCTCTCATGAGCCCCTAGGATGCCTCCTGTGCTTCAATTCTCATATAGAAACTTCTTTTTGAGGTATTTCAGCATTTTTATTTCTATTATGAATCATGATTCTCAAAATGAACCATCCACCAAATTCCAAAATTCAAATTCCGTCTGAAAATTTCACACTTGTACAGACACAGGGCATTATAGTAAGACTTGTGAGTAGAACATAAGACTTTATATTGAGATCAAGTCTTATGAGTGTAAGTCTTATAAATGTTAATTCAAAATAAATATTTAAGACTCAATAAATTTGAGATGACTTCAATAATTAAGAAACTAATGAGATAAGTTCCACATTGTAGGATAGAGGTCCACAAGACAAAAACACATGATGAAATGCACTTGAATATCTCAAATATAAAGTAGGTTTAAAAGGTAGAAAAATACTGAGTCTTAATAAGGATTTAAATAACCTTGATTCACAATAATAAATTAATTACTAATATAATATTGATACTAGAAAATATATTTTTTATTTGAATAAGGATTTTTAAATAAATATCATGTTTCATGATATTCAGTGATTGAAATAGAAATATCCTTGCATGATATTCATATATTTTAAGTGGTATATTTATAATTATATATCCACATATTATGTGGATTTATGGTTTGACCGCAACTAATGGTTGACAATGATTGATCAACCTGATTATGAAAAATAATAGGAAAATATAAAGGCTAAATATCGTGGATATTTATTCAAGAAGTTTGAATAATAGTTTTACTGAGAATATGTGGGGTTATTCTCAAAGTAAAATAGTATAGTTTTACATGTAAACTACATGAAAAAATTATGGATTCATATTTGTGGTTTTTTATTTGAAAATTAAATAGGTTGGGATGGATGGAGGAGACCATGATGAGTGTTAAGAGATTATTCATATGGAAATATCTAGATGGTTGAATTAGAAAACTTTAATAAGAAGATATGGAGACCAATAATTATGTAATAATTCTATATTTAAAATATGGAAAGAATATTTCATGTGCCTATTCTGGAAAAATCATTAACATGTGTTATTGCAGGTAACACGTGGCAGGATCATGAATATTAGGGAGGAACATGGTGTGATATACACCATGATTTTTAATGAATTTAAGTCTATTATGCATGAATAAATACTACATAACATAGTTTTTGGGAAAGCAAGGAGGTAACATATGCTAATATTAGAGATCTATAAATAGAAGAGTTTGTGTATACTGTTATATCTAATTCCTAAAGAGATAAAGAATCCACTTAGATAAGGAATCAAACACATTGGAATTGGGTTGAGATATTTCTTGTAAAATCATGTTTTTATAGATTAAATATTATCCATAAAATCACACCTTATTGAATAATTTGACAAGATCACACCCTCTAATGAATGGATGTGTTCGCTAGCAAACAAACATGTCCATTATAATCCATTTTTAAATGTGGGATTCCAAAAATAACCTTCCCCTTTAAAAAATTAAAACAAAATAATTTAAATATTTAAAAAACATTAATATCCAACAATCCCCTACCATTTTAAAATATTTAAAAATGAATTTTGAAAATCAATCATCATACTTTCTTGGAAAAAAACTTTCAAAAATAATGGTATCTCTCAATTTAAACCATTACATAATAGAGGAAAATAAAAGTTGAATAGAGAAACATGTGAAAATTTCCTTAAAAATGTAACTCTTATTATCATCTGGATTCACCATACACACATCCATTCAAATTACTTAGTTATTCATCTACTCCTAGACACCATTATGACCATGCATCACTTATCCTTTCATAAATGTTTGAGAGATAAAATCATAAGCTATTTGTAGTGTCCCAACTCTTTCATTCATATAGGTGAACCAAAAAGTGTTCCCATGTTTCAACACTTGTTTTTTATCCTTGGTTCATTAAGAGTTTTAAACTTGACCTAATTTTCTCATGGGTGCTAAACACCATTTTTCTAGGTTGTAATATACCATTGATGTTCCCTTCACACATATGATAGAATTTACTATATTGAATTTATACATGCTAAGCCATCACATGTTAAGTTTAGGTCCCATAATTGGTGAATTTTTGAAAAGTACTTTAAATCCATCCCTAAGAAAGTTGTGTATACCATATCCCTTGAAATTATCTTAGTTATTCGATTCTTCAAATTTTAGATTGATCTAACAGAGTTTACAGTAATGATATCTTCTTGTATCAACTTTGTGACATAGCTATTTTTGGGAAAAATTTGTCTCTATTTTACATTTTATGTATTGTTATAATTCCTAGCCAGCATAGCTTGACTATCAAAATGTATAGTAACCAGAGACATAGGCACAAGCCACAATGGGAGACATGATAAAAGAGATATAAACCATTTTACTTCTTTCTCAGAAATTTCTAAAGATAAAAACTCAAATCCACTACAGAGTCTTTTATACAAGTTTTTTTCTCTGATCCCTAAAATATTACTCCACCCCCAAGTATGAAAACTCAACCACACATGGAAGAGTGATCCTCCATATTAGTTATCTAGCTAACATCAGAAAAACCTTCTAATACCCTTGGTTTTCCACTATAACATATATAATAATCAATAATACTCATTAGATACTTGAGTAATCTTTTAGCTACATCTCGTTGTGAATAACTCAGATTACTTGTATACTAGCTCAACTTTCCAAAAATATGCAATATCGGGTCTTATGCATGTCATGGAATAAATGAGATACTCAATAACCCTTTCATATTCTATTTGAGAAAAAATCCTACTAGGATTTGGTAGTATCATACTCCCAGAAGCATATGGGATAGAAATTGATGAATAATAAAATTGTTCAAACCTCTTTAAGACCTTTTTAATATAATGATATTGAGAAAGCATGGTAAAATTCTTATTCCTAACTATTTTAATTCCCAAAATAACATTATCTTCACCTAAGTCTTTTATATCAAAGAATCTAGATAAAATAGACTTATACTTATTTACTTGATTCATATTAGTTCCAAATATAAGCATTTCATCAATATATAAATAAATAACAGCACCATGGTTATTATTTAACCTACTATAAACATATTTATCAGCTTGGTTAACTACAAAACGATTTGATAAAATTACTTCATTAAATTTCTCATGACATCATTTTAGAGCTTATTTTAGACCATATAGGGACTATTCAAATTCGAAAACCTTATTTTCTTTACCAGGAACTATGAATACTTCAGGTTGTTCCATGTATATCTATTCATCCAATTCACCATCCATTTGGTGAATTTATAAATTATATATGGAAGATAAAGTAAGAATAATTCTAATAGAATCAGTCCTTGACACAGGTGAATAAGTATCAAAATAATCAATTCATTTTTTTGAGTAAACACCTTGGTTACCAATCTAGATTTATATTTTTCAATTGTACCATTTATTTTTTATTTAATTATAAATACCCACTTGCAACCTATGGGTTTTGAACCTTGAGGAAGATCAACTGATATCTAAGTATTTTCCCCAGTTATAGAGTCCATTTTTTCATTTATAGATTCCTTAAAAAGTGATGCATTTGAAGCTGACATAGCCTCCTTAAAAGTTTATGGTCCAAACTTTATATTGAGAAAAACTAGATTCTATATATCAATAATATCATTGGTTCCTTCCAACAATTATATATAGAAATAAAATCCATATGATTTGGGTATCCAATATCATTTACTTTTATGAACCTCCTCAACGGTATCTTCTTGAGATATTATTTTATTTGAACCATATTCCTCTATTTAGAATTTCTTAGGTAAATAGGTAAACCTAAATTCATCAAAAATGGAATATATTGATTGAATATATATATATATATATATATATTAACAATTACTAAATCATTTGATTCTACAACCATGAATCTATAAGCCTTTTAATGCTCCACATATTTAAGAAATATGCTATTAATGACTCTTTTGCCCAATTTTATCTTTTTAGGTTCATACACTCTTAAAATTGTGTGAAAACCCCAAAACTTTAAAAAAAAATTGGTATGGTTTCTTATGCTTCCATAATTCACATGGATTCATAATCTTCTCTTTTGTGGGAACCCTTTTTAGGATGTGACATGCAGTTAATAATGTCTCTCCCTAAAATTCTATCGAGAGACCCAAGATAGAAATCATGTAATTAACCATTTCCATTAATGTTATATTATTTCCCTCAACTACACAACTTTATTGAGGTGTATAGATATTTTTCACTTCATGTACAATCCCATGGGATTCAAACAATGAAGTACTATAGTATTCACCTCCCCTATCAGATCTGATACATTTAATTGTAATCCCATATTGGTTTTCAACCTCATTTTTATAGATACTAAATTTATTTATAACTTATGCTTAGCATGAAAAGGATAGACATGGTAAAATATATAATAATAATCAATAAAGAAACAAATTAATTTTTATTACCTATGGTGGGTGTAACATGAAAATTGCATGCATTATATATTAATTCTAGCAAGTTATTTTTCCTTTATATAGTTTTAAATGACTTCATAAAAATTTTAGTTTGCATAAAAGTCACAAATTTATGATCATTTTTATCCATGATATAATTATATTTTTGAAATTTCATTCATTTTCTTAAAATTTATGTGACCTAAACGATTATGACATAAATCAAAAGACTCTTTCAAGTAATAAAAAATAAATTTTTTTATTTGAATAATTTATCTTACAAGTGACCCATTCCAACAAATATCCTGCATTTAGACAAAAAAAATCTATCTACCTCAAATATAAGCTTAAAACCATGATTTTTTAATAATATATCTAATTATAAGTTCCAACTGACTTCAGGATCATACAAGACATCATTTAAGGTAAGCATATTTGTGGAGGTGAACTCAAGATTTTTATACTTGTAGAGTTCCCCATGTAGAGTGACATCCTATCTTTGATTAGTTCCATCCTCTTGAAGAGATATTTATTTTTTCACATGTGTCATGTAGTAGTGGAATCAATCCACCAAGAAGAGTTATCCTTGAGCACATTTTCTTTAAAGATCATGGTTGTAAAGTCCACTTTTGAATAATTGTTGTCATATTTCTTCTTATAGAGATGATAGTATCATTTTAAGTGTCCAATCTTGACACAAAATTATAATGCTTCTTTATTCTTATTTAATTTTACATTTCCTTTTTTAGGATGGTTTGGGAATTTTTACCCCTTTGATAACCAAAAAGGATTCACTCCCTCTACTATAGGAACCTTGGATTTATCATCCTTAGGATCATTTTCAACACCTCCTATTTGAGGTAATTCACCATTTTATTATTTATTTTGAAGTGATGTAATGATTGGGTTAAGTTTTGGGAGTTTATGAATGGTTTTTGTACGTTTTTGAAGTCTTTTTAAGGGTGAACTGTTTGAGAACTATTAGGGGAAATCGTGAAGCTTCCCCAAGAAACCATGTAAGAGTTTATGGGAGTTACTGAGAAGGTACTTGATTATAATAAAATTTTCTAAAACAATGTGAAAACCATGTAATCTGGAGATTTTTAGGACAAAGTTGTTTCACATGGTTGGAACACAGTTTGTCAAACTATGTGGGCTCGGGTGTTGTCCTATAGCACTTGCAATGTTGGTGTACAGTTTGTTAAACTATGCGGACTAATCATATGACATGCACTAATAACATCTATAAATTGGATTTTAATTATATTTTTTATCTATAAAATCTCATTTTTCCCATTGACCTAGGATCTCAAACTAGAGAACTCGTCTAGGTGATTTTTAAAAATTTTCTCCCTCCAAAACATATTTTCATCAGATCTAAGTGCGTTGGATCTCCAGAATCAATGGTAAGTCTCTATTTTCTCTCTTTATTTTTGGATATTCTCATATCCTCATACACATAATGTTAAATATGATATGTTATGGATAGATCTATGGTCTATGGTGTGGTTTTTATGATTTCTTGATTGAATCTATTGAAGTAAAGTAATTTAGAGTTAGATCTTAAAGTTTCATTATGTAGTCCTTCAATTTTGTCACCCATTGTGAGGTAGGTGGATTCTCTCTCTTATCCACTTGTTATATAACTTTAGGGTTTAGTTTCTATTAAATGTTTTTATTTTAATTTCAAAGGAAACTCGTGTTTATTTTTGTTGGAAACCCCTTTTCTATATGACCTATAAATTCTGGATTTAATGGTTTTTTGAAAATCTCTTTTTCTGTATGATTTAAATTGTGAATTTGAGATGACACAGGAAAGGTTTTTAATTAAATTATTTAAAATTGATTATTAATTTAAGAAATTAATTAGTGTGAGAACTTGGAATACATTTTTTTTGTGTTTTAATCATTTCATTGGATGTGGCCTTTCCATTACAGACATGGCATGAGGTTCCAGACTGGAGGAACCTGGAGAATATTCACCTAGTAGTGACTTGGTGGATCAACAAATAACCACTTATGAGTATGGGACTATCATCTGGAATTCATGTGTGCATGAGTAAGAGGATTTTGTTTGTGTGTGCCAAGTGAATTGAATAAAATGTTTCATTTGTTTAATTAAATTGATAAAATTGTTCTTACTTCTTATTTTGATTTAATTTAAACTATTAAATTGTTTGGATTTTTCTCCCTTGTTATATTTTTATATATTGAACTATAAACTAACTCGTTCTTGTCTTGGTGGTGTGATTTGGGAAGTCTCTTGGGAAATTCTTGCTAGGTATGATTACTCACCCCTACATATTAACTTTAGTGTGAATCTAGATGTTGTTCTTCATGACACAGGTAAAGGAAAGGTCTCTTATTTCTCTAGTGGGGCATCGTGATGCTATATTCTCAGGGTGGTTGTTGGATCTTGTAGTTCTCTTATGGAGTGGTTGGAATAATTCCACATCAGTTTTGTTACGTCGATATGTCCTTTAGTTTACTAGGGCCTCCTTATTCCACTTTTTTACAACTACTATGATATAGTTCTTTTGTTGGTATTTCATCGAGTTGTATTGTTTATACTTAGGCTTGAAAAAATAGCTCATCCCGGCCCAAGACTGAATGATCTATGCTATTTTGGGACTTACCTATAATTTATCAGGCTACTAACACTATTCGGGCTAAACTAAGTCGACCCGCACAATGTCGTAGCTTAGCCCAGGCCAAGCCCCAGGCCCACCCGATTGATTTTATTTTTTATTAAAAAAACTAAAATATTAAGTTTTATTAAATACATTTATATTTATAAATGTTATGTAATTATAATAGGCATAATTCCTAAACTAGTTGGTCCAAGTGCAAACTTTGAATCCAAAGGTAGGGGGTTTGAGTCTCCCCTACCATGGGTTTTCCTTGGTTTTTTGGATTTTTTATGTTAGTTCAGGATTTTGGGGTGGGCCCAAGATGAAATATTATAGCCCAAGATCAGCCTGACCACCCCTTATCTAGAGCCTAGTTTGGGCCCAGTTAGACTTCTCCGAGCTAGGTTCGGTCAGGCTATGGGCTGGGTTGGGCAGGATTTTGGGTCGTTGAGCTAGATTTACACCCTTATTTATACTTCATGCATCATGTAGTTTGGTTTGGTTGTTTTTATTTTTTTCTTAATAGGTTGTGGTTTTCTATAGTTAAAATCATCCCCCAACATTTCAATATGCCCTTGGTATTTATTATTTTCCTTTGGTATCTTAGGAATGTCACCTAAGATTTATCATGAATCGACCACCCTAAGCCATGAACCTAGTCATTTTTCCTCATGGGTCATATATAATAGCTTAGTTGTATTCCCAACACACCACAAGATATTACCCACTAGGGTCACTTATTAGACTAATGATTTTACCCTAATGCCATCACATGTTCTTTTTATATACTTTATCCTCACTCACACACACTTTGGGAAACTTCCCAGGAGGTCACCCATCCTGACCACTACACTTGACCAAGCTTTCTTAAATATAGAGTTCTAATCAGGTAGAATTCCTAAAATAAATTTGAACCTTATTTAAATAGGTAGTAATATTTAGTCTTTTAAGCCTCACTTTTTTAGGGGTGTTACACTCCCCCACCCCCCCAAAGCACAACGCCCTCATTGTGGACCCCACATCTCTAACCCAAGAAATGATGCTACACTTCCCATTGGGTATTTTCTATGATACCATTTTTCATTACTTGACCTCCCTAATCCATGATCCTGGTCATTCGGCCTCATGGGTCTCATGTAATATCTTGGTTGTCTTATCGGGATTTATTTGGGATGCATAGGGTGAGGGAAGGTTCCACTAGGCTTCATGGGACAGACCGACTACGGATGTGGAGGATGGGGTATTAAGATTAGGAATTTCCAAGAAACTGTGTACTTCTTGCAAGGTAAACTGGCATGGGACTTCTTGGAAAATAAATCATTGTGGGCATGTTTTATCTGTTTAAAATATAGAATAGACACTACTGACTTAGGGAGGAAATTATCAAAAACATTGGATCTGATCTGGAAGAACCTACCTGCTCTTAAGGATCACTCCAGATAGATAGTTGGGGAATTCATTGTTTCCTTTTGGAATGAAAATTGGGTTGGACGTGTCCTCAACTTTCTAGGATTCCCAACGCCTGGTATTTCCCGTTTTTAGGACAGTACATTTTTGGGGTTCATAAACATGATTCTTAACCCCTGTCAACTGGATATATTTCAAAGTATTGTTTTCAACTCCAATCCAGATAGACTTATATTTATAGGTTCTTCCTCAGGTCTGTTCACATTGAAGGCATATTGATAGGTTTTTCATTCTACCCACATCTATGATACATGGGGTGTGTCTCTTTGGTGCAACGAAATCTCGTCAAAACTCAATTTCCTTGTCTGGTGTTTTCACAACCATGATCTTCCAACTGAAGATAGGGTATGTCACAAGGGAATATACATTACTTATAAATTCACCTTTTGCTACATCCCATAAGAAGAATATGTTTCTCACTTTTTTCACAGGAGAGTGGGCCTCTGCGATCTAGATTTTCTTCTGCGTTTTTAATGGTGGCGAGTTGCAAGATCGTTCCAGTGATGATTTCCTTCTCTCATGGTTTCATGGAACAGTGGACAACCCACATGAAAGGAAATATCAGGACATATTTTTGTGGCTACTGTCACATTTTGAATGACCATAATAAGGAAAATCATGAGGACACAGTGATCTCATGCAGGGCCATGGAAACCGGGTGAGATAGAACCCCCGAACATGGGGTATGAATCTTAACTGTGATGTCTCATGCAGGAATGGTGTTATGTGGGGAGGGGATGATTTGTGATCATTAAGGTTATGTCATGATGGATTCAGTTCTTTCTACAGACAAGGAGACTCACTCATGGTAGAAACCATAGCCATGTTCATGGTCCTTGAGATCTGCCACACTCACAGTATACCTCTGGCTTGGGTGGAGATGGACTCTATTACTTGATATAATACCATCCGAAATGAGATTATCACCCCATGGGAAATCACCTATCTCATCAACAAATGAAAGTTCCGGCTCTGTAGTCACACAGAAATGTCACATACATGGCGGGAGGGCAATAAGGTGGCTGACTTCTTGGCCTCCTAGATAATCCCGGATAGCTTATGCTCCATTTTTACTTCCCCTAGATCCCTTCCCCTTGAGTGTATTATCCTTGTCAAGGGTGATGTGCTTGGTCTTCACTACTTTAGGTCACCTTGAACATTTTGGGCTCTACCCTTATATTAATAAAAAAGTATCAACATTGGATGGAAGACTAATGATTATCCCCACAGGCCAACACATGTTCTTTCTATGTGATTTTTTCTCACTCGTACACACCCTGGGAAACTTTCTAGGACTTCACCCATCTTGACCACTAGTCTAGGCCAAATACGCTTAACTATGGAGTTCTAATCAGGTTGGATCCTGAAAATAGAGGTGCACCATGTTGACATGGGTAGTAATATTTAGTATTTTAAGCCTCTCTTTTCCAAGGGTGTTATAGGTTAGTGGAACCTTAGAACTTTCCAAAAATCCAATGGCAAGGGTATGTATATCATAAATGGTATCAGTTTTGGTTAGTACATTATATTTAGATGGTAGCAAGGAGATAAGAAATGTTGGGACCTGAAATTTATAATATAAAAAGACATAGATAACCTCTTTATGATAAAATTCAAGTTACTAAGGTGGTTTGGGTATAAAAATTGTTCTAAAATACTTCTAGGTGTATTTTCATATCATCGTCGGGGGTTTAGTCGATGAGTGTAGCATAGCATGCATTAGTAATGAGACTTCCCACTAGGACTACATTTTTCATATTACATTTGATGATTTTTGGAAATTGGTTATAATGATTATTGCTTTTGATGATTTGGAACACTCTAAGCCTTCAGTTTTCTAGTTAAAATAATTAATAATTGGTGTTTCATTCTGAATATAGAGAAATGGAACTGGATAGATGACCTAGAAACCTGTAAGAAGAGGACACATAGAATGTGGTTGTACATGAACCACAAGTGAACCAACAACTTGTTTAGAGAATTATTTAAGATTTTCAAGTTATTGATAAGGTAAATCGAAATGATAAACCAATAAAAGTGAATCATTCTATGTAATTTAAGCAATATAATCAACCAATCTTTTGAGGGGATTCATAACCTAAAAAATCTAAAGCATGGCTTAGTAGAATGAATCAGATCTTTGATTTCCTTAAAATCCCAACTAATATAAAGTTTAAGTTAGTATTTTACATGTCGTAGGATCTTGAAAATAAATAGTGGAAATTAGTTTTCCAAGATAAATCAACCAAGTAATTACATGGGAGGGATTTAAATAATTTTTCAATGAACAATTATAATCGTACACCTTCAAGATATCCAGAATAGAAGATTTGTTCGGTCTTAACCAAGAAAATCTATCACTGATGGAATATGAAACTAAGTTTATGAACTTGGTTTATTTTTCTCTAGAAGTAACTATTAGTGTATCCTTGAAGGAATGCATATTTGAGTTGGGAATGTGACTAAAAATCCATTCTAAGATATTTTTACTCTATATTACTGATTATAAATACATGATTAATAGAGAGATAGTGGGGGAAATAGGTATTAATGGTAATCCTACTAGAGGAAGTACATTAATCTACATGGGTACAGGTGGGAACTCTAATGTTGAGAACAAGAAGAAGATGGACACCAACTTCCACAGTGGTAGAGCATCATAGAATCATCCCACTGGATTAGTTAACTTTCCTACACAACCTAGTATAAAGTCTGGATGTTTCCAATGTTTTTCATTAAATCATAAGAAGTGAGATTGTACAACACCACCCAAATCATGTCACAGTTGTAATTAGATGATACATATTCATTGTTATCACCCTAATGCTACAAAGTCAGTTGCTGGAAATACATATCATGTGTGATATACATATTATGCTTTGACTAGATGATAACATCTAAAAATTTATCATATTTAGAATAGGGTAAGTTAGGGAGATTCCAGGAACACCCTGACTTCTTGGAAAATGCAACCACAATAGAGAAGTAGGGAACAATGGGGTGAGTAATTAGTTATATGGTGATGAGTAGATGATCATGGAGGATCAATCAGGTCCTTAGACTGTATGAGGTGTCATTCTTCTTAACTCAATGCTTATACAGGTTCTGTTATATACCGGTGCATATCACTCTTTTATTACTTCACATGTCATTAATCAAACAGGGATGTGAAGGTTAGAAAAATAGGACTTTTAGCACCAGTGGTTAGAACTAATTCTTATCAATTGGCAGTGGTCACTTTGGATACTAATGATATAATTTAAAGTATAAATTTTATACCATTATAGATCAGTATTATAATATATTTCCTAATAATTTCAATGGTTTTTCACCTAAAATGGAAGTTTAATTTTCTTTAGATATTCTTCCTAGGAAAATTTTTATTTCACTTCCATTATATAGAATGACACCAATTGAATTAAAGGAACTAAACGTCCAATTAGAAGAATTGTAAAGTAAATAGTTCATAAGACTGAGTACATCACCTTGATCTACTATAGTTCTTTTTTTTTAAGAAGACATATGGTTCATGTAATGTATCACTACCCTGAACCACTGATTTATGCCCAGACTGACAGAATTCTTCATGAACTCAGGCACACCTCCCAGTATGCTAGAGGTTTCTGACTAGTTTTGAGGGTCCAATAAGATTCCTTAGGTAGACTATACCCTCATGGTCAAATTGAAACAACAAAAACAACAACAGTAATTAAAGGAAATGATGTAAATCATATAACTACATGGGATAACATCAAAATAAGTTCCAAGAATAAACATAACCCATGTAATGTCAAAAATGATGCCCCAAAATAGCCATGGGTCAAACATGTCATCAATCATACACAAATGGTATAAGAATGAACAAAAAGAAATACCAAAACCACAAAACTAAAAAGTGTCTCAATATCTTGATTAATTCCCATCCCCTAACTCCATACTATCACAAAATCACACATCTTTTATAAGGAACATTCCCTTATACCTGCATGCATCCATGAAATTAGGCCGGGTACCAAACAATAGCCCCATTAGGGTGTGAGTACGACTCAGTAGGCCACCACCAATGGTGTCCCTAAATAATTCAGTCTAAAATAGTAAGTGTGTGTGATAGAAATATGTATATAAAAAAACTAAATAAATATAATAATAAATAAAACTCAGAACATGGGCTCCATGGTGATACCTGAGGTCAAACCCTCCTACTTTTTCCAGTGTCGGATGTCTCTAAGAATTACATGGGGATAATGGCAAGCCAATACCACTCCTGACTGATGGTAATATACTTTTACCCAATATAATTGGATCCCTAGGGTAATATACCCATCCCTAGGGCCCCAACATCCACATGGGGGCTATGTTCACCCTGTGTTTAACCATCAGTCTCGGTGTCTACCTGGGGGTCATGTTCACCTCAGGTTTAACCATCAATTTCCTATGTCCACTCAAGGGAAGGATTCACCCCAAGTTTAAACATCATTACCATTATTTCCATGATACAAAATAACATTTAAAATTACAAGGGTTCAACTATAATTCCCATTTCATAAATAATACCAACTTTCATTATCCAAATCATTTATAAAAACCCATCTTCTAATAATTAATAAAAGAAAACCAACAAGTAAAATTCCATTTACCAAGTTCATTTCCAAATCCAATTAATATTTTTAAAACTAAAACTCATTTTAAGGAACTTTTTAAAGGGAAAAATTTTCTATTCCTAATTAAACAATTCAAATTCCAAAACTAACACTAACCCAAAAAAATCTCTTGATTTCCATGGTATAATTCAAGGAGCATAATCCTAGCTAAGTGCTCCCATAGTCCTAATATTTTATTTTACTCAATAAAATTTCAAGGGTTTTTTATCATTCTAAGGTATTGGTTTAAGGATTTAGACAAAACTTGGGGAAAATACAGCAACCAGCTTGAGGTACATCACTAACACTTTTGAAAAAATAATCTAACCATGGGAAATACTTAAGGACCACCGACCTAAGGTATAGGAATGGACACACATATAAGGGGGTAAAAATGTAGTTTTTACCCCTTTAAATACCACTAGTTAGCTTATAGAACCTATAGTGGAACCTTGGCCACTTTTATCCCAACCATCTAGCTGGTGGCTATTGTAATTTTCACTACAGTAGCCCAACCACCATAGTCTACCTCTAATTCTCCTTAAATCCCTATAAATCATTTATGAGCCTAAAACCCCATCCAAAATATCTCCTTTTAGGTGTCTCAAAATTTATAATTCTATTATGAATCACGATTCAAAATTCAAGCTCTCCAGTAATTGAAAAATTAAAATTTCCCATAAAATTCAATGCTCATACGGACATGGGGTTTTATAACAAGGCTCATGAAAAAGATAAATCCATTCCACTATAGTGATGATTGTCATCAATTCTTTTTGTATTTTAAGGTAAGGATCACTTCAAAACCAATTCATATCTTGTCAAAACCTGATAAAGGTTATGTGGTTTTTTATGATGCATCTAGATTTGGAATCAGTTATATTCTCATGTAAGGAAATAATATAATAGCTTATGGATCACGATAGTTATGAATTCATGAAAAGAATTATCTAACCCATAACATGGAATTGGATATGGCAGTTCATGATTTGAAAACATGGAATCATTATCTCTTTGGAGAGAAGTTAGTTGTGTTCATAGACTATAAAATCTTGAAAAACATATTTTCAAAAAGGTATTTTAACCTAAAAAAATATGATGGATGGAATATATCCATATGTTTGATTTTAAATTGTTTTATACACTATGAAAAAAAATCTATTGTTAATGATTTAATCCAAAATTTATATAATTAATTGGCTATAGAAGCTTGTGATTAATGGGAAATGATGATTATGATCTTTAATATGCATTTTGATTGCACTAAGTAGAATGAAGTCCCAATATTCTTTTTGGTGACTCTCATACCTAATTTGGTAGAGAAAATTATGGATGCTCAAAAATTAGATTTGGATTACCATATCATTACATAAAAAATAATGGTGGGGATACCATTAATGGATGGAAACAATATGGGAACTTCATGCTACTTTTTTAAGATCAGATTATATTTCCACCCTCTTATTAAGGACAACTTATTTCTACTTATCACCATTCTAAGTGGGAAATTCATCTAGGAATTCAGAATATATATAAGGATCTAAAGACACATTTTTGTTATTTAGGTATAAAAAAATGTGGTTAATTATGTTATGAAATTCCTAACCTATCAGCAGCTCAAGCCTGAACATCAACGACTAGCTAGAATGTTGTAATCCTTACCTATACCTGTATGGAAATGGGAGAAAATGGATATGGAATTTGTCACAGGTTTACCAAGAACTATTTAGAAGAATAATTCAATATGTTTGATTATAGATCAACTCAAACATTTCTCCAACTTCATTCTGATTTGTGAATATAATATGGTATACGACTTGGCAAAGCTCTATATTTGGGAAGTGGTAAAATTGCATGGAATACTAGTTTTGATCATCTATGGCTAAGATCCTCATTTTACCTCTCAGATTTGGTGATCACTTCAAAAATATTTAGGTACCCAATTAACTAGGATTATATAATATCATCCTCAAATAAATGGGAAATCAGATTGAATGCTTCAGACACTAGAAGATATGATTCGAACTTGTTTTATGGATTTTGGAGGCTCATGGGATGATCATTTTCCCTTAATGGGGTTTTCATATAACAAAATTTATCAGGACACAATATAAATACCTATTTTTGAGTCATTGTATGACCTTCTATGTTGATATTTACTTTATTGGGTAGAGACTAGAGAAACTACATTGTTGGTACCTAGCCTTGTTCATGAAACAATTGAAAAAATTCTGATGGTTAGGAAACAGATGGTTTTGGACCAAAACCATCAGAAATATTATGTGAATAATCATCATTGACCATTATACTTTGGTTTAAGAGATCATGTTTTCTTGAAATTCACTCCAAGGTTGGGTTATTGTTGATTGGGTAAGCAATAAAATTTGTCTCCTCGGTATGTTAAACCTTTTGAGATACTTAAAATAATCAATGCTCTTAATTATTGGTTGGATTTACCACCATAGTTTAGTTTGGTTTATAATGTCTTTCATGTGTCTCACTTGAGGAAATACCAGCTCAATCCCAGTCATGTGATTTGATTGGATCATGTTGATTTAGAACCAGATGCTACATTTGTTTATGTACTAATTCATATAATGGATAGACAAGATAAAGTCCTATTTGTAAAATGTATTCCATTAAATCAAGTATTATGTTAACATGGTTAAATTCCGGAGTGGACATGGAAATGTGGGAAAGAGATACTGGGAAAATTCCCTGAACTATTTCAAATCACCAAAAATATCCATCTTTCTAGGGATGGAAGGCCTAATCGTGGGGAGAATGTAACACCCCTTTTTAAGGTAATTCACCCTTTTATTATGTATTTTTAAGTGATATAATGATTGGGTTGAGTTTCAATAGTTTATGGATATTTTTATTATATTTTGGAAGTGTTTTTTAAGGGTGCACAGTTTGAGCATGATTAGGGTAAACCATGCAGATTCTCTAGAAAATTATGCAAGGGTTTATGGGAGTTATTGGATAGGTACACAGTTGGCACATGATTTACCCAAATCATACAATTTGGATATTTTGGGACAGAGGCATTTCACATGGTTGGAACATGGATAAAACATGGTTTGTCAAACTGTGCGGCCCTGGGTATTGTCCAATATCACCCACACAGTTGGCACACAGTTTGTTAAACCATACAGCCTAACTGTGTGATGTGCATTAATAACATATGAAAATTGAATTTTAATTCCATTATATGCCCAAAAACTCTCATTTTTTCTCCTGTTGATCTAGTTTCATAGACTATAGAAATCCTCTGTGATTTTGGTGACACTTTTCCCTATAAAACTCATTTTCAATGGATCTAAGTGTGTTGGATCTCCAGAATCATGGTAAGTCTCTGTTTTCTCTCTTTCTCTCTAGATATTGTCATCTCCTCCCACACGAAATGTTAAAACTAATTAATTATGTATTTATTTATGTTCTATGATGTGTTTTTTATGAGATCTTTATTGGATCTATTGGAGGAAAGGAATTTTGAGTCGGGTCTAGAGGTTTAATTATGTCTCTCTTCGGTTTCATCACTCATTGTGTGGTAGGTTTCTTTTATCTCTTCTTAACTTATTCTAGAACTTGAGGTATTAATTTCTATTAAATGTTTTTCTTTGAATTTCAAAGTAAACTCATGTTTATTTCTATTGGAAACCCCTTTTCTAGATGATCTGGAAATATTGGATTGAATGGTTTTTGAAAAATCTCTTTTGTTTCGTGATTTAAATTGTGAATTTTAGATGACACGAGCAAGGTGTTTGATTAAATGATTTAAAAATGAATTATTTATTTAATAAATGAATTGGTGTGATAACTTGGAATACATGGGTGGTGTGTGTTCATCATTTAATTGGACATGGCCTTACCATTACGGACTTGGAACAATGTGACATATTGGAGGCACCTTGAAAAGGGTCACCTAGTGATGACTTGGTGGATTGATGAGTAACCACTCATGAGTATGAGAATTTCACCTGTCATACATATGTGCATGAGTAAGGTGGTGTAGTTTGGGTATGCCAATTAAATTGAATAAATTGTTTTAATTGTTTAATTGAATTGATAAAATTTTATCGCTTCTTGTATTGTTTTAATTTAAAATGTTAAATTGCTTTTATTTTTATTCATTATTATATTTTTATATATTAAACTGTTATATAACTCATTATTATCCTAGTGTCATGAGTTGGGAAGTCTCTTGGAAAATTCCTACTGGCTATGATTACTCACTCCTTGCATATGAAATTTGGTTTGTATGAAGACGTTGTTCTTCATGACACAGGTAAAGGAAATGTCTCTTATTTCTCTAGTGTAGCATTATGATATTGTTGTTTTGTTAGTATTTCATTGATTTGTATTGTTTATACTTCATGTATTATTTAGTTTAGTTTAGTTTATTTTATTTTTTCATGATAGGTTGTGGTTATCTAAAGGGAAAGTTGTCCCCCAACATTTTAGTAAGCCCTTGACATTTATTATCAACCTTTGGTGTCTTGGGAACACTTCCTAAGGTCAGTGGCACCTCAGATCTTCCCAAGCCAATGGTAAGGGTTGGTATGTTACATCATTTTCCTCTTCATGCTTTTATATTCCTCCTAAATTTATTGGTAGTTGAGTAACTCATTGATGGAAATGAATTCCTTCTTATGCTTTATAGAATGTCTATCATTCTTCCAAGAAGGAGGAAGTTTATTGATGGTGGATGTGACAACAATGACATCATCCATGTTCATCTTGTTTTGATTTAGGTGTTTTAAGATGCATTGTATATCATAGAATAGTTCTATGATAGATCTACTTGTTGAATATACACTAATATATATATATGATATTATATATATATATAAGTATATATTTAATAATATGAATTCGATACAGGTATTATTATTCTTGTATTAAATACATGCGATAATAAATATATGTATATGATATATTTTTTTCCTCCCAAAAGGTTTTTATTATCAATATGTTATGAATGGATTAAATGGATTGAATATTCATTGAATGGGATTCTGTAAATTAATGTCAATAGTAATAAATGTATATGGATATATAAATATGACTGACGTGTTTCATTTAATGAAATGCGTCATGGATGACTATATAAAGGGATGTGATCTCTCATGTTGAACATAACCAAATGTGAGAAATCCTCTCAATTATATTTTCCTCCCATAATATTTTTCATAATCTAAGATGAAGGTGCTAGAACCCCTTCAACATTCAGGTATCCTCGTGATACGATTGTGGATCCATTGGTTGGTGTTTCCCTCTCAGATGCAGGGTGTTTTTGTTCACTACTTCGTGATCTTCATCAAGTATTCTCCTTCACCATGGAAGAAGATGATTGTTTTTGTTAACATTTTACCAATAATCTATTTTATGCATTGATTCTTAAAGATAGATTTGTCTATGTTTGGATTATATTCCACTGCATATGATCATACGATGATCATATGAAACTCATCAGTGGTAACAGAGAAAATACTCCTTTAATGAATCAACGTGTTTATTATTTTATGGAAAAAAAGTTTTAATTATAAAATGAGATTTTCAAGCCTATAAATAAATATGAAAATTTCATATGTGAGGTCTATTAAACCCACCACCATGGAACACAATGTAAGGAAAGAAATTGTAGTAAACATGCAGGCTCAAGGACTTGACCCTACGATCTTCCCCACACCCCTAAGCCCTTACCAACCCACCACCAATGGTGGGGCATGAAAATTTCATATATATTAATCTTATTTATGAAAATAAATAATGTATTTATTTTAATCAAGATGATTAAATTTTTAATTGAATTATATTATTTATAAATTGTTTAAAAATAATGAAAAAAGGTATTGTGAAATATTTATATAAATTTTTAAAAGTGTTTTATAAATTAATTAACTATAAAATGTTTATGGTTAATTGATAAATATTTTTTTTAAATACCTTTTGAAAAATTAAATGTCATGTTTTATGATATAGAAATAAATTGTCTATTTAGAAATCATGAAGGGCGATTTATAAAGAGTTTATAAATTACAACATATATGATATTTAGATTATATAAAAATGTTTATATAATATATATTTAATTATAAAATGTTATAATTCATGAAATATAATATAAATGACATTTAATATAAAATGTGAAATGGTTCATATTGAAAAGAATATAAATTTTTATATTCTTTCTAATTTATAAAATGTTTATAAGTAGCATTTATTTATGAATAGTTCATAAATGTATCATATTCTAGAAAATAAATAAATTGTTTATTTGTAAAATTTCCTTAATATTCATGGTTATTTCATAATTAAATAATTTTGAATTTTTCAAATTAAAGAGGAATTATATGGATATTATTTAAGACACATCAAAAAGTGTTTTGATAATTGATATGATCAAGGTTTAAATAATAATTAATTATATGATATTTAGGTTATGTAAAAGGTTTATATAATAGAAATTGAATTATAAATAGTTTATAATTAATATAATATCATATGTTTAAAAAAATCATATTATGATAAATATGAAAGATTCCATATTGGAAAGAATATAAAGAGTTTATTTAAAATTATGGAATGATCATAATGTTAAAGATGAAATTATAAAGGGTTTATAATTAGATTTTATTTATTAAATTGTTCATAAATTTTTATCTCATGTTTAAATATTTTAATTGTTCATTTATTTAATGTTTATTCCCAGTTTTATTCATAGTTATAAATTGTTTATGTGAGAACTCAAATCTTCTTTTCAGGTATGCTTTTTCTTTTCTGGTTGTTTTTGAGAAAAATAGGAGTTTCTAGAAATTTCAGGAGTATACACCGTGTACTTTAAGTACATGTCATGTACGTGATTGTCACTGGTGATCGTGTACTGGTTGTGTAACGTCCGAGTACATGGTTGTGTGTGGTAACCTGGAGACTGCCTAAAGCAGAGGCCAGAAAAGGCAAGTACACGCCATGTACTTTTAAAGAACACGTTATGTACTTTCTTTTTTTCATTAAACAGACCAGGGTCAAATCTAATCAACAAAACCCTCTTCTTCTTCATCTATCTCATCCAGGAGAAACCGTATGACACAAATCTTCTCTGAGCCCCTGACTCACCATCAGTTCTCTGAATCGACCGTCGTTGATTGCGTTGGAATCGCCACGGTAAGATCTTCCTTCTTCTAGAGCCTCATCTATTGATTCATCCTCTTTCATGAGTTTTTCTTGGTTGAATGTTTTTAGCATTTTTGTAGATCTATGGAGTTATAGGGAGGTTCAAGGCCTGAGGTTCACGTATATCGATCTCACGATGTCGAGGTAGGTGGTTTGTACCTTTCTGTAGTTAGTCTTGAGTTATATGTGCAAAAGTGCCCAATACCCTTGTTCGGGGTATTGTGTGTTTATGGTTTTTATCCCTTTTATTGCATGTTATGCCTTATTTGATTGTATAGAGGTTAACTGTTTGAGAATAGGGTTATCATTGCCAAGCTATGGATGTTTTTCCCATGTTTTCTTGTTATTGACCATTTGGTCTAGCCTTGCTTTTTGGTATGTTGTTTTGTTTTCCATTCCTAGTGTTTTTAGGATAGAGTGATTATTTATCTGATATGTTATTCCATACCTTGTAGCTAAATTATCCAAGTAGTACTTTGAGGTTTACTTGGGCTGTTGATTATCGTTTGTGCACGATTGCTTTACACGGGGCCACAGGAACCTGGTGTAGTGAAACCATAGGGGAAATTGACATTGAGGGATTTCCCAGAGTGTCTGTTATATTTATCAGTATGTGAGATCATAGGGGTATTGATGTTGAGTGATCCCTCAGAGTGTCTATAGTTACGTTATGAGGCCATAGGAGGAATTGATGTTGAGTTCTTCCTCATAGTGTCTATAGTTCACCGTTAAAAGACTATAGGGGGAATTGATGGTGAGTGCTTCCTCAGAGATTCTTTGTTATAAATTCTCTTGTATTGTGAACCAGAGGCTGTGAGAACTACCTAGAGGGTTAATTGTATTTTTTTTGGTTGATTAAATACTTAAAAGTAAATGTTTGTAAATGAAACTAAAGGACTATTTACTTTTGAGTACTTATGTGTTACTAATTCTTTTTTGCTTATTGCCTGCCATGTATATATTCACTGACTATTAGGCACATATATTTGGGTGGTTACCTACTAGGATTTATCTCACACCCTGTTTGGGTCTTTCTTTTGGGCCCAAATATATTATATTGTTGCAGGTATAGATAATGGAAATCGCCCTTCTACTTTAGGTACTTGATTGATGTGGAGTTGGGAAGCATGGGACCAAGATGAGGCTTGTGATGTTGTGGAGCTGTTTACTTGTTTTTCTTTTGTACTTTGGTTTAGTACTGTATTCCAGCATTTTGATTTGTTTGGATGCTTTCCTAGACCTATGTATCATGCATCATTTATATATGTGTGCTTCAGTTGTTATTACTCCCATTGTTTACTTATTGAATCTTTTACTGCTTCTGCTATTGATATCTATTTTACTTCCACTGTGTTACTCTTCCAATGAGGGAATAGTTTCCACACTATTACACCCAAGGCCCTCACTATTATTCGACAGTCTCTAGAGTTCGAGGAAATTCACTTGAGGCCATGTGACCAACTGGGTACGGGGCACCCGAACCCAGGATGTTACAAAGTGGTATTAGAGGGGTTTCTTTTCTTCTTGACTTACTGTTTGGAGCCTATAGACAGGGATAGGAAGGAATAGGTACTTGGTAATAAGTTGTGTCTGGGAGTAACTAACCTGTGTACAGGGAAAATCCAATTTACCTCGTATGTTATGATTTCTTTTTCTGGTTTTGTAATTATTACAGTTGATTTGATTTCACTGTTGGTTGATTCACATGTTTTTTGTTGTTATCGTTGATATTATTGAGGTCTTATTTCTCTTTCAACCCGATGAGATGAGGGTATTCCATCTCATGCATCATATAGGCACTTGCTAGAGATCACATGTCATGCATTCTTGCCATTCCATTTAGGGTGAATTACCGATTGCATGTTGTTGTGATAGATGTTGTGATAGATTTGCATGTTGTTGCGATAGATGCCTTGATAGGATACATGTTTTTTGATAGAGTATTGAACTGTGTAAGGTTTTGTTTGAATAAACGCCAAACTTTGGTTCTTGAGGTTTTGTGGGCCCTCATGGGTTGGAATTTGGTGGATCATTACACTATTATGCTTTTATATGACATGTATAAGATTCCAAGCTTTGATTTTCATGGAGTATGGGCCCTCACGGATCATAATTTGTAACTTTAATGTTTTTTCAGTGTTTTTATGAGTTCCGGAGTAGTTTCTAAGGCTTACTGTTTGAAAAACCCCAAAATACATGACGTGTAATATTGAATACACGCCATGTATCCTTCTATTTGGGAAGGAACTGTTTTTCTTAAGTACATGCCATGTACTCATGTACACGCCATGTAGTCTCTAACTATGTCACTGATTGTGTGGCCAGAGACACGGGGTTGGGAAATCTTTGGTGGGACACACCGTGTACCGGATGTACACATTGTATTGTATAGACCATGTGTCCACCCATGTGACTAACGACACAAATGGATAAGAACTTAGGTTATACACATTTTGTATATATGGAACATGATATGTAGAGTGAGCCTTGTAACCGGCTGTGTGACTAACTACACGGGTTGGTGAAGTTCATCTAGTATATGCCGTGTCTGGAACTAACACGCCGTGTAGTATTGTTCTAGGAAAACCATGTGGCTTGGATGTGTAGAAGAACTCGGGTAGGGGAAGAGTGTCCAAGTACACACCGTGTGTTAGGACAACACACCATGTGTATGGGGTGTTACACGACCAGTTTTGGCAAAAGTACACGCCTATGTGAAGGCTTAATGGAACACACCGTGTAGGAATTATATACTCCGTGTATCCATGTTTTGAAAAACTTGAATGATTTCTTTTTATTGTTCCCTTGTTACACTTATAAGTTTCAGTCCTTGATAATATTGATCTAAAGGGTGTACTTTACCTTGCATATTCATGACACCGAGACATCCTTTGGTTGTCCGCCAGTTGTAGGGTAGTGATCAGACATCAGACATGGATGACCAGGGACTACCAGTAGATCCTTCATTTGTGTCAGTCTTGGCACCAGCCGTTATCCCAGAAACATGTGTTGATGCACAGTTCTGAGAGGGATTTTTGAGGTTTATGCAGACCTTCTAAGGAGTATTGCATCCTGCCCTATCTATGGAAGAGTTGACGCGGGTTTTCTAGCAACAGCATCCTCCCACCTTCATAGGGGAAGGAGGACCTCAGGCTGCAGAGTCATGGTTAGAATCCATGTTATCTATCTTCGAGCATCTGGAGACTCCTCCATAGAGGAGGGTGAAGCTTTCCACTTATATGCTTTGGGATTCCTCCAAGAGATGGTGGGATGTGATCTCACAGGTGGGACTCCAATAGGTTATGGTGTGGGATGAGTTTCAACATACCTTCTATGATTACTTCTATCCAGAGACCTTGAGAGCCGATCGAACCCGAGAGTTCATGAGTTTGGAACAAGGTACTCTTTCAGTTATAGAGTAGCCTTCTCACTTCACAGAGCTACAAAACTTCACACCCTTTTTAGGGGTAGATTAGTTATTCCTAGCAAGGAAGTTTTAGGATAGTCTCAGACAAGACATTCGGGCTCAGGAGAATATCTTCAGATTGACTTCCATCACTTCTATAGTCAACCAGGCACTGATCACGGAGCGCAGTCTGAGGGATTTTGGAGCTGTGGGCCAGGGTAGTTCATCATCCAGAGTTGGTACTTCTCTGGCTGATGGTAGGAAGTGCCCCAAGGAGTCTACACATGGAGATCAGAGTAGGCGGGATGCACCTTCAAGTAGCCAGGTGGTATGCTATCAGTGCAGGAAGGTCAGGCATACTAGGCCACATTGCTCGAGAGACCTATTGGAGTGCTGATCTTGCTGCAAGATGGGTCATCTTCAGTGGTTCTATCAGTTTTTCTCACCGGAAGCTAGTGACAGGGGTTCTTCTATGACTCCGCATTTAGGAGCAACACCACCAATATCTCACCAGTTTGGGAACTGGAGTTCTTCCGGTCATTCAGGCCGAGGTGGAGGTCGTGGTCATGATAACCAATCACCATATGTACAATGAAAGCAATTTGTATCATCTTAGGGTGGTCAGGAAAGGTCACAGGGTCGTGGTACAGGTCATACTTTTGCAGTGGAGCAGACCCAACAGGAGTAGGATCCCAGACCCTCTACAGTTTGAGGTATGATCCTAGTTGCCTTAGTTTTAGCTTCTGTGTTTTTCAATACATGGGATTCTCATGGCTTTATATATGTTGTTGTTGTGGAGATCCTTGGGCTCTGTATCTTTTCCTCTATTGATATCTTGACGCTAGACACTCCGTTGAGGACTAGAACTATAAGAACCTGGTTCTTATTTTTGAGGTATGAGTTTCTTTTTTTTCTCTTTTCCTTAAGTTTTTTTGAGAAAATAAGAAAAATGGAGAAAAATAATAAATTTTAGGACTACACGTCGTGTACTTTGGCCGTGTGGGATGAGTACAAAGGGTGTGTATCCATTTCGGTGATGAAGGGTGTAAAAACTGACTACACGCCATGTAGTGGGTATGTACACGCCATGTAGTCAATCGGCAGGAAAATAGTAAGGCGGTGGAAGCAGCCGCTATCCAGACGACAGTACATGCCGTGTGATCAGGAATACATGACGTATACTCATGTCGACAGATGAATAGTGCCACGCTAGCAAGAAGCTGCCGAAGAAACAGTTAAAAAAAGAAAAGTACACACTGTGTACTTGAGAAGTACACACTGTGTAGTTTGTTTTTTTTTTGCTTAAATGGGAATTAGCCTCCCTTGTTCACAAGGAAGGTTTAGAATCGAAGAAGGATGTGGGAGAGGAGGCCGGACCTTCAAGGATCTCCAGATCGAGAGTTGGGAATCCGTTTTTGCCTCTGACGATCTCATTGGAACCGCACGGGTAAGCCCTCCACTCTCCTTAAGTCGTTCTTTCCAATTCTTCCTCAAAGGGAATTTATTTGAGTTTGAAAGAGGTTTTCTTTCATTTTAGATCTATGTCATTCTTGGACGATTTGAGGATCGTCGTTCGCGTATACCGTTCAGGGGCGTTTAAGGTAGTTGGCTTGGTGTTTAATTTCTAATTGTTGTCCGTTTGTGTGTATCGTTGTGCCACGAACCCATGTTGGGGTGTCGTGTGGCTGAGGCCTTAGCTGTTTTAAATACCCAAAATTGTATAGGTAATTAAACGTGATAATAAACTGTTTTTTGGGATCGCTGCTTGGATCCAGGACCACCCCGGGGGGTGCGTTCCTCTGTTTAGCCGTTTGGCCAGGATACCTGAGGGTATGCCTTTATAATAATGTTTATAGAATTTCCTTGAGATTAATTTCATGTGTATTTCTTGTTTACATGTTGGGAATGGCCCGATTACTTGTTTAGCCTGAGGGCAGTGTTTTACTTAGCCTGAGGGCAGTGCATCTTTTAGCTTGAGGGAAACTTCTTTCGTGCTTGTGGGAAATAGACTCTATTCCTGAGGGCAACACTTTGTATGCCTGAGGGTAATATCTGTTATGCCTGTGGGCAATTACCTGTGGGTTACGTTTCTGATTACCTGAGGGTAAGGGTTTGTGTGTCTGAGGACACTGATTGTTTACATAGAAATTCACTATGGTGGTTTCCTTATAATGAATGATTAAATGAATAATAAAATGGCAATATAACTGGTAAAGTTATTTACTTTTGAGTACTGCTTAGTTTATTTCATTTTACTACTCCACACTGTTTTTGCATATTTTCACACAGTTGGGCACGGGCCTTGGGTGGGTGCCTACTGGGATTTATTTCTCACACCCTGTTTGGGTCATGTCTTCAGCCCAAACAGATTACATTTCTTCAAGTGTGGATAAGGGAAATGGTCCCTATACAGGTACTTGATTGTTGCTGAGGAGTAGGGGAGCATGGGACCGGGCTTAGGCTCGTGATGCTACTAGCTGTTTTGTTTTGTTTTGTTGTACTCTGTATTGTATTGTACTGTATTGTTGTGTAACATGTTCTGGCTATTTTCTTAGAACTTGAGACATGTTGCATCATTATCTATATAAATGTTGATTATCTTTTACTACAGTTGTTTATTTTAAATGTGTATGGTTTATTTTTTCTGTTGTTATTGTATGCTCTTTATTTTATTTCATTGCACTGCACTTTGACAAATGAGGGCATAGTTTCCCCACTATCAGATCTAGGCCCTTGCTGATAGTCGGCAGCCTCTGGCGTTTGGGGAAATGCGCTTGAGGTCATGTGACCAACCGGGTTCGGGGCACCCATTGAGTGGCACCCGGATCCGGGACGTTACAAAGTGGTATCAGAGGAGTTCTTTGCTTTGACTTACTATTTGGATCCTTGGTTAGGGATAGGATTGGAATGGTAGTTGGTAATAATTTTTGCCTGGGAATAGCTAACCCATGTATAGGTAAAATCCAATTTACCTCGTATTGCAATTTTATTGATTTTGCAATTTACAGTTGATTTGATTTTCACCGTTGGGTGATGCACTTGTGATTGTGTTGTTTATATTTTATCCATGGGTTCTATTTAGTTGCAACCCAATGAGATGATGGTATGCCATCTCATGCATCATTTAGGCACATGCTAGAAATCACATTCCATGCATAGTTCCATGCCACGTAGGTGCATTAGAAATTGCATGTTGTTGTGATAGTTATTGTGTTAGAAAAATCATGATGTTGTGATAGATGCTTTGATAAAATACCTGTTACGTGATAGGGTATTTTAGTATAATATTGTTTATATAATGGACTCCAAACTTTGGTTTTTTGGGAGTATGGGCCCCCATTGACTAGAATTTAGTGGATCATTGACTGTTTATTTTTTTATAACACATATAAGATGCCAAAATTTGATTCGCGGGGAGTATGGGCCCTCACGGATCAGAATTTGTCACTTAGGTGTTGTTTTTCAGTATTTTCTGGGTTCCTGAGTAGTTTTAGAGGCTTGCTATCTAGAAAACCCAGGACACATGCCGTGTAGTTCCTCAGACACACACCGTGTGTTCTTCTGTTTGGGAAGAAAAGAAAAAAATTTGAGTACATGCCGTGTACCCTCAGTACACGCCGTGTAGTCTCATCCCGTGTCATAGACCGTGTGGGCGGGGACATGGGGAAGGGAAATTCTTGGGGTGAACACATTGTGTACCGGATGTACACGATGTGTAGTGTTGACCCAGAGTCTGCCCGTGTAACTAACAACATAGACGGAGGAGACCTTAAGACATACACACCGTGTCCACTATGGAACATGTCATGTAGTCTGACCTGGGATCCGGCCGTGTAACTAACGACACGAGTTGGCGGAGCTCGTCTAGTACACGTCGTGTGCCTGTGGGACACGCCGTGTAGTCTTGATCGGTGACAGACCATGTGGTTTTAGCCATGTGGCTGGGAAAACGGGGTGGTGTACATGTCGTGTGCAGGTGTAACGCGCCATGTAGTATTAAGCCGATTATTCGGCCGTGTCACAAATGACAAGGGAAGTTGAAATTTTCACCTTACACGTCGTGTAGATTATATACATGCCGTGTAGTTTTGTTCAATGGGATCTGTGTGGCTTAGCCATGTAGAAGGACCCGGGCAGGGGAAGATAAGTCAGGTACACACCGTGTAGTTAGGATACACGTCGTGTAGTCTTGTTTTACAAATCTTTAATTTCTTCTTCCTCCTGTTCCCTTTTTGGGTCCCTTCGTTTTAAGTCTTTGATAATCTTGATCTAAGGTGTGTGTTTGACCTTGTAGAGTCATGCCGCCAAGATGACCACACGTTGTTTTCCAGGAGAGCAGAAACAATTATACTCCAGAGATGGTGGGCCATGGGCTACCAGTGGATCCTCTAGCAAAGCCAGATGCGGTGTCAGCCGTTATACCAAACATAGGCGTGGAGGCGCAGTTCTGTGAGGGCTTTATGCGATTCATGCAGACCTTTTAGGGAGTACCATCAGCTGCCACATCTATGGATGATCTTACTTGTATATTCCAGCAGTAGCATCCGTCGACGTTCTCAGGGGATGGAGGACCATAGGCTGCAGAGTCTTGGTTGGGGTCTATGCAGACTATTTTCGAGCATCTGGAGATGCCTCCAGGGCGGAGGGTCAAGTTCGTGACTTATATGTTGCGTGATTCCTCCAAGAGGTGGTGGGATGTTACCACCCAGTCAGAGCATCACAGAGACATGGCATGGGAAGATTTTCAGGTAGTCTTCTATGACTTCTTCTTTCCAGAGACGCTGAGGGCAGATAGAGCTTGAGAGTTCATGAATCTGCAGCAGGGCACTATGTCGGTGATGGATTATTCTGCTCGTTTCACCGAGCTTCAGCATTTTTCACCCGTTCTGGTGGGTGATGAGGTGTTGAGATCCAGACGCTTTAATGATGGTATTCGATATGACATTTGCGCACTGGTGAATGTTTTCAAGTTGCCTTCAGTACATGCTATTGTTAACCAGGCGTTGATTACAGAGAGGAACCTGCGGGAAGCTAGTGGTGTGGGCTAGGATGGTTCAGCACCATTTTCTGGTACTATTTCTACTGGCAAGAGGAAGAGACAGATGGACTTCTCTCAGGGTGGCAGTACCAGCCATAAGAATGTTTCAGGTGGCCAGGTCATGTGCTACCAGTGTGGTGAGGAGGGGCACAAGATACCTCAGTGTCCATGAGACCCAGTAGAGTACCGAGATTGAGGCAAGATGGGTCATCTGTAGTGCTTTTGCAGGGCGTTTCCACCCGTGGCTAGTGAGAGGGGTTCTGTGCAGACTCCATGTGTGGGAGCAGGACCAGTAGCTTCTTACCAGTCGGGGAACTGGAATATGTCAGGGCATGCAGGCAGGGATGGTGGTCGTGGCCGTGGTATCCAGACACCAGGATCTCAGAGGCAGCAAGGCGGGACAGCTCAGGGTAGCCAGGCTGTGTCGCAGGGCCGCGACACTGGGCAGGCATATGCAGTGCAACAGACCCAGCAGGAGCAGGATCTCGGACCTTCTACAGTCAGAGGTACTATTTTATTAGCTTCTGTCTTATTTTCTGTACTTTTTGATACGGGTGTTATACATAGTTTCATATCTGTACCCATTGTGGATATCATTGGGCTCTGTGTTTCTTTTTCTTCTATAGTTATGATTCTAGACACTCCATTGGGAACTAGAACGGTTGGTGTACGTCAGTGCAAGGAGTGCCCCCTTGAGGTTGGTGGGTGTCACTTTATATGGGACCTCTATGTCTTAGAGATGACGAGCTATGATGTCATTCTCGGGATAGACTGGTTGGTTCCCTTTCAAGACTTTATGTATTGCTATCATCGTAGGGTGAGTTTTACATCACCAGAGAGCGGAGAGTTTCTATACAAGGGTGAATGAGATGTTCAGGTGAGTCGAAATGGACCAGAGCATCGTGGGCGAGGTGGAGTCACAGCCCAGATTGCGAGTTTATATCTGGATGATCAGGGGACTTGTTAGACAGATTTCCCTCCAATGGTTGATCGTTTCAGGGATATTTTCCCAGAATACTTTTCAGGTCTACCTCCGGAGCGTGAGGTGGATTTCTCTATTGATCTTGTTCCAGGAGTAGCACCGGTGTCCATTCCTCCTTATAGGATGGCTACACCAGAGTTGAAGGAGCTCAAGAGGCAGTTAGAGGAGTTATAGTCAAAGGGTTTTATCCGACCCAGTACTTCTCCTTGGGGTTCGCTGGTCCTCTTTTCAAAGAAGTCAGACAGTACCCTCAGACTCTGTGTGGATTATCGAAAGTTGAACCAGTTGACAGTTAAGAACCGATATCCCTTACTAAGGATTGATGATATTTTTGATCAACTTCGTGGAGCATGAGTGTTCTCGAAGATTGACCTGAGATCAGGATATCATCAGTTGTGCGTGAGACCATCAGATATACCGCTTACATCTTTTCGGAGCAGATATGGTCTGTACGAGTACTTGGTTATGCTGTTCGGACTCACGAACGTGCCAGCAATTTTCATGGCTCTGATGAATCGTGTGTTTCATCCTTATCTGGATTCTTTTGTGGTAGTATTCATGGACGATATCTTAGTGTACTCTCACACTTGACACGACCATACCACCCATCTTGAGATCGTATTGAGTACACTAAGAGAGAATCGGATATATGCTAAGCTCTAAAAGTGCCACTTTTGGATAGACCAGATTCACTTTCTCGGTCATATCATCTTAGAGGTAGGAGTTGCAGTAGACCCAGAGAAGGTGAGAGTAGTAGTTTCCTGGGAGAAGCCTGAGAACGTGTTTGAGATATGGAGTTTCTTGGGGCTGGATGGTTACTACAAACGCTTCATACAGGACTTCTCCCACTTAGAAGCGCCGTTGAAGGGTTTGACTTAGAAGGGTGTGAAGTTCGTTTAGTCAGAAGCTTGTGAGGCATCCTTTTAGGATCTGAAAGGAAGGTTGATTCCAGTACCAGTCCTGATACTTCCAAAGTAAGGGAAGAGCTATAAATTTTAATGTGATGCATCAGGTATTGGTTCGGGAGTAGTGTTAATGTAGGACAATCGAGTAGTTGCGTACAGTTCTTGATAGTTGAGGCCACATGAGAGGAATTACCCGACGCATGATCTCGAGTTGGTTGCAGTTGTTCATGCATTGCGTTGTTGGAGAGATTATCTCTTGGGAGAGAATTTTGTGGTTTTCACCGACCACAAAAGTCTCAAATACATCTTTAATCAGCGTGACTTAAACCTGAGACAATGAAGGTGGGTTGAATACCTTCAGTACTTTGATTTTGAGCTTTCCAATACACCTGGTAAAGGTAATGCAGTAGATGATGCACTGAGCAGGAGGACTTAGATACAGGCTGTGTAGGAGGCCAGTGATGAGTGGCAGCTTATGGATTTTTTCTCTGAGATGCATCTTGAGGTGCATGATAGTCAGGGGCAGACCTATATTTCTTCTATAGCTGTGACTTCTACCCTCTTGGATAGAGTGAGGATGAGACAACTATCTGATTTGGAAGGCCTAGTTCTATGGGAGTCGGTGGCAAGTGAGGACCCTCCTCCTGGTTGGATGATAGGAAATGACGAAATTATGTGTTTCCATGGATGAGTGTGGGTTCCAGGGGATATATGCGAGGAATTGATGCGGGAGTTTCATGCTTCAGCTTGGGCAATTCATCCCGGAGTTACCAAGATGTACCGTGACTTGAGACGTCAGTACTGGTGGTCGGGTATGAAGAGGGAGATAGCTGGTTTTGTTATGAGGTGTTCCACCTGTCAGTAGGTGAAGTTGGAGCATCAGAGGCCAGTCAGACTGTTACAGCAGTTACCCATCCTGGAGTGGAAATGGGATGATGTCGTGATGGACTTCATGACTGGGTTTCCGAGGTCACCTCAAGGCAATGATGTTGTGTGGGTTTTTATGGATAGACTCACAAAGGTAGCGCACTTTTTTCCGATCAAGGAGACCTTCAGTGTTGACGATCTTGGGAAATTGTATATCTGAGAGGTCGTATGTCTTCATGGGGTCCCTCGTTCTATCGTTTCAGATAGGGACGCCCGTTTTACATCTCGTTTATGGAAGAGTTTTCAGAGAGAACTGGGTACACAGGTGCTTCTGAGCACAGCTTACCACCCTCATACTGATGGTCAGTCAGAGCATACGATACAGGTTCTTGAGGACATGTTGCGTGCATGCATCCTAGACTTTGGGGGCTCTTGGGAGAAGCATATACCCCTAGTCTATTTTGCCTACAATAACAGTTTTCAGGTGACTATTGAGATGGAACCTTACGAGGCTTTATATGTTAGGTCATGTCGATCACCTTTGTGCTGGTTAGAGGTAGGTGAGGTAGCCTTACTGGTACCACGTCTCGTGTAGGAGACTTCTGAGTAGGTCCGGTTGATTCAGAAGCAGATGGCTACCGCAAAATCTCATCTGAAATCTTATACTGATCGCCGCAGATGACCCTTGGAGTTCGTGGTCGGGGATCAGGTTTTCTTACGTGTTTCGTCGAGGTTGGGACACAGGAGGATCAGGAGATAGGGTAAATTTTCACCGAGGTATGTGGGGCCATTTGAGATTTTGGAGAGAGTCGGGCTAGTTTCCTATCGGTTGCAGTTACCATAGAGGTACCGAGCCATGCACGATGTCTTCCATGTATCTCAGTTGCATCGCTATCATTCAGACTCGTCTCACGTCTTCCATCCCAAGGAGGTTGAGCTTGAGGTAGATGTGTCCTTTGAGGAGCATCTGATTTGTATCGTGGATAGGAGCACGAAGGTTCTCTGAGGCTGGTCAGTTCCTCTCATATGGGTTCTATGGCAGCATGGCCAAGTGCAGGACGAAACCTGGGAGCGGGAGACCGACGTACGTGCTTAGTGGCCAAAGCTGTTCTGAGATTTATCTTCTCCACCCTTGGAAGGGAAATTCGGGGATGAATTTATTTAAGGGGGGAAGTTTGTAAGAAACTGGTTCTTATTTTTGAGGTATGGGATTCTTTTTTTTCTATTTTCCTTAAGTGTTTTTGAGAAAATAAGGTAAATGGGAGAAAATCCTAAATTTCGGGACTACACGCCATGTACTATTCCACACGCCATGTACTTTGGTCGTGTGGGATGAGTACACAGGGTGTGTATCCATGTCGGTGACGAAGGGTGTAAAAACCGACTACACGCCGTGTAGTGGGTATGTACACGCCGTGTAGTCAGTCGGCAGGAAAATAATAAGGCGGTGGAAGCAGCCGCCAGCCGGATGACAGTACACGTTGTGTGATCAGGAATACACTTCGTGTACTCATGTCAACAGATGAACAATGTCACGCTGGCGAGAAGCCACCGAAGGAACAGTTAAAAAAAGAAAAGTACACGTCGTGTACTTGATAAGTACACGCCGTGTAGTTTGTTTGTTTTTTTTTTTTGCTTAAATGAGAAGTAGCCTCCCCTGTTCATAGGGAAGGGTTAGAATCAGAGAAGGATTCGGGAGAGGAGGCTAGACCTTCAAGTATCTCCAGATCGAGCGTCGGGAATCCGTTTTTGCCTATGACAATCTCATTGGAACTGCACAGGTAATCCCTCCACTCTCCTTAAGTCATTCTTGTTGATTCTTCCTTAAAGGGAAGTTATTTGAGTTTGAACGAGGTTTTATTTCACATCATATCTACGTTGTTCTTAGACGATTCAAGGATCGTCGTTCGCGTATACCGTTCAGGGGTGTTTAAGGTAGGTGGATTGGTGTTTAATTTCCAACTGTTGTGCGTTTGTGTGTATCGTTGTGCCACGATCCCATGTTGGGTGTCATGTGGCTGAGTCCTTAGCTGTTTTAAATACCTATAATTGTATAAGTAATTAAACGTGATAAGAAATTGTTGTTTGGGATCGCTGCTTGGATCCAGGACCACCCCGGGGGTGTGTTCCTCTGTTTAGCCGTTTGGCCAGGATACCTGAGGGTATGAATTTATAATAATGTTTATAGAATTTCCTTGAGAGGAATTGCATGTGTATTACTTGTTTACATGTTGGGCATGGCCCAGTTACTTGTCTAGCCCGAGGGCAGTGTTTTACTTAGCCTGAGGGCAGTGTATCTTTTAGCCTGAGGGAAACTTATTCCGTGCCTGTGGGCAATAGACTATGTGCCTGAGGGTGACACTTTGTACGCCTGAGGGAAATATATGTTATGCCTGTGGGAAATTACCTGTGGGTTATGTTTCTGATTACCTGAGGGTAAGGGTTTGTGTGTCTGAGGACACTGACTGTTTACATAGAAATTCATTGTGGTGGTTTCCTTATAATGAATGATTAAATGAATAATAAAATGTCAATATAACTGGTAAATTTAGTTACTTTTGAGTACTTCTTAGTTTATTGCATTTTACTACTGCACACTTTTGTTTCATATTTTCACACAGTTGGGCACGGGCCTTTGGTGGGTGCCTACTGGGATTTATTTCTCACACCCTGTTTGGGTCATGTCTTCGGCCCAAATAGATTACATTTCTGCAGGTGTGGATAAGGGAAAGGGTCTCTATACAGGTACTTGATTATTGCTGAGGAGTAGGGGAGCATGGGACTGGGCTTAGGCTTGTGATGTTACCGGCTGTTTTGTTTTGTTTTGTTGTACTTTGTATTGTACTATACTATATTGTTGTGTAACATGTTCTGGCTATTTTCTTAGAACTTGAGACATGTTGCATCATTATCTATATAACTGTTGGTTATCTTTTACTGCAGTTGTTTATTTTAAATGTGTATGGTTTATTGTTTCCGCTGTTGTTGTATTCTCTTTATTTTATTCCGCTGCGCTACACTTTGACAAATGAGGGCATAGTTTCCACACTATCAGACCTGGGCCCTCACTGCTAGTCGGTAGCCTCTGGATTTTGGGTAAATGCGCTTGAGGTCATGTGACCAACCGGGTTCGGGGCACCCATTTAGTGGCACCCAGATCTGGGACGTTACAATAACGGGTAGTGTACATCAGTTCAAGGAGTTTCCTCTAGAGGTTGGTGGGTGTCACTTCTTTTGGGACCTCTATGTCTTGGAGATGACGGGCTATGATGTCATTCTCTAAATGGACTGGTTAGTTCCCTTCTAGGTTGTTTTCAACTGCTATCGTTGTAGGGTGAGTTTCACATCACTATAGGGTGGATCGTTTCTTCATAAGGGGGAATGGGATGTCCAGGAAAGCAGAGCAGGACCCGAGCATCATGGGTTGGGAGGAGTTATAGCCCAGATTGCCAGTCTATATCTGGATGACCAGGGGACTTCACAGTTGGACTTTCCTCCAGTGGTGGATCATTTCAAGGATGTCTTTCCAAAGTAATTTTCAGGTTTTCCTTTGGAGTGAGAGGTGGAATTTTCTGTTGATCTTGCTCTAGGAGCGACATCGATGTTCATTCCTCCTTATAGGATGGCTACACCATAGTTACAGGATCTCAAAAAGCAGTTGGAGGAGTTGCAGGCAAGGGGTTTCATCCAACCTAGTACTTCTCCTAGGGTTCACCTGTCCTTTCTATGAAGAATGTAGATGGTACCCTCAGACATTGTGTGGATTATCATAAGTTGAACTAGTTGACGGTCAAGAACCGATATCCCTTGTCGATGATTGATGATCTATTTGATCAGCTTTGAGGAGATCGGGTGTTCTCGAATATTGACTTGAGATCTGGTTACCATCAGTTGTGTGTTAGACCATCAGATGTACCTCTTATAGCCTTTTAGAGTAGGTATGGTCTATACGAGTACGTGGTTATACTGTTTGGTCTCATGAACACGCCTGTAGTTTTCATGGCACTGATGAACCGAGTGTTTCATCCATACTTGGATTATTTCGTAGTAGTATTTGTGGACGATATTTTGGTGTACTCTCACACTCGACATGACCATGCCACACATCTTGAGATCATTTTGAGTACACTAAGAAAGCATCAGTTATATGATAATATTTCAAAATGCCACTTTTGGATGGACCAAATCCACTTCTTTGGTCATGTTATCTTAGAGACAGAAGTATCAGTAGACCCAGAGAAAGTGAGGGCAGTAGTTTCTTGGGAGCAACCGAAGAACTTCTTTGAGTTATAGAGTTTTCTAGGGTTTTTTGTTACTAAAAACGTTTCATAAAAGACTTATATCTCTTATCAGCGCCACTGAAGGGCTTGGCTAAGAAGGGTGTGAAGTGCTTGTGGTCAGATTCTTATGAGTCAGCCTTTCAGGATCTGAAAGGGAGGTTGACTTCATCACCGATACAAGTTTTTTCAGAGTCGGGAAAGAGCTATATTGTTTACTATGATGCATCAGGTATCAGGTTGGGAGAAGTGATTATTCAGGGGGAAGGAGTCGTTGCGTATGGGTCTCATCAGTTGAGGCCACGTGAGAGAAACTACTTGATGCACTATCTTTAGTTGGCTACAGTTGTTCATGATTTATGTTGTTGGAGACATTATCTTTTGGGAGAGCATTTTTTGGTTTTCACCAAACACAAAAGTCTCAAGTATATCTTTACTCAACGTGATCTAAATATGAGACAGCAAAGGTGAGATGAGTGCCTTCAGTCCTTTGACTTTGAACTTGCCTACATGCTTGGGAAAGACAATGTTGTGGCTGATGCGTTGAGTAGGAGGACTCAAATACAGGTAGTCCAGGAGGTCAGTAGTGAGTGGAAGCTTATGGATCTATTCTCTAAGATGCATTTGGAGGTGCATGATAGACAGGGGTAGACATTTCTATCTTCTATAGTTGTTACCTCTACTCTTCTTGATCGAGTGCGAATGAGGCAGCTATCAGATTTAGAAGGCCTAGTCCTATAGGAGAGTGTGTCAGGAGAGGACCCTATTCCTAGATGGATAGTAGGCGAGGATGAGATCTTACATTTTCATGGACGTGTATGGGTGTCAAGAGACATACATGAGGAGATAATGTGGGACTTTCATTCCTTAGTTTGGTTAGTTCATCCTGGTGTCACCAAGATGTATCAAGATCTACACCATCAGTATTGGTGGCCAGGTATAAAGGGCGATGTTGTTGGTTTTGTCATGAGGTGTTCCATCTGTCAGTAGGTGAAGGCAGAGCATCAGTGACCAGCAGAGATTTTATAGCAGTTACCCATTCCCGGGTGGAAGTGTAATGATGTCGCGATGGACTTTGTGATAGGTTTATCGAGGTCGCCTCGAGGGAATGATGCAGTTTGGGTTGTCATTGACAGGATCACGAAGGTTGTTCACTTCTTGCTGATTAATGAGAACTTCAGTATTGATGAGTTGGGAAGGCTATACATCCAGGAGATTTTATGTTTACATGGAGTTACACACTCTATTGTTTTAGACAGGGATACACGTTTTACTTCTTGGGTCTAGCAGAGATTATAGAGGGATATGGATACATAGGTACTTTTGAGTACAACATACCATCCCCAGACAGATGGTCTGTCCGAGCGTACGATTCAGGTTCTGGAGTACATGCTTTCAGCATATGTCCTAGATTTTGGAGGTTCTTGGGAGAAGCACATACCTCTTGTGGAGTTTTCCTACAATAATAGTTTTTAAGAAACTATTCATATGGAACCTTATGAGGCTTTGTACAGTAGGTCATTCCAATCACCCTTATATTGGCTGGAGGCAGGATAGGCAGTTATGATAGGATCTCATCTTGTCCAGGAGACCACGGAGCAGATAGAGTTGATTTGGAAGAATATGGATATTGCACAGTCATGACATAAGTCTTATGTGGATTGATAGAGACGACCTCTGGAGTTCGAGGTCAGAGATCAGGTTTTCCTGCATGTCACACTGAGGTTGGGACACAGGAGGATTAGGAGATAGGTTAAGCTTTCACTGAGATATGTTGGGCCATTTGAGGTGTTGGGGAGAGTCGAGCCAGTTGTCTATCGGTTGCAGTTACCTCAGAGGTATTGGGCTATGCATGATGTCTTCCATGTTTCTCAGCTTCAACGTTACTTCTCAGACCCATCTCATGTTTTCCAACCTGAGGAGGTTGAGCTCTAGTTGGATGCCTCATTCGAGGAGCATCCTATCTAGATTGTTGATCGAAGTGTGAAGGTTCTTCTTGGTTGGTATGTTCCTCTGGTACGAGTGTTGTGGCATCACGGGCGAGTACAAGATAAGGGGGGAAGTTTGTAAGAACCCAGATCTTCTTTTTAGGAACATTTTTTCTTTTCTGGTCGTTTTTGAGAAAAATAGGAGTTTCTAGAAATTTTAGGAGTACATGTTGTGTACTTTAAGTACATTCTATGTATGCGGTTGTTGCTTGTGACTGTTTACTGGTTGTGTAACGGCCGAGTATGTGGTCATGTGTGGTGACTTGGATACCACCTAAAGAGGAGGCTGAAAAAGGAAATTTCACACCATGTACTTTTAAATAACACATCATGTACTTTCTTTTTTTTCATTAAACAGACCGGGGTCGCGTCTAATCGACAGAACCCTCTTCTTCTTCATCTGTCTCATCCAGGTGTGACCGTACGGTGAGAATCTTCTCTAAGCCCCCAACTCGTCGTCTGTTCTCTAAATCGACCACCGTCGATTGCATTGGAATCACAACAATAAGATATTCTTTATTCTAGATCCTCATCTCTTGATTCATTATCTTTCGTGAGTTTTACTCATTTGAACGTTTTTAGCATTTTTAGATCTACGATGTTCTAGAGAAATTCAAGGCCTGAAGTTCACGTATATCGGTCTCACGATGCCAAGGTAGGTGGTTTATGCCTTTCCATAGTTATTCTTGACTTATATGTGCAAAAGTACCCAATACCCTTGTTCAGGGTATTGCGTGTTTATGGTTTTTAGCCCTTTTATTGCATGTTATTTCATGTTTTATTAGATAGAGGTTAACTATTTGAGAATAGGGTTATCTTTTCCAAGATATGGATTTTTTTCCATGTTTTCTTATTATTGACTGTATGGTCTAGCCTTGTCTGTTGGTATGTTGTTTTGTTTTCCATTCCTATTGTTGTTAGGATGGAGTGATTATTTATCTGATATGTTGTGCCATGCCTTGTATCTAAATTATCCAAGTAGTACTTTGAGGTTTACTTGGGTTTCTGATTATCATTTGTGCATGATTGCTTTACACGGGGCTACGGGAACCTAGTGTAGTGGGACCATAGGGGAAATTGACATTGAGAGATTTCCCAGAATGTCTGTTATAATTATCACGCTGCGAGACCATAGGGGAGATTAACGTTGAGTTCTCCCTCAGAGTGTCTATAGTTACGTTACGAGGCCACAGGAGGAATTGACGTTGAGTACTTTCTCAAAGTGTATGTAGTTTACCATTAAAAGACTATAGGGGGAATTGACGGTGAGTGCTTCCTCAGAGAGTCTTTGTCCGCACATGACTATAGGGGGAATTGACAGTGAGTGCTTCCTCAGAGATTATTTGTTATATCTTCTCTTGTATTATAAACCAGAGGGGTTAGGTTGTGAGAACTACCCAGAGGGTTACTTGTATGTGTTTTTGGTTGATTAAATACTTAAAATTAAATGTTTGTAAATGAAACCGTAGGATTGTTTAATTTTGAGTACTTCTGTGTTACTGATTATTTTTTTCTTATTTACTACCATATATATATTCATTGACTATTAGGAAGAGATCTTTGGGTGGTTGTCACGACCCATCCCCTGGGGCCCATGCCGTGACTACCCCAAGCCCGCCTTCCATAGGACAGGGGCTGGCGACTAGCACCGAAAGGTGTATTCCCTAAAACTGGGAAGGCATTGCCTTTATATCCTGTAAACACACTCAACCAATCACACAGCAAGATATGAACACAAGTAAACTATATAGTAAAAAGAGTGTGTACAGTAAGTAAAAGGGGCCAGAATACAAGCCCAACTGGAAAGTACAAGAAAACTGGAAAGTACAAGTAAACTGAACAACTCCTGTGAACACCCACCAAGGATCCTACCTGAAGGGTAGGTACAACTCTTGAATGGTCGTCTCTGTGGTATGCCTCGTCTAAGGTCCGCCTCCAAATTACCTCCAGTCCTAGTACCCTCGTCCTCAGTCAGCGTTGTCCGTCGTCTGCACCAAACACAACAAGGTGTGGGCGTAGCCCGTGTAGGGGTGAGTATAACGATACTCAGTAGGGACCCTGAGACCCTCAAAGGTCTCACAAAATCCACAAAGGATAAACCACAAAGCATGAAAACAACTAACAACCCTACTTAGGTATATTCCCATACATATACCTAAGTTATCAAGTATACTCATCTCATTCATGAGGAAACTCAAGGCCCAAATCCTTATCCAAAGTACAAATGTTCCACGAAGGAAAGAATACCACGAAGGTAACACCACAAAGGTAAGTACCACAAAGGTAATGCCACACAGAATAATACCACAAAGGTATCACCATGAAGGTAAGTACCATGAAGGTAACACCACAAAGGTAATTACCACATAGGTAATGCCACACAGAAGAATACCGCAAAGGTATCACCACGAAGGTAAGTACCACAAAGGTACGCCACACAGAAGATTACCATAAAGGTAAAGACACATCTCACACCAGGTATAACATAGGTACGGTAGTAAAGATGATTATATGTAACTACTGAATCATTTTACTCTATTAAGAGGCAGACCCACGTAGGATCCTAAATCATCATACCCACGTAGGATCCTAGATCATTATACCCACATAGGATCCTAGTATAGTAGACCCACGTAGGATCCTAGAGTATTCCCACTTGGATTATTAAAGTGGAACCAAGAGGGATACTGTAACACAGACCCACGTAGGATCCCAAAACACAGACCCACATAGGATCCATTTCTCATGTTACATCCAGCTACAGGGTTCCCACACTAAGCTCACTTGATTTTTGGAGGATCTTATCCTCAATCCATAGGTAGATACTCCAACTACCACTAAGTACCACGAAGAAGTATCCCAAAGTACTGTCACGTAATAGAGGTATCAACACAACAGACGGTGCATCAATCGGATGTCCGGTATGTAAGTTATTGGCCTTTTAGTCCCGAGGGCCCGGTTGGATTCGTGTTTGATCCAACCCGGATATACCCCAACTCTATCCAAAACTCAAGTGGGGTATACCAAAAGGACCTTCTCAATCCAAGGTTTTTGGTTCCATAGACGGTTCGTCAAACGGACACTTGTAGCTCAAGATATGGCCAAAAGAGCGAAAAAGGGTCAAAACTGGTCGGGGCCCGGTCCAACCCGGCCCAAACCTGGCCTAGGCCGACCCGAACCGGTTCGGGTTGACCCATCCCGACCCGAGTCCGGCCCTAAGTCTGACCCGGACCACGATGGCGACCCGCTCGGCGGTCCGCTCGGCTCGCGGCTGGCCGGATGGCCAGCCCTCCTCCATGCGGCACTGTCACACGCCATGCCATCATCGGTGGCCAACAGTGAGTCGACCACCCCTCCATCACTGTCGTGGCCTTGCACTGCGGCCCCTACATGTCGTTTGATGTGGACGCATGCCTCCACCACCGTTACGTGGCCGACTGTGCGCCGGCCGCCGCCATCGCTCCACCACGGCCGACGAGCTACGACCCTTCTCTAGCGGCACGGTTACGCTGCCGCTCCCAAGCCCCACCGGTGCCGGTTGCCAGAACAGGTCGCCAGCAATGTTCCTCTGGTCACCGGGCGTGCCGTAGTGGCCCATTATTCATTCCATAGACTTCCGTACTCGTCTCGGGACGCCGCCATTGATTTAAAACCACCACAATCCACAAAGGTTGCAGAGAGGTCGGGTCGTGTTTGTTTGGCCCGAACCCTCCAAGTTAGAATGGTAACAAGAAGCTTATTTGTTCTTGAATTATGAAGAACGTCAAGAACAGGTAAGGGGTATTCAAAATAAAAAATCGTACCTTGTCATTCATTGTAGGAGTCGAGAGGTAGAAGATGAAGTCATTGAAGGATGTCGGTGTTTGTTGCTTCTGCAAAGCGCTTCCAATTCGTGCTCGAGGTCGGTTCCCCGTTCTTCATTAGAGAGGAAAATTTCTTCGTTAGAGAGAACGTTTCTCTACAATTCTCCCAATATCCTTTGACAACGAAATCCTTCAACCCAACAAAAATGAAGAGCCAATTTATTAAAAATAAGTCTAACAATTGATTAAAGTTGACACATTTAATTAATTGTAGTTGGATTAATTTATTAATTGGAGATTTGAGAGGTTTCCCCCATTAAGAGGGGTTTGGGTGGTCCCCACCACCAAGAATTTAAATTGGGGATTTTCTAGCTCGAGCGTTCCCCACCTCTATTATTTAAAAAGAGAGGTTATAAAAATAAAATAAAATTTGTTCTTTATTTTATTTTTATTTCCATGAAAAACACGAAAACTAACTTTCACCCTCAACCTACTACGGTCGAGGTGAAGGTCTATTTAAGTGAATATTGGCACTACGAGTTCAATAGTGTCCTCAGATTTCAATTTCGAGCACCAGTTCAAAAGCTACAAAAACCCGCTCACATGCTTACTGAACGTACTTAAAAAGTTTAGAAATTCATTCTGGGCACACCGGGCCTCAGAATCACGTGTCATCAATTTTCGCGGACTCATAAAATTCCCATATAATTAAAAAATTTACATGGAATTTCCAGGTCTTTACATTCTCTCCACCTCAGGGATTTGCATCCCCGAAATCCACATCACAAAAACTAGGAAAACAAGTAGGGGTACTGAGCACGAATCTGAGCCTCCTGCTCCCATGTGCTTTCCTAGAGGTTCTCATGCTGCCAACGTACATGCACCAAAGTTATCAATCACCCATGAATGACTCTCTCCTATCGATCCTCAATCTCCACTGGAACCTCTGTAAATGTCGTCCCATCGTCGATGTCCAGCTCACCCCAGTCAATGATGTGTAAAGGGTCGTGCACGTATCTCCACAGCTGGGATACGTGGAAGACACCATGCACCTAGTGTAGCTGAGGTGGAAGAGCTAAGTGGTAAGCCACCTCACCAACTCTGCTAAGTATTTGAAAGGGTACGATGAACCTTAGAGATAACTTGCCACCTCGGCCAAATCTCCGCAAACCTCATTAAGGTGAGACCTGTAGAAAGACGTGGTCGCCATCCTCGAATACCAGAGGTATCCGTCTCCTGTCGGAATAAGACTTCTGCCTGCTCTGTGTAGTCTTCATCCACTCCTAGATGATTTGCACCTTCTCTGTGGTAGCCCTCGCCATATCTAGTCCCATGAGTGCTAACTCTCCTGGGTCAGTCCAGCACAAAGGTGATCTGCATAGTCGGTCATATAATGCCTAGAAAGGTTTCATCCCAATGGTGGAGTGATAACTGTTGTTGTAAGAAAACTCCACCAAGGGCAAGTGATCCTCCCAACTATGACCAAATTCGAGGACACAAGCATGCAGCATGTCCTCGAGGGTCTGAATGGTCCGCTCAGTCTAGTTATTCTTTTGAGGATGGAAGGCAGTGCTCAAATGAAGCTGCATCCTGAAAGACTCTTGAAGCCCCTTCCATAGCTGGGAAGTGAAACGTGCATCACGATCGGAGACAATCGTCGAGGGTACTCCATGTAGTCTCACAATCTTTTGCAAATAAAGGTGTCCCAAGCTCTCTACTAAACTCTGTTCTCTGGTCAATAGGAAGTGGGCTGACTTGGTGAGTCGGTCGACGATCACCCAAATAGAATCATGACCCCTAGATGTACGTGGAAGTCCTGTCAAGAAGTCTATGTATATCTCATCCCACTTCCACTATGGGACCTCTAAAGGTTGAACTAAGCCTACTGGTACCTGATGCTCTACCTTCACTTGCTGACAAGTGAGGCACCGAGAGACAAACTCTGCTACTTTTTTCTTCATTCTCGACCACCAATGTTGTCATCGGAGGTCCTGGTACATCTTCGCCACTCCTGGATGTACCGATAGAGGGGATGTGTGGAACTCCCACAGCACTTCCTCCTGAAGTGACACTGGTATCATGGTACGTCCTCTAAAAAGGATGAAATGCTCCCCACCTTCAGAAAATCTATCAGGTGCCTATCATGTGGATATCTGAGCACATAGATCCACCTAGTTAGTGTCTCCATGCTACGCCTCCCTGACTCGCTGAAGAAGTGGGGGAGTGATTGTAAGAGACTGAAGAAAATCTACTCCATCTCATTCCACAAAGGATATCTGCAAAGTGGCCAGCTGCTCTGTCGCCTCACCTAGCAGCTGTATACAAGATCTCCTGCTGAGTGAATCTGCTAAAATGTTCCCCTTCCCAAGAGTATAGACTATCTCAAAGTCATAGTCCTAGAGGAACTCAATCCAACGTCGTTGTCTCAGGTTCAGGTCCTTCTGCGAGAAGATATACTTGAGACTCTTGTGATCTGAGTAGACTGTAAAATGTTTTCCCATCAAGTAATGTTTCCACATCTTTAAGGTGAAGACCACTACTGCTAACTCCAGGTCATGGGTAGCATAGTTCTTCTCATGATGTCTCAGCTGTCGAGAACCATACGCAATAACTGCTCGCTCCTGCATCAGGACACATCTGAGCCCAGTCCCTGATGTGTCGCAGTAAACTACGTACCCAACACCCTCCTCTGGAAGCCTCAAGATGGGGGCACTAGTCAGTATCTACCTCAGATCCTAAAAACTCCACTGGAATCTCTCCGACCACACGAAGGGTTTCCCCTTCTTCGTCAACGCTAATAAAGGTGTTGCAACTCTGGAGAAATCTGGCACAGACCTCTGGTAGTATCCAGCCAAACCCATGAAACTTAGTACCTCCATTACACTCCTTGATAGCTCCCAAGCAAGTACTTCCTCAATCTTTGATGGATCCACCGCAACTCCAGCATTAGAGATGACATGTCCCAAAAAGTGAACCTCTTGGATCCAGAACTGGCACTTCGAGAGCTTACCATAAATCCGGTGCTCTCAGGGTGTGTCCAGAACTACCTTTAAATGATAAGCATGCTCCTCCTCGGTAGTCGAGTAGATCAGAATGTCATCGATGAATACTACTACAAATCGATCAAGGTATGGCTGAAATATCATGTTCATGAGTCCCATGAACACATCTGGAGCGCTGGTCATGCCGAATGGCATAACCAAGAACTCGTAGTGGCCATACCGAAATCTGAAAGTCATCTTCTGTACATCCTCGTCTCGTACTCTAAGCTGGTGATAACCTGATCTGAGGTCTATCTTTGAGAACCATAATGCTCCCTTAAGCTAATCAAAGAGGTCATTAATCCTCAGGAGTGGGTACTTGTTCTTCATGGTCACCTGGTTTAGGCATCGATAGTCAACACAAAGTCTCAAGATCCCATCCACCTTCTTGGCGAACAAAATCGAGGCTGCCCAAGGAGAAACACTAGGCCAGATGAACCCCTTCCCCTGTAAGTCCTCTAGCTATACCCATAGCTCAAAAAGCTCCACAGGAGCCATCTGATATGTTGGTGTAGATATCGGTGTCGTCCCGGGGTACAAGTCAATGTAAAAGTCTACCTCTATGTGAGGAGGTAGACCCAGAACATCATTAAGGAAGACATTCACGTATTGTTCTACCACTACAGGATAGATCAAACTCTCCACATCAACTGCTCTGAGGGTAAGTCTATCCAAATGATGAGTGATCAGATGCACCATCCTCCAGGTAAGTCTTTCTTGTACTGCAAAGGCTCCTTTATCACCAGTGAAGTCAAACCTAGTCCCATCAGTGCAGACACACCGCACTTTGCGCCTAATACAGTCAATCTGAGCATGGACTATAGATAACTAGTCTATACCCAAGATGACGTCGTAAGGCCTCAACGTCGCTACTATGAGATCACAGTCGAAGATCTCGCCTCCTAGAGTAAGCTCACACTGTCGGACCCAGTGAGTAATCATCAAATATGCTCTTTTAGGAGTCTCTAGCTGTAAGGATTGAGCCAACAGCTCCATCAGAATCTCAGAGCTCCGAACGAGGGTCATGGAAATAAAATAATGAATGGAACCTATGTCTATAAGTACTATAGATAAGGTGTATTAGACATAGATCACACCTCGTATCATCTCCGAAGCGCCATGGTCATAGGCCTCAGCTACCTGGAGTTGAGATCGCCCCTATCCACCTGCTCCCTATGGTCGGGGTGGACCACCTGGTGGTGGTGGTGGTAACATCTCAAATCCTCTCCCATCGTCAGCTGCATGGACAGCTCCTCTTCCACATCTATCTGCTCCTTTTATACCTCCTCGGTCGAACCTCTGTCTCTACCTGGGTGGTCCTTCGACCACCTACTGATCATCCGTACGGCAGGTCGGGCAGTCACGAGCCATGTGACCCTACCCGCTGCATACGTAACACTGCCTGCTCCTCGCATGACTGGATCTGTCTCCAGTGCCCCGCACAACCGACCTTGAGTCCTATGGTCATCCACCTATAGGTCTGGTCCTCTTGTACCTCTGTGATATTTTTCTGCTTCCAGCTGTAGAAGACTCTGCTATATGATGCCCAGTGGTGGGTCTCGCTAATGGTGACTTCTCAGGAAGAAAACTCTCCACTAAGAGGGATCACTCTAACACCCCTGCATGTGTCGGGATGCTAAGGGAAATCATTAAAGCCCTGATCTCTCACCTGAGTCCCTACTCAAAGGTTTGAGCCCTGAAGAATGGGTCCCGCACCATATCAGTGGAGTATCGTGAGAGGTCGGTGAACCTCACTGAGTACTGAGCCACATTCATGTTGCCCTGCTGTAGATGAAGAAGCTCTTATATATGCACTATGCGAAGGGTCGCTGAAATGAACTCTGCCCGAAATAGGCTCTCAAAGTCTTCCTAAATAAGTGTCACCTCATCATGAACCTAGAGCATAAAGCTTCACCATATGCATGTTACTGATTATAGAAGACTGGTGGTAAGGATCACCATGAGATCATTCGGTGTCCCTACCAGTCGGAAGACTCTCACCATGGCCTCCAACCAATCCTCATCCACCTGTGGGTCTGTCTCACCTCTGAACCTGGGTGGCCTCTAGCACTGGAACTCATCCAATACACTCAAGCGGTGTGCACCCTCTGCTACTGGGGATAGTGGAATTGGTGGCCCAACGGTTAATGGTACCGCTGGTGCCTTCGCTGGTGCCTCTACTGATAAAGGGACCTGCACCGAGGCCTTGTCACTTAGTGGGCTATCCTCGCATACTATACTCGGAACCCTAACTGGATGTATGCATGGAGGCATCCTGAAAAGAAACTGGTGCGCCACGGTCAATAAGTTATACCCGGTGAGCTAACTCAAAGAGTTCACAAAGAAAACTTTTCAAAACACACATGCAATCAGTGTTTTCATGCACTGAGTCGGAAATCAAAAGTCAGATTCCTTGTGTATGGATACATTGGTCGCCGCACCAACACTGGATTCCCTAAACTGATAACCATACTCATAATACTTAACACTATTATCATTAAAAAGATAATATTTCAATGTTCTACGGTAGAAATGACTCCTCTGATACCAATTTTTTGTGACCCGTCCCCCAGGGCTCATGTCGTGACTGCCCCAAGCCCGCCTTCCATAGGCCATGGGCTGGCGACTAGCACCAAAAGGCATATTTCCTAAAACCGGGAAGGCATTGCCTTTATATCCTATAAACACACTCAACCAAGCACATAGAAAGATACGAACACAAGTAAACTGTATAGTAAAAAGAGTGTGTACAGTAAGTAAAAGGGGCCAAAATACAAGCTCAACTAGAAAGTACAAGAAAATTGGAAAGTACAAGTAAACTGAATAGCTCCTGTGAACACCCACCAAGGATCCTACCTGAATGGTAGGTACGTCTCTCGAAAAATCTTATCAGCGGTATGCCTCATCTAAGGTTCACCTCTGAACTACCTCCAGTCCTGGTACCCTCGTCCTTAGTCAGCAGTGTCCATCGTCTACACCAAACACAACAAGGTGCGGGCGTAGCCCGTGAAGGGGTGAGTATAACGATACTTAGTAGGGACCCTGAGACCCTGAAAGGTCTCCCAAAATCCACAAAGGATAAACCACAATGCATGAAAACAACTGACAACCCTACTTAGTTATATTACCATACATATACCTAAGTTATCAAGTATAGCCATATCATTCATAAGGAAACTCAAGGCCCAAATCCTTTGCCAAAGTACAATTGTTTCACGAAGGAAAGAATACCACGAAGGTAACACCACAAAGGTAAGTACCAAAAAGGTAATTCCACACAGAATAATGCCACAAAGGTATCACCATGAAGGTAAGTACCATGAAGGTAGCACCACAAAGGTAAGTACCACATAGGTAACGCCACACAGAAGAATACCAAAAAGGTATCACCACGAAGGTAAGTACCACAAAGGTACGCCACAAAAAATATTACCAAAAAGTTAAAGACTCAGCTCACACCAGGTATAACATAGGTATGGTAGTAAATATGATTATATGTAACTACTAAATCATTTTACTCTGTTAAGAGGCAGACCCACGTAGGATCCTAAATCATCAAACCCACGTAGGATCATAGATCATCATACCCACATAGGATCCTAGTAAAGTAGACCCACATAGGATCCTAGAGTAGTCCCACGTGGATTCCTATAGTGGATCCAAGAGGGATACTGGAACACAGACCAACGTAGGATCCCAAAACACAGACCTGCATAGGATCCCTTTCTCATGTTACAGTCAGCTACAGGGCTCATGCACTAATCTTGTTTGATTTCGGGAGGATCCACTCCTAAATCCACAGGTAGATACTCCAACTACCATGAAGTTCCATGAATAAGTATCCTAAAGAACCTCCATGAAATGGAGGTCTCAACACAACAGACGGTGCATCATTCGGATGCCCAGTCTGTAAGTTATTGGTCATTTAGTCTCGAGGGCCCGGTTGGATTCGCGTTCGATCCAACCTAGTTGTATTCCAACTCTATACAAAACTCAAGTGGGGTATACCAAAAGGACCGTCTCGATCCAAGGTTTTTGGCGCCATAGATGGTTCGTCAAACAGACACTCGTAGCTCAAGATATGGTCGAAAGAGCGAAAAAGGTCAAAACTAGTCTAGGTCCAATCAGACCCAGTTGGGCTAACCCGGCCTGACCCTAGCCTGGGACAACCTGACTCAGTTCAGGTCGACCTGTCCTGGCCCTCCGGCATGGTCATGGCCCACTGGGCGGTCCGCTCGGCTCGCAGTTGGCCGGACGGCCAACCCTCCTTCGCGCGGTGCCATCACGCACCGCGCCATCACTGGAGACCGGTAATGAGCCGGCCGCCCCTCCATCATTGTCGCGGCCTTGCGTCATAGCCCCTTCATGTCGGGTGGTGCAGACGTGCGCTGCCACCACCGTCACGCGGTCGGTTGTGCGTCGGCCACCACCCTCGCTCTACTGCGACCCTTCTCCAGCGGCGCGGTTGCGCCGCCGCCGCTCCCAAGCCCCATCAGTGTCGGTCGCCAGCACGGGTCACCAAGCATGCCTCGGTGGCCCATTATTCATTTTGTATACTTCCACACTCATCTCAAGACATTTCCATTGATTTAAAACCACCACAATCCACAAAGGTTGCAGAGAGATCGGGTTGTGTTCGTTTGGCCCGAACCCTTCATGTTAGAATGGTAACAAGCGGCTTATTTGTTCTTGAATCGTGAAGAACATCAAGAACGAGTAAGGGGTATTAAAAATAAAAAACCCTACCTTTTAATTCATTAGAGGAGTCAAGAGGTAGAAGATAAAGTCATTGAAGGACGTCAGCATTTTTTACTTCCGCAAAGTGCTTCCGATCAGGGCTCAGGGTCGGTTCCTCATTCTTCATTGGAGAGGAAAAGTTCTTCATTGGAGAGAACATTTCTCCACAATTCTCCCAAGATCCTTTGCCAACAAAATCCTCCAACCCAATAAAAATTAAGACCCAATTTATTAAAAATAATTCTAACAATTAATTAAAGTTGACACATTTAATTAATTATAGTTGGCTCAATTTATTAATTAGAGAGTTGAGAGGTTTTCCCCCATTAAGAGGGGTTCGAGTGGTCCCCACCACTAAGAATTTAAATTGGGGGTTTTCTATCTCAGGTGGTCCCCACCTCCATAATTTAAAAATAAGGGTTATAAAAATAAAATAAATGTTTATCTTTATTTTATTTTTATTTCCACGAAAAACACGAAAACTAACTTTCACCCTCGACCTCCTATGGTTGAGGTGAAGGTCTCTTTAAGAGAATATCGGTGCTGCAAGTTTAACGGTGTCCTCAGATTTCAATTCTAAGCACTAGTTCAAAAGTTACAAAAACCCATTCACATTCTTACTAAAAAAAATAAGGGCAAGCGTCCTACTAGGATTACATGGAAAAAAAATTAAAAAAAAAATTCCCATATAATTAAAAAAATTCCCATAAAATCACGTGTTGTAGGGCAAGCGTCCTACTAGAATCACGTGTTGTCAATTTTTGTGGACTCATAAAATTCCCATATAATTAAAAAAAATTACATGGAATGTCTGGGTCTTTACAGTGGTTGCCTACTAGGATTTGTCTCACACACTGTTTGGGTCATGCTTTTGGGCCCAAACAGATTATATTGCTGTAGGTATAGATAAGGGCAAGCGTCCTTCTACTTCGGGTACTTGATTGCTATGGAGCTGGGAAACATGGGACCAAGATGAGGCTTGCAATGTTGTGGAGTTGTTTACTTGTTTTTCTTTTTTACTTTGGTTTAGTACTTTATTCAATCATTGTGATTTATTTGGATGCTTTCCTAGACATATGTATCATGCATCATTTATATATGCGTGCTCTAGTTGTTATTACTTCCGTTGTTTACTTATTGCATGTTTTACTGCTTCTGTTATTGATATCTGTTTTACTTCTGCTATGTTACTCTACCAATGAAGGCATAGTCCCCCCACTATCACGCCCAAGGCCCTCACTACTAGTCGGCAACCTCTGGCGTTCTGGGAAATGCGCTTGAGACCATGTGACCAACCCGGTACGGGGCACCTCTGGGTGGCACCCGGACCCAGGACATTACAGTTTATATTAAGAATAATTATATGCTAAAATTTATATGATGAATTGCTTCTAGTATTGGTACTTTCATGTCATGTTAGGATTTATATTGTAAATTTTTAGTTTTTGTCTACATTGACCTCAGTTTTTAATTTTATTTATGATATTGAGAGTAATTGTTGGGCATAGTTTGTGTATATTAAGTGTTAGAGTTTTCATTAATTAAACTCTCTCTTGAGTAAAGTCTCGTGTAGTAGAGGTACTTAGAGTCAGACCACCTACTTTCTAGAAGGCTTTCCTTGGCTGGGAAAGTGAATGGGTATGGCTATCTGTCACTCGAGGCTTACTCATGTGGAGTTTTTTAATCTCATATTACTTTATACCTTTACATGAATCATTCATGTACCTTATGTATACAATGCATTTGGATATGCATGAATATACTTGACTTCTATTTTTGAGTGATTAACACATACTTGTGGGTTGTGCAAAGAGTTACACATTAATGTGTTGTAAATGCATTAATTTGGTTGCTTGAATAGGATTCCAAAACTAATCATTATAATCATTCATACATAGAAAGGGAAAAATACATGAGAATATAATGATTACATATAATGTAATAGTTATGAATTTAATATGTATATGAAGCATATTAAAATGATGATACATTAAAAGAAAACCCCACAAATACTAAGTGTGGTATTCCTTCTAAAGAAACACTTATCAAGACCTCAATCATACAACCAGGTAGTTTCATGTCATAGTCAGGTTCCCCTAGATTATCTTGTGTAAGGCAAGAAAATAATAAGTGACTTTGGATTTTCCTATTGGGTATTTTTATGCCATAGTCTAGTACCCCTGGATTGTCCTTGGTTAGCTTATTTTTGGTGTTTTCTTTGGGTTACACTAACTGAGAAGCCATAACTGTTAGGATACCATAGGAATTGAGTTGAGTGAATCCATATGATATATTTGGATAAATGTCTAGCTGCTCAACTATCCAAGAGTCACACTGTTGTGATTGAGATGATTTCATACCTAAATAACTAAGTAATGATATGAAAACCCTAGAAGACTCGTTTATTAGTGAAATATGGATCTTGGCTCACTAAATGGATATGATGTATGGGGTTATCAATTTTAGTGGGAGTGCTTTCTTTTAAAGCCCTTAATGAAAAGATATATGACATGATGTTCATCTGATTAAAAGTTTTGTTGTAGATAAATGCATCGTCATCATCAAACTAAAATTTATATTAATCCTTAAAATGAAAATATTAAAGTAAGAAACTCCTAAAATTGATACCTTAATAAAGGTTCTAGATCAAGTGAAATATTATATGTGTTAAAACAATTCTTTCCTCAGTAACTATGTATTTAAGTTGTTCAATAAGTGAATCTAGGTTCTTATGGAAGCATAGAGTGATTCATTTAAGGTTTTAAAGGCATTAGATTCTATATAAATAAAGGAATATTATTCTCCACTCATGTACTCAATATGATTGGGTACATCAATGATTTTAGTCTCATATACTCAATATGATTGAGTAAGTAAAGTAATATTCAATGTGATTGAATATGATAAATTACTTGATAGAAATAAAGTTTTTATTAAATATTTATTAGTTATAGAAATCAATTCTATTATTCTGTAAGATATATGATATCAGATATATGTTTTACAAAGTGTTGTAAATATACAGAAGTTCATAAGTTTAGAAACAATTAAAGATTGAAGTTTACTTTCAAGTAATGGAGAAAAGGATTTTCAACATTCATAACTTGGATACTTCAAGATTATATAGACTATCATAAGATGTGTATTTTATATCATTCATATCTTGATAAGAACTTATAAAAAATGGGTTTAAAATGAAATAAGATGGGTGTTTTTACACATGGTTTATGATTAGTTTAATACTATAACATTATTTAAAGAGGAGACTAAAATATCTTGTTCTGGTTAGGGAATTTATCCTATTGTCATTTATGGAAATGTTCTGACAATTTTATTGAATACAGTGAAAATTTTACCTAGTATTATCAAAGTGTTTAAAATGAATGAATTGGGCATATGATGTCTAGATTTTGGTACCATATATAGTACAAGTGGGTAAAATTTCAAACCAGAAGAATAAAATCTCAATAAGATTTATTTAAGAAGAAAATCAAGGTTATTGAAACCTATGTATGTCAGGAAAGGAATGTTGATAATTCAATATGATTGGATTATCAAAGATATGCCTGATGGAGTTAGTGAAACTCCATGGAATATCCATATTAGGTAAGGATGTTATAGAAATTAATTATTCAAATTTTGAAGGGTATGCAATACCGAATATATATTTTACAAAGTGTTGTAACTATACATGAGTTAAAAATCAAAGGAAGAATTTATCAAGCTTGTAGATTATATTCATGAGATGAAGTAAATAGTTACTACATTAAGAATTTGAATATAAAGTATTCTATCAAGCTTAGTTGAATCTAAGTAAATAAAATGTATCTACATCCCAATTATATTATAAAATAAGAGGATATTAGATAAAAAAGAATCATTGCACCAAATTTAGCATTTAGTGGCATTTTTTAGCAGTGGTTTCATAAAACACTTCAAAAAAAATTAAAAAAAATTAAAGGTCATTTCTGAAAAACCACTCCTAAATATTTTTCATTTCTTAAAAAAACACTTCTCCCCCCCCCAATCCCCCCCACCCCGCCCTTCTCCCCCGAGCCCCTCGAGCCCAACCCCCCCCCCCCCCCCATCCCCCTTCTCCCCTGATCTCGAGACCTCGCCACTGACCCCCTTCTCCCTTGAGCCCCCCGAGCCTGAGCCCGAGCTGTTATCCCCTGAACCCCTGAACCCCCCCTCATCACCCCACCGATGCTCCCCCTCACTATCACCCCCTAACACCTAAATATATCCCTTCCTCTCCTCTCACCCTATCACACTTAGATCCTATCCTAGAGGACCTCCTATAATTATATGGTTTCAATTTTTAGGGTGTATGATGTCCTATTAAGACCCCACCTCTTTGCATACTTAAGGGTTTAGCATCATCTACTTGGTTCCACGTAGGCATTTCCATGATTTCTCTTTTATTTATAATACCTCGCATGCTTGGGTTTTATAAATTGTTTTTTATTCAAATTAAGCATGTTAATGAGTTTAATGAATTTAAATATATTTATTGAACAAGGTTCTTAAGAAATTATAGTTGATTCCTAAGTGGGTTTTTATAGATTTTCCCCTATTGTGTGTTTGAACCTAAAGAATAACTATATTTTTCCCTATAAAATATTTATGGTGGATTTTGTATGGAAGTATAGTGTTTTATTATTGTTTGAAATTATTTATCTGATTATATATACTGAAAACTAAGTTTATGTGTTTGATTTGGTTGGGTTTTCCTTGTTTGAGATACTTTATCAAGTTTACTTATTTTATCTTTATGTTATTCACTTTTTATTGATGTGTGAGTGTTTTATGTTGTGTTTGGTGTTATACACATATATAAAAGTGTGTGTATATTTATATATATCTATGTAAATATTCACTTGAGAATATATGAATATATTCATTGGGATATGTGTATATATATATATATGCATATGTATGCATATGTATATAATGATAAAGGTAAGCTTGGAGTTTAAATTTGATGTTTGAGATTGGTTTTCCAGATCAATTTTCAAAGGGACTTTTAAAATGAATTATGAAGTCCCAGTTTGTATTTTAGGAAGGGTACAAATGATTTTATTTTTAAAATGTTTTCAATAGAGTTTTATGGAAAGTGTAATTTTCTAGTCATGGATTTTTTTTAAAAAGGAAAGTGTTTATCGTGAAATACTTTGAGTTGGATAGTGGAAATGGATTAAAATGTGTTTTGGAAAGGGACTTTTTCATTTAATGATTAATGAAATATTTTTTGTAATCGATTGTTCTTGTTTGTTAAACCTTATGAGAAACATAGGGTTTTGGTAAGGATAACATAGACATGAAGAGTTACTCCACCAGTAGAAATGATAGTGAAGTATTATGTGACAGCCCCTATGGCTAGAGATGTGTTATAAATCTAAATCCACAGCTAGGGTGACATAGAATTACTAGGTGCACCTAGACTTAGTGACCCTATGTTGTTTCTCCCATGATTCCTATTTTAAATTAATTATTTCATAGGTCTTCTCTTACTTCTATTTTATATTATAATATTCATGATTGATTTACCTTTTTTTAATTTGACTTTTTAGTACTTATATGAATCTTCTTATAACTACTTAGGTTATATTTTTTCACTTCCATTTATATTTTTTCCTACTTATTAATACTCATGTGTTTTAATTTTCTTTAATGAAGTGTATTCACATTTTGATATATATGGATAAAAGTCAGATCACATTACCAAGGAACACATCTCAGTATGCTAAGGGTTTGGAGGATTTTTTAGATTTTGAAATTTATAATCGATCTGTTGATGGGAAAATATTATGTATATAACCTAAATGTAAATTTAGAATATGGTTAAAGAGAAATGAAGTTTATGAACACTTGATATTGAATCAATTTTATGCTCAATATTTGTGTTGGATTTTTCATGTAGAATAAAACATTACAGAAAGTTTGAGCACTAATTTCAGTCAACAGAATGATCTCCCAACTTTGTCGATAATGGACAATGGAATGAAAAACCTTATAAATGATGCTTTCATAATTGCAAGGTAAAAACATCAACATAAAAAAAATACCAGAACAACCAATTGAGGGTGATATAAATAGTAACTTGACAAATGATGTTTTTGGGACTATAGGACAACCATATCAATATCATAACATATCATTTGATCCTCCTCTTGATTCTATAGAGACTAATGTAAGAGAGAACTTCACTGAGTAGAAAAATGTGTTTCATGATTTATTTAATGATGGAAATCAAGAGTTGTATGGTGGATGTCTGAAATATTCAAAACTTTATTTTCTATTTAAGTTATACCATATCAAATGCCTATGTGAAATTATAAATAAGGTGGTGTATATGATATTTGAATTGTTGCATGATGAATTTCCTAAAGCTAAGATCCCTGAGTCTTTTTATGATATGAAAAAATTTGTTAACAAGATTGATATGAATTATAAAAAAATACATGCTTATCCTAATGATTGTATGTTTTATTGGGGAGGGGATTAAAGAAGAAAATATTGCAAAAAATGTTCATCTTCTAGATGGAAGTCAATGGGTGATGTTATAAGTTTTAATCAACATAATACTATGAAGAAAAATAAAAAGAACACACCCACAAAGGTTTTACATTAATTCCCTTTAAATCCTTGATTGTAATAATTATTCTTGTCATCAAAAATTATTGAGCATATAAAGTGGCATTCTATAGATAATAACAATGATGGGTTAATGTGACATCTAGGAGATTCAAAATCATGTAATACATTTGATTCATTACGTTCATATTTCTCATCAGATCATATGAATGTGTAATTGGGATTGGTTGCTAATGGATTCAACCCATTTGGGACTTTGAGTACCAGTTATAGCATTTGGACGGTTGTTTTTATCCCTTACGATCTACTTTAATGGATGTGTATGTAACAAACACCTTTTATCATTTTGATGATTATTCCTGAAAATAAAATGCCTTGAAATGATATTTATGTATACTTATAGCCCCTAATTTAATAATTATAGTATTTATGGAGCAATGGTATTGTGAAAATGATGCATATTCTAAAACAATGTTCAAAAGACATGATACTCTAATATAGACCATTAGTGACTTCCCTAGACTTGGTAACTTATCTAATTGAAACACTTACACAAGTTTGGATTTTTCTATTTGGAACTTTGATTTTGAGCCCAAACAGCTACCTTATAGTAAAAAATGGTTTTTTTATTTCATCACATATTTCTTGATGCACCTCATAGATTTAGGTTGAACAAGTCAAAATTTAATGGGTATATTGATCATAAACTGCCTCCAAAGTTGTTGACAGGTTCTGAAATATTGGCACAACTAGTAAATGTTGAAAGAGAATTTGGGAAAGTGCATCATTTGAATGATAGTGGGAAATGAGTTTTAAGTGCATCATTAATTGAAATTGGAATTCAATCATGGAAGAAAAAAGTATATTCTTCAAAATTCCGTATTGGGAATTGAATTCGTTGCATCATAATCTTTATGTTATGCATATTGATAAGAATAGTTGTGAAAATTCGATCTTCATATTACTTAATAGGCATAGAAAATCGAAGGACCACCTCAATGCTCCGAAGGACTTACAAACAATTAATATAAAGCATGATCTATGGCTAGATGAGAATGGAAAGTATGCTCTATAAATTTTTTCAATGAAAAAAAGAGATAAATATACATTCCTTTGAATTTTAAAACATGTGAAAGTATATGATGAGTATTCAAGTAACATCTCAAGGTGTGTCGAATTAAATCATCATAGGTTGTATGGATTGAAAATTCATTATTCACATATTTTGTTACAAAAAATTAATACCATTGTAATTGCATACATTGTTACTTGAAAAAGGTTATTGTAGTTGTAATCCAATTTTGTACATTCTTCAAACAACTATGTGATAAAACTCTACAACCAGCTGATCTTGACAACCATCAGGATAGGTTTGTACTAACACTTTATTCAATGGAGATGATCTTTCATCTATCATTCTTTACTTCCATGATGCATTTAACTATGCATTTGAATGAGGAAACTAAATTAGGAGGTCTCGTACATTATCGATGGATGTATCCAATTGAGAGGTACTTTATTTATATGTTTTTTATCTTAATTAAACAATTCTCATAACTTCATTAAATATGTAATTATGTTTTATTTATTTTATTTCACAAATACCTTGGTCATTTGAAATCATACATGAAAAATGAAACTCAACCTAAAGGCTCAATTTCTAAAGTCTATTTAGCAGAGGAATGTCTTACCTTTTGTTCTAAATACTTGGATAATATTGAGATGAGATTTAATTTAGTTGTACGTGTTGAAAACATATCGAATCAATCTGAACAACATGGTAAATCCAAAATCTTTCATACTATTGTCTGATCACACTACTAGAATTTCGGCTATTTGCAACAGGCTATTTATGACGGGATCCCGTCGTAAAAACTCTTTTGCGACGGGGTCCCGTCGCAAATAGCCCGTTGTAGAAAATGGCATCGTAACTAGTATTTTTTGCAATGAGACCGCTTCCTATCGTAAATAGATCTCCGATTAAATACATTATATATACAATAACCTGTTCTGATGGGTCTGTCATCCTGTCGCAACTAGTTCTCTGTTTCTATATGTTATATATACCTAAACCTTTTGTGACGGGCCCGTCACGAATAAGTTTTAAAATATATATATATATATATATATATATATATATATATATAATCTATTTGTGACAGGGTCCCATCACAAAAAGCCTCATCACAAATACTTAATAAAATAAAAATAATAATAAAATTATGATTAATGAAAAAATAATATTAATATTATTAAAATAAAAAAAATATTAATATTATTAATATTCACAAAAAAAATATAAAAAAATCATAAATATTATTATTATTATTATTAAAATAAACAAACATTAAAAAATATAATACTAATAATAAATAATAAAATATTAAAATAATAATAATGATTAAATTATGCAATATTCGCACAAATATAAAAGATAAAAACTGTAAATAGTTCATATTACAACAAATTTTGAATTCAAATGTTTTTAACAGAACAAAAAAATCACTGGGAGGGATAGTCTTCTGGAGGAGCTGGAGGAGCTGGAGGAGATGATGGAGGGAGCTTTATCCCTAAAATATGAGTCAGACGACACATATACTTCATCCGCTAGTGGTGCTGCTGCTGCCATCGACGTATGTCCTCCGCGTGTTGCTGCTACTACTGCTGACGTATCTCTTCCTACTGCTTCTGCAAACTCTCTATAAGCTCAGTTTGAGCTTGAAACTACTCATGATACTGTGATCCAGAAGATGATACCTCTCCATGAGCTCCTCTCGATCTAGACTCCAAAATCACAGTAGCACCATAATAAGTCCCATGAGTCAAATGAGAGTTGATACCAACTACTTGGCCCTTCTCAAAGGCATATTGGGTCGCCTGCATCCATGTCACCTCATCAAAATGGTGGGCACTAGTCTGATCAGTCGTCTCGTCCTGAATCTCAACCCGTGTCTAAGAGGTCGTAGGCTCATATGACTCCTTCAATTCCAATTTGAAATTAAAATAGTGAAAATATTATATGTAGTTAATTTTCAAACTGAAAAAGAAATAATACTGGCCACAATCTGACACTGGTGATCATCTCTAATCTCTCTAGTGGCTAGATCATTGTACATTCTCCGATAAATGTCATACTCCGTAATATCGGGATTCTCGACTACCTATATGAATATAAAATAAATTGTTTATATTTAATATTATATAAAATATTTAAAAAAGATGTTTACCAGATTCTCTCTATGCATACTGAATATACGGCTACCAGCTCGATGTGTCACCTCCTGTCTCCCCCAGTTCTATTGGCCCAATGAAGATCTCCTCTGAAATACACCACTTAACCAGTGTGAACATAATTCATCTCAAATGTGAGATGAAATGTACTCTGGTCGGTGGGTTCTACATGACTCATCAAATACCATCACTCCTGCTTTCTTAATGATTGTCCTTCTCAAATTGTGTAAAAACTGACGAAAATACTCACGCATAGACACCTCTCATACCTTGTGTATAGCGTCACGCATGCTATCATCGATGGAATACTATAAACCCTACAAATAATTTATAATATCAAGTTATTAATGAAATAAATTTCTAAATAAATATTATTTATTTATGTACCAGCCAATGATTGAACATTCCAAGATGCACATCAATGGGAATCTGTTCTCATGTGATCCATGGCTGAGAAAAATAATTGTGGAAGATAGCTCTCCCCTGTCCAATAGCTACATACACAAAAATGTGAAAAAAGAACAAATAATCAAACAATTAGTATATAAATAAATTAATGAAAGATAACTAAAATGCACGAGTTACCATACCTCTGTGTGCATTGATCGAAGCCAAGATGTGGACGTCACTCAGGGATAGGTTTAGGAATCATTAGTCACACAAGACCACACCCCCTCTGCGTACCCCCTGAACCGCCAATAGGCTAAGGGTCAGATGATCACAAATCCTCCTCATCCAAAGGTAGCTCAACCTCCTCCAACTCACGAAATAGATCAGGGTCCATCTAAAGCAAAAAATTATTATTGTTAGTAGATAGTTGAAAATAAATATTACATATAGATATATATTAGTTATGATTATAACAAGTATTTAAGTGTGTCAATGTTCACTTTCATCATCATCTTCATATTTGACGATGTCAATGTCTTCATATTCATCATCGGCATCATCATTATCCATATGAGTTTCAGTTTCATCATCTCTTACCATTTCAAATTCATTTTTAACATCATTAACATCATCATCACCATCGACCCTTATTTGTGGGGTGTCATCATCGATATTCACGTCTCTTTGTGAAAAAGATATATTTTGAGTAGTCTCGTGAAAAATTTCAATTCCTTGTACTTCATCGGAACCACATTCAGTTTGATTAAACTTATTTTCCCAAGATTTCATTTTTATCATGATTCACCAATCACTCAGGTCTCTTGAAGTAGCACAGTACTTTGCGTAATATATTTGATGTGCCTGTTGATCCAGTAAAAATGGTTCATTTACTGCAAGAATACTTTTATATTTAATATCAATGATTCCATGAATTAGATGAACATGAAATCCTATCTTAGTATCTAACCACCAACATTTAAACATTGTTATTTAATTTTTCCATAGACAATACAGTTAAAATGATTTCATTTTTTCACAGTTAAGCAGAACATATGTATGAGCTCTGTGATGTTCATCATCTGAAAGTCATCGTTCATGAACTCCACTGAAGCCAAGATCTGGTTGATTAAAAACTGATAATTGATTTTCCATTTCATCATCAACATTAACCTCATTTCATCCCATGCATTTGTGTTTTGAGGGATATTCATATTCAAAATAATGAGAGTAGGAAAAAAAAGAAATTTCCTCTTGCAAATAAGCTTCAGCAATTGAGCCTTCAACTGATGCTTTGTTACGTACTTTTTTCTTTAATTTATGGATGCATCTCTCAAATGTTTATATCCATTGAAACTGTACCAGACCTCTACATTTAGTTTCATGTGGAAAATGTAATATCAGATTTTCCATTGAGTCAAAGAAATATGGCGGGAAAATGTTTTCCAGTTTACATATAATTACAACAACATCTTCTTCCAGTTTTCTTAGAGAATCATAGTTTTTTGTCACCGCACAAATGTATCGAAAAAATATGATATGTTTTTTATCTAATCCCAAATCATATAATTCAATAAACCTCTGAATCCAATTGGCATAATTCTTTCCATTATAACATGACAATCATGACTTTTTAATCCGATAATATGATCATTCTTAACACATCTTCCCAAATTGGAATCATAGTCATCTGTAAGTCTCAAATATTCAATCCAATGAAAAACTAATAAGCGACTCTCTTTGGATAGTGTATAAGTTTATTTTGGCTTCATTAACCTCTATGATCTGACATTTTGAAATAGTTCAAGTTCTTGTAATCTGCAAATTTGGGAAAAATCTAATTGTGCCTTTACATTATCTTTAGTCTTACCTTGTGTATCCAAAACTGTATGAAATAAATTATCAAAATAGTTCTTCTTGATATGCATGACATCCAGCATGTGGCGGACCAACAAATATGACCAATATGGAAGATCCCAAAAAATGATCTATTTTATCCAATTATGTTCTTTCCCAAAGCTATGAATTTTCTATTGGTTTATTGTTGGCCCAAATGTGATGGGAGGTAAAGAAAATACAACTGATTTTAACTCTGTACCTGAGACCATTTTTGTAGGTTCATCCCTTTCAATTGTGTCTTTTCTGAATGATATTTGTTCCTTTGAAAAGGATGATCGGTTGGAAGAAATCTGCGATGATAGTCAAAATAGCAAGGTTTTTTTCCATTGACGAGCATAAATTCTTGTTTTCTTTCATACATTAAGGATATGATTTCAGACCATGTGTAATCCAGCCAGATAAGATGCCATATATCGGGAAGTCACTAATCGTCCACATCAATGCAGCTTTTAATATGAAATTTTGTTTCGCATCAACATCATTTGTACTAACACCATTACTCCACAATGAATTTAACTCATCAATCAATGGTTTCAAATAAACATCAATATTCTTTTTCAGATGTCCTGTGATTAATAAAGTCAAAAAGATATAGGGCTCCTTCATCAACATTCATAGAGGTAAATTGTATGAAGTTATAAATACAGGCCAACATGAATACTGACTACCATAAGAACCAAACAGACTGTTAGAACCAAAAGGGTCCTAAATACCCTAAGAGGGGGGGTGAATCGGGGTATGGATATTCTATTGAAAAATTCTTTCAACCCCACTAGATCTTGACCTCAATATTATAAGGGTCACTTTATTCGCACTTATGTGTTACTATTGATCTTATTCATACCTTATTTATCTAATGATGATGATTCTTTGAATGTGATGTAGGGATGAAAACAGACAGACACAGAGATTTTTACTTAGTTCACCCTCACTGGGTTATGTCCAAGGAGCATACAATGGCAATGTGTCGATGTAACAAATCCACTAAATCTCACTGCCAATAATGTTTAGGCTAGATCACTTTTATGCTCTGGATCACTGCCTTTATAATATTTAGGGTTATCTCACTGCTTTCCCAAGGGTCACTCCCTATTTCTCTCTCTCTGGATCACTATCGGTAGAAAGGATAACTTTCTTCCTCTTCCTTTTCTCACTGCACTTAGAAAGGATCCACTCGCAGTTTATAGACCTGTAGGTCTCTTCATTTTCATGAATACGTGCATCCTCAACTGTTGATAGATGCTCTTTTAAAGTCCAACTTTCATCCACTGGTGAATACCACTTTGTCACTGATCACTGGGCAATTCCCTTTTTGGAAATACCTTCACAAAGCACCCTACTTTGCAAAGCTCCCAATTTCACGAAGCTCAAATAAGCATTTGTGAAGTTCCTGCCTCTTCGTGAAGCACACACCTTCACAGAGCTCATTGCATCGCGGAACACACTGCTTCATAGAGCTCAGACCTTTGTGAATCCCAATACTTCGCAAATCTTAGGTTGTCGCAGAGCTCAAGCCATCGCAGAGCAACTTCCTTCATGAAGCTCGCTGAGCCAACACGGAACACACCACTTTCCCAGAGCTAAATTAGCTGTCGTGAAGCTCCTTCTTTCATGAAGCACACTGCCTTCGCGAACCTCCTTCATGATTTGAGAGCACCAATTTTTTATTAGAAAACTCTCTACTTATCTCTAGGAGGTTGAGGTCTATTTATAGGCAATTACACCGACCCTCGAACCTTCCGCTCAAAGTCAGTGCCATGTCAGCTCCAATCGCGAAGCTCCAAAATTTCCACTAAAATTATCTCTTTATCGCGAAGCACCATGGAAATTTTCATATCGCAGAGCTCATCGTAATCGTGGAGCATTTCATTAATTCCTTTGTGCCTTCACCACGAAGCTTCATTCACAGTTCCCTTCGCCGCCGTAATGCTCGTCAACATTTCTCTTCACGAAGCTCATCGTAATCATGAAGAACACTGTCAACTTTCTTCATGTCTTCGCAAAATCAACATCATGAAGCTCATATTTGTGAAACTCATGCCTTTTCAATATTTTTATGAGATCTTTAAGGAAATCCACATTTTGCAGTGCTCACAAAACTCCAAATTTTGGACCCCAAAAATTTAGCAAACATTTGAAAATAGCACCATCTTATATCTATTATTTTGTATCGCCTCTAGATCTTATGTTCCTTTGTCATGGTTTATTGTCAACATGGATTGTCATCAACATCTGTGGAACTCGAAAATTCACCAAGGAAAATTGTATTATCAACAAACATAAGAAAACCAAAAATATTGCAATGTTAACTTCAGGAAACACATTTCCTTTAGGTAATAGTATTTTAACCAAAGAAAGTATCTGATCAAAACAGTTGTTTGACATTTCATTATCTGATTTAGTAGCCATAAATTTTACAACCGCTTCTAATTTTATTATCTTACAGCCAGGATATAATGAATCCTCAACATACCTCAACAACTCATAAAATTCAGATGGTGCTAGCTCAGGTGTTAAATCAATATCATCCTGAGTTTCAGTTTGTTGAACGGATGGACCTGCAGCGTCATGTACTAAATTTTGAAACTGTGATGGATCTGGAATCAAGTTATTAGTATCTTCTCTGGAACTGTGTTCACCGTGTTGATACCAAAAAACATAATCTGGTTGAAAACCAAACCGTAAGAGATGTCCCCCAACCTTTTCAAATATGTCAAACGTTCTCAAATCACATTTTTTACAAGGACACTTAATTATGCCTTCTGAAACAAATTCTGGTTTTGATGATGCAAATGATAATAAATCTTCAACACCCTCAATATATACAGGATTTAAACTAGAACCATTTGGATTTCTGTGCTGATTTATCCAAGCACGATCATCTAATAATGACTATTGTCGACTTCCTTGTTCCATATTTTTCTACAAAATATAAAATCATTACTGTTTTTGAATAATTTGAAATTAGAAAAACACTATCCAAAAAAGAAGATAAATAATTACAACTACTTCTTAATAATTACCATTAATTACGGGCAACAAAATTTCCAATGGATTGATGGATACTCTTTTGTCAGAAGGCTCATTTACTTTCAAATTTCTCACACTGAAATTAAATGAAGAATCTGCTCGAAGGTACGCATATTCATTCTCGTGCATACGAGAATGTATAAGCGTACCTCCGAGAAGATTCTTCATTGTGATTTCAGTGTCAGAAAGATGCAAGTAAATGAGTTGTCGGATAAAAGAGCCCCCTTTTCGTCGATGAATCATCTTCTTGCAACTGTCATTGCCTGAAAACATTATGAAAAATGTGGTCCTACGAATGCCTATTTAAACTCGTGCATGCGAGATTCGATATGCATATGTAGAAGCATAATTTTCATAATGTTTTGAGTCGGTGAGAGTTGAAAGGAGAAGGGTCGTTGAGAAAAAGGAGTGTCGTCAATCCATTGGAAATTGTGCCAAGTTATTATAATTTATTAAAATTGATTTTATTCCTAATTATTCATAATTATTTCTAATTATTCCTAATTATTCATAATTATTCCTAAATATTCCTAATTATTACTAATTATGACTAATTATTACTAATTATTACGAATTATTACCAATTATTACTAATTATTACCAATTATTACTAATTATTACTAATTATTACGAATTAATCCTAATTATTACGAATTATTACTAATTAACCCAAATTATTACTAATCAATCCTAATTATCACTAATTAATCTTAATTATTCCTAATTATTCCTAATTATTCCTAATTATTCCTAATTGTTTCTAATTATTCCTAATTAATCCCAGTTAATCATAGTTAATACAAGTTAATCCTGGTTAATCCTAGTTAATACTAGTTAATCCTAGTTAATTCTAGTCAATCCTAATTTATCCTAATTTATCCTGATTTATCCTAATTTATCCTAATTTATCCTAATTATTAATAATTATGGATAATTATTCTTAATTATTCCCAATTATTCCTAATTATTGATAATTAATGCTAATTATTGATAATTATTTCTAATTAATCCTAATTAATCCTAATTATTGATAATTAATGCTAATTATTCTTAATTATTGCTAATTATTGCTAATTAATCCTATTTATTGATAATTAATGCTAATTAATGTTGTTTATTGCTAATTACTGTTATTTATTGCTAATTATTACTAATTATTGCTAATTGATCCTAATTATTGCTACTTATTCATAATTATTGCTAATTATTTATAATTATTTCTAATTATTCCTAATTATTGCTAATTATTACTAATTATCACTAATTATTACTAATTATTACTAATTATTACTAATTATTTCTAATTATTACTAATTACTACTAATTATTACTATTTAATACTATTTATTACTAATTATTAGCATTTATTACTATTTATTACCAATTATTACTAATTATTACTAATTGTTACTAATTATTACTATTTATTGATGTTTATTACTAATTATTACTAATTATTACTAATTATTACTAATTATTACTAATTATTACTAATTGTTACTAATTGTTGCTATTTATTACTATTTATTACTAATTATTACTAATTATTACTATTTATTACTATTTATTACTATTTATTACTATTTATTACTATTTATTGCTATTTATTACTATGTATTACTATTTATTACTATTTATTATTATTTATTGCTATTTATTACTATTTATTACTAATTATTACTAATTATTACTAATTATTACTATTTATTACTAATTATTACTATTTATTACTATTTATTACTAATTATTATTATTTATTAGTAATTATTACTATTTATTACTAATTATTACTAATTATTACTAATTATTGCTAATTATTAGTATTTATTACTAATTATTACTAATTATTAGTATTTATTACTAATTATTAGTATTTATTACTAATTATTACTAATTATTACTAATTATTACTAATTATTACTATTTATTACTGTTTATTACTAATTATTACTATTTATTACTATTTATTACTATTTATTGCTATTTATTGTTATTTATTAGTATTTATTACTATTTATTGGTAATAAATACTAATAATTAGTATATTTTACTAATTATTAGCATTTATTACTAATTATTGGTATTTATTACTAATTATTAGTATTTATTACTAATTCTTGGTATTTATTACTAATTGTAAATATTTATAACTATTTTTTCCTAATTATTACTATTTTTTCTAATTATTAATAATTAGTGTTAATTACTATTAATTACTGCAAAATACAGCTACTAATTGCTAATTACCGCTAATTATTTATATACATTACTAATTATCGTTAATAATTATTAATTATTACTAATCACTATGAATTAGTACTAATAATTTAATTTTATTATTAAAATAAATATTGATGACAAAACAATTTAAATCTAACTTAATTACAACTAATCAACAATAATTAAAATTAATATAAAGAAATGAAATAAATACTAAATTAAATAAAACATAAATACTTTTAAACTTGATCTCTTATAATTGTAGACGGCTTCACAACTTCTTCGTAAAAAAAATAACTCTGAAAAAATTTTACTCTAAAATTTGAGTTTAGAGAAGCAGAGAAAGAAGGAATTGAGGGGGAAAGAAAAAAAAGGGATGGGGGTATATATAGGTTAGATGAGTTGGGACGGGACTATTTGCGACGAGAATCTCATCGCAAATAGTATTTTTGTGACGGGTCCTGTCGCAAATACTTTCGGCTGCATTAATTACTGTCGGCAGTTAAAAGGTTATTTGCTACGAGTCTCATCGCAAAAAGTAACTTGCCGACACACTATTTGCGACGGGACAACATCCCTTCACAAATAGGTTTTTACCACCGCCGGTTATTTGCGACAGGGGATCCCTCGTCGCAAATAGTGTTTACCGCCTCCCGGTATTTGCGACGAGCGATGCCTACCCGTTGCAAATAATTAGTTATTTGTAACGGGTTGATTTTCCCGTCGCAAATAACCTCTTCGACGGACTATTTGCGACTGGATTTATTCCCGTCGTAAATAACCCATCGCAAAAAACCAGTTTTTCCACAGTGTCAGTTGGGAGAATCTCAAATATTACACTGACGAAAATGAAATTTTTATAGGCACATAGATACATGCTACTAAATCTTGAAATTGAAAATTCATTTATTGAATTGATCGAGATACAAACAAAGATACAATTGAGAAGTCAAACATGAAATTGTAAAGATATAACAAAAGTTGTTAATAAACACCTTGTGGAATGGTTTGCACATCGTGTAAGTTCATAAATATCTCAATCTATATGGATATTAGGTTGACGCATATGTTTTGTAAATCTAATAATGTATATTACTTTTTATAGATCATGAATATTGATACCTGGGCTGATTTATCATACGATTTAAAGTTTATGGATTGAGGTCCTCTAAAACAGGCTATAAAGTTCGACACTTATAATGTGAATGGATTCAAATTTTATATATTTGATCAGGAATAGAATTTAAAAACATATAATAGTGGTATATTTATAGTTGTTAAATTGGGATACTGTGGAAATTTGACTAATATTATTGAATTAAATTACCACAATCATTTTTCAATTGTTTTATTCAAATGCAAGTGGGATGATATTACCAAGGGTATTAAAAGAGATTCCTTGCAATTTAATTTTGTGAACTTCTCTCACTTAATGGGTGTTGGTGACCATGAATTACATTATCTATATATCTTCTCATCGTAAGTGAAAATGGTATATTATGTGGAATATGTTATGGATGAATGGTGGAGTGTAGTTGTTCACATAAAACAAAGACTTGTATGACATGGGTGATGAAGTGGAAGATTTGACCTCTGACTCTGAATCTCATCAACAGTAAGAAACTAACTTATTTTTCCATCATGATATTGAAAATATTAGTCTTGAAAGGGTGGATGAAGTAGATGAAGTAATGATGGAGTAGGATAACGACATGATTGAAGGATAAAATGATTTTATGTGCAGTCGTCCATTAACTTATCAACCACCTATGTTATATGTTATTTATTTCTAGTACTATTGATCTGTTATCATATTTAAATTTATTTTTATGCATGATTTGTTTAATTTTGAAAAAGTAAAAGTTATATTTGTTTGTATGTGCAGTCATTCATTATCATACTTATGTATAGTATGTTTATCAGTATCGTGCATCGATTGTCATTTCTAAATTTCTTTTTCTGCGTGAATTTTTTGAAATATATGTTCTGAAGTTATTTTTATTTGTTTAAATGATAGGAATGCCAAGGAAGATAGTTGTCTCATTTGATTGTTATGGGGTCCCTATAGATGATACTGTGGGATTATTTGGCCAGATTATAGGTCAGTTGACGGCTGAGCCGGTTACCCTTCCAATTACATATTCCAATTGGAGGCATAAGCCTCAATCTTGGAAGAATAAAGTATTTGATTCCTATATAAAGGTAATTTTAATACATTACAACTCAATTGAATGTCATTAGTTAATTAAATTCTAATATTTAAAAAAGAATCTATTTGTATAGATGCATGATGTGAAGGTCATTGCTTGGAAGAAAGCATTAGTTGATTTATATTAGAAGACAACTGGATGTATCCCCGGTGATATTGCATCGATGGATGGTTTGAGTGAGCAGAAAAATCACACAACTTCACAATCATTTAGTACAGAAACTTTTATTAGTTTAACTTTAAATTTAAATATATAACATTGTTTAATTTTTAAGAAAATTTTCATATAGGTGTCGGTATAAGGGAGTAGAGATGAAGATAGAGACGATATCAATCTTAGTTCTTCGAGTAATGATGAGGGTTGAATTTGGATTCGGTAATGGTGATGTGTAACTAAATCGATGACTGACTAACACATTGATACAGTGATTGAGAAACCTCATTGTGGTTTGAGTTAGAGGATATCTATATTTCTCCTCACTTTAAATGTTTTATGATGGTTGGTGGTTCATTTTATTTTTCTAGTATGATTTAATCATGATTATCTAATGTTTCCAAATTGTCTATGTTTTGAATTTTATTATTAATATTGGAGTTGTCTATTTAGAAATATGATTTGTAAAAGCTTAATCATGGGTTCAAAAATCATTAAAAAGGAATTTTAAAAGTTATTTTGGTTGAAATTTTCAAATTTCAGTCTTCATTTTTGTTTTAATTGGCACATTTAATTAAGGATTTATCAATTTTATAATATTGGTTTGGTTATTAGTTGTTTGATTTTTATTTTGATCATGTTTTAATTGAAACTCCATTTACAGTTGGTATGTTACGGTCCATTTATAGGTAGGTGTCCATTATGTTACTATCTCTTAGTCTTGTGATTTTATATTCATGTGAATTCATTACTATTGTTGTCTATATATTTCATGTCTCGTGTGAGTTTCCTCATAATATTGGGATGTGCTCATGTTGTCCTAATAGTAAACATGGACCACCTAGCTTGCTAAATAGTTTGATGGTGGTGCCTTGGTCGAATGAGTTTCAATGTCCCTTTTTTGGATTTTTTGGAGGCATGTATTAGATCTTAAAAGTAAATGGTTTTTCTTTTTAAAATGTGATCTTTGAATGGTTAATTGGTTCTAAGTGAAATTTAAAGGTAAAATGTTTATCTATGAAATGGGGTTTGAAATGGTACATCAAAATGGAAAATGGGTTTTTTAAAGAACGTTTGATAGGATTTCGCTAAGGGTTTAACATGAGTAAGATGAAACAATGTGCCTTTTTTAAATGACTTGTAAAATGTATTTGACTTGGCTTCCAAAGGAAATCCAAATAGGCTTGATTGAGCTAGTTTTGGTATATTTGACCTTTTTATGGGTGATGCCTTATATTTTTAAATTCTTGTGTACTTCTTGATTGCGGTTCACTAGTGTGTGTGTGTGTGTTGATGAATGATGATGCATGTTGTGTATATATCCTTGTGAGACATTTTTGTGTGTGTATAATATTGGTTTGGTTAGTAGTTTGATTTTGATTTTGATTATATTTTAATTGAAACTCCATTGATAGTTGGTTTTTTATGGTTCATTCATAGTTTGTTTGATGTTTCAAATATGTGTGATTTTATTTTGTTTTATGGGGCTTCACCTTCTATAGGTTTTTTATTTTTTTTAACAGTAATATATAGTAGTGGCTTAAAGTGCCTTTATATATGGGGAAAAAATAATGGTGATCTAAACTGTAATTATATGTGGTATAAAAAAAATTTACCGATGGTTTAAACTGCCATGAAATACTCAGCAGTTCTAAGAGGAAAACCCACCGCTAAAAAAATAATCACCGCTAAAAAATATTTTGTGACACTTCCCAGAAACTGCCACTAAGTTTCTGAAACCAATGCAAGTTGAATGTCGATAGCAACTTTAGTGGCGATTTTATAAAACCATCACAAAATCATTTGGCGGTAGTTTAAACTGTCGCCAAATGAAAAAATAATCATCGTTAGACCCCTATTATGTTGTAGTGAGTTGTTATGAGATGATTAAATGTATACACATGGTTTGTGATTCATTGGATTCTATAACATGCTTTGAGAAGAAGAATTGTATAGTGTTTATCCAGGATAAAATTGTTTATCCAAATTTTAGTGAAATATACGGGAAGGTGTTTCTACTACCCATTGGTGGTGTATTTTAATAAAGTATTCTTTTCAAGTAAGAATATTCCAAACACATAGAATACCATATATGATATAAAAAAATAGTTTATTTGTTTGATATTCCTACTGAAAGGAAATAAATGTTATTTCCTGAAAAACAAAGTAGTATGTGTTGAATCTTATATGGATATTCCAAAGAGAATATGAAGTCTAAGAGGCTAGTGAGAGTATGTATGGACTTAGAGAATTTCAAAGTTAACAAATAAAATATTGTGCCAATCTAAGTTTGAGTGATTTTTCGCTTAATATCCTATAGAGTTAGGGTATGTGATGATAAATAAAAATGTAAATAGTTACATTTAGTTACTGTGAGAAAATGAATATTATTATTAACCAGAAGATTACACCAGTATGAAATTACATTGATTCTTTATTGAATGTCCTAAAATGTTTAGGATATATGATAATAAATAAATATAAAGAGTTGTATTTAGTTATCATAAGAAAGTAAATTACACTTGATATCCTAAAAGAAGTTTTAAGATGTGGTAGTAATGAAAAATGTAAATAGTTACATTAGTTACTGTGAGAAAGTGAAATTCACTTGATATCTTAAAAGAGTTTAGGATATGAAGGTAAATAAAATGTAAAGAGTTACATTTAGTTACCATAACAAGTGGACATCACTATTCCATAAAGGATTATACCAGTTAGTACTCAAAAGTATTACACTTTATATCCTAAAAGATTTTGGGGTATAGTGGTAAAGAAAAATGTAAAAAGGTTACATTAGTTACTGCAAAAAAGTGTTATCAATTTATCCTAAAAGAGTTTAGGGTATAGCGGTAAAGAAAAATGTAAACAGTTATATTAGTTACTATAAAAAAGTTGGTATCACTTTATCCTTAAAGAGTTTAGGATGTGCTGGTAAAGTGATAATTTAAATAGTTGCATTATTTACAAAAGATTTCAAGGCAAAAGTTTGATGGAAAGGGTTCCAAGGATGATGATGATGTACTTATAAAGAGTCTTAAGTAAACAATAAGAAATTTTTTTAACATGTGATGTTATGAAGTTAAGGAGTTTGAATATAAGTTCAAAGAGTTGGAATTAAGGAATATGATTCCTAAGTCTCACCATTATTCAAACTTTCTTTCTTCATAAATTTTACTCATTGAGAGGTTAGTGGGGGTATTTTATTAGATGGTCACACAGGGATGTGGCCGAAATTACATTTGGATGTAATGTTCATAAAATGAATCAATTACTACAACAAATGCATGAGTTCCATCTATAATCTCTTAAGAGATTTGTTATAATGATTGTAAATGTATCATGTTATTATAATAAATGTTATCTCCCTTTATCATTCATTTGTGTGTGTTGTAGTTTATTTTACATAAATGGTCAAATGATAAATATCCCCTCAAAATACAAACTTTGAGTTGTACCTAACTAATGATCATAATATAGTATAATGGGTTGTGATGATATGTAAATTTTAACTTAAATAGATTCTTATATCCATTGCAAAGAGTTGTATATGTGATCATACCACGATTCACTGTTTTATTTCACCCTTACACCGCAGTTTTAAACTAGTTTTGTAATGAATATTACAAATATAATAATAAATTACAATTTATGTTTGAATCAATCAATTAATGTTAATCAATATTATAATGGTCAATGTTACTTGTTTTTATTATTTCAATGTAGGTGGAGGTGATTTGGAGGGCCCTTGATGAAGTGGAAGAAAAATGGGCCAAAATTGCATGGATCCATGGACATCTGTCCACTATTTTGCATAGTACACAAAATCTGTGCATCCAAATGGGCTAAATTTTTTTGAGCCTATCCAAAATTTAATAGGATACATTTCATATTAAGGAACCCAATCCTGATTCGGCTTCTATGGGGACCATTCGAACTGATCTGTCCAAGCCACTGAATTTGGACCAAGTCAAATGCGGTGTTCTGTATTTTATCAATATCTTGAGATGTAGTTGTCCAAACAGTGTAAAACTTTCATTGGAGACATTAAATAAGTATGGATACAACTTTTCTATTTTCTCCAAATCGAGATAAGGCTTTCTGAAGGCCTAAACGCGTGGTGAAAGTGGATTGATGAAATCTGTGTGCCTAAAACCACCTTCCAATTTTCCTATAAAATGGCACCTTGGGCTCCTCATTTGCAAGTTCGGCCAAGGAGTGAAGTGATGACAATTTGGAGTCCTAGAGGAGTCTCCTAATCACCTTGGAGGTTCTTGAGTCCCCTATCCTCATAGGGTAATTAAGGATGAAGAAGGAGTTCCACCCGAGCTTCCTCCTCCTCCTGATGTCGAGCTAAAAGTTGGGTGTTTGTTGTGAGGGAGCTACACACATGTCAAGGGAGTTATGATTCATAAAATAGCTACTGGTTTAGAGTAATTTGGGTGTTTAAACATTTAATTCCATGTATCTTATTTTATTTCAGATTTGAATGATTGATTTGATGCATGCGAGTGTTATGCTCTTAATTTCTAACCGATCGGTGTGAGGTTTTGAGTGCGTGACTTGTGTTGTTCCAATTGGACATCAAAAGAATCCTTTTCATACCCACCTTATTGAGATTTCAATATTCTTTTTAAGCTCTTATTCCATGCATAAGTACTGGACCTTGACAATATGATTGTTACGTCAAGTTTTGGTCCTTAAAGCATTGAAATAAAAGCTTAGGAATTAATCGGGATTCCAATTAACTCCAACCAAAGAATTACTCTAAACCTAAGATGAATCTCTATGAAAAATGAACTTGATATGTGTGTAGTGAAATCACATCGACCCTTTTATCTCATATTTTTTAAAATCCACTAGTTCACTCAACTTTTAATCTATTTCAACTAAGTCATTGTTTTAAACTCTTTTCAAAACCACCTCCTCTCTTAGTCATTTTTATTAAAAATACACACTCTAAACCTACCAATGCTCCTTGAGAGATGACCTAGGGTCTACCCTAGACTATAAATAAACCTTAAAAACATAATCAATTTGACATGTCATGACAACGCGGTCAAATTTTGGCATCGTTGTCGGGGAGCGCTTTGGTTTTTTTGTGCGTGTTTTTGATAATTTTTTTGTAATTTTTGTGAATATTTTTTTGTTTTATATTCTACCTTTGCATTTATTTTTGTGTTATAATTTATTTATTGTGTAGGTTATATATATGACACATTCTACTCTGGGAGACCTACAAACTTTCGAACCCAAACCGGAGAGGATCCTACATCAACAAAACCGAGACACACAAGACAACACTTTGAAGGAGGAGACATCACATCTTAAAATTCTTCTTGATCCTTATTTTTCTTCTGAAACCAAAGTTAAAATTGAACATAACTTGTATAACATGGCTGAAAATAATAGAACACTAAAATAACTCACCTCACCTGATGTTGATATCCAACCCACTTACATTCAATTACAAGGCGAGGCACCCAATTTTGAACTAAAATCTAGTTTAATTCATTTATTACCAAGATTTCATGGACTGCCTGGAGAAGATCCACATAAGCATTTAAAAGAATTCCATACTGTGTGTTCAACATTAAAACCTGCTAATGTGGATTAAGAACAAGTAAAACTTAGGGCATTTCCATTTTCATTAGAAGACACGACTAAAGATTGGTTGTATTATGTTAATTCACCTATTAGAGGTTGGGCAGATATGAAAGGACTTTTTCTTGAAAAATACTTCCCAGCCTCTCGAACTACAACAATAAGGAAATAAATATGTGGGATAAGACAATCTCAAGGAGAAACCCTTCATGAATATTGGGAATGCTTTACAAGATTATGTTCAAGTTGTCCACACCACCAAATAAGCGATCAACTTTTAATATAATATTTTTATGAAGGTTTAATTCCAATAGATCATAACATGATTGATGCTGCTGCAGGTGGTGCACTAGTGGATAAAACCCCAATCGCTACAAGGACCCTAATTGAGACCATGGAATAGAACACTCAAAAATTCAGTTCAAGGTCCAGTGTACCCATTCGAGGTGTCCATGAGGTGCAAAGTACTGAATTTGAGAAGAAGTTGGACACAAAGTTTGAAGAGGTGAGTACCCTTCTACGACAACTTGCTCTTTCCCAAGGGAAATTCCAATATCCTCCTCTCATACATTGTGGTATATGCTCTTCTGACACCCACTATTCTGACCAATGCCCCCAATTGAGAGAAACTTCTGAGAGTTGTGAGAAAATATTCCCAAGACGCCCCTATAACCAACCCATTAGGCAAGAACCTTACTATCCATCCAACCCTGGGTGGAAAGACAACCAAGACTATAGGCAAGGGTGGTATTCAAACCAGCCTCATCAACCATGGAACCAACCAGGGAAAAGTAGTCATCAACCACCACCACCTAGAAATTTTCAACCACCCCAAAGGCCTTTCCAACAACCCCCTCCAAAAACTGAACCTAGCCTAGAAGATATGATGAAACAAATGGCTGCCAATAATCTCCAGTTCTAACAAACCACCCAAGCAGCCATACAAGACCTCAAAACCCAATTAGGCCAACTAGCTAACTCGGTGGGTGAAATCCAAAGTCATGGGTCTGGTAAACTACCCTCTCAGCCACTTGTCAACCCTAGGGATAAGGGAAATGTTAGTGTCATCACCCTTATGAGTGGAACTCAACTTAAAAGCCAAATGAACACTCTATTAGAGTCCTTCTCTCCTAAGGGAACCACCATCCCAACCACTGAAAAAGGTTCAAATGAGATGGAACCTTGTCTTGAGATAAGTCCTACCAAAGGAAAGAGTGTGTCTATTGATGAGTTACCAAGTCCAAGCATTCCTCTTCCATTTCCCCAAAGATCCACCCAACCAAGGAAACAAAAGGAAACTAAACTTGATAAAGAAATCTTGGAGACTTTCAAAAAAGTGCAGGTTAACATCCCATTGATTGATGTCGTGAAGCAAATTCCACGTTATGCTAAGTTTCTAAAGGAGATGTGTACACATCGAAGGAGACTTCATGGTGATGAGAAGGTAAGTTTGGGGAGGAATGTCTCAGCATTGATACAACCATCACTTCCCACCAAGTGTAACGATCCTGGAACATTCTCGATTCCGTGCACCATAGGGGAGTATTCTTTCTCTAATGCTATGCTTGATTTGGGTGCTTCTATTAATGTGATGCCTCACTCCATATACTCTTCTTTGCAGGTCGGTGAACTAAATCCCACAAGAATAGTTGTTCAGCTAGCAAATCGGAGTACAGCACACCCTTCTGGTGTATTAGAGGATGTTCTTGTGAGGGTTTAAAATTTAATATTTCCTGCTGATTTTTATGTGCTAAAAATGGAAGATGATAGGATGAATGGACACGCCCTAATTATATTGGGGATACATTTCTTGAAAACCGCCAAATCCATAATTAATGTCCATAATGGTACATTATCTATGGAATTTGGTGGTGACATAGTCCATTTCAACATCCATGATGCCATGAAGCGCCCCTCAGAAGAACATTCCTCTCTCTCGGTAAATTCAACTGATGTACTCCCTTCCCCTAAAATCACTTCATTTGTTTCCCCTGATCCCCTTTCTGAATTTTCCTCTTTGATTGAAATTCTTGGTAATGAGTCATGTGTTGATTGTTGTAGTGGTCTAGAAAAGTGTCATGCATGTTTATTAATTGATAATTTCTTGAACACAGAGGATAAAATGACCATCAATGATACTGTTACGCTTGTAAAAGCTAATTCCTCGTCTGAGGATGATACCATTGAGCAGTTAGATGAGATTAGTGACCTCTCACTTTCACACACACTCCCATCAATCCAAAATCCACCTGAATTGGAACTAAAGCAACTACCTCAATATTTAAAATATTCATATCTTGAGAATGGAAACAAGTTTCCCATCATCATTGCTAGTTCACTCCCTCCTGAGCATGAATTGTGACTGCTTGAACTTTTGAGGGAGTATAAACAAGCATTGGGATGGACACTTGCAGACATTCCTGGTATTAGCCCATCAATTTGTACACATCATATTTTATTAACTGATAAGGATAAACCAGTGAGGCAGGCACAACGTCGACTGAACCCAAACCTCTTAGAAGTAGTTAAAAAGGAAGTAACAAAATTATTGGCTACTAGAATCATTTACCCCATCTCTGATAGCCAATGGGTCAGTCTCGTTCAAGTAGTTCCTAAAAAAACTGGCCTAATGGTAATTAAAAATGAAAACAATGAATTGGTTCCAACTCGTGTGCAGAATAGTTGGCGTGTCTGTATAGATTATCACCGACTAAACCAACACACTAGGAAGGACCATTTTCCATTGTCATTCATTGACCAAATGCTAGAGAGGCTAGCGGGGAAGTCCCATTACTGTTTTCTTGATGGGTATTCTGGATACTTTCAGATCCATATTGCCCCCGAGGATCAGGAAAAGACAACCTTCACTTGCCCCTTTGGCACATTTGCCTATAGAAGGATGTCATTTGGTCTGTGCAATGCTCCGGGTACTTTCCAGCGATGTATGGTTAGTATTTTTTCGGATTACCTGGAGAATTGCATGGAAGTTTTCATGGATGATTTTACTGTTTATGGATCCTATTTTGATGAATGTTTAAGTAGTCTTGGTTCCATCCTACGTCGCTGTATTGAAAAGAATCTTGTATTAAATTATGAGAAATGTCATTTTATGGTGCGACAAGGTATAGTTTTGGGACATGTCATTTCTGGGGATGGTATCCAAGTAGATAAATCGAAAGTGGATGTCATTTATTCCCTACCATTCCCTAAAAATGTACATGATTTGCGGTCTTTCCTAGGTCATGCTAGATTTTACCGTCGTTTCATTCATGATTTTAGTAATATTGCACTTCCCCTCTCCCGCTTACTCCAAAAAGAAAAAGATTTTGTTTTTGATAAAGAATGTGAAGAAGCTTTTAATAAATTAAAATGGAGTCTCACATCACCCCCCGGTAATCCAACCACCTCGGTGGGATTTACCATTTGAGCTCATGTGTGATGCCTCTAACTATGCAGTTGGAGAAGTCTTATCACAAAGGGTCGATCGAGCTCCACATGTCATTGCATATGCCTCACGTACTTTGGACCCTGCCTAAGCAAACTACACCACCACTGAAAAAGAATTTATTTCCATTGTGTTTGCCTTGGATAAATTCAGGTCATACCTTTTAGGGTCCAAAGTCATTGTGTTCTCAGACCATGCAGCCCTCCGGTATCTCCTAAAGAAACTGGAATCCAAACCATGTCTCATTCATTGGATGCTCCTCCTTTAGGAATTCAATCTAGAAATTAGAGATAAAAAAGGAGCAGAGAATGTGGTGGCAGACCATATCAGTAGGATCCCACCATCCTCGAACATTGTGTCATCCCCCTGTATTCCCATTAATGACTTGTTTCCTAATGAGCAATTGTACAAAGTGCAAGATGTTATTCCCTGGTATGCTAAAATTGTAAATTATTTGGTAGCATCTTGCATTCCTACTGATTTCAATAAAAACCAAGACAGCCATCTAAAACATGAGTCTCGTTGGTACATTTGGGATGACCCCTACCTTTGGCTCACATGTAGAGATCAGGTCCTTAAGCGTTGTGTTCCCGATAGCGAGTTTCAATCTATCCTTAGATTTTGCCACACTCTTGCTTGTGGGGGCCACTTTGGTCCCCAACGAACTGCTCGCAAAGTTCTTGATTCTGGTCTCTTTTGGCCAACACTTTTTCGGGGTGCCCATGAATTTTGTAAATCTTGTCCTCGTTGTCAAAGAATGGGGAATGTCTCTAAAAGGAATGAAATTCCACAACAACCCTTGCTCTTTCATGACATTTTTTATGTTTGGGGCATTGACTTTATAGGGCCATTTCCCAATTCTTTTGGCAACTTGTACATTCTTTTGGCCGTTGATTATGTATAAAAATGGGTAGAGGCACGGGCCACAAGGACAGATGATTCCAAAACAGTTGTAGAATTTTTGAGAACTCAGATCTTTTGTAGGTTTGGATTACCTAGGTTCATCATCAGTGACTAGGGTTCTCATTTCTGCAACCGAACAATGCAATCATTTTTACGTCGGTATGGGGTCAGTCATCGAGTATCTATTGCGTATCACCCATAGAAAAATGGTCAAGCCGAGGTGTCAAATAGAGAGGTAAAACAAATTCTTGAAAAAACGGTTCAACCCAATAGGAAAGATTGGAGTCTTATACTTGATGATTCATTATGGGCCTACCGTACTACATTCAAAACTCCCATTGTAATGTCACCCTATCGTCTTGTGTTTTGAAAGAGTTGTCACCCCCTATTGAGATTGAGCACCGAGCCTACTGGGCCATCAAACAATGCAATTCTAATCATTCTCGTGTAGGTGCTCAAAGGAAGTTTCAGATTCAAGAGCTAGAGGAAATGAGAAGAGATGCATATGAAAACTCCAGGATTTATAAGGAGAGAACCAAGGCTACCCATGACCGTCTTATCCTTCATCGTCAGTTCCATATTGGTCATAAGGTTCTCTTTTATAATGCAAGGCTGAAGTTGCATCCAGGTAAGCTTTGTTCCCGCTGGTTTGGACCATACATTGTTACTAACATCTCTATTTCTGACGCTTTCGCCGGGGCACGTGCATCCGTCCGTCCACGGAGGAGGACGCGTTACTTGTTGCCCCGCATTCCCTCTTTCCAAAGGCGGGCGGCATTCGCTCCTTATTCAGGGACGTTTGCTCCTTGATCGAAACGGGATGATGGGATGTCGGTTCTCCCTTCTGTGGATTCCTCCTCAGAACTCGTCACCTAGTCTGGGTCTCCCTCATAGATTTAATACGTTGTTTGTGAAACTCTTCCCAGTGCCATGTTTCCATGGACGCTGGTTAATTACACTGCTTCTTTCAGGAAATTCCAAAGGGTTCGGTCAGGGCAGCAACCATCAGTCGGGGGAGTAGTCACGTTGAGGCATCAGTAGCGTGTCTGGATGCTGGGGGCCTGGCATGTTTGTCTATTATCCCTGGTCACAGGGATTCTCGAGGGCGTGGAGGCCCGAGGCATCCCACATTGAGTGCGGGGAATTATATGCCATAGACATATGTCTGAGGCTTTCCTTAGCTTCCTGAGTTTAACACAGGGTATGCCGCGAGTTTAACGTCCAGTGAAGACGGATCAGCCCGATCAGAGCATTAGCTAGAATGGATCGGATTGAGGGATTTCCCTTGAAGGGGGTGTCGATACCGAGATCAGCCTATGGACGGCTGTGAAGAGGAACGGATGGATGGATGAATTAAGTGGAGAGGGGAATGGAAAAGGACCATCGCAGGGGCGACGGTGAAGTTGGGCTTGAGCCTCGAAGAGACCTCCTACGTATCCCCGTGGCAGGGAATCAAAGTCCATGTAGTTCAGGTGTGGGCGCCGGAAGGCCGACGCGAAAGTGGACCTTGGCCCAATGGATGTCGTCAATGAACCAACGTAAAGGTGGACCTTGGTCCGATGCGTCAGCGAACCGACGTGAAGGTGGACCTTGGTCTGATGGGCATCGTCAGCGAACCGACGTGAAGGTGGACCTTGGTCCGATGAGAGATGGGATTGAACCTTGGGGATGCTTCCTACGTACCATGCCTTGACATGGATCAAATACCTCGTAGTTCAAAGGGTTTCATCGGTGAACCGACGGGAAAGTAGACTCGGGGGTCCACTAGTGGTGGGCTTGAACCTTGGGAAGGTTTCCTACGTACCATGCCTTGACATGGATCAAAGTCCTCGTAGTTCAAAGGATTGATGGAATACAGTTTAACGTCATGCAGGATGGTAGTGAACCCTGACGTGAATAAACAACGGGCAGTGGGCTTGAACCTCATGGAGGCTTTCTACGTACCATGCCTTGACATGGATCAAAATCCTCGTAGTTCGGGATGGTGGAGGCTGTCGGCGAACCGACGTAAATGAGGGACCTTGGTCCGATGGGGGATGGGCTTGAACCTCTGGGGCTTCCTATGTACCATGCCTTGACATGGATCAAAGTCCTCGCAGTTTGGGTTGGTCACAACGGCTTGCCGTCGGACTGGAATACAGTTTAACGTCATGTTGGACGGGGGTGGAACTCGATGTGAATTGAATGAGTGGTGGGCTTGAACCTCATGGAGGCTTCCTACGTACCATGCCTTGACATGGATCAAAGTCCTCATAGTTCGGAAGGGGCTTCGTCGGTGAACCGACATAAAGGTGGACCCGGGGGTCCACTTGTGATGGACTTGAACCTCGGGAAGGCTTCCTACGTACCATGCCTTGACATGGATCAAATTCCTCGTAGTTCGGAATGGCTTCGTCAGCTAATCAACATGAAGGTGGACCCGGGGGTCCACTTGTGGTGGGCTTGAACCTAGTGAAGGCTTCCTACGTATCATGCCTTGACACGGATCAAAATCCTTGTAGTTCGGGATGGATGAGTCACAACGGCTTGCCGTCGGACTGGAATGCAGTTTAACGTCATGCTGGACGGGGATGGGACCCGACGTGAATAAATGATGGGTGGGCTTGAACCTCAGGGAGGCTTCCTATGTACCATGCCTTGACATGGATCAAAGACCTTGTAGTTCATATGGTTGTGCAGTTTAATGTCATGTTGGACGAAGTGTGCAGTTTAACGTCATGCTGGACGAGGTGTGCAGTTTAACGTTATGTTGGACGAGGGCATACAGTTTAACGTCATGCTGGACGAAGTGTGCAGTTTAACGTCATGTCGGACGAAGTGTGCAGTTTAACGTCATGTTGGACAAAGTGTTGTCATTGCCAATGCCAGCTCTAAGCCCACGTGAGTCATGCTCGGTGTGAGAAACAAGAGACATCAAGGACTTGATGATCACGCCGCGAAGGGTGCGTCTGTGAGAAGCGAAGAGGGGCTTACGCGTTAGGCAGCCCAAGGTGTTGGGACTTACTCCAGGATGGAGGCCCAAGAAGTGCGACAGAGGTGCAGCGAAAGAGGGATTTGGGACCAATGATGGAAGGTGCCTCGTTCCCTATCACGTCCTCCACTGACCTTGGTAGTGGGGAAGTACGGAGATGCAGGGGTGCAGCCATCCGTTGGGGAACTAGGGTCACCCTTTTTCGAACATACGCCACTCCAATAAGGAGGATATCATCCCTTGTGGATGGATGATTCCACTCCCGTGGAGATGAGTGGCGTAAAAAATGTTCGAGCTGGGGGGACCCTTCGTGAGAGGCACGAGGTCGGGTCACAGTTTAACGTCATGTGTTGAGGATGTGGTGCTTGGCAGTTTAACATCCTGCAGCTCGGATGAGGTGGGTTCACTCCGCACCCCTAGGACTTACATAACCGGTACCCTCTAGTCCTTGGGGAAGGGAAGGTACTGGCAAGGCCATGGTCAAGGGGGGTTGTAGAGTGAACCATCGAGGGGTCCACGTTAGCGTGGCTATGCGAAGGAGCAATAGCCGTTAGCGTGCCTATGCGAAGAAACATTAGGTGAAGCAACGCTACAAGTGGTATTGTCCGTGGGACTTTGAAATCACATCGTGCATACTTGGAGGGTCGCACGGGAAGCGGAATTGCCGAGAAAAGGAGTGTGCTTCGCGAAGTGGAGTGTCTTAGCCTTAGCATAGGGCGTAGGTGTGAATAGAGGGTGCTTCGCGAAGTGGAACAGTATTCGCGGAGCACTGCCTCGCGAAGAAGAGGTGCCTCGCGAAGCAAGGTGCTGCGAAGCAGTGTGCTTCGCGATGTGTAGCGATCCTGCCTTAGCATAGGGATCACTAGCACAGGTTGGGTGTTTCACGAAGCATAAGTGCTCCGCGACTGCCTGGGTTCCCTTGGGAATCCCCTTCCTTCACGAATTCCCTTGAGCTTCGCGAAGGGCATCCCTCTCGGAAGAGGGGCTCGAAATGAGACAAAGCAAAGGCGTCACGCGAAGTAGAAGTACCTCGCGGAGCTCATGATTCCCGGGGGGCAAAGGGTGCTTTCCGATTCGGGAGAGGAGAAGCCGAAAGGTCGGATTGTCCGTCCCCTGGACTCAGGGGGAGCCCCGTATTTATAGGCAAGGGGCGCCGCGAAGCAGAACCCGCGCGCCGCCAAAGGTGCTTCGCGGTGCGGTCGTGAACATCAAACGTGTTCGCGGAGAGTTACCACCTCCGGAGCTTCGCGGAGGGCTCGCAAACGTCAAACCCGTTTGTGGAGAGTTACCGCCTCTAGAGCTTCGCGGTGGGCTCGCGAACGTCAAACCTGTTCGCGGGGAGTTACCTCCTCCGGAGCTTCGCGGGACCGCGTTGCTCGGGGTGCTTCGCGTCGGTGCTTCGCGTCGGCGCTTCGCGTCGGTGCTTCACGAGGCAGCGTCCCGGTCATCTTTTTCGTCCCTTTATTTTGTGCAATATTTTGGCGCCAACAAATGCCCCCCCTCAGACTTGGAGTCGCGGAGGGTGAAGGGTCGAAGCCTGAGGGAAAATCGCCAAAATTGTCAGCGGTTCGCAATGCTGACTTCGCGAAGAGGGCCTGCGGTGATGACCGGGGCCACGGATCCGGATGCGCCGCGATGCTCCGCGCGGGTGAGGCGCGCCACGATGCTCTGGGGTCGCCACCTATAAATAGGGGGGTCGACCTATTTTTTCTTCACGCAACTTCATTGTCTTTTTGTGCTCTCGACCTCACGAAGCTCCGCGTACTCCGCGACAGCCCTCCGCGAACGAGCTTCGCGGCGAACCGCGGGTTTCCGACTCCGCATCCGCGCCAAGCGAACTTCTGCTTGTCGGCCTAGGCCAGACTTCGCGGTTTGGCCTCGCGCCCGACCTTCGCGATCCGGCTTCGTGATCCATCTTCGCGATCTGTTCTGAAAAAATTCTTTTCTGAGGGCCGGAATAGAAATGGCCCATCAAGAATCCGTATTAGGGGTGCTTGCAGATGCCGCCCGTCGGGATGAGATGGCCAACTGCCCAGGCCTTGGGGAGATGGTCCGAATCCATTCGGACCATGCTTCTTTGACAGATCTGCTATCGGAGGGTTAAAAGAATTATCTGCAGTGTAAGAAGCTGCCATTGTACGGCTTCGGGTTAAGGGATGACGTCTTCATCCCTGAGGCGAGTAGGGACGAACCAGCTTGTTGGTTCAGGAGTACACCATGCCAGCACCAATGGTTCAGGGTGGCCGATGGTCACGCACGGGAGGACTTCACACCTGTTACTGCTGATTGTCTCTACAACCATGTAAACGATATTGACGGGAATCCATTGCACCCGGAGACGTCCCCTCCTCTCTATCGTACCATGCTGAAGGCGGCTTTGCAAGATTCGAAGAAGGGATGGTCCGATGAGTGGGACCTGCGCCAGGGCGGCAACTTTACTGATGACTGGGCCTGGGCCTACTGGGTAGGCGCCTCATGCGAGGAGTTTGGGGCCGAGATGAGGAGAGTGGGGTTATATGAGGCGGCATGGGCCTCCCAATTCCATATTTACCAACCAAAGTAACTGATTCCGGAATTGCTGAGCAGATGGTCGTCTAGGACCAATACCTTTCACCTACATCACGAGGAGGTGGGCATCAGCCTATGGGATGTCTACCAGATTTCTGGGGTTCCAATCTTGGGGGCCATGTATGATGAGTTCCTCCCCGTCATGAGCGCATGGGAGGATACCGAGCAAATGCCGCGACTGGTGTCAGTGCTGATGGCATTCGTCCCTGGAGAGGACAAGGAGGTAGTGAGGGATGTCCACTTTAGGAGATGCTTCAAGTGCTTCCTGAATTTCCCAGAGAATCGAGAGTTCCCTCTGAGGCCTCGAACTTGTTCGAGGGCGGCCCAACAGGGTAAGGGGCACTCGTATTGGCAGGTCTTGGAGGACAGCCAATGGAAGACTTGGGGTTTCAGTGTCAGCACTGAACAACAACTGATAGTCAAGCTGGCGGCGTTCATCGCGACTCTCATCTACAGTTGGATCCTACCGGTGAGGGATACAAGCATGGGGGTGCGGCCCAGCTCGTTTGTTATGGCGTCCATGTTGGCCATGGGGCAGCGGATCAATCTGGGGATTCCAATGCTCGCCAAACTGTACAGAATGTTGCGGCACATTAGCGAGGGCAAGAAGCCACCAAGGATATGCGGACCCTTCCACCTCCTGTATGGGTGGATCGCAGCGCACATCAGGGGGATCTATGAATATCTAAACCCTATTTCGCCGCCGGGATCGAATTTTCGCCCCTCCATCCTGAACGAGGTCGGGAGCTTCCCGTTCAAACTAGTCATGCCGATGGTGCTGAATCGGGTGTGGAGGGCGGATGAGTTTAATTTCCACCCCTTCTCATTGCCAACAAGGATATTGACTGACGACGGGCGGGGATCGGAAGAACATCGGGATTACCTCCTGGTCTTTTGAGGTGGAGTTTTGGTGGCACGAGTAGATCGTGATCCACTCTGCGAACCGTACACCCCACATCGGTTTGCAAGGCAGTTCTGGTGCCTCCAGCGGCTGACCCCGCAGGTCTACTGGGAGGTGCGTCATGAGGAGCACCCGTGCGTGATGAGGTAGTTGTGGCTCATGTTCACACGGGAAGATGGGAAGATGCGAATTGCATTTCCTCCATCCACCGCCGCTTTCGGATTGGTGAGGGAGTATGCCATTAGTTGGGAGGATGCTTACCCAGGGGAAATGCTGAAGCAACCGAATATTCGGGTCGGTGATAGTGGGCCTCCTCTATCTCGAGGTCGGGGTTGGAGGGCAGCTAGGGCCGCTCACGGTGGCGGGGCTGTCATGGCGGCGAGACCCGCACCGGCCGAGGGTGTGGCAGCAGTGGAGGATCCGGTGATTCCGGAAGAGCAGGGCCATCTGGAGGGGAAGCCACCGAGGGGATTTCGTAGGATATCCACTCAGGCTCCGGGGAAGCGCCTGCGTCATATCGACATGGCAGAGGATACCATCTTCCCGGAAGCTTGGGACATTTGGGATATCAACTGGCAATTCCTCAGCCCACCTGAGATATGGGCCCACCTGAATCGCCTCGGGATGGAACTACTGGGCATAGGCCCAGTCCGGGCCGGCTTCATGGCGTCTCCAGCAGAGGCAGAGCAATACCTGGATGAGCTGGAGGATTACGTTCACTCCAGTGGTGTCCCTCGCCCAATGATAGACCGGGTGAGGGTACTGCTGAATTGAACGGTCCCCCCACAGTTATCGGCTACCGACCTGAGGGAGCGCTTCCCCCTGCCGGAAGAATCAGAGGACTCCTCTCGGGAGGATGAGGCTGGAGGAGGGAGCCCGTTGGAGGAGGGCGAGGTCAGAGATCAGGGCTCAGATTACGACGATTTTGTAGAGGCTCTCGAGGTAGCATTCCAAACCTTATGGTCCGTTCTCGGGCCGTTATGGACTTCTCACCGATGTTTGAGCCATGCAGGAGGAACTTGTTCGCAAGCCTTGTTCTCGCCCCTCGGCGGGTGATGATGCGGGACCTTCAGAACCCGCGCCTATGGCTGCGTCCAGTTCCGTGTCTGGTGGGACCATAGCACCCAAGGTGGCTCCTCCAGAATCTCCAGAGCTTCCAACATTATACGGGGGGCCTCGCCTTGGGGTCCCGTCAGTACCGGCTCAAGAGCAGCGCCAGGAGGTCGATCTACGTAAGTTTCCTCTACCGGCTTCCTTGTCGTCATATGTAGACTGTGCCAACTAACGTTTCTTTCCCCCTTTGTTGTACAGTTCTACGACTGGCGTGGGCTGCTGCGGCAAGGCTAGTCGGGATGTCTGGTGGCATCCCTCCTAGGGGCATGCCGGTGATGGTGGCGATAGTCCCCCCATCTCCTCAAGCTGCAACACACATCATCACCGGCGGGACCACCAGCAGGGTCGTGCCTGAGGTCATCGAGATGGACTCTGATGAAGAGGATCGGTCGGCTGGCCCTACTCCTGTCGTGCCTGCTTCGGCGCCAGATGTCGCGCTGGATTCAACGCCAGATGCAGATCCCTCCAAGGACTTCCTGAAGGCGTATCCTGCGTATGAGTCTGCCAATCGTGCAGACTGGGACGAAATGGCCTCCTATGAGGAAGATAGCAGCATAGTCCGCCGCCGGTCGTGGAAGCTTAATCACACGCTTTATCAAGGAAACCCCCCAAATGCTATGGCTGGCCTAAATGGACAGACTCCACTCACGGTTGCGTGAACTGTGCGCTGGGGGAGTGGACGCCCAACGTCCTCACGCGCTCATCCAAGATCTTATGGCCGAAAAGATCTGGGATCATGATCGTGGACTCAGCGTGGGCTGGAAGCGGAGGAAAGCGACAAACGTCAAGAAGCTTCAGGAGGATGAAAGCGAGGTCCAATAGCTGCAGACCTGGGCAGATGAGCACTCAGCCTCTCTGAATGTGCAATCTGAGCTGGTCTCCCGGTTGAAGGCCCAGCTGGCGGATGCAGAGGAGCTCATGAGGCAGGCCTCTGGAAATATGGATGCCGTTCAGGCTGAGGTAGAGAGGGCCAAGGCCAAGGCTGACGAATTACGCCCCGCTGCTGCTGAGGAGGAGCGGGAGCTGAGTCAGCGGCAGCAAGCTTTGGACGCCACAAGCCAACGGGTGGCGGAGCTACAACGCTCTTTTGATGGGGTCAACCCATCCATGGGGGGAGTCAACCCCTAGGTATTGTAACATACCAAAAACCTTTTATTGGTACTTTCGTGCTTCAATTTTTTCTTTCTTTGTTTTGAATGTCATAGCACGCACGATTTCCACTATTTGAATCGCCTCGTTACATCCCTACAATGTTTGTGGGACGTTCGGCGATAATTCCCCAAGCCCACGTGGGTCAAGCCCGATGTGAGAAACAGGAGATAGTTGGCTTCTCGTCCCACCTAACATAGGAGTGGGGACCATGCTCTAGGCATCCGGGATTCGGATTACCAGTCCGGGTTTCCGAAAGATGGGAGAGGCTTGACCGAAGAAGAAACTTTTCTGAATAGCCGAATTACCGTTTCTTCAGCGTGCTCTTATGCATGAACGGTGCAACGCCAGGGGAGCTGAAATTGGTCCAGACAGACGGAAACGGGAAGTGTGAATCACGACACCCAAGATTCGGAACACTGTGGGGTTGGCGTGACAATAAGGGACGACCATTAACCATGGAGGGGAAGCGGTATCCTTACTGTGTTAGCCTGTAATGGGGAAAAATGAGGGTCAACCGTTGACCATGTTCGAAACACAGGACCATGTCAAAAATATTGTCGATCAATCCTTCGGGACGTTGGCCCAGGACAGCAGGCGGACCCTAGGTCAAGAATCCATACTATTAGGGGGTCCTTCAAAACAAGACCAGTCTTCCGGGACGTTGGCCCAGGACGGTAGGTGAGCCGATGCAGCATGAGACCGGGCCGTTAGGGGGTCCCTTGAGACATGAAAGGGGACGAGGGTCCGAATAAGGGGCACACAAAGTGTGGAATGTGGAGTGATGGTTTGTCCGAACAGAATCCAGCACTTAGGTAGTTACACCACCGTGGTGGGAGTACACCATATAGGCGCATTGGCTTGATCATGGATCATTCCTTCTTTCAGACAGGGCCTCTTTGGCGAGGGGATTTGTCGCTTCCCAATAGGATCTTGGGGAATCCTGAACTTGTTCAGGGCAAAATTGCGGCTACATAGTTCCCCCCGAGGGGCCAGGCCAGATGGTCGGAACTGGGGAGGAACAGGATTTTGCGATTCCTGGTGCTGGACCCTAGGTGAAATACCTGGGTGTCCCTACGTATCCCATGAGGATGGGAATCAAGCCATACGTAGTTCTGGAAGTGCAGTTTAACGTCATGCGGGACGATGAGAAGCCCGACCCTGTTGGTACAAATCCTGCCAAAACGACTAAGCCCACGTGAGTCGTGCTCGGTGTGGGAAAAAGAAGTGGTGGTGGGACTTTTCCGACACGGAAAGGGGAATGTTAGGGCAAAGGGACGCTTGGTAAATACCAGCCCGATGACACTAACACGATCATTTAGCACACCTAGATGCGCGAAGAGAAAGAGCCGAGTATGATAGAATTCCACTTGAACATGAGGAAGTGGAAATGTGTGAATCATGGCGCTCGAGATTCAGATCGCGATGATGGCGGCGTGACGATGGAGGATAATTGTTGACCGTGGCAGAAAACCAGCATCCATATCGTGTTAGCCTAGAATGGGGAGAAACAAATGAGGGTCGACCATTGACCATGTTCGAAACACGGGACCATGTCACAAATGTTGCCAGATATCCTTAGAGACGTTGGCCCGAAACGATTGGAGGGCCCTTAGGTCCAACATTCATGGAGAGCCCTTAATCCTAGTATCCATGTCGTCCAAGGGTCCTTTTGGATGTGGAAGAGGATGGGGATCCAAATAGCGAGCTCACAAAGCATGGTCATGGGATGAGGAGGATGTCCCTATGAAAATCCCACACTTCGGGCTCTTTGTCGAAACACATCTGAATACGACAACGAGACGTATTAGATAGGGGAAGCAGAGTCCTTTCCCAGAGGGAGATCTTAGTTTAGGGTCGTAGAATTCGGACCATGGATGGGAGGAGACATAAGAGGCACATGGTGGAGTAACTCAAACACCCGGCGTGAATGGGAATAGGGGGTGTGTACAGTGCGGTGAACAACCTGACGTGAATGAGGACGTAGTCCCATATCACATCTCACGACCCCCTTGGGTGTGGTTTTAGGTCGAGGGACCAAAAGTGAAAGTTAGGTTGGGCCCGCGGGGAAGTGCTCGGGCGCTCCTACGTATCTCATACGGATGAGAATCAAGCCTCGCGTAGTTCTTGATGGACCTTAGACCATAAATGGGTAAAGGGAGCAGGGGACTCATGGCAATAAAACCCGACGTGAAGGAGGACCTAAGCCCTAATTACCATGCGTCCTCTGGGGAAATGCTCGAGTCGAGGGACCGAACACAAAGGTTAGGTTGGGCCCGCGGGAAAGTTCCCGGGCGCTCCTACGTATCTCATGAGAATGATAATCAAGCCACACGTAGTTCTCAAGGGTGACATGGTAAGATACCAGTGCCAAGGGAAAAGGGGAGTGCGGTCGTGGCCCTTGCACTAAAAGAAGCGGAATTTGATAAATCTTGTTTGTCCTTTAAGGTGAGTGGTTTTTTTTTGTGAAGCGACAGGCCTAGAGTAGTAGGTCGTGGTGTCGCCACAAGGATCAAGCCATGATGGGCGTTGACAAATGGAATGGCACATGACCAATACCCAACGTGATGTCCTCTACGACGAGGTCACCACAATGCAGTGTCATTTTTCGTCGTGCAGCCAGGACGATAATGTCACAGTTTAGGGTCGTATGATAGGACCAAGCATGCATTTTATCGTCATGCAGCGCAGATGTAGCAGAGTCGATGCTAGGCGGGGAACGTGCATAGTGTTATAAAACACAATTGATGGAGACATGATCCCACATCACATTGTATGCCACTCAGAGAGGGATACCTTAGGCCGAGGGGCCTATATAAAGGTAAGTGGTGAAACAAGGGGAGAGATCGGCTCCCTAATTGGGCTATACCTGAAGACAGGGCGTCCGGGCGGTCCTACGTATCCCATGAGGATGGGAATCAAGCTGAACGTAGTTCCAGATGGATCTTAGTTTATGGTCTTAGAGCTCGGACCATGGGAGCCCCAAAGGGCGTCGTATTATAGCCTTGTTCCCCTGACATGCAAAGGTGCACTGAGGGATAGTGCCAAAAGTGTCGAGATTCCACCTGGACATGACGGGGTGAAAAATGATGTGAATCATGCAACCAACATTCGAGGACTGAAGGGGCTGGCGTGACGACAGAGGATTACTACTGACCATGTTCTCAACACAGCATCCTATCGCGTTAGCCTGAAATGGGGACAAACAAATGAGCATCGACCGCTGACCGTATTCGCAACGTGGGATTTTATCGATTTGTTGTCCAAAACCCTCGGGGGCGTTGGCCCGTAATGGTAGGAGAGCCCTTGGGCGTTGTATCCAGGACGTTCTTGGGGGTCCCTCCGGGTGTGAAAGGTAATGGAAGTCCGAATGGAGGGGAACACGAAGCTTGACAAGTGGAAGGAACTTGATCAAGTTGAATCTGACACTCTTGGTCCTAGACCAGAGTACTCTTAACACATGGGTGAATCACTGCTAGGAGTTGAGGGACTCAACTTGAGGGAAATATAGAGATGGTGGACTCCCGGGAAAGAGGGAATAGTTCCAAAAACTCCGTACCATACCTTTTTACATCCCCCTCCTAGAGAGGGATAGGCCAAGTGGCCTAGGTGACCGGGAGATCAGGAGATCTCTAAGAGGTGGGGCTGGGCCCGAAGTCTGGACATTCAGGTGGTCCTACATATCCCATGAGGATGGGAATCAAGCTGAACGTAGTTCTTAAGGGTGCCTTTTAACGTCATGCGGGACAAGGAATAGGAGGGATAACTCTCAGAACAGGGGTGTGCGTGGTGCAGCTATTGCAAACTTGACGTGAATGAGTACATAATCTCGCACTACGCCACACAATCCCATAGTCGGGGTCCCGATGGCAGGACCAGAGAGGTGAATTGGATGAACTCAAGCTGGACCCAAAGACAGGGGGTCTGGGCATTCCTACGTATCCCATTAGGATGGGAATCAAGCTAAACGTAGTTCTAGATGGATCTTAGTTTATGGTCTTAGAGCTCGGACCATGGTTGGTGACAACTTCCTGAGTAAGTGCAGACGTCAACCCGATCCCTAAGCCCACGTGAGTTAAACTCAGTGTGGGAAACAAGGGGGGGTATCCTCATCGCAATACTTGGGGTGTTCATCATAGGGGAGTCGGCAGAGAGCCCCGGAGGACACCTTTAATGTGGCTTTGTCCCCGTAACGTGCAGATGCGCACTGTGGAGTAGTACCAAGAGTTTCGAAACTCTGCTTGGACACGATGAAGTGATGAAGGGTGTTAATTGTGTACCCGACATTTTGGGCTCAATGGGTTGGTGTGGCGATAGAGGAAAACTGTTAACCATGGTGGAAACGCAGCGTCCATATCGCGTTAGCCTAAGGTGGGAACAACAAACGAGCATCGACCGCTGACCATATTCGCAACGCGGGATTTTATCGATTTTTTGTCTGAAACCCTCGGGGGCGTTGGCCCGTAACGGTAGGAGAGCCCTTGGGCGTAGTATCCAGGCCGTTCTTGGGGGTCCCTCTGGGTGTGAGAGATTATGGAAGCCCTGATGCAGGGATACACAAAGCCTGGAAAGCGGGTGCGGACGTGTCCGAGTAAAGCTTGGCATTCCAGGTAATAAACCAGAGTACTCTTAGGCAAATTGGTGAACCGCCGAAAAAGGGGTCGACGAAACAACTCGGAAGGGAGAGGTACATGGCGTATTCATTACGAGACCGACGTAAATGAGGACATAATCCCACACCACACCATATAATCCTCTCATGGAGGAAGGGTAGGCCAAGGGGGCAAGATGGGACGAAGATTCCCGAGAGATGGGGCTGGACCCGAATCCTAAACATTCAGGTGGTCCTACGTATCCCATGAGGATGGGAATAAAGCCACACGTATTTCTCTGGATGTACTTTAACGTCATACAGGACGAGGGGAGAGTAATATACCTCCAAACAAGGGAGGTGTATGGTACGGCGAATAAACCGACATGAATGAGAAAATAATCTCACGCCACACCATACACTCCTATAAGATAGGACCTGGGACGGGGCCCGAAAAAGTCCAAGGGGCCTGATGGTTAGGCGTTGGTCAGGGAGGTCTGACCTGTTTGCTGTTTAACATCTTGTAGTGAGGACGAGGGTCGGGGACCCGAGGAGGCCAAGGGGCCTGAGGCTGGGCCTCGTAAGGGAAGGCGTATGGCATGGTACATGATCCCTACGTAAATGAGGACATAGTCCCACACCACACCGTACACCCCGAGTAAGAGGTTGGGTGGAGGGGCTTGAGAAGGCCAAGGGGCCTAAGGTCAGGCATTAGTCAGGAAGGCCTGACTGGTCTGCAGTTTAACGTCTTGCATGAGGATGGGGGTCGAGGACCCGAGGAGGCCAAGGGGCCTGAGGCTGGGCCTCATAAGGGAAGGCGTACGGCATGGTACATGATCCCTACGTAAATGAGGACATAGTCCCACACCACACCATACACCCCTATGGGGAATCGGGGCCGTGGGCCCGACCGCTAGCACCATCCGGGGGGAAATTTGTCACTTCGAGATGAGGTAGAATGAATCACTGCACTCGATGTCTAGGACATCTCGGGGTGGACCCGAAGATCTAGGACATTATTGACCATGTTCGAAACACAGCGTTCCTATGGTGACCTGATATGGGAGTAACAAATGAGCGTCGACCGCTGACCAAATTCGCAACGCGGGACTTGCATCGGCTTGTTGCTTGGAAACCCTTAGGGGTGTTGGCCCGTATCGGTAGGAGAGCCCTTGGGCGTAGTATCCAGGCCGTTCTTGGGGGTCCCTCTAGGTGTGAAAAAAAATTATGGAATCCCAATCAAGGAGTGGGTGAAGCATAGCTGTATCCATCCATGAAAGAGTCAAACATCTCCGGGGGGAACGTGCAGCTGGGTCGAGGCTTTCTCGACGTGAGTTGGGGCAAAAGTGTGCGCCCTGCCATATGTCTTGACCCGAGGGGAAGATTTTGGCTTTTGGACTGGGCCAACGGGAGAAATTCCCGGGCATTCCTACGTATCCCATTAGGATGGGAATCAATCCATACGTAGTTCTTTAAGGCCATGCAGTTTAGCATCATGCGGTGAGTATGTGGGAGGATAGAAGAACGGGAGTGGGCACATGGTGCGACCCTTACAATCCTTGTGTGAGTGGGGTTGTATGAGCGGGCTAAGAAAGTCTACTCCTCGCCACACAAAGATCCTCTAAGGAAACTATCCCCAGGGGGGATAGCGGAAGAGAAAAGCTTGGGGCTGGGCTCAAGACGAGGCGTCCGAGCGTTCCTACGTATCCCATTAAGATGAGAATCAACCCATACGTAGTTCTTGAGATGCAGTTTAACGTCATGCGGGATGAGGATGCATCTCATTTGGGGATATGTAAGGTAAGACAAGTAATCTGATGTGAATGAGGACGTAATCCTACACCCAACCGTACAATTCCGCAAGAGGGTAAGTCGGGGATAACCAAGGGGCCTGAGGCCGGACCGCGGTCAGGGAGACCTGACCTGCTTGTAGTTTAACGTCTTGCAGTGAGGATGGGGGTCGTGGGCCTAAAGAGGCCAAGGGGCCTGAGGATGATCCTCAGTCAGGAAGGCCCGACCGGCTTGCAGTTTAATGTCTTACAGTAAGACGGGGGGAGATTTTAGTTTAAGGTCATAGTGCTCAGACCATTTTGCAGTTTATCGTCTTGCAGGACGAAGATGCAGTTTAAGGTCATGCAGGACCTTACAGTTTAAGGTCGTGTTGGACCGTAACGTGAAGTTTAAGTTCATGCGGGACCCTTCCATGCAGTTTAAGGTCATGCGGGACCATGATGCAGTTTAAGGTCGTGCAGGACCCTTTTTCCCTAGGCAAAGTATCGCTTAAGGAACTTGGCGTTGGTGGGAGGAGTTATGCGCTCTTCATCCGTGGTCACCAAGGAGTATGCTCCATTGGGGTAAACCTTATGGATGATATAAGGCCCTTCCCACTTGGGTTCTAACTTGGGCGGTTTCCTACCGGGAATCATTGGTGCTCGAAGGGCCAGTACCAGGTTGCCCTGTAGAAAAGAGCGCAGACAAACCTTCTTGTTGAAAGCCCTCGCTATCTTATCCTGATGCCTTTCCAAATTGTGCAGGGCACAAAGCCGGTTCTCATCCAGTGCTTCTAGTTCAGCTAGACGGATTTCGGCTATCTCATCTGATGTCTAGTGATCATAGACTATAGTGAGTAACGATGGCAGTTGGATCTCAATGGGTAGGAAGGACTCAGCTCCATACACCAGGTAATATGGGGTCACCTGGGTAGAGTTGTGAGTCGTCGTCCGATAATCCCAGAGGGCGTTGGGGAGCTTGTCCGGTCAACTTTTCTTATTCTGACCAACCATCTTCTGCATAATGTTAGAGAGGGTTTTATTGAATTCCTCGATCTGTCCGTTTTCCTGCGCGTGGTAGCGGGAGGTATGGTTTGAACGGATGTCTTACTTGGCGTACAATTTCTTCAGTTCAGTCGCTCGGAAGTTGGTGTCGTTATCGGTGAGGACGGCGTGAGGGACCCCAAACCGGTGGATAATATTGGAGCTCACAAAATCAACGATGGAATGGGCCTTGACCTCTTTGAGTGGAACTGCCTCTGCCCACTTGGAGAAGAAATCTGTAGCAGTCAGGATGAACCTACACTGGCAAGCTGTTGCCGGTGGGTATGGTCCCACTGCATCAAGTCCCCATACCGCAAATGGCCAAGAGTACTTGGTGGGGTGGAGGGGCTCTGGCGGCCGATGCAGGAAGTTGGTGTGAACTTGGCACACGTGGCATCTCTTGGCATACCCAATACAATCATGGATCATAGAGGGCCAGAAGTACCCCAACCTCCGGATTTGATGGGACAGCTTCGGCCCAGCTTGATGGGCGCCACAGGAACCGGCGTGAACCTCTTGCATAACTTGAGGAATCTATACTCCTTGAATGCAACAGAGGAGGACACCATCGAAGCTCCGCTTGTAGAGGATCTGTTCAAGACTGGGGCCGCTCTGGAGGGTAAATTGCAGCGCGCGACGTTGGATTCGCTCACGCTCGGCCCGGTCATCCGGGAGGCAACCTTTTGGGAGATACTCGACAAACGACGCCCTCCAGTAGGAAGTGGATTCAACCACTGTGTCTGATGAACCCGGGACCTCTGACGTAGAGGGTCCGGCGGTGAGATGACTTACTTGCAGGCCATCATTTTCCTCTTGGGTGACGGGGGCAATGACTCTCCAATGTGCCACATATATGATCAAATCATCTTGCTCGGGTTCTGCGAGCGATGTGGCTAAGCCAGCCAAGGCGTCTGCTTAACCGTTCTGTGACCGTGGGACATGGGTAACCTCTGGTCGAGAAGAGAACTAGGCCATTAGGCGGAGGGTGTACTCCAGCAATGGTACAAGTTCCGAATTTCTGACGACATAGTCACCATTAACCTGTTTGATTACCAGCTCGGAATCTCCTTTCACATGTAGACGGGGCACATGGATCTTAAGGGCCAACTCGAGACCGGTGATGAGAGCTTGGTACTCTTCCTCGTTGTTCGTACAACCTTCTAACAACAGGAACGAGTATGGCAGGACGGCTTGCGCCGAGGTAATGAATACAATACCCAGGCCCACTCTATTCAGCTTAGGATCGTTGAGCTTCCTACCGGTGGGGCTCCAGGAGGCGCCATCGAAATGAATTTTCCAACATGGGACGACGTGATCGACTGAGAGGATCGTCTCATTAGGAAAATCCAGGTCCATGGATTGATCCGCGGAGGTTGGATGGGCAGCTAAAAAGTCTGCCAATGCCTGTCCCTTAATGGCCTTCTGAGGTACGAACCTGATATCAAACTGCTGGAGAATCACCGCCCACCGCGCTAGTCGACCAATTAGCATGGGGCGGTTCAGGATGTACTTCAGTGGGTCTACCCGGGAGACCAATTGCACCTCGTGGTGCTGCAGGTAATGTCGTAACTTTTGCACGGCGAAGACGAGCGCAAGGCAGCTCTTTTCGATAGGGGATTATCTGACCTCCATATCGAGAAGCATACGGCTGAGATAGTAGAGATTATTCTCGATACCCTCGTTATTCTTCTGGGCGAGTAGTGCACCGAGGGATCTTTCCAGGGTGGTCATGTAAAGGACCAGCGGCTTTCCGGAGACGGTTGGCATCAAAACCAGAGGTTGGAGCAGATACTGCTCGATTTCCTCGAAGGCGGTCCGACACTCCTCATCCCATTCGTAGGCGGCGCCCTTCTTCATGAGCCAGGAAAAGGGCTTACACTTGCCGACCAGATTCGCGATGAATTGGCGTATATAGGCTAAGTGGCCTTGGAGGCCTCGAAGTTCCCGAATGTTGCTCGAGGGAGGCATTTGGCTGATGGCCTTGATCTTCTCTGGGTCGATCTCAATACCTCGGTATCTAACAACAAAGCCCAGAAACTTTTCAGAGGTGACCCCGAAGGCACACTTCAACGGGTTCATCTTCAAGTGACAAGAATGGAGGAAACCGAACACCTTCTCGAGGTCTTTGAGGTGGTCCCGGCGCTGACATGATTTGACCACTAGGTCATCTACGTAGCACTCTACCAACGTTCCGAGAATCGGCTTGAATATGCGGTGCATGGCCCTCTAATAAGTGGCACCTGCATTTTTCAAACCGAATGGCATAACCTGGTAGCAAAAGGTACCTTGGGGAGCCCTGAAGGCAGTGGACTCCTCGTCTTCGGGGGCCATCCGGATCTGGTTGTACCCAGAATACTCGTCCATGAAAGAGAGAGCTTGGAACCCGGTCGTGGCGTCAATCAATAACTCTGTCACCGGGAGTGGGAAGTCTTCCTTTGGGCAGTGGCGATTAAGATCGCAGAAGTCGATGCAGAATCTGATCTGTCCATTCTTCTTCCTAACTGGCACAATGTTGTCAAGCCACTTGGGGTACTGGACTTCCTTGACGAAGTTGGCTTTGATAAGCTTGTCAACTTCGGCCTCAACCATAGCACCATGAGAAGGGTGCATCTTCCTGGGAGGCTGCTTAAATCCACGATGGTTTGCTGGGAGGCCTAGACGGTGAACGACTACCTGGGGATCTAGTCCTGGCATCTCGTTGTAACTCCAAGAAAACACATCACGGTGTTGTTTGAGGAAGTCTACGTACTGCTGCCGCTCCTCGGGGGACATGGTTGCACTGATCAATGTGGGTTTCAGATCTGCCTCGCTACCAAGGTTCACCTGTACCAGTTCACCAACCGTGGTAGAGACGCCTTCCTCAAAGGCGGGGGGAGCATCCTCCAGGTCTTCCTCTCCACCCGTGGGGGGATTTCCCGCAACGGGAGATAATTCTGGGCTATCAAAGACAAAGGGGAAGCTGGTGCCAACTCGGGCAGCAGTGGTCATCATATCAGGAGACTCACTCACCATCGAGACCATAGCAATGAAGGCAGTCGACCCTATCCCATCTGGTCTTCGGCCTAAGGGGCCACGTTTGATGATATCGAAGCAGTGGTGACGTGTCGGCCTGAGTCGGTGGATTCCAGCCTGACAGAAGAGACACGTATGGCGTACTACCATTGTCATAAGCTTGACATTCTGGTACCGTACAGGGGTAGGAGGTTCCGGGATCACCTAAGCCTGGTTGATGTAGGATTATGAGGTGATTTTTCGCCGTCGCTTGGACACGGGAACATGCCTTCCTTGTGTACCCGAAACAACAAAACATTGCCCCATGTCGGGGGTCATGGCCTCCAATCGGTGGATCAGGAGGATGTAGGCGTTATCCATGCTTGCCCAGGGATGACTTGTGACCGGGGCGGGTTCATCATCACTTACTAGGATTTTCTTATCCTTACTTTTGTAATAACCCGCATCCAGATAACGGGCCTCACAAGAAGCGAAAGGGGACGCATCTCCTTGGAGCACGCCTACTCGACCGTTGAGTGAGTATTTGGGGCACTGGTGATATGACGAAGGGACTGCTGCATACAGATGGAGCCATGGCCTACCCATCAATGCATTGTAGGCGGTGTCCTGAGAGACGACCATGAACTCAATGCTGGCAACTAAGCCACCGAACTGAGTCTTCAGGCGGATCTTGTCGACTGGGGTTTGCTCGGTCCTGTCGTACCCCTAGATTCTGAGGTCAGAGGGAGTTAAATCTCCTTCAGACAGACCCAATTTTCGCAACATCCGAGTCGGAATTAGGTTGATTCTGGAACCCGTGTCAATGAGGCAGCGGCGGACTTCCACACCATTAAAGTGACCAGTGATGTACAGCAGGTGAATGTGCCCCTGTATAGGAGGGTCCTCATCTTCACCGGAGAACAAGATAACCGCCTGACATTCGGCGTTTTCATTTATCTCAGTATAGAAGGCTTCTGCAGCTACTACCTCCGTCTCAAACTGGAGGGGGATCCTTAGGGCCTCCGCAAGTGCCTCACGCATTTCAGATGATAGACGAAGGGCCTCAAGAATAGAAATCCTGGACGGAATGTTGTCCAGGTGCTTCAGGACATCATACTTTCGTGCCAAACGCGAACCTCTGCCTACAAGAGGTCGTTCGGCAGTTGGAGGCATAGCGGGTCCTGCCGGTTGAACCGGCGATCGGCTAGTAATGGGTGCATCCTACTGCCTACTGGTTGAAGCCTGGAGAGTAGTCGCTGGAGTAGGATTGGACAGCGGAGGCTGGCCTGTAGTCAGGCAAGACTGACTGTGATACGAACGAGGCAGCTCTCCCTGATCTAGTAGCACGAACGGCGGTGGAGGTAGATCCAAGGGCGTTAGATGGGGTTGCGCGTGTTGAGCTCTGCGCTGAGCCTACTGTCTGGTATCAATAGCATGCAAGACTTGGATGAAAGTGCCTGATGATATACCTCGATGACCGGTGCGGTTGCGATTCCACTGACGTTGACGTCGGCTGGAAACATTGGGGAGGTTCGCCTGGCGTTCCCCCTCGTCGGGAGTCATATAGGGCTTTACCAGCTCCACGGTGTTAACCGAAGCGTACCCCTAACTGTCACTTGAGGAGTCATCCACCACCGGGAGGATTCTGGGTGGAATCCCCATTTTAGGGGGCATAAAATCGCCGAGAGTGAGGGATGACGACAGCACCGGCGGAGTGCGTTGCTTCTTCTTGCGTCGTCGCTGCTTGCCCTTTTGGGAAGTGGTCGACTGTGAAGGTGATGCAGAGGTATCGGCTACTTCTTCTGAAGGTTCTGGCTGCTTCAGGCATGCCCGAATGATACCATGGGCACGGACGATGGTTTTTCGAGCCATCCAGTCGTCGTATTTCTGGTATCCGCGGCTGGGAACCTGCTGCCACTCGCCTTCGCTGTCGCTGCCGATCTCTGATCCTGCAAAGACACCCGCCACTTGTGCTGGTGTCGGGCTCAACCTGACTATGTTGTTGTTGAACTGGTCTTGAATCCAGTCCTTAAACACATAGCATTGCTTGAGGGTGTGCCCCAGAATCCGATGATAAGGACAGTAATTGGGGTGATCGGCAAGATGCGCCTCCGCCGGCCTTCTGCACTCGGGCAGGCGCACAATCCCTTGCTCTAGAGCACTTTGGAAGTAGCCAGGGACCTGATTTTTGTTGAACGAATAAGTCAGGTGCCTTATTTCCGGATAGGGGGCCCTGGGGGCCTGGCCCTGACGAGGGGCCGGAGGGGCCTACTGAAAAGGCGGCGCTTGATTGTCTCGCCTGGGTGGCGGTGGCGCATTGCACGGGGGAACCTGTCGATTCTGAGACGGCCGCTGCTGGGCGGGAGCCTGTGCTTGAGGTGGAGGACCTCTGCGGGGTTTCAGGGGTGGCGTCGCTGGTAGTAATTCCAGCAGCCTAGGGGCTTCTATTTGGGCCACCGCGACGGGTTCGGCTCTGGCGGTCCTCCTGGCTGGGATAATAGGGGGCAACAAACATGCCTGACTAGCCTGTTGCAGAGCTTCCTCAAGGCGTTGAGCCTTATCTGAGAAATATCTGAACCCTCCACGGTAGTTCTGGGTAATCAGGGAGGGTACCAGCTCTGTTTTGACATTCCCCACACACATCGTCAGTAATTAATCCTGAGTCAGTGGCATATAGAGGGAATACGTAAGTCCCTTCCACTGGGCGATGAAATCTACGACTCACTCATCAGGCCTTTGCTTGCACTTGAAGAGGTCTGCAATGCTAGTCTTCCACGTGGTGGAGCTGAACTGGTATAGGAACTGCCGGTGGAGATCCTCCCAACCGGTCACCGATCCGATAGGGAGATGGCTGTACCAGATGAATGCTGGACCTTCCAATGTCTGTACGAAACATCGGAGCTTGGCAGCTTCCTGCTGAGCCGGGGTTCCCAGCATGGGGCCGCACCTGGAAGAAAAATGAGCCAAGTGCTGCGGCGGGTCCCCTGTCCCGTGGAAGGGTGAGAAAGTGTGGTTCCCAAAACCCGGGGGCGCGGGCATATCATCTACCCACGCGGGATACGGCTTGTCGTCTGGTGGGACCGCCACCTGCCGCATTTCCAATGCTTCGAGGCGAGCTGTGAGCGCCGCTATCAGATCATCCGGGTGGGGGTCCCTGTCTTGACGGAGATCCCTGATCACAAGTGCGTTGCCAGGTTCTTCAACACGGTAGATGGCTTCGGCAGCTCGTGGATCGACTGGCGGAACGACCTGTGGGGCGACTGGGGGAACTCGGACTGGATTCTTCATATTGCCCCGTCGCTTGGGGAGGGTTGGCGAGACGTATCATGCCCTCTTGCCGTAAGTTTCGGCTTCTGCCCTGTCCGCGGAAGTAGCATGATCAGGGTTGCCCGGAGGCACCTCACTGGGGGGAAATTGTTCCTTCCCCTGCTGCCCCGGCCTGGGATTACCATAGTCAGGTCGTTGCTCCGCAGCGCGCTCAGCCAAGAGCTCATCAACCAGCCTCTTCTGCTCAACAAGCTGTTGGCGTAACATGGCCTTCTCGGGATCTTCGTCTGTTTTCTGCACAGAGGTGGACGGGTCGGAGTGCTTGACAGTTCCGACGTGCTCCTTACCCTTGCCGGTATTTCGTCCGAGTACCAGCGACTCGGTGGGTACGGGGAGGCCTAGCAGGTTCCTCTACTGACGGGTAACCCTCCCTGATGGGTCCAGTAGTGGCGGTACGCCCTCGGGAGGTAAGTCTCCATCAAGGAATTCAAGGTCATCTTCCTTGTCCACTACGTCAGCCATGTGGACCGCGACCCCTCTTGAGGGCATGTCCTCGATGTCGCATAACGAATCGGGCTGTCGTCAGATAGGGTCGAAGAGGAGAGCGGCATAGTGTCCCCAACCACGAACTTGCACATGGGGGTAGCTTCCCTGACGATTCTGCGGAGTACTTTGAAAGTTTGAACACATTTCCTTTGAAGGGCGCTATGGTGGCCTAGCGACTCAGGGTGCTGGGCCACAAGGAGTGCGGCCGAATCGGTCAGGCGGCATTGCTCGCCGATTTCTTCGAAGTGCTCTCGACTTCTGGGGTACACCACCCGCTCGTAACGAAGGCGGAAGTGTGTCGCCCATAGGGTTCGATAGAAGCACCCCACTTCTTTGGGGGTAAGTGACTCTGGTACGCGAAAGTTCAGCGCCGCCGTCGGCCAGAATTTCTTCGGGAAGTGGTCCGCTGCGAGAATACTCTAGAAGCTCCTAGGTTCGGACTCGGGGTTTGGCCCTGTATTGCCCCACTCGTCAACTGGGGGAAGCTGAGGGACCGGTAGCGGTACCGAGGCGGACCTATGGGATAGTAAACTCGGCGGCGGAGAATATGGCGAACGATCTGACTGGCCGCCGAATTCCGGGCCATCCTCTGAAGACTAAGGTGACCTGGCCACGATCTCACAATACGATGGGATGATAGTCGCAGCTTCCGGCACAGGAGTCGCGGCTACCGGCGATAGTTAATGTCATCGCTCTACCGCTGTTGGCCCCCAAAATAGCTCTCTGTGATCTATGGTAGAGGTAGAGGGCGCTTCTGGTGACAATGGTGGCGATTGCGCAGTCGAGACCTGCGGAATTCCCAAGATTTCTTCCTCCTGGATGTACCTGCGGAGAGAGATGGGAATCTGGTGGACCTCATATTCTAGGAGAATGAGGCTAACGCACCTGGTTCCTGCCCCAGTCCATGATACGGAGGAGCGGGGAGAAGGTTCCATCGCTGAGTCGCACTCCGCTTCAGAGTTGGAGAAGCGGGCAGGTTTGATCTCCACCCGGGCCTTCACAGGACTCTTCCTGTGGTGACGACGACCCGCTCTCCTGCCCCGGGGTGGCTCTTCGGGACACGGTTGATTCTCATCATGTAGCCTCGGGGCGGCACTGGCGTCGTGGCGGAGAGGGTCCCCGCTCGAGATAGCCAAAGTGCGAGGGGCACCAGGGAAAATGTAGAAGGGTGCATGGGGAGGACCTCCATAGACAGCACCCATGTGGGCGGAGCCTCTGTTGGAACCGGCAGGAGCATGGGGAGGACCTCCATGGTCGATGTGGGCGGAGCAAGGCTGACCTTCACTCCTCGAGTTGTTGGGGCAAGGAGGACCTTCGCCGGTCGCAGAGAGGACGTAGAGAGGGCCCCCAAATTGGAGAAGGACCGGATGGACGGTGCCTTCAGATCAGCGGTCGGGGGCAGGAGGATGGGCTCCATACCCTGTATAGTGGGCGCGGGAAAGGTTTCTGCGTCGAGCGTCACTGTCGCGGGGCAGGTCTTCCTTCGGGATAAGGGTAGCACGAGGCATACCTCCATGACGAGCTTCAGAGTGGGGAAGGCCCATGCTCTGTGGAGTAGTGGTACGGGGAGGGCCTCCGTACGGGGTGACATCACCGTGGGTTAGTTCGCGGTGATCACCACTCAGGCCTGAAACCCAGAGAGTCAACCCAGCCTGCCCATGGGGCGGTTGGGGTCTCGATCCTGGTTGGGTGAAGGAGTGCCCCTGCTCAGCGTATGCAGGGGCCCCATGATGCATGTCGGCGGTGGCTTGAGCCACTGTAGCTGTTGATGTCGACGCACCTGGGCAAGCATCCTCAGCCCGGGCCCGGCGCTGACGTCGGGTCAGACGAGCTGGCGCAGGTGGTGCAGGGGCATGGCTTGCCTGCTCCTCCTGCAGAGTCGGACGGTGCCGCTGACGCGGCCGAACGGAAGCCCTTGCCTGGAGCCCTTGGGTCGGGATCCTGAGCGGGCCGAGCCGGACGGCGCCCGCCTCATCAGCATAAGGCGAGGAGTCGTTGAGGTGTTCCAGGGACAGGCTCCTGAAACGGTTGAACGTTGGGGTGGGGATTAGGGGCTCCCTACACGGCCTATTAGGGCGGCGTTGTCGGCAGGGCATGGATGCCTCCAGGTCCAGGCGGGCCATATCCTGAGTTGGGATGACCCCTTCCTCCTTGTACCTGCGTACGAGATTGTTGATCACCCTTCACTGGATGACCTCTGAGGGGGAAAGGGGACGTGGGCACCCCATATTCCGCGATGTAGTGGCCGTCGTGGCGGTAGCGGCGCCATGTGGGGTGGTTGTGGCGGTGTTGCCCCTACCCCTGCGTAGGCGAGCAGGCGGTGATTGCGTCTCTGTAACAGAAACCTGGTTCCTGAGAAATGAAGGGATCAACTCATCAGCACTACGAGGAAAAGGATTGAAAACCAGTGCCCCAGCGTCCTTTCATTCTCCACATTTGTAAGAAGGATCCACGCCAACACGCTGCAGAACGGAATGCCCCACGTTCTACTGCCCCAACTTCCGGTGAGTTTCACGACAGGCCCGCTATTTGCTTGGTGAGACCAGGCACCGGATATCTGGATCTGGTGACACGTCAATCTACTGGTGTCTCGAACGCTACTAATCTCCACATTGAGGAGAATAAATTCACGTCGGGTTCACCATTTCTGTTTCTGACACTTTCGCCGGGGCGCGCGCATCCGTCCGTCCACGAAGGAGGATGCGCTTCTTGTTGCCCCGTATTCCCGCTTTCCAAAGGAGGGCGGCATTCGCTCCTTATTCAGAGACGTTTTCTCCTTGATCGAAACGGGATGATGGGATGTCGGTTCTCCCTTCTGTGGATTCCTCCTCAGAACTCGTCACCTAGTCCGGGTCTCCCTCGTAGATTTAATACGTTGTTCGCGAAACTCTTCCTAGTGCCATGTTTCCATGGATGTCGGTTAATTATACTGCTTCTGTCAGGACATTCCAAAGGGTCCGGTCAAGGCAGCAACCTTCAGTCGGGGGAGTAGTCACGTTGAGGCATCAGTAGCGTGTCTGGATGTTGGGGGCCTGGCATGTTTGTCTATTATCCCTGGTCACAGGGCTTCTCGAGGGCGTGGAGGCCCGAGGCATCCCACATCGAGTGCGGGGAATTATATGCCATAGACATATGTTTGAGGTTTTCCTCAGCTTCCTGTGTTTAACACAGGGTATGCCGCGAGTTTAACGTCCAGCGAAGACGGATCAGCCCGATCAGAGCATTAGCTAGAATGGATCGGATTGAGGGATTTCCCTTGAAGGGGGTGTCAATACTGAGATCATCCTATGGACGACTTTGAAGAGGAATGGATGGATGGATGAATGAAGTGGAGAGGGAAATGGAAAAGGACCGTCGCAGGGGAGACGGTGAAGTTGGGCTTGAGCCTCGAAGAGACCTCCTACGTATCCCCGTGGCAGGGAATCAAAGTCCACGTAGTTCAGGTGTGGGCACCGGAAGGCCGACGCAAAAGTGGACCTTGGCCCAATGGATGTCGTCAACAAACCAACGTAAAGGTGGACCTTGGTCCGATGCGTCAGGGAACCGACGTGAAGGTGGACCTTGGTCCGATGGGCATCGTCAGCGAACCGACGTGAAGGTGGACCTTGGTCCGATGAGAGATGGGCTTGAACCTTGGGGAGGCTTCCTACGTACCATGCCTTGACATGGATCAAAGACCTCGTAGTTCAAAGGGTTTCATCGGTGAACCGACGGGAAAGTAGACTCGGGGGTCCACTAGTGGTGGGCTTGAACCTTGGGAAGGTTTCCTACGTACTATGCCTTGACATGGATCAAAGTCCTCGTAGTTCAAAGGATTGATGGAATACAGTTTAATGTCATGCGGGACGGTAGTAAACCCTGACGTGAATAAACGACGGGCGATGGGCTTGAACCTCGTGGAGGCTTCCTACATACCATGCCTTGACATGGATCAAAATCCTCATAGTTCGGGATGGCGATGGGTTTCGGCGAACCGATATAAACGAGGGACCTTGGTTCGATGGGGGGTGGGCTTGAACCTCTGGGGCTTCCTACGTACCATGCCTTGACATGGATCAAAGTCCTTGTAGTTCGGGTTGGTCACAACGGCTTGCCGTCGGACTGGAATACAGTTTAACGTCATGCTGGACAGGGGTGGAACTCGATGTGAATTGGATGACTGGTGGGCTTGAACCTCGTGGAGGCTTCCTACGTACCATGCCTTGACATGGATCAAAGTCCTCGTAGTTCGGAATGGGCTTCGTCGGCGAACCGACATGAAGGTGGACCCGGGGGTCCACTTGTGGTGGGCTTGAACCTCGTAAAGGCTTCCTACGTACCATGCCTTGACATGGATCAAAGTCATCATAGTTCGGAATGGCTTCGTCGGCGAACCGACATGAAGGTGGGCCCGGGGGTCCACTTGTGGTGGGCTTGAACCTCGTGAAGGCTTCCTACGTACCATGCCTTGTCATGGATCAAAATCCTCGTAGTTCGGGATGGATGAGTCACAACGGCTTGTCGTCGGACCGGAATGCAGTTTAACGTCATGTTGGATGGGGATGGGACCCGACGTGAATAAATGATGGGTGGGCTTGAACCTCAGGGAGGCTTCCTACGTACCATGCCTTGACATGGATCAAAGACCTCGTAGTTCATATGGTTGTGCAGTTTAATGTCATGATAGATGAAGTGTGCAGTTTAACGTCATGCTGGACGAGGTGTGCAGTTTAACGTCATGCTGGATGAGGGCATACAGTTTAACGTCATGCTGGATGAAGTGTGCAGTTTAACGTCATGCCGGACGAAGTGTGCAGTTTAACGTCATGCTGGACAAAGTGTTGTCATGGCCAATGCCAGCTCTAAGCCCACGTGAGTCATGCTCGGTGTGAGAAACAAGAGACAGTAAGGACTTGACGATCACGCCGCGAAGGGTGCGTCCGTGAGAAGCGAAGAGGGGCTTACGCGTTAGGTAGCCCATGGTGTTGGGACTTACTCCAGGATGGAGGCCCGAGAAGTGCGACAGAGGCGTAGCGAAAGAGGGATTTGGGACCAATGATGGGAGGTGCCTCGTTCCCTATCACATCCTCCATTGACCTTGGTAGTGGGGAAGTACGGAGATGTAGGGGTGCAGCCATCCGTTGGGGAACTAGGGTCGCCCTTCTTCTAAGAACATACGCCACTCCAGTAAGGAGGATATCATCCCTTGTGGATGGATGATTCCACTCCCGTGGAGATGAGTGGCATAAAAATGTTTGAGCTGGGGGGACCCTTCGTGAGAGGCACGAGGTCAGGTCACAGTTTAACATCATGTATTGAGGACGTGGTGCTTGGTAGTTTAACATCCTGCAGCTCGGATGAGGTGGGTTCACTACGCACCCCTAGGACTTACATAATCGGTACCCTCTGGTCCTTGGGGAAGGGAAGGTACTGGCAAGGCCATGATCAAGGGGGTTGTGGAGAAAACCATCGAGGGGTCCACGTTAGCATGGCTATGTGAAGGAGCAATAGCCGTTAGCGTGCCTATGCGAAGAAGCATTAGGCGAAGCAACGCTACAGGTGGTATTGTCCATGGGACTTTGAAATCACACCGTGCATACTTGGAGGGTCGCACGGGAAGCGGAATTGCCGAGAAAAGGAGTGTGCTTTGTGAAGTGGAGTGCCTTAGCCTTATCATAGGGCGTAGGTGTGAATGGAGGGTGCTTCGCGAAGTGAAACAGTATTCGCGGAGCACTGCCTCGCGAAGAATAGGTTCCTCATGAAGCAAGGTGCTACGAAGCAGTGTGCTTCGCGATGTGTAGCGATCCTGCCTTAGCATAGGGATCACTAGAACAGGTTGGGTGTTTCGCGAAGCATAAGTGCTCCGCGGCTGTCCGGGTTCCCTTGGGAATCCCCTTCCTTCGCGAATGCCCTTGAGCTTCGCGAAGGGCATCCCTCTCGGAAGAGGGGCTCGAAATGAGACAAAGCAAAGGCATCACGCGAAGTAGAAGTACCACGCGGAGCTCATGATTCCCGGGGGGCAAAGGGTGCTTCGCGATTCGGGAGAGGAGAAGCCGAAAGGTTGGATTGTTCATCCCCTGGACTCAGGGGGAGCCCCGTATTTATAGGCAAGGGGTGTCGCGAAGCAGAACCCGCGCGCTGCCAAAGGTGCTTCGCGGCGCGGTCGCGAACGTCAAACGCGTTCGCGGAGAGTTACCGCCTCCGGAGCTTCGCGAAGGGCTCACGAACGTCAAACCCGTTCGCGGAGAGTTACCGCCTCCGGAGCTTCGCGGCGGGCTCGCGAACGTCAAACCCGTTCGTGGGGAGTTACCGCCTCCGGAGCTTCGCAGGACCACGTTTCTCGGGGTGCTTTGTGTCGGTGCTTCGCGTCGGCGCTTCGCGTCGGTGCTTCGCGAGGCAGCGTCCCGGCCATCTTTTTTGTCCCTTTCTTTCGTGCAATATTTTGGCGCCAACAGTCTCTCTATTTGGTGTTGTCCAGGTTCAAAATGAAGAAACCAAGCAAACATTTACTGTCAATGGGCAGCGGCTGAAGCACTTCCATGAATCCATCCTGGAGTCTCCGATGGAGGAACTCCAAGTTCAAGAAGCAAACTATGAATGACATCCACCAGGTTTTATCCTTCCTTCCCACATTCTCTTTTACTACAGTGAGGACACTGCATACTCTAGGTGTGGGGGGAGTGGATACATTCCTGGGTTAGTTAGGAATTTTCATTGTTTTCTCCTTTTGTTTTCTCTTTTTGGCCTTCTTTATGGTATTTTTATTTTTCCCCATCAACAATTTCGAAGTTCCATGATTTGGCGACCATAAAGTGGGGAAAGTAAAAATATCATAACGAAGGATAAAAAGAATTTGTGTATGAGTTTACCATCAATGAGTGATTTTTTTTAGTGAATTGGTTTTATGTCAATGATATAAATGGTTGTATCACTGTGAAACATTTGAGATGATTGATGCCCCTTGTGTGAGTAGTTTTGGGAAAACTGTGTCACTAATATCTCTATACATTTTTCCACCAAACCACAAAGTGTGAATATTTCTTACTTAATATATGGTAAATATATGTTGGGTTAATATTTTTCAGCTTGAAATGATATTTCTATACGTTCGTTCCTTATCCGATCTGTTTCATTACTGTACCAGATTGACCTATGCGTGTGTACCTAATGTCTGACTGTTGTACGCCCTCAAAAAAAATTGTTGTGTCTTGGGCAGTTCAAAAACCACTCATCCTAAACCTTTGATCTTGTTATAACTATTGTAATTAGTGTCGTTAGGAGATCAAACAAGGGTTGAGAGATGAGTGTGAGATTTGTTCCAATTGCAACTTCAAAAAAAAATATAATAAATGAGGGGAGTGATGAAATGTGAAACATATGGGGATATCTAGGTCGGGAGCTTATGGTTTGACTTCTGGGAATGCTTAAATTAGTGGGTCTTGAAATATGATTGCAAAGGATGTAGGATAGGTTCGGTGACAAAATCATTTATGCTAAAAAAATTTAAAATAACATATATTTATTGGATAGCAAGTGGAAAGAATAGCATGGAATGGTTTTCACACACACACATGGAGAGTTAGTGTCATGGTTTACTTCTGAATTACTTTCTCAATTGGGTATCGTGAATCTTTTTGAATTTTTCTATGATATGATTTATGAGACATCTTTTTCTATTTTCACTAGGAAGAACTCCTTGGTGTGGTTCGTGCATTGATCACTTTACTTTAAATAAAATTTCCTCAAATGCTAAATCTTCAGGATGTTGGAAATATATATATATGTGTGTGTGTGTGTGCATCATTTTATTTGGATATGTGACTTTTCCCAGGAGTGAAAATGTTTAGGTGTGGGGGTGTGATCGTACCACGATTCACTGTTTTATTTCACCCTTACACCGCAGTTTTAAACTAGTTTTGTAATGAATATTCCAAATATAATAATAAATTACACTTTATGTTTGAATCAATAAATTAATTTTAATCAATATTATAATGGGAAATGTTACTTGTTTTTATTATTTCAATGTAGGTGGAGGTTATTTGGAGGGCCTTTGATGAAGTGGAAGAAAAATGGGCCAAAATTGCATGAATCCATGAACATATGTCCACTTTTTTTCATAGTAGACGAAATCCGTGTATCCAAATGGGATGAAATTTTGTGGTCTTGTCCAAAATTTAATAGGCTACATTTAATATTAATTAACACAATCCTGATTCGGCTTCTATGGGGCCCATTAAAACTGATCTATTCAAGCCACCGAATTTGGACTAAGTCAAATGCGGTGTTCTGTATTTTATCAATATCTTGAGTTTTAGTTGTCCAAAAGGTGCCAAACTTTCAGTGGAGATAGTCAAGAAGTAGGGATAAAACTTTTCTATTTTCTCCAAATCAATTTAAGTCTGTATGAAGGACGAAACACATGGTGCAAGTGGATTGATGAAATCTGTGTGCCTAAAACCACCTTCCAATTTTCCTATAAAATGGCACATTGGGCTCCCCATTTGCAAGTTCGGTCAAGGAGTGAAGTGCTACCAATTTGGAGTCCTAGAGGAGTCTCACAATCACCTTGGAGGTTCTGGAGTCCCCTATCCTCATAGGGGAATCAAGGATGAAGAAGGAGTTCCACCTGAGCTTCCTCCTCCTCCCGATGTCGAGCTAAAAGTTGGGTGTTCGTTGTGAGGGAGCTACACACATGTCAAGGGAGTTCTGATGCATACACTAGCTACTGGTTTGGAGTAATTTGGGTGTTTAAACATTTTATTCCATGTATCTTGTTTTATTTCAGATTTGAATGCTTGATTTGATGCATGTGAGTGTTATGCTCTTAATTTCTAACCGATCGGTGTGAGGTTTTGAGTGCGTGACTTGTGTTGTTCTGATTGGACATCACAAGAATCCTTTTCATACCCACCTTATTGAGATTTCAATCTACTTTGGAAGCTCTTATTTCATTCATAAGTACTGGACCTTGACAATACGATTGTTACGTCAAGGTTTGGTCATTAAAGCATTGAAATAAAATCTTAGGAATTAATCGGGATTCCAATTAACTCCAACCAAAGAATTACTCTAAACCTAAGATGAATCTATATGATCAATGAACTTGATATGTGTGTAGTGAAATCACATCGACCCTTTTATCTCATATTTTTCAAAATCTACTAGGTCACTCAACTTTTAATCTATTTCAACTAAGTCATTGTTTTAAACTCTTTTCAAAACCACCCCCTCTCTTAGTCATTTTTATTAGAAATACACACTCTAAACCTACCAATGCTCCTTGAGAGACGACCTGGGGTATACCCTATACTATAAATCAACCTTAAAAACATAATCAATTTGGCGTGTCACGACAATGCGGTAAATATGAGATATCAAATCACAGATTCTTGAGGTGATAAGTAAAGATTTATTACTTGGACTAATCCACTAAAATATATCTCATGGAATGTCACACGATCATGGATATACTCAGGGTGTATGCTTTTTATCAGTTCCTCCTACCTGAGGTTGGTAAGATACCTAGCATGAGAACCTCCATACTTTTATTCCCTACTTATGCAAGTTGGCATATGGACTTAGCTAATACGGGGATGGTTGGGTATGTTGTTGATCATGTCATCAGTTAGAGTGCAACCAATATGGGATTTGTCTGCGTATATGACAAGAGAATACATATGCCCCTTGATTGGTTTAGACTGAGGAAATGCATGGTCATGCTTAGTTTTTTCACATATGATGTGTTCAACTACTTGGATAAGTGTCACGTGATGTTCTTATCAGATAGATGAATGACATGTGAGATTCATCCACTTAGCCTTTTTGGAGAATCAAGAAAATAATGTGAGGCCTGTGCTAGATTAACATGTTCCATGTCTAGTGGTCACTCGATGTCAAAGACAAATAGATTGTATATGATACATATAATTTATAAGATATATCTTTTGGTGGACATGTTCATATGGAGATATGAGTATGTTTGATGGAGATCGCACCAGACCCCTTAATAACTTGAGTAACACTGATATTTTGCTAGAGGGCGCTCTTTGCTTACATATAAGAAATAGAGATTTCATAGTTGTTGTCGACACTATTAAGGCCCATAGGGTCACACAATTAGGCCCTTGGATAAGGACGAAATTTTGGATAAAGTGTTCATTCAGAATGAAGAGAGTCTGATGAAAAACTGCACCCAAAAGAGTTTGGATGGATTCACAAAGAGTTGTGGAGTTATGCATGAAGTCCTTATGAGATTTTCGTGCATGTAGGAGATTGTTGAATATGTACATATATATGTGTGTGTGTGTGTGATATTATATGTATAAGTGTATTTTTAATAATATGCATTCGATGCAGGTATTACAATGCATGTATTAAATACATGTGATGATAAATATATGTATACGATATATATGTTTATTTCTCCCAGATAGTTTTTATTATCAATTTGCTATGAATGGATTAAATGACTTGAATATTCATTGGATAAGATTCAATGAATTAATGTCAATAGGAATAAATATGTATTGTTAAGTCCACAAGGCTGAATACCCTGAGAGGGGGGGTGAATCAGGGTATGAGTAATTTAAAATTAAAGCTCTTTCTGATCTTGTTTCGCTGTTAAGCAAAACACTCTTCTCTCTCTCTCATGTTGCACGATATAAACAGAAAGTAAAGCAAGCACAAGACACAACAATTTTACTTGGTTCATCGCTAATGGCTACGTCCAAGGAGCATACGCCGGCAGGTTGTCGGTCGTACCAAATTCCACTAAGCTTCACTAGCTGTGGATTACAACATTTGGGCACAGTCACTCTGTCCCAGACTCACTGCCTTTACAAGGTTTAGGGTCAGTTCACTGTTTTCCCAAGGATCACTCCTTGTTTCTCTCTCTCTGGCTCACTGCCGGTGGAGAGGATCACCTTCTTCCTCTTCCTTTTTTCACTGCTCTGGAAAGGATCCACTCACAATTTATAGACCTGTAGGTCTCTTCATTTGCATGAAAGAATGCATCATCTGTTGTATGTGGATGCTCTGTTGAAGTCCAACTTTCATTCGTAGATGAATCTCTCTTTGCACCGAATGTATCGAGCAAACTTCCAGCTTCCACGCAGCCCGAAAATCAATGCCGGAAGTAAACCTTACTTGGCGCGCAAGTCTATCTCGGCGCGCAAGTCACAACTGGCGCGCTAGTCCACCTCACACACTTGCGCGACACAAGCTTCTTCGACTCCAAACTTGCGCGACACACTTCCTTTTATGCTCAATCCAATACTGGCACACAACTACCAACAATCGTCCTTCTTCAAATCTGGCGCGCAAGTCCCACTTGCGCGACACACCACCATTTGCACAACCACCACACTTGCGCGACAGGAGTTCTGATTTCTCAAAGTGTTGAACTCCGTTAAGAAATGAGGAGGGGTGGTCCAGTATTTATAGGCAATTTGACCACCCTGCGCGATGACGCGCAAGTCAACCCTCGACGCGCAAGTCTCGGCGCGCAGGTCTCTTCCCCTGCAAGTCACTTGCGCGGCCCACTTCCAAACTTGCGCGAACCTCTTTCTTTTGTCATATTTTGAAGTTCTGGTCTTGAAAAACAACAGGCGCACAAGTTTCCAATCCTCCTAGGCACCGACGCGCAAGTCCTTTCTCTTGGCGCGCAAGTCACCAGTGCAACCAACTCAATACTTGCACGACCCTTACCCCTTTGCCATATTTTGATGATCTGATCTTGAAAAATATATGGCGCGCAAGTTTTCAAGCCATCAAGTACACTGCGCGTAAGTCCCTTTGCTAAAAACCACTTTTCTTCATTTGTCGATTTTCAGGCCCAAAAAATTGGCAAACACTGGAAAACGACGCCACCTTGTATCTGTACTTTTTGTACCGCCTCCAGATCATTCATTCTATTGTCGAAGTTCTTGAATCAAACATTGATCGTTAACCACAGCTCTTGAACTTGACATGCCACCATGAAATCCCTTTTGTCAACAAGTCTGTATGTCATAGTTTTGCTTTGTCAACAATCACAACATAGTTGTACACTTTGTCAACAAACACAATCACCTAAAAAATGTTTCAATGATACCTTGAGAGATTTTTGCCCAACATGTATGGATATATAAACATGATCGAGTGAAACACATCATGGATGACTATATAAAGGGATGTGATCCCTCCCATTGAAAGCAATCGAGTGTGAGCAAACCTCTCAGTTCTCTCTTCCTCGCATACTGTTCATCGTCTGAGACGAAAGCGCTAACACCCCTTCAACATTCGGGTATCCTCGCAATACGATCGCAGATCCATTGGTCAGTGTTTCCCCCTCGGAGGTAGGGTGCTTTTGTTCACTGCTTTGTGATATCCATCAATCATTCTCCTTCACTGATGAAGAAGAATACTGTTGTTGTTGGCGTTTTCCAGGTACACTGTTTTACACATTTATTTACATGTTGATTCTTGAAGATAAATCTGTCTATGTTTGGGTTATCTTCCCTTGCATATAAGATATGATGATCATACGAAACTCATCACTACTATCTACCATTTTGTGCGAAATAAACTTGCTTACTAGGAATTTCTTGCTCACAACATCCTCAGTGGTGTACTTTTTCTCTAAGGCATCTCATATATCCTTTGTGGTTGGAAGATGTTGACATGGGTCGAAGAGGTCATCGACAAAAGCGTTGAGTACATGTCCTTGACGCATGAGATCACAGTTTTTCCATTTTTGTATTGTGCGGGAAGCTTGAAGCGTCTCATCTTCAGACGTGGGGGGCTTTGGAGTTGAGAGTACATACACCACTTTGAGTGTTGAAATAAGCGGATGCATTCTCTTTTGTCACCTCTTGAAATAATTGTCATTGAATTGCTCCACCTTCATCATGTTGTTGAGCATCGACATATCCATGTTGATGAACATCTACTTTCAAGATTTCTGGGAATATATCGGTGGGTAATGGATATAACTTTTACTTTGGATGGTAGTAGATGAAGTTTGTCAAGACACGTTACGTTATCACTCTCCCTAAGAGTGGATCCGCCCCAAGCAGATAAACAACACTATGAGTTGCCATCAAATATTCTTTAGAATACAACGACGACTCGATACCCGACACAAGTACTATGTAGAAACTATCCCTTGAAGAAGCTTTGGAAACAAGAGAGTAAATGTCTTCATTGTAACACACCAATAAAATTCATTTGATAGTTGTTTAAATCTCTTAGAGGAATCTCAATTTGCATAAAGTATTTGAATGTTTGAGAATGGTTGAAATTATTTTTTTCATTTAATGACCACTCCATTTTATAATCATGGAAGTGCCAATTCAGATAAGACACTATACCCCTTGTAATCGGGTTGATATCTTTTTTGGAAACACATGTCTACCAAATTTAGCTCCGTTCATTAGATCGCATCCGATTGAACAATTGGAGCAAATAGCACCCATGTGCGGGTGAGCACACATGTCAACTACAACCTATTTTTCACTGAGATTTTAAAAATAACCCTCCCAATTTAAAAACTTAAAACAAAACAATTTAAATATTTTAAAAACATTAAAATCCTATAAACCTGAATCCCAAACGAAGTTTTCACAGTTTTTCTTTGTGAAATATATTTGTAAATAAATCTAGAAAATATATTATTACCCAAGCCCCCGACAAATGTTTGACTGGCAGCAGCGAAAAACACGCAAAAACCACCTGTTAAAAAATATACATTTTTTAACAATAATTAAATTAACTTTTTTTTTTAACATAGGATGGTCCCCCCCGACATTGTTTTATCTGCTATGGAAACGTTAGGGCGAAAGGGTTTCAAAGTGGCAGGCCGCAGTGCTGCTTCAAAGCCTCCCCTCTTGTAGATTAGATTCCCTTGCTCCCACGTAGCCCTCGGCCTCGTGCTCCGGACCAGATCACCCCTCCGGATCTTCAAGTTTCCGCGGCGGACTTGAAAGCGTCGGTTCTCCGCAGCTCCCTCCGTGCCTTCGATTCAATCAGTGCGAGGTTTTGAGGTTGTGCTTGGAATTATATGATATTATTATTATGATTTAGATTTCCGTTCAATGAATTCGTCTTACACTTTAATCTCGTGTCTCGGTTTCTCTTTGTTCTTCCCTTCGGACGATCCTCATGGATTCCCATGGGTTCGTCGCTGCCTCTTATGGTAACTCGGCGTAGCTTGCTATATTTGTTAGGTCATGAAGCCTAAAAAAAGGGAAAGAAAAAGAAATTGTGAGATATCTGCGTTTTCATCTGTGCGGATAATCTGATCTGATTGCTCCGATTAAACCTTTCTGATTCCGGGTGACTACTGGAGAACCTTTTGAAGGAATCGCGTCCGTTTTAAGCATGTAATAACCTACTCTCACACATGCTCCCTCAAGTAGAATCCAGCTGGAGTCAAAACCATCGAATACCACATGATGGATCGGCAAGATTTTTTCTCTTCCTTTTTGCAACTCTTTGCAAAAAGTGAAATGCAAGTCAGCACGGGATGACCTACCGTTCTCAAAGCAGTGGCCTTGTACACTGAATTCTGCACATTTGTTTTTTCATCTTTAGATCTTGTTATTTTGCTTGGTGGATTGGTACAGAAGGAATGCCCATGCCCATGGCCATGTGGTTTGGTTCATGCCAACATGGCTGAGTTTGATTTCACCAATTACGTGAGCTCTTACTGACGTTTGGAATCAAGTCTGATTAAAAGGCTGGTCAAACTTAGGATGCCATTCAATTAATAGAAAAATTCGTCCACCAAATGTACCAGTTCCTATTTACAGTTGATATGTATTCCGTTAGGAAATAGAAACATCAGTTGAGTGACTGATGATTGAGGCTTCCCTTAAGTTAGTTTGATTGATCATTGATCAAGCAATGCCTCTGTTGAACTTCTTGCCTAGCCTTCAATATATATTTTTATTAAACATTAAAAAATTGTTTAAAATGACAGTGGATGTGTTCTGAGTAACCTTTTTGTTACTAGTCCTGTACATGGGCCGGGCCTGTCGAGCATGATCCTATTATTAATCGGGCTTTAAAAACAGGCCTGTTTAATAATCGGTTCAAAAAAATTAGGCCCAGCCCAATATGACCTTTTTATTATCGGGTCAGGCTAATCAGGTAGGACGTGTCCCCTGGCCCCCATGTACAGGTGTATTTGTGACCCACTTTTACTTGCCGCCTTGCCATGTCAAAAAAATTTAATCAGCTATATAGCATGTGGTAATATGTTGGTGGCAACTGAAAATGAAATGACCAATATTTATGATTTGGTAATGTGTTCCTGTAACATAGTTTATCAAATACCTACAAAACATCTCCATTGTCGATATGTATTCAACCTTTGCTTCACAGCCTGCTTACGCTTTTATACGTTTTTCAGCTTCAGTTGTAATTAGTTGTAGTCTGTGTTGTGATCTAACACGTTCTATCGTTTTTGTGCAGAAACAATGATCCGACTTTTTAAAGTAAAGGAAAAACAGAAAGAAGTAGCTGAAAATGCTAGCGGGAATACCCCAGGGAAAAAGAAAACTGCAGGGGAATTGCGCCTTCACAAAGGTCTTCTCTTTATTATCAAGCACGAATATTTTCAGTTTCTTGATGATAGTTTCTATCAGGTTTCGGTGCTAAATCATATTTATTCTATTAAATAAATTAAAATACTTGTTTACTAATTTTGTTAAAGTGGATGGTTGACGGGAAATGCTGTTTGTTGGCATTAACAGAGCAGTAGGGGGGTGGGGGTGGGGGCTGGGCCAGGGGTGTGGCGGGATGAAGAAATTATTTTTCTTTGATTTTGTTTAAACCTTTTCATAGGAATGTTTCTTAAGTCATTTGTCTTTTTATTGTACTTGTAAGTAAACGGCCCACTGCTATTGCTGAGTTGTAATATTTGATATTGGGTGAACGGGTCATAGCAACTGAATACATTCCCATCGTGGTTACAGTGTCCAGTGGAACAATGAATCAGAACGAATTATTTATATCTTTTCAATAACGACCTTAGTGGATGCTGATGTTATTTTTCCATGAAGCTATAGCAACAACTACAATGAAGTCCCAAAAGTATGTGATTGTCTTCCTGGAGGCAAAACAAGAAATTGCTGCCTATTTAATTCAGTTTTTTTAAATCTTTTTAAAACAGTTTTATAGATTTGATCTGCAGAATAAGCTTTAGGAAGAAATAGTGTGAATCATTTCTTTGAAATCCATATTTAAAATAAATTCTAACACATTTTTGCATTAAATTTTGAGTTTGCAATTTTAATAAATTAAGTTGTCATCATTGTTTTGGTTATGTAAAAAATTTGTAAAACATATAAAATATATTCCAGTTTTAGGTTTCCAGGAACAAATTTTTGTTTCCATTTTCTAAAAACAGGTTGTAAACATTTATCTTTTTTTTTTGCTTTTAAAACCGATTCCACATCATTCTTTGATGTGAATGTTCTTACTCTTTATATTCATTTTAGGATCATCTTCACATATTTGTCAGAAAACAAGAAATTTTATCTTGTATGCAAATTCTTTTTGTTAAATTTAATGCGAACTTTGTTTTGATGTGCGTTTTCTTAATCAGAAACAAGATTCCTCCCACTTGTGAATAAAAGTTTCTCTTCTCTAGAGGTGAGAATGGGATTCTCTGTAAGGCATTCCTATAGCAAGACTGTTGACTCGATTCTGAATTTCACATTGTAGGACAGACACCAGTTTCCTATATCCCTCTTAAACATTTTACGAGACCATCAAGTATTTCTTAATTGAAATTGTGATAGTGGATGTCACGGGCTATAACTAGTTATAAATTTATATCTGAGTAGGTGACTAGTAGTAGCAAGAGTTTGATCCCACAAGTCCCGAAAGGCGGCAAGCCTCAAGGTTGGGCGAATTGAGGAGTACTTTTTTTTTCAATTTTAAAACAAATTTTCTCATAAAAGCTTATAAATTGGAGTTTAAAAAGTTTGAAAGTGAAAGGCTTAAAGTCGTGAAAAACTAAAGAGCTAGACTTTATGAAGTTAAAGCACTTAATAGCAGGTGATTGATTCACTGATAGATGAATTTGCTAATTCTCTGAAGCACTGAATCAATTTAACCATCTTACTGTATTGTTTTTTTGATAAAAGATGAAATTCGATAGAGGAGAGAAGAAAGTACGCATTGAGGGGGATGAACCATCCCCCAAAGCAAAAAAAAAAAAAAGATACACAAAAACAAAAAGCACTTAGCTTATACTAATGCAGTACGCCTATCTCTGGATAATTCTGAGAAAGATCCTGAGAAAGCACCTGTTACATAAGCCCAAAGCAAAAAAGATACACAAAAACAAAAAGCAAAAGAAGATACACAAAAACAAAAAGCATTTAGCTTATACTAATGCAATACGCCTATCTCTGGATAATTCTGAGAAAGATCCTGAGAAAGCACCTGTTACATAAGCCCAAAATGAAGTTAAGTGTTCCACCATCTGCCACACTTCTAAAACATCCTTGCAACACCCAGTGAAGATCATTGAGTTTCGCTCCAACCAGACAGACTAGATTGCGGCAGGACTGCATCGTTCCAAATCCTATATGCTTGATTTTCAGAAATGCAGCAACTGTACCAGGGCCCACATAAGACTTTCCTGTGAAAGCAAAGAGACGACTCCAGATCTCCCTGGAAAAGGGACAACACAATAGTAATTGTTGACTGGTCTTTTGACTGGGAGACAAAACACACAAATGCCTGGGGAAATGCACACATTAGGCTGCCACTGCAAAAAATTGTTAGTGTTTCCGTGGTCTAACGTCACTAACCATGCAAACATATGAATTTTGGGAGGAAACTTTGATTTTCAGATACACCTTACTGCGGGAAAATGTCAACAGTAGGTTGACACATAGAAAAGTACTCACAAGTGAAGGAACATGAACTCTCTAGGGTCCAGGACCTCCGGTTCTCCCCATGTGGGAAAAAATCAGCAAGCATAGAAATCTTGTTACTGACCTCACCTACCTCAAGATTGTTGAGGTGCTTGAAGAAATTGAAATTCGAGCACACCATCCCACACTCAACGGGTGCGTTATGTAATTTGGAAATTCTAAACAAGCGAGTGAAAATAGCCAACAAGATATCCCCTAGACACCCATCTTCCCAGAATTGCACCTGAGATCCCAAACCAATTTTAAAACAGGTAATCCCTTTTGCCCCTAGAACCATGCTAGAGAAAATCTTGCATCACCCTTTCCAGCCTAGCAGCCACCTTTTCATGAATCTTTAAAAGAGTCAAGAAATAAAGGGGAATTGAGTACAATCTGCTTGGATTAGCGTGATGTGCCCACCCAAGGAGAAATACTCCCCTTTCCAATCATGGCTTACCATGCATCAACTCTTAATCATGGCTTACCACATGATCCCAAAAAGAAATAGTTTTTGGGTTACCTTCTAAAGGGAGAGGGTCTTGCTCGCCTTAGTCCGAAGCCTTTCAAATGACTTGCTGCAGCGATTGCCTCAACCATCCGACTTAGGAAATCTTCCAACATTGTGAAGTGGAATGGCGAGAGGGGGTATCCCTGTCTGTCTTAAAACCCTAGAGCCAGTAAACCCACCTTTGTGGTTCTCCATTAAAAATGATATGAGCCCGTAGATAAACATCCCATAATCCATCGACACTAGTGTTCACCCGAAGCCTTTCATCTCCATTACCTTTTTCGGAAACTCGCCAACCTATCACATGCTTTCTCAAAATCCGATTTTAGAATCACTCTACTTGTTCCTGAGTGGCTGTCATCATCGACCACCTCATCAGTGACCAAAACGATGTCCATGATCTATACGCCCCCCCACGAGTGCTCTGACTCTGTGACCATGCTAGATGGTTTTAACTTGACGGGGTGATTCTTCTTTGTGTCCAATGCAAAAAAAAAAGTGGAATTCATACTGCTGACCATGACTCCATTTCTTCACAATTCTGCCAACACTCATACGACCATCATTAATTAGACCCAAACGGTCCTGAAAAAACCCCATCATGAAACCATTTGGGTCGAGTGACTTGTCTTGATCTCTCTAAAAGACTACCTTTTTAACCTTCTGAGCTTTGAACTGTCATTCCAACCACTCAGTTTTTGCTATATGGATAGGCTGCCAGTTCAAGCCCTCAATAAATGGCCTAGTTGAGGAATCTTCAGTGAAAAGATTGATGAAATGCACTAAAAAAGCCTATGAGAGATTCCTTCTTTTCCCTAGATGGTTACACCACTATCATCTTCAACCTCCTTTATCTCTATTTTCCTACACTCCAAGGCTGCTCGGAAAAACTTGATGTTCCCATCCCTTTCTTTTGGAAACTTCCATTTCATCTTTTGTCGCTAACTGCGTGCCTCCATCATGATAATCTTTTCATGATTGTTAGGACTCTGGGCACGAGTGAGAGGAAAGTAAGAAAAAAATGCCATATACATCGTGTCGGAATTAACATAACAGAAATCTGCTAGAGAATTACAGTAGAAGATGATGTGGTAGGGGACGAAGCACTCCACGAAAGACCACTTTCTGGAGCTAGCCGAGACCTCCCGAGGTCGTGACCCCCAACCAACCAAGCTGAACATGCAAATCAATATTCGTAAAATCCCTGTTCCAGCCGTCGGACCCCTATACTCATGCCCACACAACTGATAGCCCCACCAGAAACCCTACATGCCTAACATTTCCTTCCACCTCAAAAACCACCTTGACCTTTAGTGAAAATCCGGAAACCGCCGATAGAAACCACTACATGAAAGATTGCACGTGCTTCAGATAGTTTCTTCCTCATCAAGTAAATCTTTGCTTTTGCCATCACCAGCAACATCATCACCACCCTTCCTTGGAGCCACTGGTATGTCCATTGCAAGTGGCATAAGTGGCAATGGGGTAACGATCGCACACTTTTTCTTCTTTTCATACCAAAATCTCCATGGATGATCTTGTTAAAGACAAGCAGAGTGCAATCATCAGATTCCTTGTTTGATATTTTCGAGTTAAATGAATGGATGTGCTAGACAACTTTTTCACCATTATGGATCTTCATGAACAATTTTTTCCCGCTTATACGGTGTCAATGAAGTCTCCCCATCATCAGGCAAAGTCCAGGCACAAGGATTGCTTGGAGTATGCCAGGGTCTATGACATTTATGCTGCAATTTGACACATCCTCCGAAGTAAAATTGATAGGGACCTAGGGGTATGTGTGTCTTTATGGGGAGGATATTGTTAGAGGGGAGAGAATATTGTTAGAATATTGTTAGAATATTGTTAGGATCACGTGGTGGGGGGGATCTGTTATAAATACTAGCAGGGGGTGAGAGGCAGGCATGAAGGGATTAGTTTGTTCGACTTTTAGCTTGGAATTGGCAATAGCTTGGGCGAGAGCTTCCTGGGGGCTCTAAAGTGCCTTCTTCTCCTTCCTCTGTATTTCCGCTATAACCATTTTCTTACATTTCTCTATATACAAAGAAGTCGGTCCCTGATTACTTATCATTTGGCACGACCTGCTGCCGGCTCGCCTCACATCTGAGGTGGTGCACACTGCCATCCTTCTTCACCACCCGTTCGAACGCGCGCACAACAATTGTTTTTCTCGGATGACCGATTGGATGATTTCTCACTTGCACTAGGTGTGCTCTGCCAACTCAAGTCCAGACAAGTGGCGTCCTGCCATTCTTCTTCACCACCTCTGTTAGTGGAGTCGCGCGCTGCCGTTCTTCTTCCCTCCCAGACCCGCAGCGCCACACATTGCCACTTCTTCTTGATCAAACAAAGGCACACAAAATTGGAAGTTCGCTCGGACGAAGCACACACTACCACATCGCGTTCCAAGACGGGGTGCTTAGTTGGTTCGCGTTAGACGACTTTTGCACACTGCCAGATTTTTTCCTCAGCTCTCTGCGTGGACATCCCCCAACAATTCCTATGACGATGGGGACGGGGCTCCATGCTCGCTGTGAAGGAATCACGCAATGCGTGAGATGCTTTGAAGCTAAAATGGACCAACGCCTCGATCGCCTGGTATCGACATCAACCGGCTTGGCCTCGATAGTAGGTGCTTTCAAGCAAGACATGTTGGATTTGGCGGATCTTTGACAATCCATGGCCAGTCCGCTCCGGCGGTTGGAGAAGCAACTGCTGCTGGATGGCGCGCATCCAACGGGGGACAGGGGAGTCAACTATTCGTTCAGGTGGGGTCGCCATCAACGGATTGGCAGCGGAGCCTGCGGCTGGGTCGACGCATGGCCCAATTGGTATAGCTGGCAACCTACTAGTGGCGCACCGCGTTGAGCTTCCAGTCTTTGGTGGCACAGATCCACTGGGCTGGATCACGCGAGTTGAGATGTATTTTTGAATTCAACAGACCACTGGGGCTACGAAACTGGCGCTCACATAGGTTAGTTATGGACGACGTGGCTATTCATTGATTTACAGTTCTCGTTGAAGTGCATCCAAATTTAACGTGACCAGTTTTCAAAGCGGAGCTGATGGAACATTTCAGTGGATTGGAAGAACTCGCAGCTCTTTAGCAAAAGGGATATGTTCCGGAGTATTTTGAATAATTTGAATGTTTGGCGTCGTTGCTTCCATGCCAACTTGACCCACAATACGTTGGATATTTCTCGCATTGCTTGTAAGAAGATATTTGCAATTGGGTCCGCATCCGCAACCCAGAGACTCGACTACAAGCGATGCAGTTAGCTCTCCATGTTGAGCTTGGTGTCCTGGGTGGTGTGGGCACTATGTTCCTTGACAATGAGTCATGAAATGTTAGCAAGGTGCGGGAAGCCGAACCATGGCAAACACCAGACCACATTTGGGGACGCACCATGGCAATGAGTCACGAAATGTTAGTAAGATGCGGGAAGCCGAACCATGGCAATCACCAGACCTTTTGGGGACACACCGACAGAACAGAACCACCTCTCCTCACGGGACGCCAGCTGCGATTGGACTTTGATAGGACACTCTAATTCAACCAACCCCTGGCGGGTGCAGTGTTCGACACTAAGCGACTCAAGAATGGGAGGATAGATGAAGCGGGGGCATATGTTTTTTATGTGGGCTGCCCTATAACCCCATGCACTGGTGTGCAGATCCAATGTTGAGGGTGCTGCTGTTGGGTGAAGATGATGATGGGTGACGGAGATGAAGGAGCTGAATGGGGCAAGGAAGCAGTCCAAGACCAAGTGGGCCCTGTTCCCTTCATTCAGTCTTGTGGATAAGACTATTTTCAAGGGTCGGCCAGTGATAAGACCCAGGGGTATGTGTGTCTTTATGGGGAGGATATTGTTAGAGGGGAGAGAATATTGTTGGAGATGTTAGGACCACATGGAGGGGGGGGGGGATCTGTTGTAAACAGAAGCAGGGGTGGTGAGGGGCGGGCAGGAAGGGATTAGTTTGTTCGACTTTTAGCTTGGAATCTGCAGCAGCTTGGGCGAGAGCTTCCTGGGGACTCTCGCGTGCCTTCTTCTCCTACCTCTTAATTTTCGCTGTAGCCATTTCCATGCATTTCTCTATATACAAATAAGTTTGTCCTCTGGTACCTATCAAAAACCAGCTCAGATTAGCTCCCTCTGAAGCTGTTGTTGAAACGAAGTAACGAGAACAAAACGTTGCTTCCTGCCTGCTTTCTTTAGCTTTCGTTCTACAATCGTTGGCTGATCACTATAGCCACCATAGAAGGAAGCAAGCTCGGCCGTGGCACCTGCAGCTTTCTGCTTTTCACCTGGAAACATGGGGAGGGTGAATGGGTCTTTGTAGTTAGAGGTGCACAGGCCAGAGTGAGGGCCGGGCAGAGGCCGTCAATCAGGGTGGAAAAGAACAACATCTTGCCGGTTGGAGGCTGAACTGGCAGTGCACCCATAACTGGTAAATGCTCGACATATTCAGCTCTGAAGCTGTTGATGAAACGAAGTAACGAGAACAAAACGTTGCCGGTTAGAGGCTGAACTGGCAGTGCACCCATAACTGGTAAATGCTCGACATATTCAGCTTCTGAAGCTGTTGATGAAACGAAGTAACGAGAACAAAACGTTGCTTCCTGCCTGCTTTCTTTAGCTTTCGTTCTACAATCGTTAGCTGATCACTATAGCCACCATAGAAGGAAGCAAGCTCGGCCGTGGCACCTGCAGCTTTCTGCTTTTCACCTGGAAACATGGCGAGGGTGAATGGGTCTTTGTAGTTAGAGGTGCGCAGGCCAGAGTGAGGGCCGGGCAGAGGCCGCTAAGCAGGGTGGAAAAGAACAACATCTTGCCGGTTGGAGGCTGAACTGGCAGTGCACCCATAACTGGTAAATGCTCGACATATTCAGCCTGTTGAGAGATTTTAGCCCTCCCTGTGATGTTGCCCGAACTTGTAAAGGAGGAATACTCTCAGGTACACCACCCTAGCACTACTACAGAAAAATAAGCCACTCTGCAACCTGTTGCTCTGCGACCTGTTGCTCCGTGATTTGCTGCTCCATGGCATTCTGACTTGTAGGCTTCCATTTAATAGGAAAGACAATGGAATCACATTCAGTAATTTGAATACCTCATTCCTTGGGATTATTAGCACCCGTCCAAAAGCTTCCGGCTATCTGCGCAACCACTATAGAGGCCACTAATTCAGCAACTGATACATCTTCTCCTGCCAATCCTTCGGCCTCCAACCGTGTCTCCACTCCCTCTAGATGTCTATACCAGTACCACATTTGACTCCTGAATTCCAAACCCTCCTGCAGAACTGTTGGGAGAGTCCTCCGCATGCTTCGTCCTGCTGCCAGCAGAATGCCCTGTAGAGGGACCGCCTCTCCTCCTAGCCTGCTCCAGCAAGACTCTTTTCTGAGAAAATGGCAAGTAAATGGGAAAAATTCCTTTTTCAGCACACTTCCCATGCCACCATAGCACCAGTCCAAAAGCTTCCGGCTATCTGAGCAGCCACTATAGAGGCCACTAATTCAGCAACTGATACATCTTCTCCCGCCAATCCTACTGTCTCCAAACGAGCCTCCACTCCTTGATGTCTATACTAGTACCACGTTTGGCTCCTGAATTACTAACCCTACCGCAGAACAGTTGGGAGAGTCCTCCGCCCTGGAGAGGGATCACCTCTCCTCCCAGTCTGCTCTAGCGAGGAGAAAATGGCAAGTAAATAGGAAAATTCCCTTGATCATCACACTTCCCATGCCACCATAAATTCTAACTTTGTACTGAGGATTCTTCGTTCTTGGTTTTCGCATAGCAAGTTCTTTAGCTGCTTCACACAGGGATAAGCTTTGACAGTTCCATCTCCAGTTACAGAAACATTATGCCTGCTCTTTCTCAGGTCAAATGGAGCATGCTGCACCCCGGTCAACAATGTTTCTATGTTTCCCCCAACCTTGAGCTGGTACAGTGAGGTGGTGCTGCCATGTTCATAAATTCTCTACAAGTGCTGCATGTATTAAACATAGATCCTGTAGGTAATCCACTCATCCTTGGCTTCAGCTGCTCCCACGTTGAACCTGGACTAGCACTCAACCACGTCAAAAACCAAATCAAAACCGTGTTCTTCATAGAAATTTATGTTAAGGGTTTCATAACTTACGCCGTTCGGCTGAATAAGAAATAAGTGTGTCCGGCTTTGTGACTCATCCAAAGGGATCCTCTCCTGAGAACCAAGGCAGCTCAACTTTCTTTGACACGATCTTTAGTCCTTCAGCCATAGCATTTCTCAGATTTAGCTTCCATTTCTTTTGCTGTCATCCTCCGCATTGTTGCCTCAACTACCGCATATAAACGCGGCAACTACTTTACTCTGTTTTTCAGAAACGAAATTGTGTTCCTTTTGCAGCCATATTTGTCAAATAGCGGGGTAGCTGCTGCGCGGTGCGGCGACCCACCGCGTCTATTGGTTGGATCGCGCGCGGAACATGATTGCGCCGTCTCTTCTGCGACCGTGGATGTCGCGGATCCGTCGCGATCCCGACGTGAGTGTCCGACCGCGCCTCGTTTTGGTGCCAAAAGAAGTCTTTCTTTTGCCATGTAACTCGTCCAAGCCCCCTCGTCCCTGGTTCCTGTTTGTGCGCATGCGCCGCCGCCGCCGTCCCTACGACCCCTCGATGCCGACGATGACCCCCCCCCCCCCCGCATCCTGTTTGCTAGTATGCGCCATCGCCGCCGTGACCCCTTGATGCAAACGACAACCCCCCTCCCCTCCACATCCTGTTTGCTCGCCTGCGCTGCCACCGTCTCAGTGATGATCCCCACCCCAATCAGACCTTCCCTCCGACCCTGCATCCTTTATCTGCTGCACCCATGGTTTGGTGCGCCACTACCACTCCATTTTTTTGATTTTGTTTTTTGTTTTTTTATTTTATGTGTTAGTTAAAATTTTCCATTTGAAGCCCATTTTAAGTTATTATTTCTTTTATTATTATATATGCATTATTTTTATTCTGTTTTATATTTTATTTATCATATTTTAATTTTTCAGCATATATATATGTTTAGAATTATATAATTTAAATTATATTAATTGGACCGTGTTGCTGCGACGCGATCCACGTCGCTCCTATCCTACTATAGGACCCCGCCGTGTCACGCTGCGATCCAAGATTGACTACTATGCTTGCAGCTCGAGCCCCTGGAACTCCTTTGTAGTTTGCTTCTCAAAATCATACCTCTCTTGAATCGACCAACATGTTTCCAAACTTCTTGCCTCTATTACCGCATGCATCAAATGTCTGGAACGTGCTGGTCGACCTGCACGATCAACGAGAGCCTTCTTTTGTTCTTGCAGGGTGAGCCGCCTCTTGATCTCCGCCTGTCTCCTAATGAAGTCTGACGAGGCGTCTCGACCGTTCGTTCTTGTGCCTTGTAGTTCATACTCCACCATACCTACTCCAAACTCTATACTAGACAACTTCCACCAAAGATCCTGACCTCTTGTCAACCTCTCAACGACTGTCCTCTCCACGATTGTTTGTTCCCCAGTGGAGTCGCCAAATGTTAGGACCACCTCTGCCCCCTGCGCACCGACCCCTCGATGTCGACGACCACCTCTGCTCCTTGCGCATCGACCCCTCGACGTTGGCCTCGCCGCACCAACCCCTCGCCACTTGTCCCTCCCATTTTTTTTTTTAATTTTATGTGTTCGAAATTTTACATTCAGCCGCCATTTTTAAAATTTTCTTTCTTTTATTATTATATATGCATTATTTTAATTATGTTTTATCTTTTATTTATCATATTTTAATTTTTCAGCAAATATATGTATAGAATTATATAATTTAAATAATATTAAATGGCCCGCGATTGGGTAAAAAAGCGGCGGGGACGCGGGCCGCAATCCCAGTATGGGACCCCACCGCGTCATGCCGCGCCGCTGTCTGAGATTGACAACTATGACTTCAAGTCACCCACATTGAATGTTGGAAAGATCTCCCATCCTTATGAAAGTTACACATGTTGCAGGATTTTACAAGTGACGATGTCCTTTGGTTTTAGCTTGTTGTAGGTGCTGACTGGGAACCGTTCCTTCCGGATGTGAAATTAGATCCCCATCTCCGAAAACAGCTCGCCTTCGCTTCCTACCTGCTGCTGCTTTGTACCATGCATTCAAGCCTTCAATTTTACTAACCCACTTCAGTTTTCATATTGACACAACTATTGTGAGTGTGTAAAAAGTTACTTAAAACCTGAGGTTATTATATATAGTATAGTGAAAACCGAGATTCTTCACCACTCAATCCTGCGTATTCCATCGTATATAAGCAGAATTAAGTGGTGGGAGAATAATGGTTATCAACCCAAGCAATAGACAATTTCCAAGAACAATACACTGAACACAATCACATTCAAAATGACTCCAATTGGGTTAAGTTGCTCCCAAGTAATTCAAAAGCAATTCACTCTCTTCTACATATGTATCAGCAATCGCTAGATTCTTCACCACTCAATCCTGCGTATTTCATCGTACATAAGCAGAATTAATTGGACTTCAGATTTAGAGAACTTGAAAACGGTTTAAACAAATGAGATTTATCAAAGTTATGAAAGATGATTGGTTCAAGGGTTGGATTCTCAATTATAATGCTTAAAAATGGTTCAGTCTTATTATTAATTGATAAATGAAAGAATCCACAATGACTTCAAATGATTCCAATTGGGTTAAGTTGCTCCCAAGTAATTCAGAAGCAATTCACTCTCTTCTACATATGTATCAGCAATCGCTAGATTCTTCACCACTCAATCCTGCGTATTCCATCGCATATAAGCAGAATTAAGTGGTGGGAGAATAATGGTTATCAACCCAAGCAATAGACAATTTCCAAGAACAATACACTGAACACAATCACATTCAAAATGACTCCAATTGGGTTAAGTTGCTCCCAAGTAATTCAAAAGCAATTCACTCTCTTCTACATATGTATCAGCAAGCGCTAGATTCTTCACCACTCAATCCTGCGTATTTCATCGTACATAAGCAGAATTAATTGGATTTCAGATTTAGAGAACTTGAAAACGGTTTAAACAAATGAGATTTATCAAAGTTATGAAAGATGATTGGTTCAAGGGTTGGATTCTCAATTATAATGCTTAAAAATGGTTCAGTCTTATTATTAATTGATAAATGAAAGAATCCACAATGACTTCAAATGACTCCAATTGGGTTAAATTGCTCCTAAGTCATTCAGAAGCAATTCACTCTCTTCTACATATGTATCAGCAATCACTAGATTCTTCACCACTCAATCCTGCGTATTCCATCGCATATAAGCAGAATTAAGTTGTGGGAGAATAATGGTTATCAACCCAAGCAGGATTGACAATTCCCAAGAATAATACACTGAACACAATCACATTCAAAATAAAACCCATTGAATGCTGAAATCAATCACCAGAAGAATAGTTTTTTTCATTGAAGCTCGACTCAAGCATCACAAAGGTCCGCCTTCCCCTTGTCCTAATCGCCTAAAGATTTTACCCGTCCACGTGAAAGGTAACAAGCAGCGAGAAAGGAAAAAGCGGAAATTGCAGAAGGTAACGACCTTCATGAAAATTTCTCCTCTTTGAATATCCCTTTTAGATTTTAGGCCTCCTACAAATTTGTATCTTTGGATTCTTTCCTCTCAGTATCGGTTAACAGTTGGCCTTGTGGGTTTCATTCTTCTCTGATTTGACGATTTTCCCTAAGTTCTCTTTGCATGTACAGGCTCCACGTAGCATTCAAATGATCTTCTCTGTTAGTATTTTAAAATATCCTCCCCCCTTGGCATGCCTTTCTCTGGATTTTGTAAAGGACAGGACCCCTACGTATCATATGCTGTGCCGAACTAACCTTTACGAATCAGAAAAATTATTCTTACGTATTTTAGGGAAGCTCGAAAAGATTCTTATGTATCAGCATTTGATAGGAATACTTGGCTGGAGGGATACTGCTGTGCGAAGAGGGGCTGGGTTTTGTTTAGTAATGGTAGGAATAGTTATTAGTAGTTTTAGTAATGCCATAGGCAGTATTGTAAATAGAATTAGTTGTTTGATGGCATACTATTTGTTATGGAAAGCGGGGGGATATAAAATGGGGGCAGCTGGGAGTGGTTGGGGGGACTCATGAAATTGATCAGGAAATTCCAGTTTAGTTGGAGGGTTAGGCCTCGACCTCTTGGGAGCAGCGCCTCTAAAGGAGACTTTGTTGCGGAAACGCCAGGAGTTGCAGCGACAGAAACGACGAAAAATAGGAGTAAAAGGGAAAAAAAAAGAACAAGGGCACAAAGATTTACGTGGTTCGGGAATAATCCCTACGTCCACGGAGAGACATAATATCCACTACAATTCAGGAGTACAATTACAGAGTTTTTTCAGTAACAAACCCTAGTCCGAAAATGGGCTACAAATGAAGAGGAAGACGATCACTATTCCACCAACCGCACAAGAAGTTTGCGTCGCTACAGTGAAAGGCGGCCACCCAAGTCAAAAGTGCTACAGTGGCTGCCGGCTGGAAGTCCAAAAGATTACAATATAGTTGACTCCGAAGTTTGCATCGCTACAGTGCCTGTCGGTGTTGGTGGGTCAGCTCTGCTATAGTGGTCAGAGATGCTACAGTACCAAAAAATTGGGCGTGAACCTTCGACCCTCTGACCCCCGGAGCAGGGCGCGTTGCCCCATACAACCCCCAACGAGCTCGCCGCGGAGCTCGACCCGCGACAATTGCGGGCCACAAGCATTTAACCCAACCGGATTGGGCTACACCAATCCAACAATCTCCCACTTGAAGCCTGATCCACTACACTGCTATGCTTTGATGCAATTGACAAAGACAACTTAATCTGAGTTCTTCCTCTTCTTCACTTACCAGTGACGTGCTTTCCATTCACAGCTTCAATTTCAACCTGACGATTCATGAAATACAAACTGTTTTCCTGTTGTGCTCTCGACATGTTCTTCGTTATTCTGCCTCTCATCCTCTGTTCATCAGTGGAGACCAGCAGAGGCACAACGGTGCCTCAACTTCTGTATCACCATAGGTTTTGTCAAATGTTTGCCGGATTGTTGGTTCCACAAATCTTCTGCAATGTCGACAACCAATCCTGTATCAAACCTTTGAAATGGTATTTTAACTGAATGTGCTTCGTCCGGGCATGAAACATTGGGTTCTTTGCAAGATGTATAACACTCTGACTGTCACAGTGCAATGCATTCTTCTCTTGCTTTCTTCCCAATTCATCCAAGAAGTTCTTCAGTCAAACCATCTCTTTCCAGTTTCTGTTACAACAATGTATTCTGACTCTGTGGTGGATAAAGCCACCACCTTCTGCAATTGTGATATCCAACTTACCGCAGTTCCTCCACAGGTAAATACATAACCCGTGGTACTCCTGCTGTCGACTTCACCTCCAATGTCAGCATCCACATACCCTTGCAATGAATTTTCTTTCCCAAAGCACAGGGATGCCTCCTTACTGCCCTTTAAATACCTCAGTATCCACTTCACAGCTTCTCAATGTTGCTTTCCAGGGTTAGCCACTCCCACTGCATGAGCGATGTCAGGTCGAGTACAGGCCATGGCATACATCAAGCTTCCAACAACTGATGCGTATGGAACTTTTGCCATGTACTCAACCTCTTTTGCTGTCTTCGGTGGTTGCTCCTTTGATAGTTTGAAATGGCTCGTCAGGGGAATAGAGACTGCCTTTGCTTCCAGCATACTGAATCTTCTCAAACACTTTCCAATGTAATCAGCCCGTGATAACATCAACGTTCCAGCTATGCGGTTTCTCTTGATCTTCATTCCCAGAATCTTGCCAGCTTCTCCAAGATCTTTCATTTCAAACTCCTCAGCCAACTGCTCGTGCAGCTCATTAATCCTCTGCATACATGATCCTGCAATGAGCATGTCATCCATATACAGAAGTAATATAATATATTCATCACTAAAGGATTTTATGTAGCAACATTGATCCATGCCACATCGTTTGTATGCATTTTTAGTCATGAATGCATCCAACTTTTTGTTCCACTGTCTGGGCCTACTTCAACCCATACAAGCTCTTCTGGAGTTTGCACACCAGGTCTTTCTTCCCAGACTCTACATATCTCTCGGGCTGCTGCATGTATATGTGCTCCCTCAGATCTCCATGAAGGAAAACAGTCTTGACATCAAGCTGCTCAAGGTGCAAGTCTTTTGACGCCACAATGCTGAGAATCACCCGGATGGTGGTAAACTTCACTACAGGTGAAAAAATTTCAGTGAAGTCCACACCTTCTGTTGAAAACTTTTCACTACCAGTCTTGCCTTGTACCTCCTCTTTCCATCTTGTTCTTCCTTGACCCGATAGACCCACTTGTTCTGCAATGCTTTCTTTCCTGTTGGGAGAGGTGTCAGCTCCCAAGTGTTGTTATCACGCAATGAGGAAATCTCCTCCTTCATAGTCAGCTCTCACTTGCTCGACTCCTTCAGCTGCATTGCCTCTTCAAAGCATTCTGGTTCTCCACCGTCAATCAATAACAGATAATGCAAGGATGATGAATACCTTTGCACATGCCTTCTCATCCTTGTGATGTCTCATGCTCAGATACACCTTCAAGCTCCACTTGCTCTTTGCGCTCCAATTCAATGTTCCCATTTTCATCTTCAGCTACATGACGATCTTTGTACACGACACCTTCATTGAATACCACATTCTGGCTCCTGATGACCATCTTCTTGAGATCATCCCAAAAGGGTAACCAAACTCGTTGGCACCATAGCCAATAAAGAAATATGGCTTGGACTTAGCATCAAGCTTGTCCCTTGAGTTAGCATCAATGTGTACATAAGCCAAATTGCCAAAAACTCGTAAATGTGAGAGTTTTACCTTCTTGCTAGTCCAAAGCTCCTCAGGTAGACGTTCTCCCATTGGCACAAATGGACTTCTGTTGATCAGATATGCTGCCATGTTCACTGCATCAACCCAGAAAGTCTTGGGCAATCCCGAGTGCAACCTCATACTCCTGACACGTTCATTCAACATCCTATTCATCCTCTCTGCCACACCATTTTGTTGTGGTGTACCTGGAATGGTCCTCTCCCACCGAATTCCATCATCAGAACAAAATTTTATGAACTCCTGACTGCCATACTCTCCACCGTTGTCAGACTCAAACATTTTAGCTTTGATCCCGACTCATTCTTCACTATGACCTTCCACTTCTGAAACATCTTGAACACATCATATTTCCTTTTCAGAAGGTAAACCCATACCTTCCTTGTTGAGTCGTCGATGAATGTCACATAGTATTGTGATCCTCCAAGGGAATGTACTGGTGCAGGCCCCCAAACATATGTGTGCACCAGGTCCAACTTTCTAGCCTTTTGTGCTCTGCCTCCTTTTGTAAAAGACACCTTCTGCTTTCCGAAGATACAATCTTCACATATGCCAGCTTCTACCGACTTCAGCTCTGGTAGCATCCCTTTTGTTGCCAGCACTTTCATCCCCTTCTTACTCATGTGGCCTAGCCTGTTGTGCCACAGTTGACCTCTTACAGCTTTGAGTGATGCAAGTTTCTGTCACGTTGTATAGGGGGTACCATTCTTTGCTCTCCGAGCTATAACCATATCTCCTTTGGTGATCTTTCATGCACCACCAGTGAACGTGGTACTCAACCCTGCATCGTCAAGTTGTCCGACAGAAATATGATTTTTTCTTAAGCCATGGATATACCTCACGTTTTCTAGAACCAACAAACTCCCACTGTCGGTCTTGATCCGTGTATCTTCTTTCCTCACAATCTGCAAGGGCTCATCATCAGCAAGATGTACCTTATTGAAATTTCCAGAAACATAATTTTCCAGGAAACCCTTCTCCGATGTAGAATGGAAAGACGCCCCTAAGTTTAAAATCCAAGACTCCATTGGGCTGTCCACGCTCAACAGCAGCACGTCATCAGTTCCTTCAACCGTTGTGTTTGCTCCACTGGTTTCAAGTCCTTTCCGTTTTTCTCTGCACTCCTTGACATGTTCTTTCTTCCCGCAAGTCCAGCAGGTAAGACCAGCCCCCCTTTGCCTTGTCTTGGCTTTTCCCTCTTGACCTTGATCGCCCTCTACAATTGTCTCGTTGTGGGTACCTTCTTCTTCCTTCAACGTTCAAAGCAGAACTAGAGAATCTGCCTGATTCTCTTCTTCGCACATCCTCACTAAGGATTAGGTCCCGTATATCTTTCAGAACCAGTTTGGTATTCCCTGAGGTACTGCTCACAGCTGTTACAGTTGCTTCCCAACTGTCAGGTAAAGAGGACAATAAGACCAGTGCACATACCTGATCACCAAGATCAATTTTCACCGATGTCAGCTGACTTATGATGGTGTTGAATTCGTTGATGTGGTCTGCAACAATTCTTCCTTCATCCATTTTCAGGTTGAACAATCGTTGCATCAAGTGCACCTTGTTTGCCGCAAAAGGCTTCTTGTACATATTCGCGAGAGCTTTCATCATATCCACCGTCGTCTTCTTGTCTCTGATGTTGAACGCCACGTTTTTTGCCAACGTAAGGCGCACATCGCCTAGAATCTGCCAATCCAGCAGCTCCTACGCCGACTGCTCCATGTCCGTTGGCTTTAGTCCTAGAAGCGGTAAGTGCATCTTTTTTTGATAAAGATAATCCTCGATATGCATCATCCAGAAACTGAAGTCAGTTCCATCGAAGCGACCGATCTTCCCTTTGCCTTCGTCCATAGCCATCGTTGGAGAAATCTGAACTCAACCTCTGATACCAGTTGTTGCGGAAACGTCGAGAACTACAACGACAAAAACGACGAAAAACAGAAGAGTAAAAGGGAAAAAAGAACAAGGACACAAAGATTTCCGTGGTTCGAGAATAATCCCTACGTCCATGGTGAGACAAAATATCCACTATAATTCGGGAGCACAATTACAGAGTTTTTTTTCCAGTAACAAACCCTAGCCCGAAAATGGGCTACATATGGAGAGGAAGACGATCACTGTTCCACCAACCGCACAAGAAGTCCGCGTCGCTACAGTGAAAGACACCCAAGTCAAAAGTGCTACAGTGGATGCCAGCTGGAAGTCCAAAAGGATGCTGGCCACAAGCATTCGGCCCAACTGGATCAGGCTACACCAATCCAACAGACTTCCCATCTTCCATTTCTCTCCTTTTTTTGTTGTAATAGTATAACAAATTTCTAGATAATGTATATTGTAGACGGTGAATTCCCCTTACCTCAATGTGAGGTGGGGATACTCTTTTATAGATGAGTAAATCTAATTACAAGGCGGGTAAGTCCGATGTGGGACTTAGAAATACCCATTTAAGGTTAAATGGGGTCCAACACTCCCCCTCAAGCTGGACATGCCCAGATTGGATAGAGTCCCACAAAGAAAAACAAAGAGGACAAGACACATGACCATCTCAGACTCCCCCTCAAGCTGGGCCATGGAGGTTGTGAATACCCAGCCTGGTAGTGAGAGACTCAAGGCGAGCTCCTGGGAGACCTTTGGTGAAGAGATCGACAAACTGATCGGCCGTCGGGATATGACCGAAACCGATATGGTGCTGCTCCAGATGGTGGCGGAGAAAGTGACAGTCCACCTCGATATGCTTCGTCCGTTCATGGAAGACGGGATTCGAGACAATCTTCGTGGCGGCCTGATTGTCACACCAGATATGAGCAGGAGTCGATGCGGGGAAACCGAGCTCATGGAGGAGATGACGAAGCCAGAGGATCTCAGTAGTGACGATGACCATGGCTCGATACTCGGCCTCGACACTCGACCGGGAGACAACAGTCTGCTTCTTGCTGCGCCAAGAGATGAGATTGCCGGCGAAGAACACGGCGAAACCCGAAGTAGACTTGCGGGTAGCGAGGCAGCCGACATAGTTCGCATCACAGAATGCCTCAACATCCATGTGAGCATGATGTGAGTACTGAAGGCCACATGCAGAGTCTTTCTTGATGTATTTGGCAATGCGAAGGACACCATTCCATTGAGATCTGGGATGCTCCATGAACTGGCTGACTTTGCCAACGGCACAGGCAATGTCGGGACGCGTCATGGTGAGGTAGTTGAGTTTACCGACCAGGCGTCGATAGCTCTCGGGATGAGGAAATGGTTCCGAGTCGGAATGAAGGGAGCGTTCCCCAGGCTCAAGTGGAGTGTCCACAAGTGGAGTGTCCACGGCGGTGGCGGTGCTCAACCCGGCATCCTGCAAGATATCAAGAGCATACTTGCGCTGGCAAAGTGAGATCGTGTCCGCGGTCCGGGAGACCTCGATGCCAAGGAAGTAAGTGAGGGGACCAAGATCCTTGGTGTGAAAGTGCTGGTGAAGATGCGCCTTGAGGCTGGCGATGCCTCTGGAGTCGCTCCCTGTGATGATGATGTCATCAACATAAACCACAAGCAGGATACAGCCGTGCGCCGTCGTACGGAAGAAGATTGTGTGATCTTTCATACTCCGAGAGAGGCCAAAGGCTGTGACGACCGTGCTGAAGCGGCCAAACCAAGCCCGATGAGACTGCTTGAGGCTATAGAGGGAGCGACGGAGACAACAGACATGCCGGTCAGCACCAGAGGCAGAAAAACCAGGAGGCTGCTGCAGGTAGACTTCTTCATCAAGAAAGCCATGGAGAAAAGCATTTTTAACATCCAGTTGATGAAGCGACCAATGATGATGAGTAGCTAGCGAGAGGAAAAGGCGGACAGAGGCCTTCTTAGCGACTGGAGAGAAGGTCTCAAAGTAGTCGATGCCATATGTCTGAGCAAATCCCTTGGCGACAAGCCGGGCTTTGAGGCGGCAAAGAGAGCCATCGGGATGTAGACGGATCGTGAATATCCATTTACAGCTGACCGCCTGTTTGCCCGCCGGAAGTGGAACAAGATCCCACGTATGGTTGTCATCCAGAGCCTGCAATTCATCCCTCATGACGGTTAGCCACCCGGGGTGAGATTTTGCTTCACCAACTGTCCGAGGAAGCGACACGGTCTCCAGCGCTGACAAACCCCTGTATGAAGATACAAAGAGAGGAGTAGTCTGACACGAGCGAGTACCTTTCCGGAGCGCAATCGGCACGTCCTCGGGGGCTGTGACAGGAGCATCGGACGAAGCAGGAACAATGTTGTCCTCGGCCGGGATGGGAGGTACAACGGAAGGACGACGGGAGTAGGTCTGTCCAAAGAGATGACCAGGCGGGGGAGACACCATAGGCGGGTGAACGAAGAGCGGAAGACAGTCATCGATGGTAGTGTCGGGAGAAGGAGAGGGGAGAGTGAAAGGAGAGGCCTCCACAAACGACACGTCGGCAGAGGTGATATACCGGCGGAGGTCTGGAGAGAAGCATCGGTATCCGCGCTGAGTGCGGGAATATCCAAGAAAAATACAACGAAGGGATTTGGGAGAAAGTTTGGAGAGATTGGGGCGAGTGTCCCGGACATAACAGAGACATCCGAAGACGCGGAGTGGAAGGGAGTGAGGAGGACTAGAGGGGAACAGGGTATGAAAGTGAGTCTCCCCCTGAAGGATGGAGGAGGGAAGACGATTCAGAAAGTAAGTAGCAGTGAGGATGACATCCCCCCAGAAGAGAAGAGGGACCTGGCGGTGGAAGAGGAGGGCACGAGCGGTTTCCAAAATATGCCGGTGTTTCCGCTCGGCCACCCCATTTTGCTGAGGGGTATCAGGACAGGAGGTCTGGTGGATGATGCTGTGGGCCTGCAGAAACTGCTGAAAGTGAGTGGATAAGTATTCCCGCCCATTGTCAGATCGGAGACATTTGACATGGATAGAAAACTGTGTCTGGATCTCATGGAAAAAGGTCTGAAATGTGGAGAGAACCTCTGTCCGATCTCGAAGAAGATAAAGCCATGTCATCCGGGAATAATCATCAATGAAAGAAATGTAATATTTATACCCAGATTGACTCGAGGTGGTATAGGGACCCCATACAGGAGGTCTGGTGGATGATGCCGTGGGCCTGCAGAAACTGCTGAAAGTGAGTGGATAAGTATTCCCGCCCATTGTCAGATCGGAGACATTTGACATGGATAGAAAACTGTGTCTGGATCTCATGGAAAAAGGTCTGAAATGTGGAGAGAACCTCTGTCCGATCTCGAAGAAGATAAAGCCATGTCATCCGGGAATAATCATCAATGAAAGAAATGTAATATTTATACCCAGATTGTCTCGAGGTGGTATAGGGACCCCATACATCGGAATGAACCAAATCAAAGGGTTTGGCAGCCCGTGTGTCAACTCGAGGAGAATATGATGTGCGCTGATGTTTCGCAAAACGACACGTCTCACAAGGAAAAGATAAACGAGAACTAATATCGGGGTAGAGTTGATGAAGTGCGGAGGCGGAGGGGTGGCCCAACCGAGAATGGAGGTCGACGACATGAGCAGGGATAGACGCGCAGGCGATGGAAGTCGGGCCCGTGAACATGTACACCCCATCCTGAAGTTGGCCTCTACCAAGTTCCCGGTTCGTCGTTCGCTGCTGAAACAAAACAGAAGACGAGGAAAAGATAGCCGTGCAATTGAGATCCTTGGTCAGTTTGGTGATGGAAAACAGGTTAAATGGACTCTTGGGTACATGGGCCACCGAGGATAGGTGAAGGGAGGAGGTGAGGGAACAAGTGTCAAAGCCGGCTATGGGGAGAGTGGACCCATCAACAACAATGATGGCTGAGGATCCACTATAGGGACGGTAGTTGGAGAGCATACCTGCATCCCCGGTGAGGTGGTCGGACGCACCCGAGTCAAGCATCCATGCAGGGGAACGATGGCTGACAAGAGCAGTGTGTCCACCGGAATGGGCAAGAGAAGCTGAGGAAGAGCTCGGGATGGAGGTGGTCCGGTAATCGTGAATCAGCTGGATCTCAGCCAGGGAGAGATCCAAAGACGGGGGAAGAGCAGCAGGTGAGGACGCATCGAGGAGCGCAGTCTGGCCCTGGCGGGGATGCGACTCGGGACCACCATACAGGACCCAACAACGGTCGACCAGATGGCCGAGCTTGCCGCAATGCTGGCCGAGGGGGCGAGGTCGGCCGTCGCCACGGCCGCGCCCTCGAGGGCCAGTAGGGCGACCACCGCCACGTCCGAGGAGGGCAGTGTGATAAGGGATGGGGACAGGTGGTGCCAAGGCCCGATGAGCCTTCTGGAGGCGATGATAGACCTGCGGGATATCCAGTGTAGACGGGCTGACTAACATCTCAGTGGCCGTCGTGGCGTAGTCTGGTGCGAGGCCATTCAGGAGATTGAATAGGCAGAGGCTGGTCCCGTTGCGTCTGCGCTTCGGCCAGAGTTTGAGGAATAGGCCAGAGTTCCTGCAGTTGGTCGCGGAGATCCTTCCATTTCATAAAGTAGGTTGGGAAGGTCCGATCCTGCTGGCGGATATGGGAGAGACGCTGTAGAACGTCGGAGACCCGAGCCAAGTTATTGGTCTCGGAGGACATGACAATCAAGGAATCCCATAGCTCTTTGACGGTGCTGGCAGTCCTGGTGACATCTTTCACGGACCGGTCCATGGAGTTGACCAGTAAGGTGAAGATTTTGTTGTCCGCCAGCTGCCAAGAGTCGAACTTGGGGTCAGTGAGTTCGGGTGGGGGTTTCTCAAGATGAGAATGAAGTCCCATGCCGCGGAGGGACATCAAGACCGTCTTCCGCCAGACGGAGAAATTAGTGGCATCCAGCCGGTCATCGACAAGCCGGGAGGAGGCCGTGATCAGGGACGGCAGAACGGAGGATGCGTCCATAGAGGGCGGGCACTGGACCTGTTCGCCGGGAGGCGTGCGGTGGAAGGGAGGCGGCCCAGAGGGGTCGCCGAAGGGAGCAGCGACAGGGGGTCGCGCTCAGGATGATGCAGCTGGGCAGGGGCGACGCGGGTGCGAGGGTGCGGGTGCTGGGCAGGAGCGCCGCGGGACCGAGGGCGGTGCGGTACCTGGGCGCGCCGAGCTCCGGAAGCCGGGGCCGGGAACAACGTCGGGAGAGGGTGCCGGGAGGGGAGCCGCTGGGAGAGGGCGCCGGGGTGAGGCCGAGGACGCCGGGGCGAGGCCGAGGGCGAGGCTTCGGGGCGAGGCGCCGAGGGCGAGGCGCGCTGAAGGTGAGGCGCCGGTGCGAGGGCGTTACGGCGCGAAGGGAGGGCGGCCGTGAGGGAGTGTTGCCGGGAGCCGGGGCGAGGCGCGCCGAGGGCGAGGCGTCGAGGCGAGGCGTCGGGGCGAGGGTGCTGCAGCGCGAAGGGAGGGCCGCTGTGAGGGAGTGCCGCCGGGAGGGAGGGCGGCCGGGAGGGAGTGCCGCCGAGAGGGATGGCGGCCGGGAGGGAGTGCCGCCGGGAGGGAGGGCTGCCAGGAGAGTAGGGCAGAGCCAAAGAGGGGGGATAGAGGCGGGGCCGGTCAGAACCGGGAATCTGCTGGGAGGGAGGGTCAGGATGAAGATCCCTCTGATACCATGTAGACGGTGAATTCCCCTTACCTCAATGTGAGGTGGGGATACTCTTTTATAGATGAGTGAATCTAATTACAAGGCGGGTAAGTCCGATGTGGGACTCAGAAATACCCATTTAAGGTTAAATGGGGTCCAACATATATAATTTCTTCTCACTCTCTCGCTACCTATCATTTGGAACTTTCATTTGAAGATATTCTGGAGAGAGAGTTTAGAGAGAGGAACTGTGCACCTGTATGGAGAGCAGAGTAGTTCAATTGGAATTGATTGTGATGGAGCTAAAAACCAGGTTTTAGTGTCAGGAGACGAGACTACAACGGTTGGAGAACGCATGTCAGCTTTAGGAGAACCTCATGCAGGAGTTTTCGACTGCTCTCCGACTCAGTTTGTCCAGGAAGTTCAGTCAGTGGAGGTGCTTAGCGAGGAACTGCTAGCGTTGAACGAGCTACAAGTGAAACTATCGTTCATTCTGAGATCGGAGGAGAGTGCCAGGCGAGCTTGGCCAACATGAAGCGAGCGACCACGTCAAAAGGCGCTACAGTTACGACACCTTCCTCTTCTTCTGCTCACAACTCCACAACGACGAGTCTATAAGAGACCGAACCTTAAAACATTACATAATCTTGAGTTTTAAATAAAAAATTAATTTTCTTACATTCCTCAAGATATTTTCAGGTTTAGAGTTTTAGATAATTAGGTCATAACTCTTACGTAACAAACCCATACATTACAAGTTTGACATTTCCTATCAGTATCCATTTTTTTCACAATATAATTTTTTTAAAATGAAACATGTTTTATTTTCATGACAAATTTTCACGACTTTCAACTTGACTTCTTTATTCTTACTTATCCTTATACCCTGTGAAAAACTTTTGAAAACGTGGGATGAACACAAAAAGCTTAGTAAGGGAATATAAAAAGAAGAAACTCGTTAGTCCATTTCAAAACCATGGGATCATAAACTTTGAGCTCAAATAATCATTTACTTACACATGAAATCAGCTTTACTGGCCAAAGTTTTTCATAACAATTTATAAGAAAACATAGACCAAATCATAATAACGAGTGTTTCTTAGAAAACATGAGAACCCATGAAAACCATTTTCTTAGAAACATATTTTTTTATCCTTAAAAGGGCACAATCTTTCCTTTAAACAAAAGATTTGACCTTATAAAATCAAAAGATTTCCATGAAAACTCATTAGCAAGCATAGAAAACTCATGTAGGTGCCTTGGGACATCATTTTAATAGAACCCCTTACAAGTGGAATAATTTACACGATCAACTTCCAATGTAATTTTCTGGAGAACATAATCATTATCCAATGTATTGGAGAGCTATATTGGGCTCACCTATCATTTATAAACAATGTTCAAGGGCCACAATATGCATGGAACATATAAAAGTTTGCATTTTCATCATCAAATTCATAAAAATATTCTTTTGAACTTAAGTAAAACATTTTCAGATATTGATATATCCATTTCCTTTAAAACCCAATTTTCAAAGCTAAAATACCCATAACAAAGGGGATGAAGGTCTTTCTTTGAAGAAAACATGGAAGCTTATTGAGGAATCCAAATATTAAAATTGGTTACGATGGCGGAAAAACCTTTGGCGCCGTGTATGTTAAAATAGGACGTTCTTTTTGCATTTTTTAAAGAAGTCAAATGTTCCATATAAAATACGTAGAAAGATTCCTTTTGAAAACCTTTTAAGAAACTCAAAAGAGAAATAAAACGTCCTTTATAATTCATTTATATCCATATCAATACATCCATAAATCATGGACATGGAAGAAACAGATTTTAAAAATAAATAGTTAGGACATTTTAAATCGATGTTTTAAGTTAGTGTTATTTTCCATAATAATAAACTTATGTTAATTATTTAATTGGTTAAGAAGTTTTTTCATTTTTATTCCATTATTATTATCCCTTTTATATCATTTATTTTTTCATGTTCATTCCATTATTACTATCCTTTTTATATCATTTATGACTGTTTTATTTATTTACTTCATTAACATAAGTTTACATCGGATGTTTTGAGGACGTTTGGTTCATAATCCCAAAACAGCTTCGTTCGGATGAATATGGTCAGAGGTCATTATTCTATCATCTCCAGACTAATAATAATGACATAATTATCAATTTTATATATTAATTATACTTTTAAAACCAACCATGAAAAATGGTTATGAAAAATGAATTACGTTGCATCATGGAGACGTCCGTACATACACACGAGTAATGTTTCTTTTTTTCAACGAACATGAGGGAAAGATAATGAGCCCCATTTTATCTTTCTAGAAAGATGATTATATCGTAAATATCACATTTTCTCTTTAAATACACTTATATATATCAACCATGTGATGCGGTGACGAAAAACGAATGACATCTCTTTGTGGAAGTGGTAGTCCATACGTACGCACAAACGACATTATCATTTTTTTTAATGGATGGAAATGTGATAAATTGTGAGGTGGTGATGAAAAACAATACATATTGCTTTGTGGAGGTGGTAATAGAATGTAAGTACGAGTGATGTTTTCATTTTTCATAAGATGAAAAATGAGATGAAAAAAGGTTTACCGTAATCATAATAACATTTCAATATATGGAAGATACTGATATTATTTTAGCATGGTTAAATTGATGGAGGATTTTCGCAGCAACAAACACAACCAGCGCAGATGTTGGTCACTGGAGGTGCTCGCAACAACACAAACGCAGCGAAACAAACTGGTATTTATTTCTTCACTCGGAATTGATATTACAACGCATACCACACACCTATTTATAGTGATACAAACTTACGTCAAAACAAACAAAGAAAAGCCAAACAGAAAACAAGTCCACAAATTCGGTGTAGTAGGTACCGCTCATGTCTTCTTCGCCAGACACGTCAAGCAGTTGCCAACTTTGAAGTTGTGAAGCCTCCATTGATGCTGTAGAAGGTTGGCGCCATTCAAGGCATAAATGAGTTTATCATCCAACATAAATAAGATTTGAAAGAGGTAGTAGAAGAAATAAACTTAAAGTTGGTTAGGACTTATACCTTCTCCTTGGATAACCTCTTTGGTGAGACCAGAACCTCTAGGGCGCGAAGAGTGAAGTTAGAGAGAGGTTTGGGTAGGAGTTGGCTGAACTAGAGTGCTCAGGAAGGGAAGAGCTTCTTCTTACGAAGCACTTCTTCTATACTTCTTGTATTCAAGAGAATAGTATTAGACATTTCTTTTCGACACTCTGTAATAGAAGAATTCTGCTCAATACAATAATTCTTGAACAATCGAGCTGCTGGAAAACCGGTTAGATCGTTCTTGAATGGGGAACCAAAAGAGAGAGGAATCCTCCAGCATGAAGCTGGACGAAAGACTTCGGTAGAGAAAAATTGAATCACAAAAAAATCTGAATGCAGAGAAGGATGGAGTATCGCGTAGCTACAGTGGAGACGGTGGTGGAGATGTTTCAGCGGACGGTGGATGTAGTACAAGAAAGCTTAGACATGCTGGCTCGCGGACAGACAGAGAGCCAGCGTACAACACAACAGTCAGAGGAACGTCTTACCCAGCGTATGCGGGATGTGGAAGAGCAGACGATGGAGTAGATGAAGGTTATCAAGTTGCAGTCGAGACTTGGTACTGAAAAAAAGAAATCAGAGAAGACTTTTTCAGCGAGACCTGGAGACGTTGGATTGTCGGGAAACAAAATTATTCATGGAACTGGAAGTAGTATGATTCCGGAAGATTTGATTCATGCGGACGATGTGCGGAATGCCACACAAAGGGTGGAACTGCCACCTTTTACAGGAGAAGATCCTGTCGGATGGATTTCAATGGCGGACACATATTTTTTGATCAACCGAACTCAAGAGGAAATGAAGCTTCATCTTGCGCAGCTGTGCATGGAAAATACAACTTTGTATTGGTTTTTGTCATGGCACAAAGCAATTCCTAGAGCAACTTGGGAGAAATTCAAGTCAGCCTTATTGGACAAGTATGAAAATATCATTGAGAGTGATCCGATTAGGTTTTTGAAGACTTTGCGGCCGACTGGAACTGTCGATGAGTATATCGAAGATTTTGAGCAGGTAGCTTTGAGAATACCAGCTTTTCATGAAGCTTGGTATATGAGTTTGTTTATGGGAGGATTACGGCCCGAAATCGAAAATCGAGTGTCGACACATGAAACCTACAAATAAATTCAGGTTGCACACCTTGTCCAGAAAAATAGAACGGGAACTAGATTTTCGATTTTGAGGATACCAGCTTTTCATGAAGCTTGGTATATGAGTTTGTTTATGGGAGGATTACGGCCCGAAATCGAAAATCGAGTGTCGACACATGAAACCTACAAATAAATTCAGGTTGCACACCTTGTCCAGAAAAATAGAACGGGAACTAGTGGGAGAAGGGATATTGCGGAACGTACGTGGGCGACAACTGCTACCACTAGCCCCTCGAAACCTGAACGTTGAGTCGGCGAACTCCATGAATAATAGGCCTGCGCTCAATCGGAATAAAAGGGAAGAGGTACTCAAGAAGGCAGTAGGAGATGATCGGTGGACAGGTGTGAGGGCAATTAGTCGACAAGAACGTGATGAGAGAAGGTGAAAAGGACTCTACTTTCGTTGTGGACAGACTTTCGGACCCATGCATCGTTGTCCTGACAAGAATCTGCGAATTGTAGTTTGGGAATATGAAGAACCGTATGAGGAAGTGGCAGATGAGAATGACACCAGTTTGGAACCAGATCAAGGTGAGTATGGAATGAAACGAACAAGATTCGACAAGAAAACCAGCTTGGTGACGGTAGAATTCCGAAGCATGGGAGCAGTAAGGGCAGAATCAATGTTCTTTGCTGGAAATATTTCAGGAGTTTAGTCCTTGGTGCGAGTCATAACTTTATCTTAAAAACATTTATTAAAATGGTGTCGCTGGAGGTTGAACCGGCCAAGCCATTTGGAATCAGGCTTGGAGATGGATACCGAATAATGTCACAGGGTGTTTGCAGAGAAGTAACAGTTTGCCTAGAGAACTTTATTTTTTCTGTTGAGGCTTTCATATTTGATACAGGGGGGCTGGAGTTGGTCCTCGGCATGCAGTGGTTAAAGAGGTTGGGAAACGTTTTAACTAATTGGAGTGACAAAACTATGAAATTTTTCTGGAAAGGAGAAGAGATAAGACTGACGGAAAACCTGGGAATTTCTGCAGATTTACAGCAGAATACCCAAAAATGAGTTTTAGTTTTGGAAGGTTGGATTTGGTAGGCTCAACTTTTTCTAACCAAAGACAGGAAGTGTACAAGAGCAGGGAAATGCGCAAGAGCAGCTGGAGCCGGTGAAACAGAAGTTCCAGAAATTTTTTGAAGAGCCACAAGGATTACTACCAAGGCGGATGACCTTATAAACTGACACTATCTCAAGGATGAAGTGGAAAGACAAGTGTCAGATCTGTTAGCAAATGGATTAATATGAAATAGTAACAGTCCTTATGCGAGCCTGATTATACTAGTAAAAAAAAGATGGTGGATGGCGCATGTGTGTTGACTACCGGGCCTTAAACAGGATAACAATACTTGATAGATTTCTGATTCCCGTAATAGAAGAGTTATTGGATGAGTTGTGTGGAGCTCATATTTCACAAAAATTGACTTGAAATCGGGGTTTCACCAGATTCGGGTAAGGGCTGGAGATGTGAACAAAACTGCTTTGAGAACACATGAGGGGCATTATGAATATCTAGTAATGCCATTCGGACTTAAGAACTCTCCGGCGACCTTTTTTATCAACCATGAACCAAAGGAATTATTGCGAAGGTATGTACTAGTATTCTTTGATATACTAGTATACTGACTACAAGGCACTAAAGCATCTTCTCAGTCAGCGATATCATACAGCTGGCCAACAAAGTTGGCAATCTAAACTGCTTGGTTTAGACTTTGAAGTGGTTTAAAAATCTGGAAAAACAAATCAGTCAGCGATATCATACAGCTGGCTTTACCTGGTTTTTAAAAACTATTTATCGTGGAATGTGATGCTTCCGGTAGAGGCATTGAGGTGGTGGCACTCGTTTTGGCTGTTAACCATTGGAGGCAGTATTTAATTGGACAACATTTTACAGTTTATACTGACTACAAGGCACTAAAGCATTTTCTCAGTCAGCGATATCACACAGCTGGCCAACAAAGTTGGCAATCTAAATTGCTTTGTTTAGACTTTGAAGTGGTTTACAAATCTGGAAAAACAAATCAGGCAGCAGATTCTTTATCTCGGCAGATTGATGGACATTTGGAGGTGGAGAACGGAGGAAAATATTTGGGTTCTACTATTTAGCGTGTGAAACACTTAAAAACTGTTTGGTTACAGCACCAACTTTGGCTTTACCTGGTTTTCAAAAACCATTTATCGTGGAATGTGATGCTTCCGGTAGAGGCATTGAGGTGGTGGCACTCGTTTTTAATTGGACAACATTTTACAGTTTATACTGACTACAAGGCACTAAAGCATCTTCTCAGTCCGCGATATCATACAGCTGGCCAACAAAGTTGGCAATCTAAACTGCTTGGTTTAGACTTTGAAGTGGTTTACAAACCTGGAAAAAACAAATCAGGCAGCAGATTCTTTATCTCGGCAGATTGATGGACATTTGGAGGTGGAGAATGGAGGAAAATATTTGGGTTCTACTATTTCTGAACATTCTGGATGGAGGTAGATGTTGTGCAGGAAGAGCTGCAAAAGGATTCAGAGCTAGCAGCACTAAAGCAGCAACCTAATTCCAAGCCTGGATATGTATACAAAAATGGGCTGCTGTTTTTTAAGGGAAAAATGGTGCTATCTCGGAAGTCCAGTTTGATTCCCAAATTCTTACATTATTTCCACACTTCGGTTGTTGGGGGGCATGCTAGGTTTTTGAAGAATTATAAGAGGCTCGCTGCGGGATTATTTTGGAAAGGAATGACTAAATGTGTTGCACAATTCATCCGGGAGTGTGACACTTGTCAACGCCAAAAATATCTCGCCATGTCACCAGCTGGGCTTTTACAACCGGTGCCTTTTCCAGACTTTATTTGGAATGAAGTTTCCATGGATTTTCTTTCTGGGCTGCCTAGATCTCTTGGGTATGATGTGATACTAGTTGTTGATTGGTTGTCAAAATATGCACATTTCTTGATGCTGCGGCATCCTTATACGGCCAGGGGAGTAGCAGAACTACTTGTCTAGGAGATTGTTCGATTGCATGGGATACCAAGGTCCATCCTTAGTGATTGAGATCCAATTTTTGTAAGTAATTTTTGGAAAGAGCTTTTCCGTTTGAAAGGTACAACTTTGAAGATGAGTTCTTCATACCATCCCCTGACAGATGGACAAATGGAAGTTGTCAATAGATGTTTGGGAACATACCTAAGATGTTTTGCTTTGGAGCGGCCTCGTACTTGGGCAGAATTTTGTTACAATACAATTACACCTTCTAAAATGACACCGTTTGAGGTCGTATATGGCCGTAAACTTCCCTCAATTTTGCGGTTTATGGAGGGAGATACACCAGTGGATCCAGTAGCTGCTGTCCTTCAGGATCAGAACAACGTTTTAGACCAACTTCGGCATAACCTTCATCGTGCTCAGCAGTTGATGGTTCGGTATTCTAATAGACACTAGTGAGTAGAGAATTTTGAGGTTGGGGAGTCAGCGTTCGTCAGACTCCGACCCAATATCCAGACATCGAAATCTAAAAAAGTTTGTCTAAAAATGGCTGTAAGATACTATGGGCCTTATTTGATTGAAAAATGCTTGGGACCCACTGCTTACCAATTGAAACTGCCAGATTCAACACAAATCCATCCTTTCTTTCATGTTTCACAGTTGAAACAGGCTATTGGTGCTGCTATTGTTCAGACCAACCTTCCAGATTCATGGGGAACTGATTTACTTCCACCACTCATACCTGTTGAAGTTCTTGCTGTCAAATCGGTACTTGGTTGTTCACAAGGCCTTTGGCTCATCAAGTGGCAGGGTAAACCTGCTGAATAATCTACCTGGGAAGATGCAATGCTAATCCGTTCCCAATTTCCTGATCTTCACCTTGGGGACAAGGTGCCAATTAAGGAGGGGGAAAATGTTAGACCTACTCGACCTCCTATTATTCACACTTACCAGCGTAGGAGGGGTACTTTGGGTGAAACACTTGGTTAACTTTGGTTAACTACCTACTTAAAGGCTGCCTAAGAGGAGTACAGGGATCGAGCTCTTTCGGGAGAAAAGATCGGAGCGCTGCTGGTGCAGTTAGTTAGAAGGCGCTGCTGGAGCAGCTGGTAGGAAGGGAAGAGATTCTTCTTACGGAGCACTTCTATACTTCTTGTATTCAGGAGAATAGTAGTCGACATTTCTTTTCGACACTCTCTGTAATTGAAGAATTCTGCTCAATACAATAATTCTTGAACAATCGAGATGCTAGAATTCTCCTAGTCCGGTTAGATCGTTCTTGAATAGATTCTCAATTTTCTTTTAGAATTCAAAGTCCTAACACTAATAAAATTTGGACAAGTTTTGATGTTTTCGCCCTTATTTATTAGTTTTAACCCCTTGTTAACCCTTTTGACGATTATTGTGATATCAAAGTTTTTTACACTATTTGTGCCGAGAAAGTTACTATAAAAGGTCAAGTGACCCATAAATGGGCCAAACCATGTACCATTCATTTGGGCGAAGATACAATTTTTATGAATTGTAAATTATTTAATAAAATTTTGTTTATTATAAAATATCATTAATGTCATTTTTGGGACTATTCAATTAATTTGACTTTGAATTCATTAAGAAACAATAAAATTCAAATCTAAACTTTTAACACATCCCTAATAAGTTATATCTATAAAATTCGTGGGACAATATAACTTACCCAAACAATTTTACTTTATATTAATTATGCCGATTTCAAACATGAAATCCATTTTATCAAATTCAATTCATAAAAGTGACACTTTAATTTAAAACTAAACCCACAAAAGGCGATGTAAACCGGTTTTCCAAAAAAACGTTTTTGTAAGTATTAAAAGTTTTTATATCAAAATCAAGCATAAAATTGATTCTCATGATCTTAATTGGATTATTTATAATATAAATGAATTAATGTTACTTCGAAACCATTTTAAAACAAAATGGAACTTTGTAAATGTTTGAAACAAAATAACAATTTTCAATACAAATCTGTATCTTCTACTATTCACCCAAAAATCAACTTTTTCAGAAAATTCTCAAAAATCACTAGAAGCTAATTTTGACTTGTTGATATAAAAAATAAAGTTCATTTTATCAAATTCAAATTCGAAAATTTGGAAATCAAGCCTTTAAATAAAACCATATAATATAATGTAAACAAATTTAGTAAGAATAAAACTATTTCATTTTTGATTGGAAAAATACTTAATATTCTTATAACTATTACGACTATAAAATCTAATTAATGAATATTTATAAGACATGAAAATGATTTATTCTAATATTACTTGGGTTGTTATAGAGTCGGTGAGTGTGCAGCGGACACCTTCGTTGACCTGCCTGTATGTTGGGACTGATTAGGACCAAAGACGTCGACAAGAGTTTCAATACATGCTGATGCTGATGATGCTGTTGAATTGCTGATCAAAATGTTCCTGAGGAGGAATTCCTTGCCAACCGACCATCTCAAATGGCTGCACGGGCTACAAACAGTGGCTAGTGGGAGCAGTGGGCGCTGGGGGCAGTCATTCCGAGCCACCAAATCGAAAGGCGTTTTCTCGGGGAGGCTTGCTGGTACAATGATAGCACAGGCGGCTGTCAGGCTCTTGCGACCCACCCAAATTTCATGGTTATATATCCACCTGGTTCTCAAGGTAATTATCAGGTGGCCTGGGTTTGGTTTGGTAGTGGTAGGAATAGTTATGAGTAGTTCTAATAATGCCTGAGGCAGCATTGTAAATAGAAATAGTTGTTAGCTGGCATATGATTTGTTAGCGGAGGCTGGGGATATAAAAAGGGGGCAACTGGGAGTGGTTGGGGGGACTCGGGAAATTGATTGGGAAATTCCAGGTTAGCTGGAGGGAGGGTTAAGCCTTGACCTCTTCGGAGCAGTGCCTGCGGAGGAGACTCTTCTTTCTATCTTCTATTTCTCTCCTCTTTCTGTTGTAATACTATAGCAGATTTATGGATGATGTAGGCATTTATCTCTGTATACAGGGTGAGCCGTGGGGTTACTTTTACGTATCACCTGTGGGCCTTTACTTATTGGTTTACGGTTACATACGGCTCAGGGATTCTTACGTATCATGCTGCCAACCTTTACGTATCAGCGCCCCAACAGAATGATCCTTAATATCCAGTGAGGTTTTGGGACTTTGCCAATTTTTAGTTGGCAAGATCTGGACTATCTTTACACATTCGTTAGAGGTTTAGAGTTATTTTTACGAATGGGGCAGGTTCCTTGAGCGACTCTTACATATCCAGTACTTTGTCAAATCCTGCCCACTTCAGCTACTTCAGCCAACTTCAAAATAACAAATCAAATGATTGTTCATAGTTGTCCATTCATTTCATTCCAGAAATTAAATAAATAAATTAAATTCATAATGCTCTTTCCAAAACATCCTAAAACTCTATTATTTTATAAAGGTGAAGGAATAAAATGAATTGAATATTATTCCTTCTCCAAGGTGCGTCTCCTTAGGTGATCTTTGTATGGACACAATCCCCGCGGGTGTGGTTTGATTGTTTTTGTGTAGTTGTGACAACTTCGGCTCTCAGATTATAGAAGATCCCTTGGTTTTCTATCAGCAATCCACTGCTGGAAGCATTCTTGTTGTTTGTATTGATGATATTGTCAATTCAGCGGGAATTGATCGACTCAATCCTTTCCTTCACCACAACTTTCAGACAGTTGGCCCCCACTAAAGTATTAGACCACTTGACTCTCGAAAGGGATTTTCTCATCCCAGTGGAAGTATGTTTTGATTTGCTTAATAAGACAAGAATGTGTCATGTCGACACTGTTGATACTCCTCTTGAGTCTGTTGAGAGATCCTTTCATGCAAAAGAGCAAAGTTTTTTCCTCACTTTACATGTATTGCTGACTTCTCGGTAAACTAAACTATCTCAGTAAGACTCGACTGGACATTGCTTGTGATGTTAGCAAAGGTGATGTGTGGTCTTAGGTGTGAGGGGAGGATTGTTGAGTGTGAAAACCCAATCCAACATTGGTATTCACAAAGAGTGGTCACTCACATATTAGCTTGGATGACCCACTCCTCCTATCACCAATTGGTTTTAGATCATCCCACCACATTGAGGGAGCCAAGTCTGGGATTGCTATATTCAAATCATGGACACACTTACGCGGTGACATTCTATGATGCTAATTATTCATGTTTGTCTTCTCATAGATCCCCATCTAGGTGTGTTTTCTTTATTTTCAGGAATCTAGTCTCTTGGCAGTACAAGAAACAAACCATTGCTTCTCGCTTGAGTGCCGAGTCTGAGTACCGGGCAGTGACACATCTAACAATTGAGATCTTGTGGGTGCAACATCTTCTGCATGAGATTGACTATCCACTCAAAAGGCATGCACATATATGCTATGACAATCAGGCAACGATCAAGATCGCTACGAATCCGGTGTTTCATGCGTGGACTATGTATATTGAGGTCGATTGTCATTTCGTTCAGGAAAATTTTGAAAAGAACAATCTTACCTTTGGCAGACCACAGAGCAATTGACCGATGTGTTTACGAAAGGAGTCCCTGGAACTTGGGTGAGATTTTTGTGCGGCAACGTGGGCATGAATAAATATATATGTTGACTCTCATAAGTGATGGCATAATCTACTGATCTTTCACAGATGTTTCATATAATGTTTATAAATCAAATTTTAAGAGTTTCAAAGTGAAAGATTCAAAGTTGTGCGAAACTAAAGAGCTGCACTGTATGAATCAAAACAAGAAAACCTGTAAAAGAAGATAATAAATTTATTGAGGTTTCATATAACTAAGTCCCTACTTCTTTCTCTTCGATCCACTTATCAGTGGTTCCAATAAATGAATATAGAGTGATTAGGAGATAAGTCCTTATCCCAAGGTCTTTGAGAATGTTCCTATCACCGTTATGCGGTTCCTATTTCTAGAATCTGAACTATTTCACACTGAGTATAAGCAGTGTCTACTTAATCCTGTGACATAAAACTGAATGAAAAAGATTTCGAATTAGTTTAAGCTTAGGCTTGCAAATGAATTGACAGTACAAATCAAGAACACAACATAAAGCTGAATGAAAAAGATTTTAAACATGAAGAGCATAATTAAGTGTTGTTGAAAAACTGTCTTAGGCTTTGAAGCTTATTCCATCTTTATTCCATTACTTTCAAATGAGCTCCCTATAAGCCTACACGAGTGCAGGGTCTCATATAGAAAAACCTCTCATTCATGGGATGCGGGTTGGAAAACTTTTATATCATATTAATCTACTTCGAGAGCATCATGCGGATCCTCATATGTGTTATTGATGTTTTTCATGTGGATGATAACAAGGGGTCCTTTGATCCGAAACTAGAAAGGGTGTTGATAGGATCGTAGGTGCAAGAACTGTAGTTTCTATTGATTTCAGCAGAAGATTACAGAAGAAACAGAGGAAAAGCTGTAGAAGAAGAAGCAAGTGGAGAACGAAAAGGAAACTCCCCAAGGAAGAAGCTCCTCAAAGGTGAAGGCCTCAGCCTCCCTATAGCCAAGCTGTGTCCTACGATTCTGTCCAATCCCCCCCCCCCCACCAACTGGTAGTATTTATTTTTCCCAGCTACCTACAACAGCCCCAACCACTATATACAAGAATGACAACAACACTGCTCACTGCCCCTGGCAGTTGATACCCAGTGACAGCACCCCGGCCCAAGATCATTCCAGCCCTGAGATCCTCACGCAGCTCCCCAGCTCCCAGGACCCTTATAAAGGTAATCCAATAGCAGGGCCCTTACGTAGGAAGCTGCCAGTGACCCTTACGCCTCACCAGCCTGCACTTCCAGCCCACCTTCCTATCAATTTCCCCCGTGTCAATTTCCCCTGTGCTGAAAAAACATCTTGTCCCCAAGGTGGACCTTCAAAACACAGCTTGGTCATTTGAGCACCAGAAACCGGCCAACTCTGGCTGTGCTGCAGCCCAAAAAACCAGCCAACAAACAGTCCCCATTTGGCATCTCACGCATAACCAGCCCCATAAATGGCTGGCCCAGCCTTGCAGCCTTGGTAGCAAACACTTCTCCATGTGCCTGTGTAGTTTTGAGATGACTATCTGTGCAGCTGGAATTACTTAGCATTCTATGCATCGAACGTTCGAAACACCTGAAGGCATCTTCCTCGTCTTCAAGAAAAACTATCATGGGAAAGAAAAGAGCACTCATTCCTTTTGCTGCAGCAGCTTTAACTCCCACCATTTCTTCTCTTACATAATCTATCTCTGTTGCCTGACCCTCCACACCTTGTAACGGGATGTTTGGACATGACCGCCGAAGAAGACAGAGCAGAGTCTTCCCTCTGTACCAGCCAAAAACAAGGCAGAGTTTAATCTTATTTTACTTTGTCTGATGTAAAAAGTTTGAGCTTTATTATCTTCATTGAAATGTTTAATTATTGATAATCGAGCTTATGTTTGAATAATTAAAATTTAACATTAATATATATAAATATATAATTTATGTTAAACATCGGAGATACCTTTGATTCAACGAAGGATAATCATCTCGTTTCAAATTTCTCTCTCTCCCTCTCTCTCCCTCTCTAATTTTATGTTATTCAGTTGTAAGAATTAATTTTAAATATAAATTTATTATTTAATCATGCTTCGGTATATATTTAATTATTATTCATTTTACGCACTGTTTGTAAGAATTATGTAATCTCTTTAAATTCTACCATGAAATAATTAAATTTGGGAATAGTTTTTATTTTATTATAGAACACATTTGTATAAATCTCTATGTATGTCATTTATGTGGGGTATTGTGGGTATGTGATTTTAGGTATAGGGGGTTCTATTTGTTTAAATCTCTATTTCATTTACGTGGGGGTATTGTGGGCATGTGATTTTTGGTATAGGGGGTTTTATTATAGGTGGACTAAGATATATCCTGTTCAGTCTTCACCAAGATCTTCGCGACTATTACCAAATATGATTCGCAAGAGGGTGTTGACTAACAACAGTTTTAGAGTTCATAAAATCGTCATGGCATCTGTCATTTTTTGGGTCTAAAAATTTCCAAACCCTGATTTTACCTCGAAACAGTCAAACGACCTAATCAAATTTATCCAAGTAGAAATCACATCCAAGTCAAGGCATGCAACCTATTAAAATGTGCATCTCAAAGAATTTCATGAAATTGCTTATAAGCCTGCTGAGGGACAAATGACGTTCTCCTGGAGGAGGAAGTCGATGTTGCAGAAGACGACCTCCCCAACTGCTGTGCCCTAGGCACAACCTCTGAATAGCCTACATATCTAAGTACTCTTAACCTTTTTCTTGTTTCACGAGTGATCCTTGAAATCCAATTTGTGGCCTGAAAGTGATACATTTGTGGCTATATTTTGTTGCATCTGAAGTGAGCGTGTTTAGATGACACTGCTCAAATTTTTGGATGACCCTTTTGGAAATGATTTTTTATCTTTGATGTAATTACTGCTTTAATGATGGTTGCCATAATAAATTGCATCTCATGTGAGTAACATTTATTTTTATGGAGGGCATCCATAATTCATTTGTCAATTTAATCCCATCTACTTTTCTTTTGATTTCGGCATTCATGTGACGACGGCTCTGGAATTATTCTACTGTAATTAGTTTAGTATTATGGTGGAACCATTTCCAAATTGCTAGAGGCATAAGAGCTTGCACCTTATCCTTGTGATTTATATTAAATTTTTTATCCTTTATCCTATGTTGCAATTGCTTCCAAGTTAAAATGTTTCACCCAAAATTTTCTATGTTCTAGATATAACTGAGTTGAACCTACCCGAAACATGTGCCATATCTTTTCCAAAAGGTAAGGATGATTTGATGAATTTTGAAGTTGTGATTCGGCCTGATGAAGGATACTATATGTAAGTAAATTGTCGAATGTTTCAGTTCATCAATTCTGTTTGGTGTATATTTCCTCAATACATTCCCCTCTGCCTTGGTGCAGGGGTGGGAAGTTTGTGTTTTCTTTTCTAGTGTCGGCGCTCTATCCCCATGAAGCACCAAAGGTCAAGTGCAAGACAAAGGTGCAATCACTTTATTTTAGCTTTTATCATGATAAACTGATTATGAGGAGGTCGATTCGACACCTAATTTCATGTTCCGGAGGTGTGTAGGTGTACCATCCAAATATCGATTTGGAGGGGAATGTGTGCCTCAACATTCTGAGGGAAGACTGGAAACCGGTTTTAAACATCAACACTGTCATTTATGGATTGTTTCATCTATTCACGGTACCTCTAATGCTTTCTTTCATGGATGGACACCACTTATTTTTTCAAACTGCTTAATTGATCCGTCAGCTGTTTCTGGATTGCATATCATTGAAGTGGGTTTCTTTTGAAATTTAAGCGCGCGTGTTTTTTCAGAAACATAATAAGCTGCTGCTGTTTTTTTAAATTCCTTAGTTTTCAATATGCAGGAGCCCAATCACGAGGATCCCCTCAACCACGACGCTGCAGAGGTTTTGAGGGATAACCCCCGCACATTTGCTATCAATGTGAAGAGAGCTATGGCGGGCGGGTATGTGGGCCAGAACTTGTTTGCTCGGTGCCTTTAGTGCGACATGTTGCTGTGGATTTGCTGGTATCAGTCCATTCTGTCGTGTCCCATTGGTGCTGGTTTAGGGTTCGGGGCTGTAAATTCGGAAACCTTCTCTCAGAGTCTGTTATTCGATGTGCGGACTGGGTGGTGGTTTGGTGTGTAATTATATGAAACTCTTGTGATTCCCTTTTGACATGTGGCTACTGTGCGGCCACAGATTGTCTTGCTGTAAGAAAAAAGATTGTCTGCATGAATTGCTGTTTGATGTTCCAGAGATGAAACACGCTGTAATGATGTCTTTTGTTGCTGTGTAAAAATAGCTACTCTTTCATGCGCTTATGTTCGTCTTTCATAATAGTTTCGGAGCTTGTCAAGATTACAGGGAGGTGTCAGATCAGAAGGTTGAGCAGTGGTTGTAGGCTCGGAAGTCGTGTGAGGTTCGATCGCTGTTTTCTAGTATCGAAAATTTAATTTATCTAAACAAAGCTCAAACACTCGAACAATGATTCCCTCATTACGTTTTTTAATTTTAGAAAGTCAATCCGGTTTTTTAGGTTGATTTAAGTCGATTAAATCGGGTTTTCAAACATTCAATCCTAAAAAATTGAACTAGTTGCATAGCCATACCGTAACCTTCCACAACCAATGACCACTACATGCTAACCAAAAAATCCATGCCAATGAATATAAACAGAGTGATTGATAGCAACATCAAATAAGGAATGCATGCATATCATTAATTATAAAACAAATGCACAATAAAAACCAAATTGATTCCCCAATAAAAACCACAACATATAACCTTAAGAATAAGTGAAGGGAGAGTGCACATGCATCTTTTATTTACCTCCCAAATCTTGGGTTCATTAGTACCCATGCCTTCACCATGAGAACTGTTGCACCAGATGCAGACTTCCAGAACAACCCAACATCTAGAACCTCAAAAGTGCAGAACAAGGTTATTAGATGGTCTAGAAGTACTTCAAGAGACACTAAGAGCAGTGACTCCAAAATGGAACAAGCAATAAACTGTAACAATCAACGAAGGAACACAAGGATTAACATGGTTCAGAACAGGATTAACATGGTTCAGAACAAGTTCAAATCCATGAGAAACAACAACTTCACTAGAAGAATAAACAAAAGATTAAAATCGAACAATTAACTTCAAAACACAAGCTAATAGAAGCTTAAGCTTAATTTTTTTTGACGAAAAGCTTAAGCTTAATACATGCAAAATTACCTCCAATATAAGTGACTCAACCACCAATTTATAGCAATTAAATTCCAGTAATCCTCGTTCCACCGCCAATCGATCTTTACGGTGAGAAAGCCTCGTGGCTCCAATCTTCATAAGCACCCCCTCGACCAATCAAAGGTATCCATCACCACAATTGTTGCTTTTAATGAATAGTGCATGCTTCCCAAAAAACTTCACAAGTTTATTCTTACATAACATACCGAAGACTTACATTTTCTCAAAGACGATCCTTATGCAAGTCCTTTACACCTCTACCACATGATTGCCAACTTCCGGAACTCGTCCTCCAGCTTCGGCACAAACACCTGCATTCAGACTCACCACAATCACCATTGCTGGTTCCAAACTTCTAATTCTAAGAGAACCGCCGCCCTTGCATCTCGTATTAGTACGAAGTTCCAGATGCTTCTCCTTTCCAGAAACTTCAGTACTTGTAGGAAAAGTGACTTCCCACACCAAACCTAACAATCTTCCACTTGAGAATCATTTTTCAGGCTTCACCACCAAGTCCTCAGGGTCAAGTATTATGATTCATAACTCTCTTTAGTTTCCTTATTCCAGTCTTTCAGAGCTTTTGAGATCTTAATATCTTCAAGTTATAAAATCCTCACTGAAGCACAACAACACATTAGACTTTTCCGAGATATAACTTTAGTTAACATATCACTTGGATTCTAATTCCCTTTAACCTTTCATAGTTCATGCACCCTATCTTCCACAAGATTCCGAATGAAATGATATTTTAGTTGAATGTGCTTCGTCTAGGAGTGAAATGTTGGATTCTTGGCCAAGTGAATCGTGCTCCAGTTATCATAGTACAACATGCTGATCTCTTGACCTCTTTTGATCTCCTCCACCAGACCCTTTAACCACACCAACTCCTTCATTGCTTCCGTAATTGCAATGTACTCAAATTTCGTGGTTGATAGTGCAACTACCGGTTGTAAGTCATCTAACTCACGACAGTCTCCAAAAGTAAACAAAAAACCAGTGTTGCTCTTCCGTGAATCAGTATCCCCCCCAAAGTCAATATCCACAAACCCTTGTAAGGGGTCTTCTCTTTCGAAATAGAGTGCAAGATCCGTTGAACCTTTGCAATAACTAAAGATCTACTTAAGAACCTCCCAATGTTTCTTTCTTGGATTTACCATAAATTTGCTAACCATGCCTATCGCTTGAACAATATTAGGCCTTGTACAAACCATGACATGCAAACTTCCCACAACTGACGCATGAAAATCCTTTTACATGTACTTAGTCTCATCATCCATTTTAGGCGTCTTCTCCTCTAAAGTTTAAAGTGTATAGCTAGGGGTGTACTCACATGATTTGACTCATTCATTCAAAATCTTGCCAATACTTTATAGACATGCTTTGATTGAGAAAGGAACAAAGTTCCTGATCTCCTATCCCTTCCGATCCTCATCCACAACATCTGCTTTGTGAAAACAAGATCCTTCATCTGAAAACTTCCACCCAATTCACACTTCAAATCTTTCAACCTTGTCATCACAAGCCCAACTAAGAGTAAGTCATCAATGTAGAGAAGAACAATTACAAAATTTCCATCATCATACACATTCCGGTAACAACAATGATCCACATTACCCTGGATAAATTTCCATTCCATTAGTAAGTTATCAAACTTTTGATTCCATTATATTTGTGCATGCTTAATCCCATACAGACTTCCCTTGAGCTCGCACACCAAGCCTTCGTTTCGTTCCAATACAAAACCTTCTAATTTTTCCATGTAGATTTCTTCCACCAAATCCTTGTGAAGGAACACAGTCTTGACATAGAGTTATTAAAAAAACAAATCTTCCATGGGAACTAGGATGATCACTGTTCGAATAGTTTTGTGCTTCACAATAGGGGTGAAAATCTCAATGAAATCCACTCATTCTGATTGTTGGAACTCCTTTACAACAAGCCATGCCTTGTACATAACTCTACTATTCATTTCCTCCTAATAATAAACCCATTTGTTTTGAAGTTCCCTCTTGTATTTTAGAAGTTCCATTAACTCCTATGTATCTAAAAGATTCAAGGAATCCAACTCTTCCTCCATTTCAAGCTCCCACTGCAATGAATCACTCATATTTCTCACCTTGTGATGGCTTTCAAGTTCCCCACTATCCATGAGAAGTTGAAAGTGCATTTTGGAATCAAACTTTTGTACTAGACTTCTAATCATGATAGATCACCTCAACTGTTGAAGTGTCACACCCCAAACCTGACATATTAATTATTTTTAACCATTTCATTATTTTTAGCCTTGCTTTTGAGTTTCAGGATGATCCGAGTTTAAATTTTAAATTTTTGGTTTTTCAGCATAGGCGCATGGTTGACACATGGTTAGTAGAAACCATGCACAACCCGTGTGAGCCCATATGTAGTTTTTGACAAAGTCAAATTTCACATCCGACACATGGTTTTTCAAACCATGTGGCCTGCTTGTGTGAGGTTCTCTAAGGGCCCAGTGAGGGGTGCACTGTTGGCGCACAATTTGGTCAATCATGCACCCAAACCGTGCGCAATGTCCAGCTTTAAAAAAAAAGAAAAAAAGAAAGAAATTGTTTAAATAATAATAATAATAATAATAATAATAATGTTATTATTATTATCATTATGATGATGATTATTATTATACCCCAAAAGGGGTCTCCTCCCCCTACCCACGTGATACCCCTTCCTCTGTCGCTCGATCGACCACCTGAGAGGGTTCCCTCACATGCATGACCTCCCCTATACCACTCCCTACGATCATCATTTCTCCTCCTGATTCAATCTACAATCTTCTCTAGTAAGGTTCTCCTCATATACTCCTCCCTTTCCCCCTATTTCTTGGTCTATTTTTCTTCCAAGTGGTGCACACGCCATGGACAAACCATAACTCATTTTAGGGGGTTTCTTTTGGTTGGTTTTTGATGTCTAGGGTTTCTGATCCCAATTAAGGCCTATTCTAACCTTGACAATTGTAGGCAGCGAGTGCGCTACCAATTTCAGGTAAGGTTTCTTCCATTCTAATTCTTTGGCCCAATTTTAATTAGGGATTTTGTGTTTTTTATTTTTATTTTTTATTATTTAGGGTATCTTACATCTCTTTGAAGGTTAATTTCATGAATATACATAGGTAAGCACATATATATCTATATCCTCCTTGTACATATTCCCTCATGGCGAGGGACTAACTAAAAATTAACTTTTTATTAAATAAGGAGCCTTCCAACATGCCATCATAAAAATAAACAACTCAAGTGGGGGTGAAAGTGATGAAGGCCAAGGGCATCACCATTAACAAATAACTTACATTCATTTGGTAATAACACCAAACTGGTGTAAACAATCAATCTCTCTCATGGTCTCCCTTGGTTGTCCAGTACATCATCCCTAAAGGCAACATGTTTTGAGGTCGGTTCCCTCTGTCCAAACCTTTAATTTGGAAACTGTAATTGCTTGATGGATTTATTGGGTGTTTTTATTATATTATGGAGTAAGTATAACATGAAAAATGATTGTGATAGATGAAACCAACCTCTTTTATGTTTTCATGTTTTGTTATGCTTTGACCATGGATTTTCTTTATTGAAGTGTGTTTCAAAAAATGTGTTTTGAAAGGACCACAAGTGTTTGATTTAACTTCTAAAATATTTTATTTATGCAAGTTGAAAAATATCAAATATGTTTTGGCCCTTCAACTGGTGTTTTTCTTAAAATTTTAATGACACGTTAACTTTCCAAAGAGTTTCAAAAATGGTTTTCAAATGGCAAAAGATCATTTTCAAATGATGAGGACTAGTTGTTAACTTTGAATGTTTTCTTGAAAAGAGGGTGCCTCCATGGATAATATCCATTCTAGGGGGAATTCACATGGATGGTTTCAAGGGGTGGGCCTTACCATGTATAGTGGCTTTATGCGATTGAGATATTGTATTCTTACTTACTTTCTCACCTCCCACATTTTCTATAGCCATGAGATCCTAGGAATTGTAGTTAGAGTTGAGTGATGGTTGCTATTTAGTCCCAATTATATGAACTAGATCCCCATGGAGTATCCATGTGGGTTATGCCACCCGTGATTCTAGTTGAGAGAATCTGGGCTGGTTATTAACTTTGGATCGCATTGATAGGTCGACAAATGGATTTCAAACCGAGTACGTTCTAGGGTCTCTTTACATGGTGTCTAGGTATATCCCATGATAACTATTTTACATGTATTTTACTTTCCATCATTTTGTGATGTTTTAATAAAATCATTTTAACTGTTATGTTTTCACAGGAAATTCTTATATCAGCACTTATTTACTTATACTTTGTTTTCACTACTTGTGTTTCACTAAGGTATTTCCTTCACCACATGTTTCTTTTTTGTAAAATGATATATTGGAAAATATTTCATTCTTTGGAAACCATTTTGGAAAATGGATGGGAAAATGGTTCTTTTGAAGTTATTATCTTGTTACTTGTTTTAAAGGAATTGAAAACTTTATTTTAAATATATGTATTTTAAACTAGCATGATTTAGTTTTCTCTTTAAAGGATAAGCAAAGAGAGTAGTTTATTCAGGCACACCTACTGAGTTTTAATACTCATTCTTATATCTCTTTCTTCATTTTTAGCTTCTGGTGAAAATTCAAACTCAGTATCAGTCACAATGGAGTGATGTTGGTTCAATGGTTAGTGGTGACCCGTAGGGTCACATAGAGGTATGTCTAGTGTTATTTATTTACACTACTAGTATTTATTTTTGTAGTTCTATTTATATTTATTTATTTGTGTATTATTCATGTTCTAAATCATTTCCAATTGAGTAATGCTCGATTCCCAACACTAGTTGCCAGACCAGGAGGATTTCGAACACTCTTGGGCCTTGTCATGGGATGGCTCAGGTGACCGATTCGGGGTCAACCCAAGTTGGTTCATGACAAAATGGTATTAGAGAAATTATCCCTTATTATTTGATTATTTCTAGTAGTTCATAGATAGGATTTTCATAATTTAAGTGGTCAGTTGTGGGTTGGTGCTTGATCACCATCCATTCGAAAGGACACTTGAATTGCCAGGGTGGTCCAGGGTGGTCTTACCACAAAATCCAAGCTTGGCTCACAAGTGTTTTCAAGGTCCTTGGTTTTTGTTTGAGCATTTATAGTTGGTTTTGAGGATTTGGTGGTTATTATAGGTGGGATACATAGGGTTCATGGTTGCTGTGTATAGTCTTGAAAACCCTGGATAGACTATGAAACTACCTTTGACGACCCCCTATGTTCTCACTCGGTTGGTGCACGACTTGCTAAATTGTGCGGCCAAGTCGTGTGTAGTGATTGTTACTACAAGATTTTTGGAATTTTTGATCAAGTATTGGGTTGATTTTATTTATTTTTGGTATTGTTTTGAGTTGATTTTGGGGTGTTTATCAAAGTTTATTTTCTAAAATGAAAACCTTGGGTTATTTGAAAATGATAGTTTTAGAAAATGTTTTGGTAGTTTTCAAAAGGATTTTTAAGATGTGAAATTATAAAACAAATGTGGAATTTGAAAATGTTTTTCTTTGACGATAAGAGGTGGTTTCAAAATTGGTTGGGTTATTTTTGAAGTGGTTTGGAAAGTGATTTTGTTTCTTTTATTCGGCCCTTGATATTCTAATGAGTGATCACATATATGTATATGAATATATATATGTGGTAAAAAGATGGTTATTGGTATGTGTGGATGGATGATTGATCTAGAGCATGGATGTATATATTTGTGAGGCTTTATGGAATACCAATTCTAGGTGTTCAGTTTGTAAGGCTTGTCATATTTTCTAAAAATGGTTTTCAAGAGGGGGGGTTTCAATGTTTTGAAAAGTGATCAAGTAATTGTATGATGTTTTCTCATGAGTTTTGAGAATTTCCTTATTATAATTTTTTGGTTTTGGTTATGTTGGAATGATTTTAGTCCAAGAGGACTTGAAATGGAGCATGAATTTTGAAATGGGACTTGGTGCTTAGGATGATTTTGGAAATGGTGGTTTTTAAAAGTGGGTTCCTTTCTTGTTTTGTGGTGATGTTGTGGTTTAATTTTGGTTGAGATTTGATTTGGTTTTTTATTTTCTTATGTGATGTGTTGGTTTATGAGCTTGGTGTTTGGTTTGAAATTTTATTTGGATGAGTTTTGGTTTGATATTGATTTGGTTGGGCATTTTTATAATATTAAGAGTATGATTCTCAAAAAGGTCTAAAGGTTTCTGAGGGGTCCCTTCCAATTTTTGTTTTTTTTCTAAACTCTCAATGGAGTGGTGGGGTTGAGTTATTTTCATTTGTTACCAGTTTCCCATGGTGGTTGTGGACCATTAGGGGTTGTAGGACGGATGAGCTCATGAGTGTTAAACAGGGCCAATGAAAGGTGTAAGAGCAGGTTGACCACTTTTAGGAGCTAATTTCTTTTTTCTCTAGAAATTAATTTGAGTGATCTGTTGAAAGAACGTATCTTCCTATGGAGTCTTCATCTTGAGAAGTCTTCTTCATCAGTAGCTTCATCTTTTTCATCAAACCACCTACTCATTTTCTTCTAATGTAGTTAGTTCAGGAACTTTAAGCCATTGGCCATAATAATTCTAAGGATTGTCGACGGTTTTGTTGTGGAAATTTTTTATAAGCAGTGTTTACAGAAGTGGAAGCCCCGATCATAGGTTGTTAGTTCCTGAATATGGAGTATCATATGCTTTAAGACATTAGGGATCCATCCATAGGTCCCAGAGTGAATCTTTTCACATAGTTGGAGAATTGTTGGGTGTGGAAGAAAATATAAATCAAATTTGTTGTCTCTGATGTCAGAGAATAATCCATTTGAGTTTTACCTTCCCGTAGTTGTATGTTTTGGAACCCTCCTTTTGTTTGGTGGTTTTTGTGGCTTTATTTTGGAATGGTTTTAGTTTTTGAGTAGTGCCAGTTGAAGATGCTTGCATCTTATGGAAATTATGAATTATGGTTCGGTATGGTGTTTAATTTTAGTATCTTTCTTTGGGGACCTATTGTGTTAGGGATTTTTCCATGCTAGTAATTTTCATAATGGTGGGGAGACCCACTATGATTCTTGTTGACGTCTTATATTAAACTGGCCAGGTGTAATTCGGGAAGTTAAGGGGTCACATCAGTGTTAGAGGTTTTGTTTTAATTTGTGAGTTGTTTAGACCTAAGGAAATAACTATTTAACCAGATCCTTAATATGGTGGGGAGACCACCATAAGATGAGATCATGGAAAACTCAGACTTGAAGGCGTTCATGATGGGGCAATTTCTTGTTACCGCCCCGCTGGACCTCGATCATAGTAGTTCTTATAGCTTGGGTAGTGGATCATATGAAAAAATTTCATAAAAATCCCGAAGAGACCATGATGGGTTTCTCTTGGTGATAATTATGTTAGGGGTTGTGGTGTTCCATGTTTTAGATTATGTTTGGAGGTTTGAGTATTGTTTGTTGGGTCCTTTTTGGATGGTTTAAGTTCTTTAGTCTTTCTCATTTTCTCTTTTGGTGTAAGTTTTATTCCTTAAAGATGACCTCTTTAGTCTCTTTTGGGGATTTAGGTTTCACAATAAGGGTGAGTATTAGATCTTGGTATTTGAGTTTCAGGAACCTCATCTCTTGTAGTGGTTTTATTTCATTTAATGTCATGATCAATCAAATCTTTGGGACTTTTTGGGGGTAGGAAGTTTTATGGTGGGGAGAGTTTTCACACCCCAACCCTGAAATATTAATTATTTTCAATCATTTCATTATTTTTAGCCTTGATTTTGAGTTTTATTCTGGTTTGGGTTTATATTTTAAAATTTTGGGTTTTTAGTATAGGCGCATGGTTGGTGCATGATTATAAGAAACCGTACGCAACCCATGTGATCCCATCTATAGTTTTTGACAGAGTCTAATTGCATGGCCAGGGAACGATTTGTCAAACTGTGTGGCCTGCCCGTGTGAGGTGCTCTAGGGATCAAGTGAGAGATACATAGTTAGTGCACATTTTGTCCAACCATGCGGCCAAATCATGCACAATGTATAACCTTTAAAAAAAAGGAAAAAAGAAAGAAATTTTTTAAATAATAATAATAATAATTTTATCATCATCATCATCATCATCATCATCATCATCATCATCATCATCATCATAATCATCATCATCATTATTATTATTATTATTATTATACCCCAAAAGGGGTCTCCCCCCTTACCCACATGACACCCCTTCCTCTCTCACTCGGCCAGCTGCCCGGGAGGGCTCCCTCGTGCACACGACCTCCCCTTTCCCACTCCCTTCAATCACCATTTCTACTCCTGATTCGGTGTGCAATCATCTCTAGTAAGGTTTGTCTCCTCTCCTACTCCTACCCTTTCCCCCTATTTTTTGGTCTCCTTTTCTTCTAGGTGGTGTGAACACCATGACCGAAACCTAACTCATTTTGGGGGTTTCTTTTGCTCAGTTTTTGATGTATAGGGTTTGTGAGCCTGATTAAGGCCAGTTCTAGCCTTGGTGGTTGTAGGTAGTGAGTGAACCATCAATTTTGGGTAATGTTTCTTCTGTTATAATTCTTTGTCCCAATTTTAATTTTGGATTTTGTAATTTTTAGTTTTCTTTTTATTATTTAGGGTATCTTTTGGATTTTTGAAGGAAAATTTCATGTATATACATAGGTAAGTACACACACACATATATATACTCCTTGTAAATATTCCCTAATGGTGAGGGTAATATCTATATTGGGTCAAAGGGTATATATATAAGTGAATGTGTATATGCATGTACGTGTGAAGTGGTTTCATGTTGTTATCCTCAAAGACAACATGTTTTGTGGTAGGTTCCCTATGTCCAAGCCTTTGATTTGGAAACTATAATTGCTTGATTTATTTGTTGGGAATTTTTATTATATTATGAAGTAAGTATAATATGAAAAATGATTGTAACAAATGAAACTTGACTCTTTTGTGTTTCCATGTTTTATTGTGCTTTGGCCATGAGTTTTCTCTGATGAAGCATGTTTAAAAAAATGCGTTTTGAAAGGTGAAGCACACAAGTGTTTGATTCAACTTCTAAAATATTTTATTTATGCAAGTTTGAAAATATCAAATATGTTTTGGACCTTTAACCAATGTTTTACTTAAAATTTTAATTACACATTAATTTTCCAAAGAGCTTAAAAAATGGTTTTCAATTGGTAAAATATCATTTTCAAATGATGAGGCCCAATCAATACCTTTGAATGTTTTCTTGAAAAGAGGGATACTCCATGGATACTCTCCATTATAGGGGAATTCAAATGGATGGTGTTGAGTGGTTGGATTTATCATGTATGGTGGCTTTACATGATTGAGATGTTGTATTCATTCTTGCTTCCTCACCTTTCATATTTTCTATATCCATGGGATCCTAGTTGTCGTAGTGGGAGTCAAGAGAGAATTTATATTTAGTCTTGATTAGATTGACTAGATCCCCATGGAGTAGCCATGTGGGTTGTGCCACCAGTGAGGCTAGTTGAGAGAAACCATGTTGGTTATTGAATATGGATCACATCGATAGGGCGACATATGGATTTCAAACCAAGAACGTCTAGGGTATCTTCACTTGGTATCTAGGTATATTCCATGATAACTATTTTACATGTATTATAATTTCCTACATTTTTTGATGTTTTAATAAAATCATTTTAACTATTATGTTCTCATTGGAAATTCTTATATCAACACTTATTTACTTGTACTTTGTTTTCACTGCTTTTGTTTCACTGAGGTATTTACTTTACCGCCTATTTCTTCTTTGTAAAATGATTTATTGAAAAAGATTTCATTCTTTGGAAAATATTTTGGAAAATATATGGGAAAATGGTTTATTTGAATTTATTAGATTGTTACTTGTTTTTAAAGGAAATGAAAACCATATTTTAAATATATGTATTTTAAACTAGCATGACTTAGTTTACCCTTTAAAGTCTAGGCATAGGGAGTAGTTTATTCGGGCATGCCTACTGAGTTTTAATACTCATGAATATATCTACATCTTTGTTTTTATATTATAGTAAAACTTCTAGCTCGGTCTCAGTTGCCATGGAGCGACATTGGTTCAATGGTTAGTGGTGACCCATAGGGTCACATAGAGGTATATCTGATTTTATTTCTTTCCATTGCTAGTGTTTATTTATATTATTCTATTTATATTTATTTATTTTTCTATTTTTCATGGGATAAATAATTTCTAATTGAGTTATGATCAATGCTTGACACTAGTTTCCAGCCCAGGAGGATTCAGAATGCCTCTCGGGCCTTATCGCAGGTCGACTCGGGTGGCTGGGCTGGGGTAGACCCGAGTTGGTTCATGACATGAAGTTCAACTCTTTCAGGACATCATGATTCTGAATATTTTCCTCGATATTTTACTATCCTTAAGTCTCTAATACACCGGGCCTTGATATATCTAGAATTTGACCAGCACTTTTAATTTTAGAACTTGATTGTACCTCTCAAATTCTATCTTCTATGCTCCCTGAACAACCCAACACTACCCGAACTCTTCTAAACTCAAAGTCAAATTGATCTATTGGTTATTAGTTCCCAAGAACATCTTCTGTTTGGTTTTGATCTTTACACAAGATCTCCTCATTGAAGTGGACATTTTAAACTCTAATAACCTTTCACTGACTATTATCCCAGAGTCTAAAACCAAAGTTTTCATTTTTGTATCCAATAAAGAAACATGTTTGGGACTAATCATATAACATATACCTATCCCTGGAATGAGCATGGCCATATGAGATACATCCAAAACTTTTACATAAGTGAATTAAACCTTTATTTCGGACCAGATTTCCTCCAGATGTTATAAGTCATACTGTTAACTACTTCGGTCTAAAATCACTTCAAAAAATGGAACTTAACCTCATTCTTTTGGATCATCCATTCAGTGTCTGATTCATTTATTCTATAAAACTATTTTTATTAGGTGTTCCAAGAACAATATTCTCCATTCACATTCCATTAAACCAAAATAATGTTTGAAACTCCCTTCCTCCACACTCACCTCTATTATCATACTGAAGTAATTTTAGCTTCATTTTGGTCTCAGCTTCTACTATGGCTCTCAATCTAATGAAAGTTAAGAAAATATAGGAATTCTGTTTATGAAAAAACACTCACCCCTTATGTGTAGAATCGTCAATGAAGGTAATGTAATACAGTTCAACCTCATGAGATCGAACCAGTTTTGGTACCCATACATCTGTATAAGCTAGCTAGAGCTTTTGATTGTTTGGTGTATTTTCATTTGAATTGAATGACGCCCTCCATTGATTTCCTTGGATGAAAATTTCACATGTTCTATACTCCAAATGATCATTATCAAGTAATTATTTTATAGCCAAGGTTTGTAAACCTTTCTCACCAATGTGACCAAGACTTTCATGCCACAAATTTGGTGTTCTAGAAGTTGTTTCTCCAATATGCATGATACCTTTTGGAACCCTAGTTAGGTAAAATGTTCCATCATTCACACCATGGGATACTAACAATGAAACTCATGTCATTTTCCACACTCTATTCATAAAAATTGTATAGAATCCCACATATTTAATCTACCCAATATAAATTAATTCATTTCGTAAACCTGGGATGTGTTAAACACCTTGAAAATACAAAATACATCCTTTAATTGTTTGAATGCTCAAATCTTCTTTGCTAAAAACCTCAAGTACCTCTTCATCTACATGGTGAACCATACCAAGGATTCTATACAAATAATCATGCAAGAATAATCATTTATAAGTTGAATGAAATGAATCTCTTAAATAAAAAATCCACGACTCTATAAAATGCACAACACTTCAAACTGAAGTTCCACTCTCCCCCTTTTTTAAAAGGTTGGGGCCAAAGCCTCATTTATTATTAAAGTAAAGCAAAGACCTCTTTAAACTGGGTAGATGGAGACCCATTACATAGCCCAAAGGACCAGTGGGCATTTATCCCATTACATGGCCCATAGGCACAAATTTTTGGCCCAAGTCCCATTCTGTGAATAGTACTGCTACAATATTGTACTGCTACAGTACCACACAGTACCCGCCGCTGCTACAGTACCCAAATTTTTGTTTCAAGCATTTATGAAGTTACATTTAGTTTTTAAATGGTTTAAAAGAAAAAATAGTTCAATTATATTATTTATAATCCAATTATGGTCTTTTTAATTAATTTTCTACTTGAATTTGGTATAAATTTTTTTTATACTCAAAAATACAATTTTCTGAAAAACTGTTTTTGTCACTTTTTTTGAGATTAATTTTAAATTACAAGATGCCAATTTTTTGAATTGAATTCGATAAAATTAATTAAATATTTTTAATCAGAATAATTAATATTAGTTAATAAGGTAAACTTAATTTTTGTTCATAACGAATAGTAAAAAAAACAAAAATAAGTTATGACGGTTAAGGGTGAAATAGGTTTACAAGAGGGTTAAACTAAATATATAAGGGTTAAAATGACCTAAAACTTGTATAATTTATATTAGATAGAAATATTTAGACCCCATATCATCTATAGATTTAGCAATGGTCTATTTTGGATCCATTTTTCTTGAGTAAGGCATTAATATATTTTATTCTGTTTTAAAATTCCAAGTGTGTCATCTCTCCCACTTATAAAAGGACACCCCCTATCTTCTTCCATACACACTTCAAGAGCCTTTTAGAATAGAAAATACCTACCCAAATACACTAATTACATCTATCCCACATTCTATAGGCCCTGGTTTGATTAGAAAACCAACCTAGGAAGGCTTTAGGTGTAAACCTAAAGAGGTTATACGAAGAAGAGGTATGGTTCTTAACCATGCATTTTTGTTTAATTTCTTCTTATATCTACACAAAATCTTCTTAAAACATGATAAAATAATAAAAAAGTATCTTAAATATACTAATATGTTGTTATATTTATGGAATAACTTATATCTATATCCTCTTTCATCAAATGGGAAACAAAACTGTCGTTCGTGTGTACGGTGGAATACCTCCTTGTAAACTGATGTAATTTGTTTTCCATAAAAACCACTCACTACTAGTTATAATGATGGATTTAATATATATATGATATTAATTACTTATTTATAATTATTAAAAATTAATATATCATATATTTTTTTACCTTTCTATTCATTATAAAATGATAACATAATTCATGTGTATGTGTGGACTACCATCTCCACGAAACGATGTGATTCATTTTTCACCACCGAATTACATGGATGGTATATATAAGTTATTTAAATAAATAATATGGTATTTATGATATAATTATCATTATATAAAGATAAAATAATATTTACCTTCTTTGAAAAATGAAAAGCGTTTCTCATGCGTATATATGAGCAACCATCTCCATGATTGTAATGTAGTTCATCTTTCATAACCATATTTCACAGTTTTTTTAAAAGTATAATTTATGTATAAAAATTATAATTATGTTATTATTATTATTTTGGAGTTTAAGAAACATTGAATTATTTTACCATAGTCAGCCCACTGAACTCATTTTTGATATATGAAATGGATATCATCAAAATGTTAGATGTGAATTTAATTGATTAATAAAATAAATAAAATTATTATTTTAAATAATTAACATAAGATTATTATTTTGGAAGATAAACAATATATGTGATGATTTGGACCTGAGATAAGGGATTACATAACTCAATTTCTTTTCATTTGTTTATATTGCTTCTTCATTGTCTTTGATATGATAAGATTACGTGTGAAATGAAATTTTATTATTTTATGTTTTATTTACAATAGTTCTATATGGGTTTAAATTTTATACACATAATCACTTCATTAATTAATTCTCACTTCAACATTATGATCATTGTAAGTGATTTTGTCTCAATTTCCACTTCATTGATACATATTTAGTATTATGCACCTATTCAATTTTATGTGCTGTATATAATTCCCATTTAAGGTATTTAACATGAATATATATTTATTCATGATGATTAAGGATTTAATTAAAGTTTCACTTTCAAGATAAATTTTTAAAATAAAATCTGATCTTATTTTTCTTTTTGATCGGGTATATCTTTCTTGTAAGTCCATATTTTTTTTAAAAATTGTTTCTCCAAAGTAATTTTTTATTAATAAAATGATTTATTAAGGAAATTTCAAGTTATCATTTATTTATACATGGGTTTAAAGGAATATTTCTAATGTTTTCCCTGAAAGGTTCAATTTCAACCTTTTTTTATAAAATGTCCAAAGGATTGTTTTATTTTTAATGTATACAATATTAACCAACTTTCCTTCCATCATAAAAATTTTATGCCATTTAAATTCTTCTATAAGTTTTCAATGATTTTAAAAAGAAAAATATTTAATTAAATATTATTTTAATATTCTTCTTCTATTTTCTAAAAGACTTGGTTTTACAACAAAACCTATATTTCTGATGAATTGATGGTTATCTCTCATCTCTTGATTAATTTTTTAGTGTTTAACTTTCCATTAAAATATTAACTTGTGATAATTTTTCATTAGACATGACATTTATCTTAAATTTCAATATTATTTGTATCATGAATATGATTATTTCTTAAACCGTATACAATTTTTACATACAGTGTCTTATTATGAAAACTACTTGATTGGCTAGGTAAATATTGATAAATTATTATTATTTACTAAATATGGATATTTGTAGATAAGGAATATTGTTTATGAATTAAATTTATCATTCAATATATAAGTAATGCATTGGACATATAGTGAGGGGTGGAGCCCATAATTATATATCCCGTCGATTCATCAATAGGTCTCATGAGACAAATAAGTAAGCTCACATTAAATGAGTTTCTGGTGTATACCTATCCATAGATTAAACTATCTTGGAATAAGGATTTGATGTTATAGATATTATGATGTATGAAATCATGATGTCTAATATTAATCATTTCTTTATTGAGAATTCGGTTACTATTATCTATGAGATCATTGCATTGATATTATCCATGGATACATTTTGTGCTCAAGTTATTGAATAAATGAAATGTGTTTTTAGTTATTTACTAGGCCATATTGATTATACCTTATTGATTTATGATAGCTTCTACTTTATGTAACTCTTACTAAGAATTTAATCTCAACCTTTACTTGTTTTCTTTTCCCTAGAGCATGAAGAAGGATATTATAAATAATATCATGGATGCAAGAATGTTTTCATGCTATGTAATTTATATTTACAATGTTATATGAAAATCATGTATGCATTTTGTTCTTCAAGACCACTAAATTTATTGGTTCTTCAGGATTAGATCCCCTGTATCTATGCCAATGTAATAAAGTAGACATTAGATCTGGGTTACTGGGGTTAGGGTTATTACAGTTGGTATTAGAATAAGTTTATTAGAAACTTTGGGAACTAGATTTTTGATGAATATAGGTAACATGAGAATTATGATATTACCTTATAATATTTGAGAGCTTTCACCATTAGAGGGTTTTTTATTTTATGGTTCAATATTCATGATGATTATGAGATGACTCAATTTTTTCTATTATTTAGTGATGGAAATTAACAAAAGAAAGGGAATCAACGCTCATAGAAAATATAGAGATCACACTTATGAGAAATCCAATATAGTTGGTATTTGAACTAAGTAGATCATGGCCATATTAGGGAAGCTTACTTAGGATATTAAGAATAACCTTGCCCGAATGGAGAAACCTGTTGTTTGATAGCATGATTCTATTATGTTGGATCACTTCATGTGACCAAATCCTCCTTATTTTAATAGAATTACTAATCCATTGGTATCATATAAATGGATTAAGAGTCTTGAAAATATATTCCAAGATTTGGGATGTGATTAAAGTGAAAAGGTTATCCTGGCAGTGTATTGTTTGAAAGTAGATGTAAATCAATAGTGTTCATTGATCCAAACCACTAAAGATTCTAAAGAAATAAAAATAATAGAATAAATAACTTATAAAGTGATTTTATTTGATAAATACTTCCCTCTAGAACAATGAGATGAAATGGAGAAAAAGTTCCTCACTCTAAGGCATAAGGAAGAAGAAAGCATGAAAGAGTTTGAGGATAACTTCAAAAGATTATATAGGCATGCTTCAAACTAAATATGTAATATAGAAAGAAAAAATTATTGTTTATTTGATGGGATTAAGATGAGCCTTCAAAGGGACACTACCACAAAACAGGGCAAGGGAAGCGCTGCCTTTTATCAGCTCTAAGTAGAAATCACTGATAAAGGGGTGGGCCTTTATCAGCGCTAGCTAAAAGCGCTAATAAATGTTCCCTTTATCAGCGCTATTATTAGCACTGCTAAACATTTTTAATAAAAAATATTATTAATTTATATAAAATTATTATATTTATATTCAAAAATAATTTTTATTTGTATACATTAAATAAAAAACAAATGTTTATAATTAATATTTTTTTTAATAATTTAAAAATATATATAATGTTTTAACTGAAAAAAGTATTTATAAGATTATAATAATATATATATAATTAAATAATTATAATATTATAATAAATTACATTAAATAATAAATATATTTATTATATTTATTAGATTTATATTTATTAGATTTATCTGATTAATTTATTAGATTTATTAGATTTATTGGATTAATTCATTATATGTGTTATATTTAATATATTTAATACATTTATTTTATTTATAAATATATAATACTTTTTAATATATATTTTTTAAAGGTTGGGGTTGAAGCCTCATTTATTATTAAAGCAAAGCAAAGACCTCTTTTAACTGGTTAGAGGGAGACCCATTAATAGCCTGAAGGACCAATGGACATTTAGCCCATTACATGGCCCGTAGGCCCAAATTTTTGGCCCAAAGCCCATTCTGTGAATAGTGTTGCTATAGTACCCCCTGCCTGCTATAGTACCGCATAGTACCCATCGCTTCTATAGTGCCCTGCCATCGCTACAGTGCCCACCGTTGCTACAATTCCGCCGCTACAGTATTGCTACAGTACCTGCACCTAATGGGGTTTGAACCCCCATTTTTCATGTAGGATCATGGGGTGCTTACCACTAAGCCAAACCCCAACTAAATTTTTTAATATATATATTTATAATTAAAATCATTAAATGTATATGTGTTTTCCAATGAATTTGGTCAATGAATATATTGATCAAGCGTATATGTTATGTATCACGCATGAATGTTCATTTATAAATTAAATCACATTGTCCAGTGATGTGGTATATTGATTAATTCATAATGTTACCCATATGAACTATCTATGTTCTAAAAAATGTACTTATAAAATTAAATTAAATATATTTAAATAATAAATATATTTTATTATATTTTTAATGATATATATAAATACCTTTCAAATATATTTGTAATTATAATCATAACTATATATATATAGAAATAATTATAAAATTATACATATAATATTATAATTTTATTAATATATATATATTAACAATTATATACAAATATTTATAAATATATACTATTTATAGTTATAATTATTAATAAATAAATATATATTTATCCTATATATTATTTTAAATAAATATATAATAATATAAATAAATTATTAAAATTATACTTTTATCAACTCTATAATTTGAGCAATGATAAAAAAAGTATTTATCAACGCTATAATTTTAGCACCGATAAATAGGTATTTTATCAATGATTTTTTTTGTGCTGATAAAGGATCCAGTGGGTTTTTTAAAAGAACCTTAGTAGGATCCTCCTCCCTCGCACCCTTTCAAGCCTTCATAGAAGCGGACCCCTATGCCGTTGGGCCCTCCTCCTCCTCCTCCACCGTGACCCCTCCTCCTCCTCCTCCTCCTCCTCTGTAGCCGCCGACTCGTCCTCCTCCTCCGCTGCCGTTTCCTCCTTTGTGGTCATTGCCGACTCATCCTCCTCCTCCCCCACCGCTACCTCCTCCTCCTCCTCCTCCGCCACCTCCACTACCTCCTCCTCCTCCTCCTCTGCCCAGATTCATCAGTAAGTTCTCATTATTCTTCATTCTTAATAGATCCATGGTTCTTCCCTCTCTTGGAATCATAGACCAAGTCTATTGGGGATATTTATTTAGTTTGTGTTGTTGATATTGACATAATTTTGTAGGATCTAGTTAGGTTAATATGGTTTGTGATCAGATATTGAAGTTTTCTTATATCATTCTTTATTTTTGAAAACTGTTGTGAGGTATGTTGCTTCCCTCTAATCCCCAATTCTATTTTAACATAAATAATTTGTTTTGATTGAATATTTTCATTGAATTTTTTTTGAAAAACATGTATGATTCTTGAAAGAAATCCCTTGTTATATTGTTTTGGAAAAATTGGGCGGCATTTGGAAAACCCTCTTATTATATAATTTTTAAGTTATTGTTTTAAAATTATGGTTTTCTTTTTACACATGTAAAGTATTTAATGAAATGATATAAATGAGTATTTTTTTTTGATTTTTTTGGAATGGTATTTGTTAAATATTGTTGGCATGAGTTCATGGGTTGGACTTGACCATAAATAAGGGGAGTACGCCATTAAGGAACCTGGATATTTTTCACCTTGTGATGACTTGGTGAATCAATGAGGGATCTCACATGAGTATGGAAATTTCAACTAATAATGCATGTTGAGTGGGTAGAGACATAAATGTGACTATTCCTAATAATGGAATTAATTTTTTTTACATAAAATGGTTTTCCTTGGATATTATTTATGATTTTTGGATAAGCAGTTTAAATGATTTCAAATGGTTTTATATAAAACTTTTTAACATTTTTTTTCAAGTGGATTGAGTTTGGAAGTCACTGGGAAAATAATACTGAGTTTAGTCTTAACCCCTTTCTTCAAAACTATTTCATATTTGAAATTATCATCTATCAAGATACATAGAAGGGAAAAGTATCTTAGTTCTTTAGTAATGTGTCATGATACCATTGAGTGGGAGTTGGTGTCACGTTTTTCAGAATCTTTCATATGTGATGGATCAATATGGAAAAAGGATCAGAAGGTGTGTGGGACATTCTTTAGAAGAATATTTTCTGGAAATAGAGGGTTTTGTTGAAGGGTGTGGGAGTTTCACATGGGGGGGGGGGGGCTTTAGGGTTATGGGAAGTGTGGATAGTTTTAAGATCTGGAAGTAGGATTATTGACATATAAGGGATTAGATGACTAGAAGAAAAAATCTGATACATGTGTGTCATGAGTGAACTGTAGTGAGAGGGAATAAAGGATGATAAATATTAGTTGTGTGAATTATTGCTAAAAATCAGTGGTAGATGGTGCAATATTCAGTGGTGACAATAGAATTACAAGTTTTAATGGATTCTCTCATGAAGGCCATTGCACTTCAAAGTAACTTTCAGCCCCCCAAGCTTATCAATTACACATTACACATCACTTGTAACTATATGATGAATGAAACCAAAAATATTAAGATTCAATGAGGTTTGTAAGATATTTCCTATATATTTTTCCATAGGTTATGAAGTCATCACATAAGTTTTAATCACTTATTAGTTTATGATGTCTACTTCACACACTAGGTTCAATAAAAATTACTACCATACAAATGAGGAAATCCTTAGCAATGACTACTCTAATGTCCAATCTATAAAATATTTATTAGATATGATACTATCAGGACCAACCATCATAGTAACTCCATTGGAGTTTGGAATATATTAGTGTATGCCCCCCACCCTATATTTAAATGGACATGGGTCAGTTATAATTGAAAATGTAATGATACGACCCATGCTGGTATCATAACCAACAACTGACCTGACTTTCCACTAACCTAAGAGGCGTTCATGATCCCTATGGGATATCAACGATCCACTAAAAAAAATATACAATTAATGTGGAATATTTTACCCCTAAATTAGAGTAAATTAAAAATGACATTTCTCCTGAAAACCAGTCATGTCCCATTCATAAGTCGAACATCTAGGAAAATAGTAGATACATAAAAAATAAATAAACAGAAAGCAGATATCATAGATAGAAAATAAAATCCCACTTTTTACCAATAATACTATTTAACCAGAAATTTAAAATTCCTAAATATCATTGGACATATTTTGGATAGGTATAACATATGAGTTCTCATTTTATGTTTTCTTTTCAGTTGGAAATCTCCTCTACCGCGTGCATCTCCTCCACCGCGAATGCACCTCCGTCGTGCACTGAACGACACTTTCACGGTGAGTTTTATCATCTTACTCATTGGTTTCCTCTTGTTTTCATGTTATTACTATTTTATATTGATCATTATGTTGTGAATTTTACGGGCTAAACATCCTGCTAAAAATCATGGCCTTTGGTGGTCCTTGTTTGCGCACTAAATGAATTGCATGTTGGTTGGTTTCTATTGAAAATTTGAATATAGAAATTGGTAATTTATGTATACTTTTCTAGATAATGAATTCCCTAGTATGATAAAACTTCTATGATAACCCCTGAATTAACAAGCAGAATTGAATAAGGGATGCTTTGTAAAATCTAAAATTTTGTTTGTTTGGTTTGTATGGTGTTAATATTTTGAGAATGATTGTGTGTTTGTATGGCGTTGTAATTGTTGGAATGATTGGTATACCATTTTTTTCCATGTTATAGTTCCTCCACCATTGAATATAAATCCAAACCTTACCCATTTCAATGGTGCAACCACTTTGTTACTAGTGAAATTCCACTGAATCTTAGAAAACCACTTCACTAGAGGACTCTATGAGACACTTTATGGACACCCTTTTAAAATAAACATAAAACCCATGTAATGAATCCTTAAACCCAAAATAACTCTATATAAAATCATACCATCTATTAGTTTAGTACCACAATTCTTGACTCGATACATTATGTTTCTAGAGAAACACTAAAAAACCGGTTTACAAAAATGCATATAGATTACATGTGGGATACTAAAAAATTCTAGTGTAAGGGCTTCTCATAACTAGTTCCATTGATCAGTTGTTTGGGAACATGGGTGTGATCTAATTTGGTCCCGAGTAATGCATGGAGTGGTAATGGTATTGTTTACCATAGCTAGTTCCATTGATTATAGTTTGATGATGAACCTAGTTGAACATATTTTGTGTAACTATATTGTTAAATATTAATATTACTAAATCAAATAGGATGAATATGAATAAATAATGGATGAATGAAAATCGTCCGACAAAAGAGTATGAAGATGGCGTGAAAGTGTTTATCAAGTTTGCAAAAGATCATGCATATAACCCTTCTCAAATCCTTTGTTTGTGTTTACGCTGTTGTTATTCAAGACAAATTAGTCCATAGGAGCTGGAAGAACACTTGATCTGTCACAGAATAGATCAAAGTTATATTTTTTTGGAATAAACACGGGGAAAAAAATGAATGTAGGTAGTGTCTAGGATAACACTATGTTTTATGGATGTAACAGCCCAAGATTTTATAAAAAAATATTCTTTTTAATTTTATTAATGTCTTGTGTTGTACGCTACACCAAAAGGAGCTTGCACAACACACATCCTTGACTTGACTTGCATTACACGCAATCGCGACCTTCCTCGATAGCGTGTGTAGTACGCAATACCGAGTTTCACTAAACAACGATATGCTATAAAAATATTATTAAAACTAGCCGTTATGAATAGTAATAACCACTTTTTGAAATCCAGTAAATCTTATTTTTCAAAATGAACTTTATTTTTGGATTCGGAGTATCGAATTTAGCCTAAGGTGAAATTTTGGTACTTTTCGGATAACTTTCATATTCTGATGAATAGTGAAAATTACTAAATTATAATTAAAAACAACTTTTTTAATCGAAATAATTAATAGTGATAAATCATTAATTTGAGTGGTTTTAAAGTATATTTAGAATATATTTTTACAATTTAATACAATGTTGGTCATTGGATGTAGTTTCACATTTAAACTAGACATAAACAAGTGTCAATCTTTTGATAGATATTGTTTCTTAAAAACACGCTATTTGTTTTAACAGCGGGATTTAATTATAAAATTAATTAATGAAACTTTTATGTTATGAATTTGGTAAAATAGACTTCATTTTTGAATTCGGAATATGAAATATAGCTTGGGATGAAATTTTGGCATTGTTCTGAAAAACATCAATTTTTGATGAATAGTGAAACTACTAAGTGGTAGGTTAAAAACTGAATTTTCCATAAAACTTAATTTTACCGCTTCTGTGAATGGAATTTCGAAAATCCGAGAGACACGGTTAATATCAAGGACTAAAATGTGGTTCAATGAGATGAAAATAATTTTTTGGTGAATAGTAACTTTTTACTTTTTTTTACCACGGTTAATAGTAAATAGGGTAACTAAGGGTAAATATGATATTAACATTACCCTAACACATGTCCTAATTCTATTGGACAAGTGTAATTCGACCAAAAACAATCTTAGGAATAAAATATGACCATTTAGGCCCACTTGGATTAGATTAGGACATTTATTATTAATTTATTTAAAGAAGGGTTAAAATAGTTAAAATCAAAGTTTAATAAGTAAATCATTTTTAATATGGGGTTATACATAAGATAAATTCGACTATAAATATTCATTAGAAAGCTAAAAAGATTTCCTACATGATGGTATTTTATTTGTAATTTTTAGACATCAAATAATATAATTTATTTATGAGACAAAGATGATGCAGTAATTATCTTATTAATGAAATATTGACATAATTGATAATATAAATACCAAAATAAATGTAATTTAAGACTTTTTATGAATTACACTAATTTTCTAGGTTACTATGATATATTAGTGTTGATTTAATCAACTTGGTTTGAACATATAATTCTTTTACGACTTTCACAAAAATCATATATCAAATAGTGTCAAAATTGACACAAAATAGTTTTTAAATCAAATATTATATTATTAATTGTTATTTTATTCCTAAAAATCTAAGGTTCGGCAAAATGACTTAGATAAGGATATATGTATTAATAATATACAATTTGGGGTTCGTTTGGCATGTTATAGTAAGTTTATTAACCATATAGTGAAAGAAAACAAAAAGACACGGTAAAAGTTAAATTATTTAACTTAGAGTTAAATCTAATTGATAAGGTTAAAATAATACCCTAAACTTGTCTAAATCCTATTGGTTGATAGGATTTCGACCCATCCCCACTTTATCTTCGAAATAAGACCCTTTGGAACCATTATAAACCGATTTTGACTTTAATATAAAATAATATTTTGAGATATTCCTAAGGTGCCCCTCTCCTCCCCTATAAAAGGACACCTCCTTCCCCTCCTCCTCACACCAATTTGAGCACTCAAGCTCGGCCAACCCCTGCCAATATATCCTCTCCACTTCCCTAGAAACATCCTAGAGGTTCTGGTCTTCCTCAAAGACCAATTTTAGTGCCCTAAGAGGAGGTCTCAAAGAGGCACTTCAAAGAAGAGGTAATTACCGTTACCAATTCTTTCATCTTTATTTCTTCTTCCACTTCTTCTTCTTAGGTTGTTTCATTATGAAGTAATAACATCAGTATCACTCATATACTGATATGTTATTATAAGTATGAAACAACCCTATTTCACCATCTATCCATCCTACGGAAAAAGAAATCACCGCGCGTGCGTACGTACGGAATACCGTCTCCACGCCGTGGTGTAATCTATTTTCCACCACCACCTTACATGGATGGGTATAATGGTGTAAAGAATAACTATACATAGTTATTACAACATCATATTGATTCTGATATATTTTATAATACACTCCAATTCAATTCAATATTTATAGAAATGATATCATCGCTCGTGCGTACGTACGGAATACCGTCTCCACGACGCGATGAGATTCATTCTCTATGTTAACCATTTAAGAATGATTATAATGTATATATAAGAAATAATAATGAAATATATGACATTATAAAGCTACTGGATTTATGTATATATATACATATGTATGTCATCTACTTACTTCCATTTCAAAACAATAAGGAAAGGAAAACAGCGTTCATGCGTACGTACGGACTACCGTCTCCATGAACGGTGTTTTTCATTTTATTTATCTACCTATTATATATATATATATATATAATGAATATATATGATATATAAATCATATTTTATATTCTGGAAGTAATTAAATCATGATATAAGTAATAATGATGTCAAGAACAACAAGTCAAAACACCTACGATAAATGAAACGATTTTACCCAAAACGCATCTTTAACATGGAATTTACAAAAGAACGGGTAATATAATGTCATAAGTGAACCATATATGATATCATAACAATGAATATGATTCTGTAATAAGTCAATAAAATGATTTAAATTATTATACAGGAGGTTCGGACACTTACAAAGCAAGTCGGACCTAAGGTAAGGGAAATATCACAATCTCATTTTTATCCGAGATTGTTTATTCGTAAGTATTTACTGGGTTGTATTTTACCATCCACATCCATGTTTCTTCAATATGTAATATTATTTCCATCCACCTACAATTGTTTAAATCCAATTTTACCATTTGGTGAGTTTTTAGAAAAAGATATGAAAGGAATCTTTTGTCGTTTTTCGTACGAGGTACATTTTGACTTTTTCGACAAAAGTAAAAAAGAATGTTTTTTTAACTTATACGGCACGAACAGATTTCTACTGTTTTATGAAGCCTTATTTTCATGAAGCTTCCTCTAAAAGATTTTATGACTATTTTCAATAAAATATCTTTCTTTTAAAATTGCATGATGTTTTGTGAAAAGAAATTGATTTTGAAGAAGAAAGGATATTTTCCTCAAGAACTCAATGCAAGTGTTTTATCAAAATTATTTTCCATCTAAGATAATAAAGGGTTCTGTTTCTATCCATATTTTTACATTGATTTGACTATGTTGTGATGGAATTATGTTTATGAATTCCTTTATCTTATATGAATGGTTTTATGATGTCATGTTGTTTAAGAATCCCATTTTTATTACATGGGTTATGCAATGATGTATGATTTATGATTTTGTGGCACACATAAGAAAGGATTCATTAAGAGATGGGTGGGACCTATATATCCCTCCAATGCATTGGGTAAAGATTTTATATCTCATGAGATAGACATGGCTGGAATGGTAGGTTATACCGGTTCAGTGAAACAGGACTGAAACGAGGATTACTCGATTCAGAAAGGGACTTTGTCCACTAAGATAGTCTTGGCAATGAGTCTTGACTAACAAGAAATGATTCTCTATGATTATGTGTGTATGCCACAATGAGTAATGTTTTAAGTTATGATTTCATTTTCACTTCTATGATTTATCCCACATTATGATATTATGAGCTCTTTTGCAGGTTAAGATTTCCAAAAGCTATGTTCTTATGTATATGATGTGATTGATATTTCTTTTGTTTACCCTTACTGAGCATTTGAGCTCACCCTTTTATGTTTTCTTTTCCCCAGGATATAAAGAAAGGTTTTAGGTAAAAAAAAATATCTTTATGGGAGATGTTGAAGATCTTTCACCACGTTTAGAAGATTACGTTCCGAGTTTCCAAAGACACTAAACTATTACGATCCTTGTGTGTGTGTTTTTGTTATGTACTAAGTATTCCGCAAAAGTAATGTAATGTCCATGTACGATAAGCTTTGGGTCTCTACAGTTGGTATCAGAGGAAAGGTTTAGTCAACCTTTGGAAACTAGGATGCGAAAACGTTAGTGAGATCCCTAGAGTTATTTCTAAGGTATGTCTAGGGATGTCCCTAAGGATAATTATACGTATAGGATATAGTTCTAGAACTATGGTAACGATATTAGATTAAACCAAAGATGATAGATATTTAAGTTACTCCCCCTTTATTACGATTTTTTCATCTAACACTTTTCTGTTTGGGTTTTAGAAAATGGCTGGAAACAAGATGATTCACAATAATGGAGGATATGATGGACAATGGAATGATATTCTTCATGAGCAACCAAATGAAATGGGATTTGGATGTCCAAACATCATTATTATGCCGAATCAGCAATCTCACAACATGATCAATAAAGTAAAATTTGGTAAGTTTCCTGACTCGACTAATAAGAGAAAGATGGAGTTCCATGATGATCATAGAGGAAAGAAAGTTCAATTTCCCCTATGTAAATCATGTGGGAAGAGGCATCAAGGAGAATGTTTCAAGGGAACTGGAAGATGCTTTGGGTATGGAAAAGAAGGACACAAAGCAAGTAAGTGCAAAGTAAAAGGGTCGGTTAACACCATGGATGAGGATAATGGTATTGCTACGACATCAAAAATGGTTAAGTGTTTTAAATGTGGAATGTATGGGCATTATGCAAACAAATGCCCTAAGGGAAAGACTCATGAAGAGAATCAGTATGGTCATATGGGTAGTATTTATGTGGATTATGATGAAGAGACTACAAATGATATGTGAGATGAAAGAATTTTTGAAGCTCGGTCAATGGTTTGAGAATGTAGTGGAATGATTACATGTTTATCATGTGTAATTTTGGAATAAAGAGACATATATGGATTGTTACACTGTTGTCTTTCCTTGTGTTTTGAAAGTGTATGATTAATGTTACCAGTATCCATGAAAGGTTATCCAGATAATTTTGGAATGTAGATGATATGCGCATAATGAAGGGATAAAGAGAAAATTAAATGTTTGATAGTATTCATGAGCTCATGATTGATATAAGGACTAAGTGATATCATGGTTTGAGTATATAGAATTTTGAGGATTTTGGTATGTGGAAAGTGTTAACTTTTAACTGCACTCATGTTTTCACTAAGGTATTCAAGAGAATACACGATTAAGGACTTTGAATGTTTGGAATGGGACCAACAAGACATATCTTATGATATGTGGGGATCAACGACAGTATTAAATCTCTGGTAATCGATGTCACTATATTATGAGAGTGGACTGCAGTATTATGTATAAGCCTAAAGATTAGACTGGATTATGTTGGACATAAGTTAGTATTGTTTAAGGATAGAAGATTTTCGATATTATTGATGGGATGTTATAGTAACGTAGTTTTAGAAAAAGGGACAACCTGCAGGACGGGCGACAGCCCATCGCTTCGGACAAGGCTGTAGGAATCGAACCCACAACCGAAGTACGACTAGCCTTTATCGCCTACCACTGGCCTACAGGAAGTCCCTGTTTAGTAGAAACTAGTTTTATTATATTAAGCAGCATGATATATGAAGTATAAGTCCATTTTAGGAACCATATATGATTAATCTCACTATAGAATGACTTATGTATATTTAATAACTTTTGCTAACCTTTTGTTTGAGACAGATGGAATGACCCGTCATTCTATCACATGATCTGCTAACACTTCACGAATAACAAATTCAACTTCATTTATTTAAGAGATGAAGTGGAAATTGTTCAAGGCACGAACAACAGTGATATTGTATCAAAATAAAGTAAGTATTTATTCTAATTCAAATTTTCAACTTTAGGGAAATGATCTTGAAAACCAAAAATGTTGTCATAGTGATCTTATACCTGATGAATCAGATGGTACCTTAGATCGTCACAAATTTATGGATTTGTGATTACTGGATTTTCCATAGCCATGTTCTCTACCACTCTCCATCAGAACATGATGGTTAGATTTCTCTTCCATATCCATATTTTCACCTATGTGGAAACCCAGTGATTAGTTTATTTGGGTAATCGTTACATTTCATACTTTAGTTTTTAAAGCCAAGTTTTGGTATTCCCTTTTACGATGTGGGTTTCTATTAAAGAAACTTTCAAATAGTAAACCATTTATAACCCCGACGAATTTCGAGGGCGAAATTCATTTTAAGGGGGGTAGAATGTAACAGCCCAAGATTTTATAAAAAAATATTCTTTTTAATTTTATTAATGTCTTGTGTTGTACGCTACACCAAAAGGAGCTTGCACAACACACATCCTTGACTTGACTTGCATTACACGCAATCGCGACCTTCCTCGATAGCGTGTGTAGTACGCAATACCGAGTTTCACTAAACAACGATATGCTATAAAAATATTATTAAAACTAGCCGTTATGAATAGTAATAACCACTTTTTGAAATCCAGTAAATCTTATTTTTCAAAATGAACTTTATTTTTGGATTCGGAGTATCGAATTTATCCTAAGGTGAAATTTTGGTACTTTTCGGATAACTTTCATATTCTGATGAATAGTGAAAATTACTAAATTATAATTAAAAACAACTTTTTTAATCGAAATAATTAATAGTGATAAATCATTAATTTGAGTGGTTTTAAAGTATATTTAGAATATATTTTTACAATTTAATACAATGTTGGTCATTGGATGTAGTTTCACATTTAAACTAGACATAAACAAGTGTCAATCTTTTGATAGATATTGTTTCTTAAAAACACGCTATTTGTTTTAACAGCGGGATTTAATTATAAAATTAATTAATGCAACTTTTATGTTATGAATTTGGTAAAATAGACTTCATTTTTGAATTCGGAATATGAAATATAGCTTGGGATGAAATTTTGGCATTGTTCTGAAAAACATCAATTTTTGATGAATAGTGAAACTACTAAGTGGTAGGTTAAAAACTGAATTTTCCATAAAACTTAATTTTACCGCTTCTGTGAATAGAATTTCGAAAATCCGAGAGACACGGTTAATATCAAGGACTAAAATGTGGTTCAATGAGATGAAAATAATTTTTTGGTGAATAGTAACTTTTTACTTTTTTTTACCACGGTTAATAGTAAATAGGGTAACTAAGGGTAAATATGATATTAACATTACCCTAACACATGTCCTAATTCTATTGGACAAGTGTAATTCGACCAAAAACAATCTTAGGAATAAAATATGACCATTTAGGCCCACTTGGATTAGATTAGGACATTTATTATTAATTTATTTAAAGAAGGGTTAAAATAGTTAAAATCAAAGTTTAATAAGTAAATCATTTTTAATATGGGGTTATACATAAGATAAATTCGACTATAAATATTCATTAGAAAGCTAAAAAGATTTCCTACATGATGGTATTTTATTTGTAATTTTTAGACATCAAATAATATAATTTATTTATGAGACAAAGATGATGCAGTAATTATCTTATTAATGAAATATTGACATAATTGATAATATAAATACCAAAATAAATGTAATTTAAGACTTTTTATGAATTCCACTAATTTTCTAGGTTACTATGATATATTAGTGTTGATTTAATCAACTTGGTTTGAACATATAATTCTTTTATGACTTTCACAAAAATCATATATCAAATAGTGTCAAAATTGACACAAAATAGTTTTTAAATCAAATATTATATTATTAATTGTTATTTTATTCCTAAAAATATAAGGTTCGGAAAAATGACTTAGATAAGGATATATGTATTAATAATATACAATTTGGGGTTCGTTTGGCATGTTATAGTAAGTTTATTAACCATATAGTGAAAGAAAACAAAAAGACACGGTAAAAGTTAAATTATTTAACTTAGAGTTAAATCTAATTGATAAGGTTAAAATAATACCCTAAACTTGTCTAAATCCTATTGGTTGATAGGATTTCGACCCATCCCCACTTTATATTCGAAATAAGACCCTTTGGAACCATTATAAACCGATTTTGACTTTAATATAAAATAATATTTTGAGATATTCCTAAGGTGCCCCTCTCCTCCCCTATAAAAGGACACCTCCTTCCCCTCCTCCTCACACCAATTTGAGCACTCAAGCTCGGCCAACCCCTGCCAATATATCCTCTCCACTTCCCTAGAAACATCCTAGAGGTTCTGGTCTTCCTCAAAGACCAATTTTAGTGCCCTAAGAGGAGGTCTCAAAGAGGCACTTCAAAGAAGAGGTAATTACCGTTACCAATTCTTTCATCTTTATTTCTTCTTCCACTTCTTCTTCTTAGGTTGTTTCATTATGAAGTAATAACATCAGTATCACTCATATACTGATATGTTATTATAAGTATGAAACAACCCTATTTCACCATCTATCCATCCTACGGAAAAAGAAATCACCGCGCGTGCGTACGTACGGAATACCGTCTCCACGCCGTGGTGTAATCTATTTTCCACCACCACCTTACATGGATGGGTATAATGGTGTAAAGAATAACTATACATAGTTATTACAACATCATATTGATTCTGATATATTGTATAATACACTCCAATTCAATTAAATATTTATAGAAATGATATCATCGCTCGTGCGTACGTACGGAATACCGTCTCCACGACGCGATGAGATTCATTCTCTATGTTAACCATTTAAGAATGATTATAATGTATATATAAGAAATAATAATGAAATATATTACATTATAAAGCTACTGGATTTATGTATATATATACATATGTATGTCATCTACTTACTTCCATTTCAAAACAATAAGGAAAGGAAAACAGCGTTCATGCGTACGTACGGACTACCGTCTCCATGAACGGTGTTTTTCATTTTATTTATCTACCTATTATATATATATATATATATATATAATGAATATATATGATATATAAATCATATTTTATATTCTGGAAGTAAGTAAATCATGATATAAGTAATAATGATGTCAAGAACAACAAGTCAAAACACCTACGATAAATGAAACGATTTTACCCAAAACGCATCTTTAACATGGAATTTACAAAAGAACGGGTAATATAATGTCATAAGTGAACCATATATGATATCATAACAATGAATATGATTCTGTAATAAGTCAATAACATGATTTAAATCATTATACAGGAGGTTCGGACACTTACAAAGCAAGTCGGACCTAAGGTAAGGGAAATATCACAATCTCATTTTTATCCGAGATTGTTTATTCGTAAGTATTTACTGGGTTGTATTTTACCATCCACATCCATGTTTCTTCAATATGTAATATTATTTCCATCCACCTACAATTGTTTAAATCCAATTTTACCATTTGGTGAGTTTTTAGAAAAAGATATGAAAGGAATCTTTTGTCGTTTTTCGTACGAGGTACATTTTGACTTTTTCGACAAAAGTAAAAAAGAATGTTTTTTTTAACTTATACGGCACGAACGGATTTCTACTGTTTTATGAAGCCTTATTTTCATGAAGCTTCCTCTAAAAGATTTTATGACTATTTTCAATAAAATATCTTTCTTTTAAAATTGCATGATGTTTTGTGAAAAGAAATTGATTTTGAAGAAGAAAGGATATTTTCCTCAAGAACTCAATGCAAGTGTTTTATCAAAATTATTTTCCATCTAAGATAATAAAGGGTTCTGTTTCTATCCATATTTTTACATTGATTTGACTATGTTGTGATGGAATTATGTTTATGAATTCCTTTATCTTATATGAATGGTTTTATGATGTCATGTTGTTTAAGAATCCCATTTTTATTACATGGGTTATGCAATGATGTATGATTTATGATTTTGTGGCACACATAAGAAAGGATTCATTAAGAGATGGGTGGGACCTATATCTCCCTCCAATGCATTGGGTAAAGATTTTATATCTCATGAGATAGACATGGCTGGAATGGTAGGTTATACCGGTTCAGTGAAACAGGACTGAAACGAGGATTACTCGATTCAGAAAGGGACTTTGTCCACTAAGATAGTCTTGGCAATGAGTCTTGACTAACAAGAAATGATTCTCTATGATTATGTGTGTATGCCACAATGAGTAATGTTTTAAGTTATGATTTCATTTTCACTTCTATGATTTATCCCACGTTATGATATTATGAGCTCTTTTGCAGGTTAAGATTTCCAAAAGCTATGTTCTTATGTATATGATGTGATTGATATTTCTTTTGTTTACCCTTACTGAGCATTTGAGCTCACCCTTTTATGTTTTCTTTTCCCCAGGATATAAAGAAAGGTTTTAGGTAAAAAAAAAGATCTTTATGGGAGATGTTGAAGATCTTTCACCACGTTTAGAAGATTACGTTCCGAGTTTCCAAAGACACTAAACTATTACGATCCTTGTGTGTGTGTTTTTGTTATGTACTAAGTATTCCGCAAAAGTAATGTAATGTCCATGTACGATAAGCTTCGGGTCTCTACAATGGATCATCTGAAATGATTACAAGCATGAACAATGAAGATGACCGTAAGGAGGATGTGATTACAGATGTGAATGATGACGAATATTTTATTGAGGAAATGACAAGGAAAGTTGAAGATGAACTTCATGATTGTCCAAAATTGTTTGAGAAGTTAAAGAGTTGTGAAAAGACACCATTGTATGCTGGTTGTACTAAATATATAGCATTTTCAGCCGTACTAAAGCTGTATAATATGAAATAAGGAAATGGGTGGAGTGACGTCAGTTTTACGGAACTACTTGCTCTACCGAATGACATTATCCCAGAAGATAATGAGATCTCAAGCCAAACATACGATGCCAAAAGAATGCTACACTCGATGGGTATGATATCTAAAAGAATATATGCTGTCCCAAATGACTGTATACTATTTTGCAAGGACCAAAAATCACTTAAAGAATGACCAAAGTGTGGTGCTTCTAAATACAAGAAAGATGAATCCAGTCCTTTGAAATTTGTATGGTACTTTCCAATCATTCCAAGGTTTATGCGCCTATATGGAAGTGTGGAGACTATAAGACAATTTACATGGCATGTAGATACAAGAATTAAAGATGGGAAACTACATCACCCGATAGAATCTCCTCATTGGAAGAGAATTGATCATGAGTATCCTGAATTTGGAAATAAGCTAAGAAACCTTCTTCTTGTTTTATCTACAGATAAAGTGAATCATTTTGGTTTTAAAAGTAGAAATCACAATACATGGATGGTTATGTTGGTAAATTATAACTTACAACCGTGGTTATGCATGAAAATAAAATACATCATGTTATCTATGCTTATATCAGGACCAAAACAACTGGTTAATGATTTTGATGTTTATTTGGATCCATTGAACGAGGATTTGAAATTATTGTGGGATTCAGGTGTTACGTTGTATGATGCTTACAAAAATGAAGATTTCACTTTGAGAGCCATATTGTATGGGATGATAAATGAATTTTCTTCTTATGAAAATTTTTCAATATATAACATTAAAGGAACTCAAGGGTGTCCTGTTTGTGAATAATTCACACAATCAATTAGGTTGAAACATTCATTAAAAACCGTGTTTCTAGGAAATCAAATATTTCTACCCCAACGACATAAGTACCGATCTTGGAAGACATCATTCGATGGAAGTTTAGAAGAACGTACGATACCATCTCCACTAATAGATGATAAATTGTTTTAGAATGTAAAATATGTGGACACTACTTTTGGTAAACCATTTTTGAAAAACCTTACGAAAACCAATTGGAAAAAGAGATCATCTTTTTTTAAATTACCATATTGGAATTGTCTGTATTTCAGAAATTTTCTTGATTTTATGTAAGTTGAAAAAATGTATGTGATAGTGTCATCGACACGTTGCTAAATGCACCAAGAAAAACAAAGGATGGAATTAAGGCTAGGTTGGACATGGTTGAGATGAGAATACGAGAAGAGTTGGCACCATTGAAGGGTGAAAAACAAACATTTCTTCCTCCCACTGCTTACACTCTTTCTAGGCAAGAGAGATATCAGTTTTGCAACTTTTTGAATGATGTAAAGGTTCCAGAGGGGTATTAATCAAATATCAAGAACATCATGTCAATGAGTGATTTAAAGTTAAAGGGTTTTAAATCACATGACTTCCATGTTTTGATTCAATATCTAATTCATATAGCATTACGTTGCATTTTCCCAAGAATGTACATCATAAATTAACAAAGCACTATTTCTTATTCAAATCTATATGTATCAAAGTTATATACCTTGAAAAATTTCCAACTATGGAAAGATAAATTTCCATCATATTATGTTAATTGGAAATATTCTTCCCACCTACATTCTTTGACATGATGGTTCATTTGGTGAGAGAGATTTGACTATGTGGTCCTATACATTATAGATGGGTATACCCCATTAAACGGTATATGAATATTTTGAAAGGGTATGTAAAAAATAAAAATCATCCAGAGGGTTGTATTGAGAAGCGATATATTATTAAGGAATCCATTGAATTTTGTACCAAATAACCGTATGGTGTGGAAAGCATTGACCTACTAAAATCTCGTCACACTGGGTGGCTTGTGGGTGAAGTAATTTCTAGAAGAGAGGTTGTCACAATCAATATTACAAATCAGGAGCAGGACCACCTTTACGTTTTGCATAATAATTTTGACGTTGACCCATATGTTCAAACCCACAAAGAAATTATTAGGCATTTGAATCCATCTAGGGATGAAAAATGGATATCAAATACACATAATTGATAGTTTATAAGATGGTTTTGGGACCATATTTTTAAGAAGTTAGATGAAAATCCAGACTCAATTTCAGAACGACTTCGATGGCTACCCGAAGGACCAAGTGTGTATGTATTATCTTACAATGCTTATGTAGTTAATGGTTATACATTCTATACTAATGAACATGATGAAGACAGTACCATGCATAATAGTTGTGTTACACTTGTGGCTGAAGCGATGCATGTTTCCAGTGATAAGGATAGAAATCAATTTATATGAATATGTTATACTTTGGCATCATCAAACAAATATGGGAGTTAGATTATACAAAATTTCAAGTCTTGATTTTTCAATGCAAGTGGGTTGATAACAAGAGTAATGTTAAAATAGATGAATTGGGATTCATGAAAGTTTATTTCAGTAAAGAAGGAGAGATATATGAACCATTTATAATGGAATCAAAAATAGTACAAGCATTTTATGTTCTAGATCCCAAAAACTGAAACTGGTCAATTGTTTCATTATTGACCAAAACAACTGAAGGGTTAGATGAAAATTCAACAGAGGATGACCCTTTCATTGGGACTTCACAATCATTTCGCTGCCGTCCCAATGTAAATGAAATTTTGTATGTCAGAGGAGATAACAATGAAGGGATTTACATAGTCAATAGAGGGGTCAAATCTCTTCAGTCTTAAAAAAAAGAGTTCAATAATTAGGTTATTTTTTTATTGTAATACACATTTTGTTACCTTATGTTATTATTTGTTTGATGCTGCTTTTATGTAATATAATTTAAATGTTAAATCACTTCTGTAGATAATGAATTCTGAACCTACTGAGGTGCCTAATCCCAAGACACAACAGGTCTCTCAACTTGGTACTACTAGTCCAAGTGTAGAGGAACAACAAGTTTCTAAACTTGTTTCTGTTGGTACCAGTGATGAGGTACAATAGGGTTCTCAACTTGCTTTTGGTCCCAGTGCCGATACTATCACTCAGAAGGAACATAATGATGATGCTAAAACTGAAGAAATATTAGGCAATGAAACCCTGGCAGCACAAAAAAAAAAACAAGATCACCGTATTTTGACAGTGTTATCCAAAATCCTTAAGGAAAAAGCAAAAGGCATCAAATTTGAGGTGGTATGGAATAAGAGATGCCATCATGTTAACCACAACAAAGCCATATTTAGTAGTTACATTGGAATATTCACTTGGCAACACGTGCCGATTGATGTATAGTCTTGTCACTATGTTGTCACCGAGATTACGACACTAATGTGAGAAGAGATTATAGTAACATTATGATATCATTTCTTTAATTTATTAAAATAAAATAAAATAGTAAAACATTGACTTACTCTTCATCATCCCTTGAAGAGTGAATTTATAGTAGATGAATCACACAAGGAATATGTATTAAGAGTTGTAGGAAGGATTCATAGAGGATTCTGAACAATTTTAATAAAATATCATCTTAAAGATGCTGAAGGGAAAATCAAGCTACACCCATATCCTCTTTATGCACACTTGATATCCCAAGGAGTGTGGGATGCATTTAGCAGCTATCATGCGGAGCGGAATTTTTAGGTACATTGTGTTTGGTAATATTTTTTTTGATGTTGCTTGTATTCATCACTTTGATTGACAGTTTTTTATTTATGAAATAGCAACTTAGTGATAAAAACAAGGAACGGGCATCAAAACTAGCATACCCCTACTGTAAAGAAAGTATGGGGTACACTTCACTTTAGAAAAAATTGGTATGTATTTTAAATCTACCATAATACTTTTATGTGACATAAAAAAACACCATAACCATGTTTATCTATTTATATGAATATTGGTGAATCAAAATCAAAAGCTACTTCCATCCCATGCCATGTGCTATGGAATGAGGCTCATGTAAATAAACAGGGGATACTGATAGATTAAAACACACAAAAAGTGTGGGAAACATGTGTAAGTTTGACATAATATAAACTTGTTTTGCTTTAAATTTCTATTACATAACAATGATTACTTATTTTCCTATATTTTCTATCTAACATAGTCACATGAATCAACAACACCTTCACCAGATGTAGACATAATTCCAGCAACCTTGAAGCATCCATAATAGTATGTCCACGTCAGAGGTGCAGGTTTTGGAGTGACACCCTAAAAATATTTTCAAAAAGAAAAAAAGAGGAGGATAAAAATGAGGAAATGAAAAAGATGAGAGAAAAATTAGATATGTTTAAAGAATAATTACAATAATAGAGAGAATTAATAGCATGTTTGATGGGGGGGGGAGGAAAAGAGAATAAAAAACTCAATAATAACCCATGTGTGAAGATCCCGCCCCACCCTCCACAAGTTTTGAAGTGATCCATTCCCCTAAAAAACCTGAATTATTTGAGGTAATCAATGTTCTAATAATTGTTTCTGTGAAATGTGAATCACATAGACACTGATACCTTTCCTGTATTGATATTATACAGGGTTAAAATGACTGTGATTTATATCTATCAACTCCCACCTATCACCTTGTAGTGAGGGATACGGTGTTCAATATGCAGAACGATATACTACACAACATACCACTTCCAACTGGTCATGTCAGAGTGTCGATTAATGTATCTCATTATCCAAGCACTGAGATACCTATTCCAAATGATGATAACGACATTTATATAATCAAACAAGCTGTTGGAACATTCATCGCATGGACGTTAATTCTTGTAAAAAAACATGTTGACAAGGAGATATTCATTTCCAATTTATTTTTCGAGTTGAACCTTTAAAATTTAATGAAAAAAGTTCTAAACAGATGAATGTTATTATAGAACAAGAAAGGGAAGGGGTGAAATGAAAGATCAGCTCAAAACTATCTCAGGGATCAACCAACCGATTGAAATGATCTACTGAGAGCACCTTCACCCCGCATGTTCTATATCCACATTTAATATCATTTCAAGATTACATGGATACAAATTTTATAGACATAAATAATCAGACAATTGATTTTGAAAAAAATATGTATGGATGGGAAGAATCAGATTACATTAGTGATGAAAATGTAGATGAAATCCTCAAGTATGAATGGATAGGCGCCTCAGTTGTAAATGTACACATGAGGTATGTTTTCATGATTTTATTTTACAAAAGATGATATACTATGATAATTATGACTAAATACATTTCATATTTTTCACAGACATATATATGAAAAAAATTGAAGTGATTTCCCCATGAACAAAAATTTGGACTCATTAATCCACACATCACCTCTTCAAAAGAAGAAATAAATTCTGATAAAGAGGGTGAAATAATGTCATCCCTTCTCAAATCATTTGAAAACAAAATTACAGATGAAAAAATCTTTTTAATACCAACGATGCAGGGCTAAAACTATACAAATAAATCAAATCAACTATATTTTCATTTATTTCATTACTTATTCTTTTTTGTGTTTTTAGACAGCATTGGATGCTCATTGTAGTCAATTTAGATACTCAAAATATTTATTTTATGGATTTAATGCATGTATATCCAACAAACCGACCATGCATGATGACGTTTGTCAATTTGTAATACACTAGATCCAAAATTTTAGAACTAAACATCTAGTTATCTAATTTATATTATCTTTTAATGAGTATTTTGTTATGCTAGGGTGGTGAATCAATATCTTCTTCTTCATGGAACGAATCTAGGGCCTAAGGAAAAGAACATCGACAAGATCTATAATTGGATAACTATCAGGGTGTATATAATAATATTTCATTATCCAAACACATATCAAAACAAATTACTTATTTTTCTCGATGTTTTTTCAATTTCCAAAATAAACAAACGAAAAGGACTGTGGTTATTATGTTTGTAAATTTATTAAAGAGATCATATTTTATCAAAAAACTAGCATCCATGAAGAGGTATTTTCAAAAATAATTACTACTTCATTTAAAATATTTATTAATCCTTTGTGTATTTATATTTTTTCAGTACTACCATGACTCTCTCAAAAAATCATATTCACAAGATGATATAGATGTGTTTAGAAATGAATGGACAACATACTTGATAGAACATTGTACACAAATAGGATGAAGGTGAATTCCTATTACTTATATTATCCTTATATGATCATTGATATCTACCTTGTTTACATGTATTGAGCATCTATGATAACCATTTCTTATGTTCAATATCCTTAGGTTATAAAGAATAGTTTTAGAAATGATTTGTCTTTCTAGTAAAGAATAACTTAATGAGAGACTCTTATGAACTAGTTCTTTATGTTTCTAGGTTTCCAAAAGCACTAGACCTAAACTATTATGGCATGGATCATTTATATTCTATATTTTGGTCATTTATGCTATTGTTTCTACTAATATAGTGTGTTGGAAGAATATTTGTTGTGCATCACTCACAAATTTAATAACAAAACTAATGATTCTTCACTACTATTGGTTAACTACTTCTTATTATAGCATCTTATTTGAACTTATGATCTAACGTCCCTATGATTCTCTCATCCCACACTATCTCTATGATATCATCATTCAAAACTCACTTTTCCTTCTATGTATGCACCCATTTACTAGGTAAATGGGTGGAGTAAGAGAAAGAAAAGTGAAAACTGAATGATGATATCATGAGATGGTGTTGGATGAGAGAATCAAGGGGACACTGGATCGGAAGTTTAGATCAGATTCTATGCTAAGCGGTAGTTAACCAACAGTAGTGAAGTGCACAAAGAATCATTAGTTTTTTATTAGCTTATATCTAGACCAAAGAAACCATTTAGAAATATATAAAGGTAATTTTACAATATAATATCTCTATTTTAATGAAAAATTATATAATGAAATGTTTAGTTTATTTTCATTATTCCTTGCAGGGTTTGTTTATTTCAAAATATTTCTGTCCATGTGACATGCCTTTGCAGGAAGAGAAACGACGCTGTGTCTACTCAATCACAGAGGTAATCTTGATGTTTGCACAGTAAAATCATTGTCTATAGAATTAATGAATTGTTTAATATTTATATTTAATTTATTTCTTTTATGTAAGGAATATTAATCTACTAATATGTGATATCAATGTATGAAATGTTTAGGTCATTATAATTGGTATCAGAGTAACTGACCTATTCAAAATCGAGAAAACACATTTAGTTATTTTGATATTTTAGGGAGATGGTCCATAAGTCATTTTAAATGTGTAATAATCAACCCCACCTCAATACAACACATAATGTGACTGGTATGCCTCAAAGTGTCTCTTTTTATTTAAAATTGACATTATTTTTAGTAAAAAGAACAAGTGACATACTGAAAAATGAGAAAATACATTCAGATTGTTTTGATACTTTAGGTAAATGATCTATAAGTCATTTTTGACCTATAGGAATCAACCTCACTTAAATTCAACACACAATGCGACTGTTATGACTCAAAGTTTCTCTTATTATTTAAAATTAATATCAATTTTAGAAAAAAACACAAGTAAAATACTAAAAACTAAGAAAATTCATTTGGATTGTTTTGATACTTTAGGAAAATGATACATGAGTCATTTGTGACATGTATAAATCAACCACACCTCAATACAACACAAGGTGTGACTGGTATGGCTAAAAGTGTCTGTTATCAGTTTAAAATTGACATTTTAGCTCAAAACGTATCACTCACTAAAAACCAAGAAAACCCACTCCAATTGTTATCATAATTTAGGATAACAATTCATATGTTCTTTATGATGTTTATAAATAATTCTCATATCAAACCAACACACGATGCAACTGTTATGACTCAAAATGCGTGTTTCCAGTTTGAAATGACATTTTAGTAAAAAAACACAACTGACATACTAAAAACTGAGAAAACACATTCAGATTGTTTTCATAATTTAGGAAAATGATCCATAAGTCATTTGTGACATGTAGGAATCAAAAATACTTCAATTAAACGCACAATGCGACTAGTATGACTCAAAGTGTCTCTTTTTATTTAAAATTGACATTAATTTGAGAAAAAAATACAACTGACATACTGCAAACTGAGAAAACACATTCATATTGTTTTGATACTTTAGGAAAATGATCCATCAATCATTTGTGATGTGTAAGAATCAACCACACCTCAATCCTATGAACAATGTGACCAGTATGGCTAAAAGTCTCTGTTATCAGTTTAAAATTAACATTTTAGCTCAAAATGTGTCACTCACTGAAAACCAAGAAAACCCGCTCCAATTATCTTCATAATTTAGGATAATGATTCATAAGTTCTTTGTGACATGTATGAAGAAGTCTCATATTAAACCAATGAATGATGTGATTGGTATGACTCAAAATGCATGGTTCCAATTTGTAATGACATTTTAGTAAAAAAACACAACTAACATACTACAAACTGATCAAACACATTAAGATTGTTTTGATACTTTAGGAAAACAATACATAAGTCATTTTTGACATGTAGGAATCCACCTCACCTCAAATAAATGAAAAATGATACTGGTATGACTCAAAGTGTATCTTTTTATTTAAAATTGACATTAATTTTAGAAAAAAACACAAGTGACATACTGCAAACCAAAAAAACACATTTGGATTATTTTGATATTTTAGGAAAATGATCCATCAGTCATTTGTGATGTGTAAGAATCAACATCACCTCAATCTAACGAATTATGTGACCAATATAAATCCAAATGTGTCATTTAAATTTGATATTAATTTTAGTTAAAGAACAAGTGACATACTCAAAACTGAGCAAACCCATTTAGATTGTTTTAATATTTTAAAAAAACAATCTATGACTCATTTGGGACATGTAATAATCATCCCCACCTCAATAAGACACACAGTGTGACTGGTATAACTCCAAATGTGTCTTTTTTATAAAAATTGACATTTTATTAATGAATTATTTCATATTAATGTTTAATTTATTTCATTATTGTATTAATAACATAATAATTTTTTTCTTATATAGGTGGATTTTTTTATTGAGTTCGGATGCTTTGTTTAGAAACTAATACCATGGATGACAATTTTTGAGAGGGGATCACATATGCTAAAGGATAAAACAATAATGTTTTTAACTATTTTTTAGATAAATGTAATTATAACTATATAAAACATTATTTTAAATGTATATAGAAGTGTGTTTTTTTGTATTCATGATGTCAATTAAATGTATATAGTATTGTTTTCCAAAATCTTGTGTGCGCCATTTTGTTCTTCTGTGCTTTTTGTGTGTGCATGTGCTGTTTTGTGTAGGTGTACAGGTGTTGGGTGTGCCGTTAAATAAACAACACATCACAAAAAACTAGGCCTTTATCAGTGCTATTTTGAGCACTGATAAAGGAATATTTTATCAGCACTAATTAAAGTGCTAATAAATTTGGCCTTTATCAATGCTCAAAAATAGCACTGATAAAGGTGGCCCTTCATATGCGCTAAAAAGCACTGATAAAAGGGGGACCTTTATCAGTGATTTTTTTAGCATGGATAAAGGGCCCCCTTTATCAGTGCTTTCTTTAGCACTGTTAAAGGGGACAACCCCTTTATCTTCTCCACAATTAACAACACTTTTCTAGCACTGTTAATAGCGGTTTCTAGCATTTTTAAAAGCCTTATTTGTAGTAGTGGGCACTTGTTTCTCAAACGTTTTCATCATATAATGATATAATATTAAGTTCCATTAAGACGAAGAATAAATTTTCTAGATCCTATATCTTTAAGGAAAATCAAGAGAATAAGATATTGAATGAGAACCCATAAAAAGATAAAACATAAAGAATTAGAAGAAAATGAAACAATTTCCTTCATGGGAAAATTGGAGAAAGAAACATCCTAGAAAATGATTGAAGGGAATGAGAGGTTGTTATAATTGCGGAGATAAGGGCCATATAGCTAATTAATGTAAGGGGAAGAAAGATAAAACTATTATCTAGTGATTTAGATATAAATAAATAGGGAATTATTCAAACCAATGTCCCAAGAATCAAGGGATCTATTACAGAAGAGGCCAATGTGAGAAGTCCAAGCTTACACGATCAGTAAAACTGAGGTTGAAGCTCATAAAGATGTAGTGGAATGCAATTTAATCATAACCTAAAATTTAACCAATGATTTATTTGACTCTAGATCCTCACACTATTTTATATCTTACATTCTCTAAATAAAATTGAGTTGAATCTACCCGAAACACGTGCCATATATTTTACAAAAGGTAAGGATGATTTGATGAATTTTAAAGTTACGATTCAGCTTGATGAAGGATACTATATGTAAGTAAATTGTTTAATGTTTTAGTTTATCAATTCTATTTGGTGTGTATTTCCTCAATACATCCCCCCTATACCTTGGTGAATGGGTGGGAAGTTTATGTTTTCTTTTCTAGTGTTGACGATCTATCCCCATGAAGCACTAAAGGTTATGTGCAAGAAAAAAGTGAAATCTATTTATTTTAGAATTTATCAAGATAAAACGATTATGTGTAGTTCTATTCGACACTTAATTTCATGTTCCATAGGTTTGTAAGTGTACCATAAAAATATCTATTTGAAGGTGAATGCGTGATTCAAAATTTTGAGGGAAGGTTTGAAACTAGTTTTAAACATCAACACTATAATTTATGGATTGTTTCATCTATTCAAGATAACTATAATGCTTTATTTCATGGATGAGCACCAATTATTTTTATAAACTACTTAATTGATCTGTTAACTATTTTTAGATTTCATATCATCCAAGTGGGTTTGTTTTAAAATTTAAGTGTGTTTTTTTAGAAATAAAATAAGCACTGATTGTTTTTTCAAATTCTTTAGTTTTTAATATGCATGAGCCCAACTACGAGGATCCCCTCAACTAGGACGCTACAACGGTTTTGAAACTACCATAGAAACTTATTTTTGAAGCACTACCCTTTATCAGTGCTAGTAAAAAGGCTCAGATAAAGGGGGCACCTTTATCAACACTAACAAAAAGAACCAATAAAAGTTACTTTTAACAACGCTAAAAAAGCGCTATTAAAAGTACCCCTTTATCAGCATTTTTTAGCACTAATAAAGGTATCCCCTTTATTAGGACTTTTTTAGCACTGTTAAAGGGTCCCCTTTATTAGTGTTTTTTTAAAAGCGCTGATAAAGACCCCTATTTATCATCTTTTTTTACTAGCACAGATAAAGGGTATATTTTAAAAATAAATATTTCATTAAAAATAATATATTGATATATAAATATATTATATTTATATAAATATAATATATATTTTTTAAATATGTTTTAGATAAGGATAAATAGAAATTTAAACTTAATATATAAGATATTTAATAAAAAAGGCTTATGAAATAATTTAAAAAATATTTTTAATTAATAATTTTGTAATTTTTATCGAGTAATAACCATTTAATAACAATTTCAATATAAAAAAATAAAAAAAATAAAAAAGATCTAAAATAAGTTGAAAATGCAACTTGAACATCAAACGACCATAAATTTTGATCTCGGTGTTCGTTTGGGCTCTACCACATATCAAATCGAAGTCTGCGATGAGCTCTATGCCCTAATGACTTAGGGTAAACCCTTTTCCACTTTTTTTAAGTCCAAAAAAGGCTCATAAGGCTTCCAAAACTGAGTTTTTAGTTGGGGTACCCCAATTTTTTAACATTTAATGGATTTTCAGCCTCGTTTAAGAGGGTCTTTTTTTCCTTTTTCAGGGGATATTGAATTTAGTCCTAGGGATTACATTAATATTGATATTATGGATTTAATTTTTTTTCACAATGTAATGTTATACATAATAAAATATATAACAATATATACATATTTTTTTTATATATTCACACATAAAAATTTAATTTTATAAATAAATAATTAGACATATTTACATATAAAATATATTTCTCAATATATAAACCTTATCTAAATAAAAACTAATATCTATTTTATTTAAAATACAAATTTATGAATATTTATATACCTATACAATTATTATATATATAATATATATATATATATTTGTGCGTGAGTATTGACAAACAAATATATATATTTCTATATATTATAATATATGTATATAAATATTAATATATAATATATGTAAATAAATATAAACATGTATAATTATATTTATAGACGCGCGCACACACACACACATATGTATGTATATATTTCTAAATACACACACACACACAACATATTTTATATATGTATTTAAATAAATATATATATATATATATAGTTATAATTTTTTTAATGAAATATCTATAAATATATAGATATATCATAAAATACAGAACAAAACAATACAGGTAAGTGGAAAAGGTGCTCGAGAATGAGGGGTAGGTCTCAGGTTCAAAACCTAAGAGAGGCAAGCACATGTGGGCAGGTGAAGGAGGGCCTAGCACTGTTAAAGGGTGGGTGGTAGTGTTGTTAAAGGGTGGAGGGTGGGAGGTTATCCAAGCACTACTATGGGGGGGGGGGGGTGTTGATAAAAGGGAATTGGTCTACCCTACAAATTTCTAGAAAAAAAAAATTCTTTTTAAAAATTTTATTTTTTGCCTTTTATCAGTGCTTTTTTAGTGATGATAAAGGTTCCTTTATCAGTGATTTTTTAGCACTGATAAAAGGTACCCCCTTTTAATTGTGCTTCTATTATTAGTTCTTTTTTATCACTGATAAAAGTGGTTTCCAGTGATTTTAAAATCCATATATGTTGTTATGTAAGGGATAACCCTAAATTTTTTTCAGTCAATGTGAAGAAAGACATTAGAGGTGGGTATGTGGGTCAAAACTTATTTTCTCAGTACCTTTAGAACTATATTTTATTGTGGATTTTTTGGGACTAGCCCATCCTATCACTTCCCATTAGCACTGGTTTAGGGTTCAAGGATGTAAATCCAGAAACCGCCTCTCAGATTCTGTCATTGGATGTATGGACTAGGTGGTTGTTTGGTGAGTAACTATATAAAAAACTCTTGTGATTCTCTTTTTACATGTGGATTTTGTCTCTGGACACAAATTTTATTTCTATTGTAAGATAAAAGATGGTCCACATGAATTGTTGTTTAATGTTCTAGAGATGAAACCTGCTGTAATGATGTCTATAGTTGTTGTGTAAAAATAGACACTCTTTCATGCATGTATGCGTATTTTTCTTTTAAACCAAAGCTAAAAAACTTGAAAAATATTTCACTCATTATGTTTTTTATTTTTAGAAATTCAATCTAGTTTTTTCAGTTAATATAAGTTGATTAAATAAGTTTTTGAAACAATCAAACCTAAAAAATTGAAATAACCAGTTGGATAGCCTTACCTCAACCTTCCACAACCAATAACCACCACATACTAACCTAAATATTCTTTCCAATGAATATAAATAAAGTAATCAATAATAAAATTAAATAAAGAATTCATGAAAATTAATCAAAAAAAAAACAAATGCACAATGAAAACCTAATTGATTTCCCAATAAAAACCACAACATATAACCTTGAGAATAAGTGAAGGGATGATTTACACGAATCTTTCATTTACCTACCAAATCAACAAATCCAACCCAATCCTAGGATAAATTTACAATACAGAGATACCCAAAACTCATCATAAAAAACATCTCACCAATTGAAAAGAACACATCGAAACATGGGTTTTCTAGTAATCATGCCTGCACTACGAGAACTGTTGCACCGAATGTAGACTTCCAGAACAACCCAATATCTAGAACCTCAAGCTATAGAACAAGTTTATCAAAAGGTATATAATTAATCCATGCCAACGATAGGTGTATCCGGAATCAGGAATCCACACATACACAACAACACAACATCTTAAACTAAACTAAAGTGTAACAATCAATAAAGGAACACAATGAATAACATGGTTTAGAACAAGTAACAATCCACTTGAAACAAAAAATCCACTAGAAGAGTAAACAAAATATTAAATCGAACAATTAACTTCAAATCATAATCTAATATATGCTTAAGCTGAATACATGAAAAATTACCCCCAATACAAGTGACTAAACCACTAATTTACAACATCTAATTTTTAATAATCCTAGTTCCACCTCAAATCAATATTAATGGCGAGAAAGCCTCGTGGATACAATATTCATGAGTACCCCCTTGAAAAATCAAAGGTATCCACTGCCTCAATTGGTGCTTTTAGTGAATAGTTCATGCTTCCCAAAAAACTTCACAAATTTATTCTTACACAACATCCCGAAGGCCCTTAAATTTTATCAAATATGATCCTTAAGAAAGTACTTTTCACCTCTTATACTTTAGTGCCGACTTTCAGAACTCACCCTCCAACTTCAGCATAAACACATATATTCAGAATCACCACAATCGTTACTAATGGTTCCAAACTTGTAGTTCTGAGTGAATGATGCCCTTTCATCTAGTACTAGTATAGAGTTCTAGATGTTTCTACTTTCCAGAAACTTCATTACTTTCAGGAAAAATGACTTCCCAAACCATGCATAATAATCTTTCACTTGAGAATCATTTTCCAAGCTTCATCACCAAGTCCTTAGGGTTAAGTATTATGATCAGTAACTCTCTTATTTAGTTTCCTTATTCCAGTCTATTAGAGATTTTTAGATCTTAATATATTTAAGTTATAAAATCCCCATTGAAGCACAACAACACTTCATTATTTCATGAGATATAAATTTATTTAACATATCACCTGTATTTTAATTCCCTTTATCCTTTCATAGTTCCAGTACCCTATCTTCCACTAGCTTATAGATTAAGTTATACTTTAGTTGAATGTTATTAGTTCATGAGTGAAATTATAGATTCTTAGACAAGTGAATCATACTATAGCTGTCATAGTATGACATGAATATCTCTTAAATTCTTTTTATCTCCACTACTAGACCCTTTAACCAAACCAACCCCATCACTGCTTTTGTAATTGCAACTTACTCATATTTCATAGTTGATAGCACAACTACTAGTTGTAACTGATACATCCAACTCAAAAAGTCTCCAAAAGTGTAATGAACTAGAATTTTTGAATGATAATTTTTTCCTAAAAATTTGTGTTATATTATATTATACACAAAAACCATATCTCTTTAATAATGAAGTGAATATAAAGGGAAATGTGACCAATTGGATTAGACCGTTATATGAACATTGGTCAATTATGACCATTGGAAAATATGACCGTTGGGAACTATACTCTTGATAATACTTTTTATGTTATAATTAGTTTTTATAAGTAATATTTGACAAAGGATAATTTATATAGAAAGAAGATTTGATGGCCTTGAACAATAGGGTCGTGCCATTTAAAGCCCATCTATCGGAACTTGGGAGGGAGGTATCATCACTGGGGTTCTCCCTTGACCAACCCCAATCTGAGCTTCAAAAAGTGAAGCTTTAATTAAATTACATATGTTAGAAGTTCAAGTTAGTGGAGATTACCACTCGGTCGATGTTAACTGAGGCACCCCATGAAACTACCACCATCACACACCTTACTCTTAGGGAATACATGGGTGTAATAAAGGGTTACATGTCCAAGACTTAGTTACTTAAAGTATAATTACTTTGTATAAATATTTTTTTTATTCCATAAATTTCATTTTAATAATAGTTTTGCTTAATAAAAATAGGTTTATTTGAGATGGAATTTGGAAAATAGACTTTTCAGATCCAAATTGTACATTTTAGAAAACATATAAATTTTTATAATAAACTAAGGAATTATGAATAATACTTATTTTAATAAAATAATATGATTAAAACACTTTTATTTAAATATAAATGATAAAACAATTTTAAAATTTTTAAGTGTCAAACAGTTTACTATTCATTTTCAACCCACTATTATTTTTTAATAAATAAGGATTTTTATATTTAAAATTTAAAATTATCATATTTATAGAATTATTATTATAAAATAAACATAATTTTGAAATCAAAATTTAGAAATTATGTTAGGGTGAATTTATGATAATTTTCTAAAATATTTTGTTATTTTGTGAATAGTAAAAATACAGTTTAAGGTTTTCAGTATGTTTAATTACTTCATAATTATATTATAAAGATGTAATAATTAATTAAACATAATACATGACTCAAAATATTTTATTTTATTAATATATATTATTTTAATAAACTTTAATCAATTTATAAACCTATAATTTACTTTCTAAAGTCTAAAATAAAAACTTTAACATTAAAAACATTATTTTTGTAGAAACTTTACTTTTCCATGATAAAATAAGTAATATAAAATTATTATTGACACTTTTGGATTAACATAACATAACATATTTCCCAAATTTCAAAAACCATGGGAAATCCCATGGTTTTTTATTTTCCCACAACCTAGATTTCCAAGGCCTATATTTGGAAATTAATAAAAAAATTCTCCACTTTTTTAATAAATAACCACCCATTTTTCAATTTAATTTCACTACCAATCCATAATACATGAATATATGGTAATTTTAACTCACAAGGAGTCCTCCCAAGGTGTCCTCAAGTCTCCAAGGCCTCAATCCTCAAGTTTTAGGAGTTACTTTTCATGGTAAGGGAGTTCTTTTTTCCTTTCTCTTCAATTCAAGAACCCTTTTTGTAAGTGTCTTCTAATTGTTGTGATTACTATATTTTATTACCCTATTGATCCTAAAATTACTTAAAAATTATTTTTTATCAGTGGGATACCCTTTTACCCACTCATTTTACCCTTGTCTAAATCCATATTTTATATCTGTTATGCTGCCAAATTTACTTCTCAAAATTTATTTATTCTCCTCAAGAAATTATATTTTATTTTCTTCTTGTGAATACCAAAGGTTATTTATTTTCCAAGTTAATTCACCTTAATGTAAAAATTATTTATTTTATTCTATGATTAACATACATGAAACCCACATTCCTTTTCTGTGGGCTGAAAATGATACAATGATCATGTTTTTAAGCACTTTTAGAAACACCATGATTTTGATATGAAACCCATTTCTTTTATTCTCCATGGGTTATTTATGAAATTTTTATGATATTTTTGAATCACATGAAATTAATACATATTAAGGGTGATCCATGATAGTGTTCTAATGTATCGGGTAAAGAATTTAATCTATAGAGATGACATGTTTTACGATACCTTGGTGAATAACCTTGGTAATTGTTATGACACATTAGTGACAAAACATAGTGATATGATTATGAATGTATCATTTAAATATTGTATCCACATATCCATGTTATTAATAATGTTCTTTTTATGATATTCATCATGTTACCTTTCTCATTTTATAATTATATTCCTTATGTTCTTATTGATATTCCTCAAGATCACATGTTAACTGTTTCCCTTGATTTCCCTTACCAGGACTTATGCTCACCCCTTTAATTTGATGTATGTCCCCATGTTATAATATGCAGTAAATGTACTTAAGATTAACCTTTGAACAACCCTTTCAATTTTATTAGAATAATGTTTTAAGTTTTCTTGTATTATGTTCTTGATTTCTAAGAAACTAAACTTAAAAAGATCCCCTATTTTGTACCATAAAATGAAAATTTAATTTAATAAAAATGTGGGATGATATATTTAGTATCAAAGGAAGGTTTAGTTATTTTTGTAAATTATGATTTGGAAACTTTATGAATAACATTAGGAACAAGTTAAAATATATGAAAACATACTGGTATTTTGGTGAAGTATTAAGTAAGTGGTTTTCGAGAAAAGAAATCCTTTCCTAGATATGAACAAGTGGATGGGATTTGGAACAAATTTATCTAGGGGTAACACCCAAAAACACTACTTTGATCTATAATTGAATGATAACTAGTGCATGAAAACAGGCCTTAGTGCAGTCCTAGTTTGACACTCTCGGGGGATATGTTTGGTTAATCACAAGCTTTTTATGAACCATTATGAAGGATTTATAGAAAATTTATTTATTATTAAGAATAACATATTTAAGCATGATGTTTTAAGAAATAAAATTCCTTTAGAATTATAATATTCTTAAAAGAAGCACATTTCTCATTAAGGTTTTATTCTTTTAGAAAATGGTAGGAAATAAGAGGAACCACATAAATGGTGAGTGAAACCGACCATGCACTGAAGACCCTTTGATGGAATCTAGAATGTAAAACTTCATGAGAATGATGAATCAACTTACTTGAGTTATGAAAAATAAATTGAATCAAGATTAGAGAATGAATTCACCTTGAAGGAAAAAAATTCCTGTTGAGTCCTTTATACATCAATGACCACCTTCTTTAAGTGGATCTAATGCCCCATTGATTGATGAACAATGAATAAGCTCTATAGAAAAGATATTTTCTGTACTCCATTGTTTGAAACAAGATAAAGTTACCCTGGTTGTGTACCTATTAGAGGGAGAAGATAATCAATAGTGGAAACTGATTAAAAACATGAAACCAAGAAGGGATATTGATGCTGTGGAGTGGGAAGAGACCATGAGATTATTTTTCAATAAATATTTTCCTCATTTGATATGGAAAAAATAGAGAAGGAATTCCTAGAGCTGAATCAGAAGGAAAATTAATCCATGGTAATCTATGAGATCAAATTTAAAATAATTTCTTGTTACACCTATAAATTTATTATGGATCCTAATGGAAAGGTTAATAGATTATTTGGTGGACTAATACCCCATCTACTGAGAAATCTATACAATCAAGATTATGATATCTATGAGGAGATTGTGTGAAGTGCTATAAAGGTTTAACTAAAGTTTAGTGATATATAATGGTTAAAAAAAGAAAAGAAGATATATTTAGATCCAAACTTAGGGAATAAATTTGATCACAAAATATAAGGAAATAAAGTGAAACTTCATACATGAAACAAATGTGTGAAGAAGAATTTGAGGAACTAATTTATTAAGAGTGGAAAATGTTACAAGTATGGAAGATATGGCCATATTTCTTAGAATTTTCATAGTGAGGTGAAGTATCAAATTCTCAAAAATTATGAAAAAGGGAAGATGGTGCAAGAACAATATGAAGCCCAATGATTCAAGTGTGGATATATAGGGTACTTTTCCAATCACTATCTAAATCAGAAGACAATGGAGGGGAATCACCATCAACCTCAATATAATATAATAGAGAAAGTTAATGATTTTTCTATCACAATGACTGAAGTAGAGTCCCCAAATTATGTGTTTTAAGGTACTCTCATTGTTCTCTAAAAGTTAAAAATTACTTTGTTTGATTCTGGTTCTATGCATTCATTTATTTCCTCCAGGTTTGAAAATAATATTGAATCAATACCTAAACTGCTAGAAGTAGAGTTATCAGTAAATACTTCTAGAGGTATTATCCAAGAATCAAATGTATATAGAAACTCTAGTATTAACTTTTGTGAGCATAATCTCATCACAAATATAGTAGTCATTCCCATGATGAAATTTTACATTATACTAGGGATGGACTAACTCTCAAATTATAATGCTAAGATAAACTATAGAAGAAAGGAAATATTAGTATTATTGAATGTAAAACCTACAATTATTTTCAAAGGGGAGATATAACGACCTGATATTTGTCTAGAAGCACCACCCATAGCCTTATTTATAGAGATGATCAGTGAATAATAATAAGAAAATTAAAGTATAAGAATAAAAAATGTTCCTATCATTGAGAAATAAATTAATTTATTTCCTGAAGAGTTACCTGAATCTCCCCAAGAAAGATAGGTAGAGTTATCCATTGAACTCATACCTAGATCAAAGTTGATATCAAAGGCCCCTTATAGAATGGAAAATGTGGAGTTGGAGGAATTTAAGAAACAACTTCAAGATCTTTTGGAGAATGGTTTTGTCCAACCAAGTGTATCTCCTTGGGGATCAACCATTCTATTTGTGAATAAGAAGGATGGATCAATGTGGCTATGAATTAATTATAGATAACTTAATGGGATCACAATGAAGAACAAGTATCCTCTCTCAAGGATTGATTATTTATTTGACTAGATTCACAGAGATCAATTCTTATCCAAGATTGATCATCAATATGGTTATCATCAATTGAGGTGAAGAAAGAAGATATTCCAAAGACCACCTTCTGATCAATATATGAGCATTATGAGTTTTCTGTTATGCCCTTTGGATTGACTAATGATCCTGATATATTTATAAATTTTATGAATAGAGTATTTAAGGACTACCTAGATAAATTTGTGGTAGTTTTTATTGATGATATTCTAATATATTAAAAAAATAATGAGGATCATGAGGATCATCTAAGGGTTATATTGAAAACTCTAAAGAAGGAGAGGCTATTTGGAAAGTTCATAAAATGTGAATTTTGGTTACAAAAAGTTTCTTTCTTGGGGAACATTGTAACCAATGGAAGAATATCATTTGACCCTACCAAGAAAAAGTCTTAGAGAAGTGACCTCATCCTACAATAGTAACTGAGATTTATAGTTTCCATGGTTTAATAGGATATTATAAGAGGTTTGTGATTTTTTTTCATGAATTTATAATCCACTAACCAAGTTAACTTGAAAAAGGGATAAGTTTATCTAGAAAAAGGAGCGTGAATAAAGTTTCTAAGATCTGAAGAATAAAGAACCCAAATTTAAAGTAATATTTGTGTTTTAATTGTTTTCAATATGTCCGTTTGATGAAAAGTCAATGTTACAGAAGGTTGGAATTCTTCCATTGAAAATTCAATGTTATAGAAGGTTGAAATTCTTCCATTGAATTTTATTTTAGAAATATTAATAAGTTGGAAAGGATTCTTTGGTTGAAAGAGTTTATTCTAATGAAGAAAAATTTTATATGATTATTTTTTGAAGTTATTTTAATGGAAATGACATGTGTCAAAGTAGGAAACATTTTTTACAACATTATTTTGAAGATTGAAGGATTTCAACCAAAATTAATTTCTTATTGCATGAATAAATGTGATAATTACAGCGGTGTTCTTAAGTTTTAAGACTTGTGAAAGTGATTCACAATGTTTACAATAGCTTAAGAATATTCCATAAAAAATGAATTAATTTTGAGTTTAAGAAGAGGTCATGCATGGGGAGGATTTGATATTTGGCATACACAAACCAGCCTTCCTAGGAGGATTGTGACCACTATTGAGGTGGGAAGTTGACTCCCTATCCATCCAGTGTGTTGCATCATGGGTGTGTACAATGTTCCTACATAGAAGACACATGGGAGAGGTGAAACCACCACCGCATGTGGTGGCTCAACAGTGGATGGGGATAAAGGCGCGGGGTGTGCCAATGATACATGTGTTTATTCAGCAACTATTTCTTTTGGGTTTAATGAGTTGTTTATATTATAAGGGGTTGAAGAACTTGAATCCATTTCAATTTGGGATGCATATTTTCATTGTATATCCACTTTAAAAACATGGATTGAAGATAAAACATCCGATTAGAGCATATCAACCATTAAATCACTCAGCCGTATTATCTCATACCTCGAGCTCATCCAAGAGTTGATGTTCATCAAAGTTTTTCATACCACATCATTCAAATATCCAATGGTGAAAATCAGTATCATTTAATAATCTTGATAATTTTAATGTGATAAAAAACATCATGAAATGTTTTTTTTCATGATTTAATAAAGATCCAACTGAAGAAAAACATAAGTTAATCAAGAATGATTTCAGTGATGGTGATTATCATTTTTGTTTAAGTGACTTGAACTAAGGTAGTGTGCTTGAAGTAGGTTGGTGCTACATGTCTATAAAAGGGGAGACATGAATGAAGTGGCGTGTGTTGATCATTTTTAGAAGTGCTCTCATTTTCTAAGAAAATAAATCCATTGTGAATGTTTAGTTCTTGAAATGAAAAATGTTCTGCATTGTTTCTGTTTGTGAAAAGGAGAAGGGAATACATGAGGCACTTGACATGTGAAAAACACACTTGTAGTGGTTTGTGAATAATTTTTCTCTTTGAAGCCACTTGGTATAATGTGATGAACATATCCTTGGATTGCATGATGATTATCAAGAATCTATGAATTCTCATACTTGTGTGAAGATATTGACAGTGTATACAACATTGCATCTTGCAACAAAGAGCTTGTGTGAAATAATCTTTCACTCATACCGATTTTTTCATAAGTTTTATAGAAACTGTACATGTATAAGTGTATGATCATGCACACGAGGAAGAAGGAACATACAAATAGTGTGTGTGTTCAAGTTTGTGTGCATAAAGGATTGAGAAACAATGTGTTTGGATAGTGTATGTGTATAAAGGCAATGTACTTGCACAAAGGCAGTGTGAATATTGTGCGAAAGAGTATACACCTCAAGAATTTACACAAATTTATGTGGCTACACAAGTGATGTGTGAAGTTACAACAATGAAATAATGAGAAGGCTATATTCTTACACAATGCATGCTATAAATAATGTGTGTATGCTTATGTATGCTCATAAATCCTTACCTATGCTCATATAAGAAGGAATTGAGGTAGTATGTTTGGAGAAATCTTGTGTGAAGGTGTTTTGATAGTGGGAAATAAAATTGAGTAGACCATACATTGTTTACACATGCATGAAGAGTGAGACATCCATGATTTGTAAACCATACATGATACACAAGTTGATATGCATGCACATACAAGGTAAAGTGTGAAGGTAATTAAGAAAATGTGTGTATATAGTGCTTTTGTGATATTTTTCATAAAAGTAAGGTTGCACTTGCACCTATTCAAGGTTGTACAAAGGTAGAACAAAGTTACTCACTTATAAGGTTGCACTATATATACACTGTGTGTGCATGATAGCCTTGAGTACTTGTATAAATAAGATCAAAAGTATACATAGTGTTTTTCATTTATTATTTCACAAAGAAGATAATTAAAAAGTGTGGAGAATTATATGCATTAAATATTTTCATGTGATGATGAGAACGACATGCACAAAGAACACAAATTGTTGATGTGTGTAATAATCAAGTTGAGATGAAGCAATATTTTTTAATAAATCAAAGAATAAGACAACTTACAATTTATTAATATATCTTCAGTTATTCAGTCTATTTATATAGTGTGTTGAATTGGAGTGTTATATTCTACAATTCAGGAGAGTATATTGAGCTGACTAGCATGCAGTGTTGTTTATTATATTCAGTGGCCATCAAAGAGTTTCATTTGAAGTGAGAAAGTGAATAATCAGTTTATTCTCATTGGCTCGAAGAGGAAGATCATTTTTGTGTTGCAGTGATAGCTTGAAGTTCTTGTGATATTTCTCACTATGTTTGTGTTATATTTGAAAACACTTGTGGTATTCTAGTATAAAGAACGTTTGTGGGATTCTTGCATAATTTTGGAAAAGGTTTATACCTACCTATAATGGTTTCAGGGTGATACCTGACCAAACCACTTGTAATTTTTGATTGATTCTTAGTGGAGAATCTATGTCTCAAATCATCCAAAACACAACAAGGACGTAGTCACCCACATTGGGGGAGAACCTTGTAAAAATAATATGTGCTGTGATTCATTCACTTTCATTCGTGCATATGGTATAATAGTATTTTTAAATAGATAAGAATAATTCACTCTAACAAGTGAAATGGTTTGAATTAAAAAGGGGTAAGAGAAAAGAAAATAAAATTGGTAAATTGTGTACACTAATTCACCCCACTCTTAGTGTACCTACATGATCCACTAGACACTTAAATTGGTATCCAAGCATAGGTTACACCTCTTATTAGATCTATATTATTGTTATAATTGTTTGTATCATACATATATGAAGTTCATATTTGAATTTGAAGAAGGTATAGAGATGTATCTAATGTAAAATTCAGTTCCCATCTCTATCAATGCCAACAAGGAGGTTTATGTAAAAACCTTGAAAAATAGAAATAATAAAGAGGAAAGAAAGCTAAGAAATAATTTAAAGAATAAAGGGGGTTCATCACAATTTGAATTTAGTCAGAGTGATATTCTATCAATAGTATCTGTTAAATCAGTTGATAAATATCCTTTCGATGAGTATAGTTCAAGAAGTGATGAAGAATAAGTTATTGAATAACTTAGTGACTTTTATTCATAAATAAAAGAATATTTGAATATATTTCCTACAAAATTTTTCACTTACATATTTTATTTTATCAAGTGACTATATAATGAAAAGTTACAGCTTAAAAAGGAAGCTAAAGATATGAAGCAAGACTTGGAAAATAAGTTTCAAAGATGTAAACTTCTTTAAAAAAATATTGATGTCAAAGAAGAAAATATATCACTCTGTGATGTGTCTCTATTTTTACATAGTTTTGCCACATAGTTTTACTTTTTTTAATGATTTAATTATTAATTTAAGCAATTTATACTAAATAATTTTACTTTTGTATTTTTATAGTTAAATTTGTTAAATAAACAAATTTTATAATTAATTAAGTATATTTAGACTTTAAATTAATAAATTTAATATTACTTATCTTTTCTAAATTAATTATTTGTTTATTAGTTTTGTTAATTCTAATCTGCTTAACTTTTAATAATTTGTCTTTAATAATAAATAATCATGTAATATCCTTATTTGTGTATTAATTAACAAAGTCTTTATTTTAATATTTTAACCTTTAATTTAGATTTATTAGAATAAATTAACTTTTCTAAATAATTTTTTTAACCATTCTGCTAATTAATTAAGTAAAGAGTTTAAGTTTTTAATTAAATAAATAGTTTGCTTTTAATTTTATGTATTCAAATAGTTGTTTAATTAATTAACTAAGAGTTTTAAAAAATTAATTATTTAATCTTTTGTATGGAGTTAAATTATTTATTCATTAATTTTTGTTTTTAGTATTATGGTGAGTCAAATATGTGCTATCAGTGACCTATTGGGTCACCGATGCTCTTCATTTTTACTTGTTGCTACCTTGTAATTAATTTATATAGTAATTTTAATTTAAATCTTATATCATCTTAGTTTATTAATCATCTATTTCTTAATTTAAGTGTTGTTAATTAATAATTTTTTCTGTAATTTTAAAAGTCTAAAGTTTAATAAAAATCCAATTTTAAATTTATGGTGTTTAGATTTATTTTAATTAATTATTTTCAATCTTTTTATTTATTTTACTTAAGTTTTAATTTTAAGTTCAATTTATGCATTTTTAATTTTTGAAGGTCGCCGTTAGTTATTAATTTTTGTTCTAAATATGACCCTTTTCTTAATGGGAAATAATGACTATTAAGTATACCAGTGACCCTTTGTTTTTAAGTTAATGGTGACCCCCACGCCACTGCTCCCCTTTGTTTTTAAACTAAGGGTGACCTGTCCCTTATTCATCTTTCGGTGACCTCGTATTTTACACTAACGGTGAGCTTTTAATTTTTGTATCAGTGGCTTTGTTTTTTTTATCTGTAATAGTGACCCACAACTACCAATTCAACTAACATTGACCTTTTACCTTTATTTTTTTAACCAACTGTGACCTTTTATTTTAAGTCTAACAGTGACCTTGCACCCCTGCACCTCACTGTTGCGCCCCTCCATCTCACCATTACTCCCTTGCACCTCAATGTTAGGAATCTTCGACTGAATACCTTCCCTGCATTTATCCCCTTCTCTCCTCAATACCCACCATCTATCACACCATTGCCACCATTTTCACAGAATAGATCCTCAACGACTCAAAACCAAAGAATCAAAGCAGCTCAAAACACAGACCCGAACCATAAATACTCAATTCCAGACTCAAATAAACACACCAAATTTCCCACAAACTCAGTTTTCATATAGTTATACTGTGCTGTGTGTGAATTGTTCAAACCAGAGGATACCGCCACAGGTTTTAAGTCGCTGGAATGTGAGGAGGTCTGCCGGTACTGAGGAGTTGAAGCCTCCACACCCCATGCCACCGTCCAAGGGAGAAGGGGAAGCAGATCTAGAGCCACTGTGATTCATTGCATCTGTTGAGGATGAGTCGCGCCGCCGCTGAGGAGGCAGGGCCGGTCTTCCGTCGAGCCGAACCGCGCCGCCGTTGCTAGAAGTAGGAGGAGCCGAGCCACTGGCCATTGCCGGACCAGCTTCCAGCACTAAAGAATATTTCCTTCCCCTAGGGTTGCAGTGCGCCGATTGGGGGGGATAAAATAAACTTAAAAAAATATATAATAAAAAAATTATAATAAAAACTAAAACAAAAATAATTAAATTAAAATGTTAAGAATTAATAATTTTGAATAAATAATTAACATAAGTTATTTAATAAAATAGAATTATTAAACATAAATAAAATTTTATTAAATTTTAAAAAATTAAGTGATAGTAAATTTTAAAATCGAATTATAATAGATTAATAAAAAGCTTATTAATTATAATTTAATATTATGTATTAATAATTATTTAATAATACAAGTTTTTAATAAAATTAAATACTAATAAAAAGTTATAAATTAAATTATAAATAAACTAAACTAGTTAATTTAGAATGCTAACAATGTTAATTTTAAATTAATAATATACTTAATATGTATAATTTACTTTAATATTGTTAATTAATAAAAAAATAATAACTTATAAACAATTTAACATTAAAATTAATAATTTGTAAAACTTCTTATTTTTAATAATAATAATAATAACCCTTTTAATAACAAATTCGATCAACTTATAATACATAAATTATCATAATTTTTCTTTTATAATTTAATAATAACTATTTAATAATAAATTTCATTTCATTATAATTAATTAAAATATAATTACTAGTTATTAGTAATAGTAATAAAATAATTTATTTAATATCATTATTTAAAATATTATTAATTCTTTTAAAATACTTTTTAATAAACTATTTTATTAAATTATAATTCTTTATTTCCTTCACATTTTAATTGTTTTGTTTTTTTTTCTTATGCAGGTTCATTCAAGAGTCAAAAAAACATCCGAGTGCTTCCAACTAACTCATCTAGAGTTAGTTTCAAGGAAAAATCTAGTGTGGCGTGCTAATCGCGAAGAAACGCACGTGTGCGGTGCACACATGAAGGACACTTTAAGTCGGTGGAAACCGATCGGTGACATGCAGAAGATGATGGAGGATACAAAAATAGAGCAGAAACATAATCTGAGGAGGATTAGTGACATTCATTGGAGAGTAACATTCATTCAACACATTCGAATATCCAGTTCCAAGCAGAGAGAGTTCGGAGGGAGACTCTGGAACCACTTGTTGAAGTTGGAGGAGTTAGAGAGTAGAGCATCATCTCGAGAGCTTATCTTTCATTTTTATTCTAGTTTTTGTACTATGTTTTAGTATGTTTTTAGTTGTTGAAATGATAATGAAAAAAATAGTAGGCTAATCATATAGTTCGGGGATAAATTGAAGTTCCACTGTTTATCTTTTAATTCTCTTTTGACTTAATCATTTTGATGATTTTAGTATTGATCGACGAGATCGATATTGAGTTCATCCAATTGCGTGTACCACTAGAACATATTTGAAAAACTCCACAATCAAATCGGCATGATTAATCATGGACACATCTTTCAAAAAAATAATAAATTCCCAAATACTTCAGGACTTACAGCGAGTTCATCCTGTTGTCATTTTCAATTTGAACTTTTCGCAGTTGATTTGTTTTGGAGTGGAGATCTCAAAAATCGATCAGCCTATGTGACTTAGATCTTGGCGAGGGAGGTAAGTCATTCTCTTTTTGGTGGTGCACTACAGTAACTTTTAAGTGAATTGGAGTACTTTTAAAACTAGTAGAATGGAGACTTTTCCCTGGGCATTTTATTAGATTGTTCTCTTATCAACGTGCTATAACTCTGTGTCTCTTTGTTTTCTACTGTCTCTAGCTTCAATTTAGTTTAGATACATTGTTTTGAAATATTCTATCACTCTACTGCTTTATAAAAAGTAAAAAAAGTATCCACTCCACTGCAGACAATAGTGGAGTTTTAGAGTTTTTTTAAAGAATAGTGGTCAGAATTTCCTTCCCCATGGGTTCGACCATGCTTGCCAGATATACTGTAGTTAGTAGGTATATAAATTTTAAACTTTGACCGACTTAAATAAAGGTTTAGGTCAAGTTTTTGGCACCGTTTCTGGGGAAGGCACAAGCCATTATTTTTATAAAAATTAAAAAAATATATATAAAAAACACCAAAAAAATAGAAAAAATTAAAACTATAAAAAAATATGCTTCATTTACAACTGAATTACGACTATTTTCTGTATTACTGAAATTCTGTTAGTTATACTATTGTGCTATTTTGAACTGATATTACACTTTGCATGAGAACAAGAGAATTCATTTGTTACATTAGAGCCTTCAAACTGTGAACTAGAAAAACATTTAACTGCTCCTTAAAAAAACATTGAAATGGAGAATCAGGATAATAGAGTTGATCAAAACATGAATGTGCCACAACCCATAGTTCCATACCTTCAGTTATCTAAACTTATAGAGTTTCAAATTCCAATTGTATCGAGTAAACCATCTTGTATTAGGATGACCCCTAGTTCTAGGAACCATGAAATTAAGTAGTCTCACCTTTCTCAACTTTTTTTATTCAATGGTCTTACAGGAGAGGATTCACTTGAGTTCATTAGAGAGTTCTATAGTTCTGTACAACAATTACCTCTGAGAGAGATTTTTGAGGAGGATTTAAGATTGAGGATGTTTCCTTTTTGTCTGAAGGGAAAGGCCAGGGCTTGGTTTCAGAACTTAGATGAAGAAATTTTTGAGACTTGGGAAGAGGTGTTTACTACCTTTATATCAAAATTCTATCCTAGGAACACCACCTCTGAGATTAGGCACAAAATTACTGGGTTTTTCCAGGATGAGGGAGATTTATTTCATGAGGCATGGGATAGGTTTAGAAGTATCCTTATACAAATTCCCAATCACCAGTTTTCTCCCCATCTTCTCATGGAGACCTTTTATAATGATCTCACCCCTTATAACCAAAATTTAGTTGACCAATTATGTGGGGGTGACTTTTATGATTCCACTACTGATGAGATGAAACTTGTGTATGATAATCTTGCTAAAAAATATCATCACAAGTGTTCTAGGAAGAGGGTAGTCCATAGAGAAGAAGTCAATCCTTAGGCTACTGTTGTTAGTGATAGGGTCATAAGGGAGCAATGTAATCATTGTGGGATGTTCGGTCACACTCATACATATTGTCCTAATTTTGATCTCCCTATCCAGTTTGATGAGAGTGCCAAATTTGTGTATTTTATAGCTAGTAACCAAGGGAAAAATTATCAATTATCCAATCATTACATGTCTAGTTATCAAAATAATCCAAACTTGTCCTGGAAAGAACAAGGTGTCATAAAACAGACTACTACCCCTAACTACCAATCACACCCTAAAATTTATAACTCAAACCAATATGGGGCTGGGTATTCTAATTCTCAAGGGGAGTTAAAGGGGCTGTTACAACAAGTATTGGGAGAGATCATTTCATTTAGGAAGGAAACATATGGTAAGATTCACAATTTAGAACATCAAATATTTCAAATGGATAGGGATCAAGGTGATAAGTAAAAGGGAAAGCTACCCAACAATTCAATTCTTAATCAAAGAGAGAATATCATGGATGTAACCACTAGATATGGACTTCACACCTAATAACAAGTAAATATACACTCTGGGAAAACTAAAATTGATGAAAAAATTGAATTTGGAAAGAAAAATATTCTTGATACAGAATATGGGAATCTAGATAACTTTGTTCAAAATGAACATAATGTTGAACTTACATCTGAAAAAGTTCAAGAATAGAGGAAAATTAAGTGGTAATTAATTAAAGAAGAAAATAAAAACAATGGAATTGAGGAGAAGGAGAATAATCAACCTGTTCTTAAAAATTATGCCCCTCCCATTCCCTTTCCTAAAAGAGTGAAGAAGAATAATGAACCTGACTATTTGAGGTTTCTTAAAATGATTCGAAACTTTAGTATCAACATGAAATTTTTAGAAGACTTAGATAAAACCCCTTCATATGTTGCTTTTACCAAAATGTTTCTAAAAAATAAAAATGATTGGAAGAATTTGGACAAAGTTAATCTCAATGAGGAGTGTAGTGCGATCTTGTTAAAGAAGTTGCCTCCAAAATTGAGGGACCCTGGTAGATTTATTATTCAATGAAAAATTGGAGCAAGTGAGAAACTTAATTGTTTGTGTGACTTAGGAGGAAACATTAATATCGTGCCTTACACATTGTTTAGAAGGTTGGGTATTAGGGATTTGCAGCCAACTTCTGTTTGTTTTCAACTTGCTGACATGTCGCTCACACACCCTTCTGGGAGGGTGGATGATCTATTAGTGAGTGTAGGAAAACTGAAACTACCCACAAACTTCCTTATCTTAGATATGGAGTGTGATGAAAAAGTCCCAATCATATTAGGGAGACCTTTCCTTATTACACCTGGTGCTGTCATAGATGTATCCAAGGGGAAACTCACTCTCCAAGATATTGATTATGTGGAGGAGTTTTTAGTGTTTGAAAAGCCTCAACATGTGGTGGGTTGTGATTTGATAGATCTTACTGAGAATCAATTTTTTAAAATTGAGGTCTGATCTGAGTATGGTTCTTTCCCTCTTGAGGTCACAGAGATTATGATTCCCCAGCCTATTGAAACTTTTCTTCAGGCTTCTATTCCTGTCCCACTCCTTCCTCTAGATGAGAAAAATCTTTCCCTAGAACCCATTCTAGAGAGTGAGTCACATTCTTTTCCCAAACTGTCTGAACCCATTTTTGAAAATTTTCCTTATGAAGTTGACTGTTTAAGGGTTTCTGAATTTGGAGAAAGTTCTGGGCTGAGTCTAGATGAAAAACTAGATTGTGCCCATTATGAACGAGTGCATTTTATAGGAACCTTTTTCCTACTCAATTTGATGTTGTTTGTGATGAATTCCAACCTGAACTTGAAATATTCACATCATTTGAGTCATCTTTGGACATTGGGTACCACCTGTTGGTACCTGAATATAATTCCTTCTTCCAAGATTTTTCTAAGTTGTCTTTTGTGAAAGTTGTGCTAGGAACGTTTGTTGAAAATATTAAAGAGCTTGTTGATGTTTTTTCTTCTAAATCTAGGTTGGATCTGACTTATAAGTGTGGGAGAAGCCATGTAATTATTACTGGTCAACTTGGTAATTTTATTTGGAAGCTGTGGAACATTTTTAGAGTTGAGGAAGTGATATCTAGAGGCCGAAATAGGATTAATAGTATATTAGCAACTATTTTGTTGAAAGAACTTTTGAGAATATTGTTTGATACTGTAGATGAGAATGTATTGGTTGATCCTATTCTTTAATCTTTAGATAATAGTAAATTTCACACTATTAATAATTAATTCCCATTAAATGATCATAGATAGAAATATATAGGGAAATTAAGTCTGGCTGGGGATTATAAAACTAGCACTGCATGGGAGGCAACCCATCAAAATTTTAAATGGATGGATGACATGGTTATGGAACTGGTGGAGTTTTGATTTTCATTTTTGTGGAATTTGAACGTTGACTATAAACTTTGAATGTGGTATGGCGAGGTTTGTTTTTTTATGCAGTATTATTGTGGATCTTTATGTACGGTTCTCACTTTCCCAAAAATTGGTTTTTATAAAAAAAAAGATTGCGGAGCATGGGAGGAAACCCATGGTTTTTGTTGTGTTAATATATAAAAAAACAATTGTGATTAAATAAAGTCTAACTGAAGACTTTAAATTCAGTGCCTCATGGGAGTCAACCCATACACTTTCTTTGTTTTCATTTTTTTACTGTTTTGTGTTGAATAAAGTGTTACTTTTCTTTCTTCTATTTGTTCTATCTCTACTAGTTATTTGTACTTGGGTTTCATGCTCTGATTTTTAGGATGCTACTTTGGTTTCATGGAGGAGTAGAATTCACTTAGTGGAAGATTGATAAAAAAATTTAAATCAGGGAAGTGCTTTAATGTTAAATTATGTTTCATCTCTTTGATCCTTAATTCTTTAGGAAAAAATATGTTTCATGTCTTCTATGAAAAAAAAATTATTCTCTATATGTTTCTGCTTTAAAATAAATTCTGCTTACTAAAACAATTATGCTGCATGTTTGTTGCCACTACAAAATTATGCTTTTATAAAAAATATGCATGTGACTGTTGTTGAAAATTTGAATTTCATTGTTATATTGAAATATTCCCACTACTTTAAACTAAGTGTGTGTGTGGAGGGGGGGGTATATGCTTCTGGTCTTTTGAATTTGATTTGGGTTGGGGTGTTTAGCTTGAACTTTTTCTGTTGTGTTGAATACCCAATTGAATTAATTCTGCTAGACTTTCTTTCACCCCAATTGATAGTTCACTTACACCTCACATGTTACTTTTGAGCTGTATTGAATTTTTTTTCATTGGGCTAAATATTAATGCATGTACATGTATATGAACCTTATGATAAGTTATTCATTATGGTGAAAAAAATTTTTGAACTTCAAAGAGACCCTTTATACATTTTATAAATCTACTTAATTGAAAATATGTTTTGAAATTTAAATGTTTAATTGTTATTCTCCACTTTAGAAGTAGAATTTGGGGACAAATTTGGGGTTTAAGTGTGGGGGAGGGGGTCAATTCTTGACTGTGGTAAACTGTGATTTAATGTAATCCCATCAATTCCCATTTCACTTAAAACTTTTTGTAAAAAATGGTTAAATTTTTTCAAAATTCTGTTATATTTCTAAGCTTTACACTATACTCAATTGGGTCTTTCCTTTGAACAGTGCTTTGATTGGTAGTTAATAACTGCTCTGTATATGAAATTAATGAGTTTGGATGATTTCTGAGTGATCTTACTTAGTGATTTGATGGAATTTCGGTTTAGGAACTACTTTTGAAAGTGATTTGGGTTACATGTTTATGGAGTTATGATGATATCCTTAGAACTAGAATTTTGAGTTGATCTTAAGGGCCTCATTCATCTTTTAATTATAGAAAGTAATCACTTTAATGAGCCAATATAAATGATTTTTGATATAAATATTTTGGAATTTGAGTATTCTGGGCATCTGGGATCCCACAGTGAGTCTTTGAGATCCTAGATGCTGGGTGCATTTCTGTTTACTATAAGCCCTCTATTAATTCACCTTGAATAAGTTCCCATGCACAGTACTTAGCACAATGATACATGGCTTGGGAAAAATTAAATAAAGTGTCTAGGGTCAAAAATGAGTTCATTAAGGTGAGGGGAATGATGAACGCCAAATGAAGAAGGGGAAAAATGGTTTATATGGAGTCGTTTAGGTTGTTTCATTAAGGTGATTCACAAAAAATGTTTATTTTTGGACTCTAAGATTGAGTCAAAGTACATGGTTCCTCTGGTTAAGTTTTAATTCCATGTAATTTTTACCTCTTGTCACCCTTAGAATTTGGACTTAAAATTGGATTGAAATTAGTCGCTAAGAAGTATCACTTATGAGGCATGACACTTTCATTGATTTATGATTCATTGCTCTCCTAACTACCAGGGAGAATTTGAATATTGGCAAGGATTCATTTGAGCAATTCATTTTCTAAAACCCTATTGACACTTCAGTCCTTTGTTTTTATACGCTAGACATGTTACAGTTTGAGTTGAATCATAAATACTACAATCTATTTTTCAAATATTATAAAGCATGGGATTGTTTGAGGAAAAACAATTCTTAAGTGTGGGGGAATTTGATGTGGCTATATTTTTACATAGTTTTACCACATCTTTTTACTCATTTTTAATGATTTAATCAGTTATTTAATCACTTTATACTAAATAATTGTACTTTTGTATTTTTATAGCTAAATTTATTAAATAAACAAATTTTATAATTAATTAAGTATTTTTATACTTTAAATTAATAAATTTAATCTTAATTATATTTTCTAAATTAATTATTTTTTATTAGTTTTGTTATTTCTAATCTTATTACCTTTTAATAATTTGACTTTAATAATAAATAATCATGTAATATCCTTATTTGTGTATTAATTAACAGAGTCTTTATTTTAGTATTTTATCCTTTAATTTAGATTTATTAGAATAAATTAACTTTTCTAAATAATTTGTTTAACCATTCTGCTAATTAATTAAGTAAAGAGTTTAATTTTTTCATTAAATAAATAGTTCAATTTTAATTTTATGTATTTAAATAGTTGTTTCATTAATTAACTAAGAGTTTTAAAACATTAATTATTTAATCTTATGTTTGTAGTTAAATTATTTATTCATTAATTTTTGTTTTTAGTATTCTGGTGAGACAAATATGTGCTATAGGCGACCTATTGGGTCATCGATGCTCTTAATTTTTACTCACTACTACCCTGTAATTAATTTATATATTAATTTTAATTTAAGTATTATATCATCTTAGTTTATTAATAATCTAGTTTTTAATTTAAGTGTTGTTAATTAATAATTTTTTCTGTGATTTTAAAATTCTAAAGTTTATAAAAATCATGTTTTAAATTTATGGTGTTTAACTTTCTTTTAATTAATAATTTTCAATTTTTTTATTTAGTTTACTTAAGTTTTAATTTTAAGTTGAATTTATGCGTGTTTAATTTTTGAAGGTCGCCATTAGTTATTAATTTTTGTTCTAATAGTGACCCTTTTCTTAATGGGAAACAGTGACTATTAAGTCTACCAGTGACCCTTTGTTTTTAATTCAATGGTGACCCCCACGCCGCTGCTCCCCTTTGTTTTTAAACTAAGGGTGACCTGTCCCTTGTTCATCTTTCGGTGATCTCGTATTTTACACTAACGGTGAGATTTTAATTTTTGTACCGATGTCTTTGTTTTTTTATCTGCAACCGTGACCCGAAGCTACCAATTCAACTAACATTGATATTTTCCCTTTGTTTTTTAACCAACCATGACCTTTTATTTTAAGTCTAACAGTGAACTTTCACCCTTGCACCTCACTGTTGCGCCCCTCCATCTCACTATTACTCCCTTGCACCTCACTATTAGGCATCTTCGACTGACTACCTTCCCTGCATTTATCCCCTTCTCTCCTCAACACCCACCATCTATCACACCATTTCCACTATTTTCACAGAATATATCCTCTATGACTCAAAACCAGAGAATCAAAGCTGCTTAGAACACAGACCCGAACCAGAAATACTCAATTCTAGACTCAAATCAACACACCAAATTTTCCACAAACTCAGTTTTCATTTAGTTCTACTCTGCTGTGTGTGAACCATTCGAACTATAGGAGACCACCACAGGTTTTAAGCTGACGGAAGGTGAGGAGGTCCGCCAGTACTGAGGAGTTGAAGCCGCCGCACCCCATGCCACCGTCTGAGGGAGAAGGGGAAGCATATCTGGAGCCACGATGATTCATTGCATCTGTTGAGGATGATTCAGATGAGTTGCGCCGCCATTTAGGAGGCAGGGCCGGTCTCCCATCAAGATGAACCGTGCTTCCATTGCTGGAAGGAGGAGGATCTGAGCCGCTGGCCGTTGCCGGACCAGCTTCCAGTGCTGAAGAAGATTTTCTTTCCCTAGGGTTGCAGTGCGCCGATTTGGGGGGGGGGAGATAGAATAAACTTAAAAAAATATATAATAAATAAATTATAATAAAAAATAAAACAAAAATAATTAAATTAAAATGTTAAGCATTAATAATTGTGAATAAATAATTAACATAAGTTATTTAATAAAACATAATTTTAAACATAAATAAAATTTTATTAAATTTTAAAAAAATCAAGTGATAGTAAATTTTAAAATTGAATTAGAATAGATTAATAAAAAGCTTATTAATTATAATTTAATATTATGTATTAATAATTATTTAATAATACAAGTTTTTAATAAAATTAAATACTAATAATAAGTTATAAATTAAATTATAAATAAACTAAACTAGTTAATTTAGAATGTTAACAATGTTAATTTTCAAAGTAATAATAAACTTAATATGTATAATTTACTTTAATATTGTTAATTAATAAAAAATAATAACTTATAAACAATTTAACATTAAAATTAATAATTCATAAAACTTTTTATTTTTAATAATAATAATAATAACTCTTTTAATAACAAATTCGATCAACTTATAATATATAAATTATCATAATTTTTCTTTTATAATTAAATAATAACTATTTAATAATAAATTTAATTTCATTATAATTAATTAAAATATAATTACTAGTTATTAGTAATAGTAATAAAATAATTTATTTAATATCATTATTTAAAAGATTATTAATTCTTTTAAAATACTTTTTAATAAACTATTTTTTTAAATTATAATTCTTTATTTCCTTCTTGTTTTAATTGTTTTGTTTATTTTTCTTACGTAGGTTCATTAAAGAGTAAAAAAAGCATCCTAGTGCTTCCAACTAACTTATCTGGAGTTAGTTGCAAGGAAAATTCTAGTGTGACGTGCCAGTCGTGAAGAAACACACGTGTGCGGTGCACACATGAAGGATACTTTAAGTCGGTGGAAACTGACCGATGACATGTAGAAGATGATGGAGGATACAAAAACAGAGCATAAACATAATCTGAGGAGGATTAGTGACATTCATTGGAGAGGAATATTCATTCAACACATTCGAAGATCCAGTTCCAAGCAAAGAGAGTTCAGAGGGAGACTCTGGAACCACTTGTTGGAGTTGGAGGAGTTAGAGAGCAGAGCATCCTCTCGGGAGTTTATCTTTCATTTTGATTCTAGTTTTTGTACTATGTTTTAGTATGTTTTTAGTTTCTGAAATGATAATGAACAAAATAGTAGGCTAATCATATAGTTTGGGGATAAATTGAAGTTCCACTGGTTATCTTTTAATTCTCTTTTCACTTAATCATTTTGATGATTTTAGTATTGATCACTGAGATCGATACTGAGTTCATACAATTACGTGTAACACTAGAACATATTTGAAGAACTCCACAATAAAATCGGAAAGATTGATCATGGACACATCTTTCAAAAAAATAATAAATTCACAAATACTTTGGGACTTATGGCGAGATCGTCCTATTGTCATTTTCAATTCGAACTTTTCACAGTTGATTTGTTTTGGAGTGGCGAACTCCAAAATCGATCAGCCTATGTGACTTAACTCTTGGCGATATAGGAAAGTCATTCTCTTTTTGGTGGTTCACTTTAGTAACTTTTAAGTGAATTGGAGTACTTTTAAAACTAATAGAATGGAGACTTTCCCCCAGGCATTTTAGTAGATTGTTCTCTTATCTGCATGCTATAACTCTCTGTCTCTTTGTTTTATACTATCTCTAGCTTCAATTTAGTTTAGATACATTGTTTTAAAATATTCTGTCACTCTAATGCTTTATAAAAAGTAAAAAAAGTATTTACTTCACTATAGACAACAATGGAGTTTTAGAGTTTTTTTTGAAGAATAATGGTTAGAATTGCCTTCCCTGTGGGTTCGACCCTGCTTGCCACATATAATGTAGTTAGTAGGTATATAAATTTTAAACTTTGACTGAATTCAATGATGGTTTAGGTCACTTTGAAATGAATATTTCTCCAATTTTGAATAAGAATTTAAAATAAATCTATGTGAGAAATAAGTAATCGAGAAGGTTCTCACTGATATGGTTCATTCCCTTAAAGAATCTCATAAAGCTACCAGGAGTATTAAGGACCCTTAGTTTGAAATCAAATAAAAGGATGAGACATTCATCCTAATTGATGAATCAAAAGAAAATTCTTTATTTAATTATAATGAAATATCTGATTTGGTTGAAGATGAATCACAAAGGACTATTTGTGAGAAGGTTGTGACTGAGAATGTTTCTATAGAAGTAATTCGTGCATTAGAGAAACTACATAGAGCCTCTATCAATGTTAAAGAAACCTAGATAGTGGTTAAGGAAAATAGGATTAAAGATTTTAATAATTATCTATTAGAGTCAAATCAAATGCATGATGATCAAGTTTAGATAATGAAGATTCAATGGGAAGACAATCTGAAAATTTTTGAGGATGGGAAAAATTTCCTCAGCATGAAGTGTCGTGAAATGTAATTCAATTTGAAAAATTTCCTGGAAACACAATTAAAGACTTCCAAGAAATAATGTGAAGATATGGTGAAATCAATTAAAGACCATAAGAACTATCTAAATATAAAATATCTTTACTTGGAGGTCAAGTTCATAAATATAGAGAACATACAAACTGAATCTTTAGAAAATACAAATATCATAAAAGATTACAAGAGTAATTATGAAAAGAGTGTTATTTATAACAAGAATCATTCAAGTGAAATGAATATCTTGATATTATATAAAGATAGATCTCTTGTAAGCCAATTAAAATAAGTAACCCTTGATCTAAAAGTTTCTGTTTTTACTAATACTATTTTAGCTGCAAGTACAGGTTCCAAAAAGAATTCTGGTCAAACATGGGTAAAGAAGACTGATGATAAATCCACTATATCATAAAATATAGACATGTATAAGAGTATGTATTCTTGTTCCCCACAAATATCTCAGACAAATAATCATATTATCCAAAAGCAACAAGATGTCAAAACTATCCAAGTTTTATCATAGAAGAAGAAATCAATATTTTTTTTTGCTATTATTGGTGTTGTTGGAAATTTGGGAATTTGTCCATTGACTGTTGGCATAATTTTTCAATTTAGGATAATAACCTAAAGCCAATATTAAGGGGGATATAATTTTATGTAAATATTAATTCTATAGAATTGAATCATAATTCATAGATGAAAAAGAATCTATATATAAATAATTTATTTGAGTGTCTTAAAGACTTATGTGATTATTGTAAAAGAACTGGAAACAATTATGATGAGTACTGGTATGTACCAAACATGCACTATTCATATGATGATATGAATAAAATACCACATCAAATGCAAAAGCAATGAACAAATAAATAAAAATATCCCTTGGGGTGTGAGCATAAGAAGAGAGTTAAAAAAATGTGATGAAAGCTACACCCAGGAAGAATGATGTGATGAATTTCACACCAATTAAAAGATGTTTCTACTATTAAAGAGAAGTCCATATAATATAACTTTGTAGATAGGTCATAAAAACCAATGCTAGTAGAAGAAAGATGAATCATAACAAAAATTGAACTAAAAAAATAATAGGATTGATTTGGTGCATGAAAATCAAGATGAAAAATTAAAATTTTAGTTCTAAAAAGGATAAACTGATTACTATAGATTTATGTGGAAGGTGAAAAATGTATGTATATATTTCTGAAAAATGCATGACATGGTTTCCTGAAAAAATAAAACTAGTGAAAAATAAAGGAAAATCACCAGTGGCTTCTTATGTTAAAAATGATACCGTAAAGAAGGAGTCTACATATAAGAAGAAGTATGAACATGTATCAAAAGAATAATTATTTATATGGCTAGAGTATCTAGGATTGGATAAAAATCTAGAGTAGGAATAAAAGTATGAAAGTGCACTACTTGCTATGTGAAAAATACTATTCCATCAAAGATAAAAGCTGAAGAAATCAAGAAGTCCATAATGTCCTTATATAATACAAATTGGAATGTAAAAGAAAGAGAAATAATGATGAATTCTCATGAATCTAGAGTATAATTTAAAAAAGTTTCTAGGATGAGAGATAAATCTCATCTTTACCGCTCTAACTAAAAATCATTGAAGAACCACCTTATTCCAGTATATTTTGTGTTTGTTTATTCTTTTAGGGAATTGAAGGTAAATAATTTGTTCAAGGGGAGTCCTGAATATATGAGTGCTGTAAAAATTTATATGGAATTTATAAGGATATCCATAATGGATTTATTTATTTCAATTTCTATTAAAATTGTTCTTGGAATTAATTCTTGAATAAGTCCAATCTTGATGAAGAAGATAGATTAAGTTCATCCCTCTAGGGGGAGTAATGATGGAAAATTATTAGAGTTGAATATATCAATTGGTATAAAATTAATATTAAATTTTTGGTAAGGGATTTATCTAATTATTTCAAATTCTAAAATAATTAAATCTTTTCATCAAAAAGACTCGTTCTTCTATCTCTTTATCAATGACAATTCTGAATCAGAAGGGTAGAAACTAACAATTTGATAACAAAAGTAAAATTGATTGATAAAGGATAATTACATTTGTTCATTTGAATGTTTTTAATTTTTTTTCGAGATCAATGCCTAATATTAGTTGAATATCTTTGAATAATCTCCTAAAATAAGGTTTTAGTATTGACATCATATTCTAAAAAATTTACTGACAGATTTGATTGTATAAATTGATCACTCTTTTTTTCTACATTGGGTTAGCCCATGTAGACTTAGAGATGATTAGTTAATTACTCATTTCTTTAAGAAAGGTTATGATTTCCTTATCTCAAGAAGATCAATTTAAATTTATCTTAAGTGTCATCTCTTATGAAATGAGGAGATTAAATCAGGGAAGAAGAAAAGTTCAATTGTTACAGAATGAGATGATTTGAATTCTTCTCCGTACTTATATCTTTGGTTTTATTTTCAAGTAAGGGGGAGAAAAAACATTGAGTTTGAAATTAAAATGGGTATTGACAACAAATCCAAAGGGAAATATTGAATAAACCAAATTTATTAAAGTAATAGCCGTGTTTTAATTGTTTTCAATATATTTGTTTGATGAAAATTCAATTTTACAGAAGGTTGTAATTCTTACATTGAATTGTATTTGATAAATATTCACAAGATGGAAAGGATGGTTTTGTTAGAAGAGTTTCTTCTAATGAAGAAATTTTTATATGATGATTTTTTGAAGTGATTTTAATGGCAATAACATGTGTCAAAGGAGGACACATTGTTTACAACATTGTTTGAAAGATTAATGGATTCCATCCAAATTGAATTTCTTATTGCATGAATAAATGTGATGATTGTAGAGGTGTTATTAAGTCCAAAGACGTGTGAAAATTATGCACAATTTTTACAAAAGTTTAAGAATTGTCCATAAAAAATGAATTAATTTCAAGTTTAAGAAGAGGCCATGCATGAGGAGGATTTGATATTTGGAATACACAAACCATATGGCCTAGGAGGACTGTATCCACTATTGAGGTGGGCAGTCGACTCCCTAGTCAGCTGGTTTGTTATGGCATGGGTGTGTACAACACGACTACATAGAAGGCACATTGGAGTGGCGGAGCCACCACCATGTGGGGTGGTACAATAGTGGATGGGGGAAAAGTCATGGGGTGGTGCTAGAACTATATGTGTTTATTTGGTAACCATTTTTTTCGGGTATGAGGAGCAGTTTGTATTGTAAGGGGGTGAATAACTTGAAGTCATTTCAATGTGGGATGCCTATTTTCATTGTATATCCTCTTTAAAAACACAGATTGAAGATGATCTATTTTATTAGAAAATCTAGGCCATTCAACCAAAAAAATATTATCTTCTACCTAGATCTCATCTGAGAGATTTTATTCATTAAAATTTTGCATTCCACATCGTCCAAAGATCTAGCGGTGCAAATTAGCAACATTTGATCATCCTAACAATTCCAATGCGATCGAAAACATCATGCAATTTTGTTTTCATGATTTAATGAAGATCAAACTAAATAAAGACATAATTGAATCAATAATGGTTTTAGTGATAGTGATTATATTCTTCACGTAAGCACCTTGAATTGAGGTGGTGTTCTTGAAGCAAGTTAGCGCTACACATCTATAAAAGGGGAGATAGGACTGAAGTTTTGTGTGTCGATCATTTTGAGAAGTGATATCATTTTTAAATAAAACAAATCCATTGAGAATGTCTAGTTCGTGAAAGGAAAAATGTTCCGCACTATTTTTGTTTGTGTAAAGGAGAAGGTAATGCACGAGGCACTCAACATGTGCATACCACACTTATAGTGGTTCATGAAGAAACTTGTTTTCATGAATCCACTCAAGATAACGTGATGAAAATATCCTTGGATTGTGTAATGATCATCAAGAATCTATGAATTATCATACTTGGGTGAAGATATTGATAGTGTATACATACATTGTTTCTTACAATGAAGAGATCACACACAATAATTATTCACTCATATATATTTTCACATAAGTTTCATAAAAAATTTACATGTATAAGTGCATGCTCATGCACACATGGAAGAAGGTACATACATATAGTATGTGTGTTCAGGTTTGTGTGCATGAAGGACTGAGAAAAAATGTATGTGGATAGTGTGTGTTTATGAAGGCATCATACTTTCACAAATGTAGTGTGAATCTTATGTGAAATAGTATACACCTCAATCATTTACACAAACTTACAGTGGGTACACAAGTGCAGTGTGAAGTTATAGAAATGAAAGATTGATAAGGCTGTGTGATTATGAAAATAATTATGTGAATAATGTGTGTATACTTATGCATGCTCATACATGAATGCCTATGCACATGTAAGAAGGAATTAAGGCAGTAAGTTTGAAGGAATCTTGAGTGAAGGTGTTTTTATAGTGGGCAATAAACTTGAGTGGACCATGAATTGTTTACAAATGCATAAAGAGTGAGACATCCATGATTTGTAAACTATACATGATACACATGTTGATATTCATATATGAACAAGGTAAATTGTGAATGAAATTGATAAAATGTGTGTATATAGTGATTTTGTGAGATTTTCATAAAAGGAATGTTGCACTTACACCTATTCAGGGTTGTGAAAAGGCATACCAAAGCTACTCACTTAGAGTTTTTCACTATATATACAATGTGTGTGCACGGTATCATTGAATACTTCCATAAATAAGATCAAATGTATACATAGTGTTGTGCATTTGTTATTTCAAAAAGAAGATACTTAAGTAGTGTGAATAATTATATGCATTAAATAGTTTCATGTGATGATGAGAACTACATGCATGAAGAACACACATTGTTGATGTGTTTAATAATTGAGTTGAACTGAAGCAATATTTTTTAGTTAAGAAAATAATACGACAACTTAAAATTTATTGATATATCTTCAGTTATTCAGTCTATTACTATAGTGAGTTGAATTGGAGTGTTATCTTCTACAATTCAGAAGAGTATACTGATCTGACTAGTATGCGATGTTGTTTCTTGTATTCAATGGAATTCGAAAAGTTTCAGTTGAAGTGAGAAAGTTCAAAATCATTTTATTCTCAGTGGCTCTAAGAGGAAGATCAGTTTTTTGTTTTAGTGACAACTTGAAGTTATTGTGATATTTCTCATTATATTTGTGTTATGTTTGAAAGCATTGGTGGGATACCATTATCAAGAACATTGGTGGTATGCCAATATAATTTGAAAAAAGGTTCATACCTACCCAGAATGGTTTTAGAATGATACCTAAGCAATCCACTTATAATTATTGATTGATTCTTAGTGGATAATCTATGTATTAGATCACCCCAAACACAACAAGGATGTAGTAACCCACATTAGAGGAAGACCTTGTAAAAATACCATGTTATATTCTTCATTTACTTTCAGTCTTGCATATGGTATAATTGCATTTATAAACAAGTAAGATTCATTTACTCTAACAAGTGAAGATGTTTGAATTAAAAATGGGTAAGAGAAAATAAAATAAAATTGGAAATTACTTCTATACACTAATTCACCCCTCTCAGTGTACCTACATGATCCACTAGGAACTTCAAAGAAGATATTGGTTACTGAACCCATGTTAACTCTACCCTCTATCAAAGAAGGATTCTTTATTTTTAGAAATGAATCTCTTAAAGGGATTGGGTGAGTCCTAATAAAAAATGACAAGTTTATTTCTTATGAATTTAGATAGTTAAAAACTCATGGTCAGAATTATCCTATGCATGAACTGGAGATAGTTGTGGTTATTTTTTCTATGAAGATATGGAAGAACTATCTTTATGGAGAGAAGTGTGATATATATACAGGCCACCAAAGTTTGAAGTATATTTTCATGCAAAAGGAATTTAACATGAGACATAGGAGATGGTTGGAACATCTAAAAGAATATTATTGTTCATTTCATTATCATCCTAGAAGAGAAAACAAATTCGCTGATGCATTAAGTAGAAAATACCTTGTTGTGCTGGAAATGATGAGGATTCAAGGAGATCCATTGATCAAAGACCTAGTAAAACTGGACGTGGGAATCATAAGGGAAGGGATATCATCAACCCTATCCCAAATTATTTCTCAACTATCATTACTAGAGAAGATAAATAAATATAAAAGATAAGATTCCTTGTTACAGAAGAAGATAGAGGATGTAAAGAATGGGAAGTCTCCTGAGTTCAATATTGATCAAGAAGGTGTACTAAAATTTCATACAAGGCTATGTGTTACATATATTCCAGAAATAAAGAAGGAGCTAATGGATGACGCTCATAGATCTACTTTGTATATACATCTTGGAAGCATGAAAATGTATAGGGACCTTCATGATCATTATTTGTGGGATAACATAAAAAGGGAGATTGTCAACTACACTACAAGGTTCTTGGTATGTCAGTAGGTGAAGGTGGAGAGACAACTTCCTAAAGGGGTATTTCCAATACTACCCATACCGACATTGAAGTGGGTAAATATCACTATGGAATTTTTCACTGGTCTCCCAAGAAAATACAAAGGAAAAAATGAGATATGAGTTATAGTGGACTGACTCATCAAGACTTCCCATCTCATCACTTTTGAGGAATATTTATCTCTTGACCAACTTTACAAGATTTACATAAAGAAAATGGCGTGGTTTCATGGAGTGACACTCTATATCATTTATGATCACGGTTCAAGGTTCACATGAAAATTTTGGATAAGTCTTAAATATTCTATGAGTAACGAATTGAATTTCAGTATGACCTATCACCCCCAAACAGATGGACAATATGAAAGGACTATTCAAACACTTGAGGAATTGATAAGAACATGCTCAATAGAATTTAAAGGTGGATGGGATCAACATCCCCCATTAGTTGAGTTCTCATACCATAATATCTCCCATTTGAGTATTCAGATGGTACCCTATGAAGCTCTCTATTGGAAGAGATGTCGAACTCCTACTTGTTGGGATGAAGTTGGTGAGAGAAAGCTGCTTGGGTTTGATCTTGTGCCAGAGATGATAAAAAAGTTTCATTCCATCCAATAACACATAAAATCTACTCAAAGTTATTAGAAGATCTATTCTGAAAACCTTTTAAGGGACTTGGAGTTTGGTGTTGGAGAAAAAGTGTTCCTTCGAATATTACCTCAGAAGAGAGTCATACGGTTTGAGAAGAAAGGGAAGCTTATCCACGAGTACATTGGACCCTATAAAATCGTTGATCACATTTGGGAAGTGGCCTATCATCTATAACTTCCACCAAATCTATCTCAAGTTCATGATGTATTCCATGTATCTCTCTTGAGGAACTATATACATGACCCTTCACATGTATTAAACCTGAAGGTGGTAAAACTAGAACATGAACTCTATTATGAGGAGAAGATGATAGAGATCTTGGACTATAGATAAAAGGTTCTACACAACAATATTACCCACCTCATCAAAGTGTTGTGGAGGAACCATAAACATGAATAAGTGATGTGGGAACTAGAGAAGATGATGAGACATAAGTACCCAAAAATTTTCTCAACTGATAGAATGAATTGAAATTTTAGGGATTAAATTTCTTAAGGGGAGAAGAATGTAACAACCCATAATTTTTGAATGATAATTTTTTCCTGATGGCTCCCCACTCGCCCAGATGGGATCTTGTCTCATATCTACCTTCCCCTACCTTCTAGGGTTTTCATGGTTTCTTTCAGTGGTGATGGCGGTCCTTACTTTTCTAGTTTCTACTATCTATTCCTGATCTCATATTCCCTTTCCTCTATATTTCATGGAAATATTATTGGTTTGGACATCATTCATGTCTCATCACCCCTATTTTTTCCTTACACTTGCACTTTAGACCACCACTTTGGGTCTTAGTGCAGTTGATTCATATGGATTGGGTCGGTGTTAGTGGTGGTGTCCTATGTTTTTCTCCTCCTCTTCTCTTGATGGAAAAACCATCATGCTCAAACCCATCTTGGTTGGTCATGATACAGATTTTGGTCCATCTTGGGATGGTGCTGGAGTGGGGATGGCAGTGTTCTCAGTCTTTTTCTTGTCAGCGTTGGAATCTTTTTCTCCTTGGCTTGGTTCTTTCCTCTTAGAATGTTTTGGATTTTCATACTATGATGGTATTCAATTATCATTTGGTTTTGTGTTTAATTTTTATGTTTATGTTTGATCGGATTTTGATTTGGAAGGTTCATCCCTCTGTGGTGGTCTTTTGGTGCTTGTCTGTGCCCTGGTTTTTCATTCCACCTCTCCTCTCCAGGTCATTCAGGTGTAATGTTTCCCTAGAGCTTTGGGATGTACTGCTCAAGTATCCATCGGTCTCTAGGAGGCGATACCTCCATTTTCCTATTCATTTCAATGGAATAAGGTGTGTTTGTGGAATGGAAAACATCATCGATAGTGATGGTTTATCTCATATGATTGTGGTCTTGGAGAAAGGTATGTTCCAGATATGATAGTCATTCATTATTTATATGATGGTTTGTTATGACACTATTTGATGGAAATGATGGAATTTATCTTACAGGTTTCTCTATAGAACTGGTGTGGTGATATATTGACGAAGACTATGGTGGCGATGTCATTTGGTTTTGTTAATGGCCAGTGGTCTGATATAGTGTTCAGCGGTGATGCCTCCGGTGACTAGTGTGATGTTAGCAAAAATCATGATGATATGATGATGATGTCATTGATGGTGATGATGATGGAAGGAGACCAGATGCGACGTATGAAGTTGTGGGTAATCATGAATCAAGGTCTCCTTGGATGATATGAATTTTTTAATTTTCAATTTTGAACTCTGTTTTTTGGATGCTTTGAATTTGTAATCCATGCTTGATATTTTTGGTTACACCTCAACCATAAATCAAACTTTTTGAAGATAAAAAAAATATATTTTTAGTCAATTTAAAGGGAAATGTGACCATCTAGGTTCAACCATTATACGACTGTTGGTCAATTATGACCATTGGTAAATATAACCATTGGGAACTATAGTCTTTATAATAATTCTAATTTTATAATTAGTTTTTATAAGTAAAATTTGAAAATGGATAATTGATATAGAAATAAGAGTCTATGGTCTCAACTAGTAGAGTTATGCCGTTTGAAGGCCATCTATCAAAACTTGGGAGGGAGATATCATCACTGGGGTTAAACCTTGACCAAGACCAATTTTAGCTTCAACAAGTGAATCTTTAATGAATTCACATACATGATAAGTTCAATTTAGTGTAGATTACCACTCGTTCGATATTAGCTGAGGCACCCCACGAAACTACCACCATCAGACACCTTAATCTTAGGGTGTACGTGGGTGTAATAAGGGGTTACATTTATAGACCTTAGTTACATAAAGTGTAATTCCTTTATATATATAGAATTTTTATTTCATCAATTACATTTTAATAATATTTTTCTTAATAAAAATAGGTTTAATTGAGATGGAATTTGACAAATTGACTTTTCAGACTCAAATTGTACACTTTAAAAAAGATATAAATTTTTATAATAAACTAAGGAATTATGAATAATACTTATTTTAATAAAATATTATGATTAAAACAATTTTATTTAAATATAAATTATAAAATGATTTCAAAATTTTTAAGTGCTAGAGATTTTACTATACATTTTCAACCTGCTATTATTTTTTAATAAATAAAAATTTTTATATTTAAAAGTTAAAATTTTCATATTTAGAAAATTATTATGATAAAATAAACATAATTTTTAAAATCATAACATCAAAATTATGTTAGGGTTAATTTATAAGAATTTTCTAAAATATTTTGTTTTTTTTTTGAATAGTAAAAATATAGTTTGATGTTTTCGGTATGTTTAATGATTTCATAATTATGTCATAATGATGTAATAATTAATTAAACATAATCAAAGAATAAAAATATTTTATTTTATTGATATCATGTATTTTAATAGATTTTAATCAATTTCTAAACCTATAATTTACTTTCCAAAGTCTAAAATGGAAACTTTTACATTAAAAACATTATTTTTGTGGAAAATTTACTTTTACATGCCAAAATAAGTAATATAAAATTATTATCAACTCTTTTTGATTAAAATAACATAAAATATTTTCCAAATTTCAAAAACCATGGGTAAAAACCATGGTCAATCCCATGATTTTTCATTTTTCCACAACCCAAATTTTCAAGGCCTATATTTGGAAATTAATAAACAAGTCCTTTACTTTTACTATAAATACCCACGAAATTATCCATTTTATTTAACTCAAAATCCATCCTCCATGAATCTATGGTAGTTTTACCTTCCAATGAGTCCTTAAAAGGTGTCATAAATCCCCCAATGTCCCAATCCTCAAGTTTTAGGAGTTACTTTTCAATGTAAGGGAATTCTCCTTCATCTATCTTCAATTCAAGAACCATTTTTGTAAGTGTATTATAATTGTTATTATTACTCTATTATATTACCCTATTTATCCCACAATTACTTAAAAATTATTTTTATCAATGGTATACCCTTTTCCCCACTCATTTTACCCTTTTCTAAAACCACGTTTTATACCCGTTATGTTGCCAGATTTACTTCTCAAAATTTATCTCTTCTCCTCAAGAAATTATCTTTTATTTTCTTCTTGTGAATACCCAAGACTCTTTATTTTACAAGGTTATTCACATAAATTTAAAAATTATTTATTTTATTCTAGTATTAATAAACATTAAACCCACATTCCTTTTCCATGGGCTGAAAATGACATAATGATCATGTTTTTAAGCATTTTTGGAAAGACCACGATTTTGATATGAAACATGTTTATTTTATTATACATGGGTTATTTATTAAATGTTTTATTATTATATATGTGGATCACATAAAATTAAGACATATTAAGGGTGCGTCTTGATAGTTCTCCAATTCATTGGGTAAATAATTTAATCTCTAGATATGACATGTTTTACGATACTTTAGTGAATAACCTTAGTAATTTTTATGACACCTCAGTGAAAAACCTTGGTGATATTCTTAAGAATGTACCATTTAAATGTTGTACCCACATATAAATTTTATGAATCATGTTATTTTTATGATATGAATCATTTTCTATTTCTCATTCTATAATGATATTCTTCATGTTCTTATTGATATTCCTTAAGATTACATGTAAACTGTTGCCCCTTGCTTTCCCTTATCAGGTCTTATGCACACCCCTTTACTTTGATGTATGTCCCTAGTTTATGAAATGTAGTAAAATTACTTAGGATGAAACTTTGAAGAAGCCTTTCAAATTTATTATAATAATGTTTTAAGTTTTCTTATATTATGTTACCTCTTTCTGAGAAACTAAACTTTAAAAGACCCTCTGTTTTGTACCATGTAATAAAAATTTTATGAAATAAAAAGGTGGGATGCCATAAAAATTAACCTATTTCATGAATAGGAATCTCTCTCAAAGTAAATATCCAAAAACCATTTCAATGTATCAACTCTTTTGAAATAGAGTGAAAGATATGTTGAACCTTTGAGATACTTGAAGATCTACTTAAGAACCTCCCAGTGTTCCTTTCTTGGATTTACCATAAATTTAATAACCACACATACCACTTGAGAAATATTAGGCCTTGTAAAAATCATGATGTACATTAGACTACCCAAAACTGACACATGAAAAAACTTTTCCATATACTTATCCTCATCATCCATTTTATGTGTATTCTCCTCTATAGTTTGAAGTGTCTGACCAGGTGTGTACTCACATGATTTGACTTATTCATTACCAATATCACCAACAATTTTTGGATGTTACTTTACTGGGAAAGGAAAAAATTTCCAGATCTCATGTTCCTTATGATTTTCATCCACAACATCTAATTTTTGGAAACAAGAACCTTCATCCAGAAACTTCCAACTAATTTACACTTTAACTCTTACATCCTCTCCATCACAAGCTTAACTAAGAGTAAGTCATCTACATAGAGAAGAACAATTATGATAATTCCATAATCATACACCTTCCAGTAGAAAAAATGATCCAAATTACTTTGGATAAACTTCCATTCCATTACAAAGTTATTAAAATTATAATTACATTACAATTGTGCATGATTAAGCACATATAGGCTTAGCTTGATCTCACACACCAGGATTTCATTTCCTTCCAATACAAGACCTTCTACTTATTATATATATTTCTTACTCCAAATATCTATGAAGGAACTCAGTCTTGACATCGAGTAATTAAAAAAATAAATATTCCATGGTAACTAGGATAAACATTTTTTGAATAGTTTTGTACTTCACAATAGGGGGAAAATCTCACTAAAATCCACTCCTTAGGATTTTTGGAACTCTTTCACAACCAGCCATGAATTGTACTAAACACTACTATCTTCTTTATACTTTAAACAATAAACCCATTTGTTTTGAACTTTCCTATTGTATTTTAGAAGTTCCATTAGATCCTATGTATCAGAAACATACAAGGAATACAACTATTACTCCATTTCTAACTCCCACCATAACAAATCACCCATAATTCTCACCTTATGAAGGATTTTGAGTTCCCCACTATCTATGAGAAGTAGAAAGTTCATTTTTATTGGAACCAAGTCTATTATTTTCTAGAAATGGAGTATGGTTTGTGTTTATGGTCAATCCTCATATGGAAGATCAGGGAGTTTGTAATGAAAGGAATCTTATAGTTCTAGCATAAAATAATTTTGAAGGTGATATTGTTTCCCAATGTTTGTCAAATTTTTGGTCCAAAAATTGGAGAATAGAAAAAGTGTTTTTGAAATTGTTCACAACTGTAATAAATGATTGGAAAGTTACACGTAATGAATATTTCAAGATATTTGAAACAAAAAATGGAAAATGAGAGAAATTCACAAAAGTTATATATTTGGATGAAAGGTGAGTTTGTGTGAGTTTTCCTGAAAAGAGACTTGCATGGATGATACTTTCATGCTAGGGAAAAATTTGCATGAATCTGCACATAGGGTCAGTAATGCATATAATTAGGTGGCTTCCCCCCTCATTTGAGAAAGGATCAACACTTAGAGAAAATCTGATCTTTGAATCACGCAAGTAATGAGTTGTGCCCAGGCAAGGAGTCACATACAAGCAAAGAGTTGTGCATAATCCAAGAGTTGTGCGTGAGTGGTGGTTTTCATGTAAGAAGGGAGTTTTGTGAAAAGTGTTCCTTTATTATTTAAATACCAAGTAAAACTTATGGCGTAGCTATGAGACAGATAGGGGTTGCATGACAGATAATAGTTGCGTGAAATATAAGGGTTGCATGAAGGTCATCTTGCGCGGCAATCTCCAAACTTGTGCGCAAGAAGAGGTGTTCCGCACAATTGCATTGATGGGATTATAGAAATATTCAAATATACATTTTCTATGTTCAATGATTTCAAGTGAATCAATTCAAGACTTTTATGCAAGAAGAGTATCATGCTAGACAGAGATAAGGACTTCAATGAAAATCTATCGAAGTGAACTTCAAGTCAATAAATTGAGTTAGAATCCTCTCAAAGTAGTGAGCTAGGGGGAGTTGACAGAAGTGTTCTGAAGGGCATAGTGTGCTATCCCTAAAATCTTAAAAGGCAGTGTGCCTGACATAGAGTGACTATGTCTGAATTATTTTATTCCACAACTAGTGAAGATTAGTGGATTTAGTCATGATCGACACACTATTGGCGTATGCTCCAAGACTAGCCCTTAGTGGTAAACCAAGTAAATTTTTTTTGTTGTCTCTTTTCATGCAAATGTTTTATTACTATAATATTCCAATATATAGTTTTAAAAAGTTATTATCAATGTGGGAACAATATCCATTGATTTATAAGAAAAATTTGACACCCTGATTCACCCCTCCCCTATCAGGGTGCTCTGGGGACCTACAAATGGTATCATAGGTAAGTTTAACCTATGTTTGATTCCCTATAGTTAAGATAATCACTTTTAAGGATTTGTGTTTCTTTCCCAAGTTAACAATGAAGTTTATTTTTGATGAAGATTCAGTAATCTCTGAGTATAAGTCCATATCTATCAAGACAAAGATGAATAGGAAAAATAAAGAGAATAGATAGTTGAAGAAGTCCATCTTATCCAAATAATAGGTAGTATCTAGTTCTCTATTCCTTTTTTATAGCGAAGATATATCAATCTTGTAATTTAAATAGTAGGTGGATCGGGTTTCCACCAATGAAAAGTACAAAACTTCTACTTCATGTAAATAAAAATTGTCAAGTGACCATGAGGTATGTGTTAGAACCTTGGAAAGTTTACCTAAAAATAAATATCCTATCATAAGTGGGGATGTTGATCAATCTACAAACTAACATGAACTTGGAATTGAGAGATTAAAAAAATATCTGCATGATATTCCTGAAGGAAGATTTTCATTTTTTTGTAGAATCTTTCAATGCATGTAGGCATAGATCATCCAGTTGAAAGGAGAAACTGATTAGTTGGAAAAGGAATTGCAAGGAAATTTTTTTGAATGTTTAAAGTTATCTAGATAGGTTTTAACCTTTGAAGAAAAAAAATATGGAACTTGAAATAAGTTCATCAAAATACCTTAAAGAAGTTTAAGAGAAAGAGGGAGTGGAAATATATCTTGTAGAAAATATCCATGTACTTGAAGAGAAACTGAAAAACAACACTAATGTCAAGGGTTTAAAATTGGATGAAATATCCAAGAAGATCAAGGAACTTGACTTCTTGATCCAAAAGAAATTTAATCTGCATGAAAAATAAGTTTTTATAATGAATAAGTATTATAAAGAAAATATGATTATGATTGAAGATCATAAAATCATCCTCAATATGAAATTTCTAGATTTGGAAGCCCATTTGGTCAATCTTGAGAAGATATATTCCGATACTTCACAAAAGAGGGAAACAATTGATGTTGCTACTCAATGATCACTGGAGTATTCTAAAGATGAAATACCTCCAACATGTGATAAGAAGATCATGACATCTTTTGATGATCTATCTCAAGCAGTTGAGAAGAAATAGGTACCATCAAAACCAATTTTTGCGAATGCCTATGAACCTATTATCATGAAGAGTATAGGTTGTAAGAAAAATACTATACTAGTATGGATAAATAAAGAAGATAAAAAACATACCACCATGACTAGTGTGTATAGGACAAATAGTATGGAAGATGGTTCCCCAAAAACATCTCAACAAGACACAAATAAGACCCAAAAATCACGATTTGTGGGTCAATGTTAGTGCTTCAATAGATTTGGAAATTGTACATTAAATTGTTGGTAAAATCCTCAAAATGTAAAAGCACAAAGGAATCCTATATTATGGGGGAACAAGCCATAGATTAAGAAACAAAATCCATAGGTATAGAAGCATCTGTTTACTACAAACAGATTTGGAATTATTGATAACATCTATGATGTATACAATGGAAGTGGTCATAAGGTTGGTACATAATCATATCAACATGTATCCAAATCTGATAAGAAAATAAGATCACAAAATCTAGCAAGGAATGAAGAATAAATCTTGTAAATAAATCAGAATAATGTTGTGATGATAAATACTCCCAAGAAGGCATCAAAGAAGTATTGTGAGAATGGATTCTAAATCCATCAAGTTGAAGGGTAGTGCATCCAATAGAACTAATAAGATGGATGGAACTTAGAAGAATACATGTGTAATATCCAATATTACTTTGACAGTTCCTAATGACATGTTAGTTATCTAACAAGAAGATTTGGAAATAATGAGGAAACTTAAAGATTCATAGGCCAAGGCTGGTGGAAAAGGAAAAGAAATTATTCCACGTGATGAAGACAATGTGCCTGAGAAACTAGTGAGATTTATTGGGAATAATGAAGTAGAGTTTTTTAGATTAAATAAGGATCATTCTGGTCTAAAACATGCACCATATGCTTGATATTCTCAATTGTATGTGTATCTAAATAAGATTCAATTCAAAAGTGAAAGTGTTGATCATAATATTTATGTGAAAAATTCATAGGAAGATCAATTTATGGTGATGATGTGTGTTGATAATATTATATTTGGTGGAAGAAGATAGGGACTAGTGGATGAATTTTCCAATCATATGAAATCTGAATTTTAAATGTCTATGATTGGTGAACTCACATACTTCTTAGGTATTTAAGTGATTCATAGGAAATAATACACTTTTATTTCTAAGGAAAAGTATGTAAGAGAGTTGATGAAGAAATTCAATATGCATGATTCCAAACCAATATCGACTCTGATTATGGTTGGGACAAAATTGAAAAAGCATGAGGATGAGTCATCTGTAGATCCTAGAATGTACAAGATAATCATAGGAAGATTATTATACTTGACTGTGACATAGACATATATTGTACTTGAAACATGCTTAGCGGTTTTCTTTCAAAGTAATTTGAAGGAAGAACATATAGAGTCAGTGAAAATAATCACGAGGTACATTCAAGGTACTCACAATTATGTCTTATACTTTGTTGCAAGAAGAATTAGTGAACTATAAACGTTTTATAATGATAACTGGGCTGGAGATGTTGTTGATCGAACGTCCAAAAGTGTTGGAGCTTTATTTATTGGCAAGAAATGTGTGGTATGGTTGAGTAAGAAATAAAAAATTACTTATATTAGTAATGATGAAGCTGAGTATATCTTCACTATAAAGTCTTGAAATCAACTACTTTAGATAAAGAAAAAACTGAATAATATTAGTGATGAGGTGAAACAACCAATGGTGATTCACTATGATAACAAGAGATCAATTGATCTTACAAAGAATCCTATTCAACATTCTCATATGAAACACATTGAAATCAAATATCACTTTATCAAGGAAAAGTTTGAACAAGGAAAGATTAAAATAGATCATGTTGGAACTGATGATCAAGTGGATGGCATACTAACCAATCCATTGTTAGCACATGTGTTCCATAAACATTGGTTGAACCATGGTGTTCAACCACCTCCTTGTGTATGAGGAGGTCATGAGTGTTCACCTCTCCCTAGCTGAATTAACTATTTTAATCTATTTGTTGAAGTGATGTAGGTTTATGGGGGAGGTACAATCTAGGGGGAGTATGTTTTGAGATCTACAATTCAAAATCATGCTCTTTTGGTTTATTTATAAAGGGAGAGAAATGGATAAATTAAATTATTTACAAAGGAGAATAATGAGAATGAGTTACAAAGGAGGAGAATGAGAATAGATAAAATAATTCAGTGTTATGAGGAAACAATTAGAGCTTAGCTTGGACATCTTTAATAATTAAAAAACATGAGAACCCAATTAATGATTCCCATATTATTTTATACACTGATAATTTCTCATGTAAACTTAGAGTGTTGGCTAAATTTTTTCTTACGTATTAGGTTTTGATAGTGGTCAGTGCTTCATTGAATTTATCTATATATTTCCAACAAACCTGAAGGGGGATATTGTTGGAACCAAGACTGTTCTTTTCTAGAAATGGAGTATAGTTTGTGATTTTTTTCAATACTCACATGGAAGATCAGGGTTTTTGAAATGAAATAAATCTTACATTTCTAGCAGACAAAAGTTTTTTAGGTGACATTGTTTCCTAGTTTTTTCCAAATTTTGGTCAAAAAATTGGAGAATGGAGAAAAGTGTTTTTGGAAAAGAATGTTGCATGCAAGTGTTGTAAAGGATTGGAAAGTTGCGCACAAGGAATACTTCAATATATTTTCATCAAAAAATGGAAATGGAAATAAGTGTGTGAAGGTTATATATTTTCACAAAAGTTGAGTTTGCATGAGTTTGCGTGAAAAGAGACTTGTGCATATGATATTTTCATGCTAGGGGAAAAGTTTCATGAAGTTGTGTGTAAGGTCAAAAATGCCTATAAATAGGCAGAAACCCCCCTCATTTGAGAGAGGTTCAAAACTTAGAGAAAATACGATATCTGAATTACGTAAGTAGTGAGTTGCACGCAGGCAGAGAGTCAAGTGTTAGAAAAGAGTTATGCGTAATCTAGGAGTTTCATGCGAGTGGTGGTTTTCATATAAGAAGGTAGTTACATGAAAATTATTCCTTTATTATTTAAAGACTAAGTGAAACTTATGGAATAGATGTGTGACAGATAAGGGTTATGTGATAGATAAGAGTTTCATGAAATATAAGGGTTGCATGAAGGTCATCTTGCGTGACAATCCCCAAACTTGCACGCAAGAAGAGGTGTTCTATGCAAGTGCAATGTTAAGATTCTAAAAATCTTTGAAAATATGGTTTTTTTCCAATGATTTCAAGTGAATCAATTCATTACTTAGATACAAGTAGAGTATAATTATGGATGGAGAAAAAGAATTCAATGAAAATCTATTGAAGCGACCTTCAAGTCGATAAACTGAGTTAGACTCCTCTCAAAGTAGTGAGCTCAGGAGAATCGATTGAAGTGTTCTGAGGGACATAGTGTGATATCTCTGAAATCTTGTAAAGGCAGTGTTCCTTGAACAAAGTGACTATGTTTGAATTATTGTATTCAACAACTAGTAAAGATTAGTGGATTTAGGTATGATCGACACACTATTGATATATGCTCCTTGGACTAGCCCTTAGTGGTGAACCAAGTAAAATTGATGATTTGTATCTTATCATGTGAATGTTTTATTAATACACTATTTCAAAAATAGGTTTAACAAGTTCCTACCCACATGGGAATAATATCCATTAATTTCAAATAAAAAATTGACATCTTGATTCACCCATCCCCTCTCAGGGTGCTCCGGGGTCCTACAATTTTAGAATCAAGATTTTACTTTCCTTTTAACCATGGTAGATGACCTCAACTCCTCAAATTCAAATCTTTTAGGAAATCATGCTTCCAAATATTTTCATCAATATTTTACTATCCTTAAGCACTCCATTACACTGGGCCCCAATACTTCCAAAATTTGATCAATTCATTTCATTTGAAAACTTGGTTGTACCTTTAAAAATCCATCTTCCCTACTCCATGGAAAACCTAACACTATTCAAACTCTAAATAACTAAAACTCAACTTGATCTATTGATTCTTAGTTCCCAATAACATATTCCACCTAGTTTCTATCTTTCCAAAAGATCTCCTCATTGAATAGGAGATTCCAAACTCTAATAACCTTTCATTGACTATTATCCTAGAGTCTAAAGCCAAAGTTTTCATCGTCATATCCAACAAATAAATATTTTTTGGACTTAGCCTCTAACTTATCTCTAGGAATCAACATGTACATATGTGATACATATGAAAATGTTAACATAAGTAAATTTCACCTTTCTTCCAGACTATATTTCCTATAGATGTTATAAGTCACACAATTAACCACTTTGGTCTAAAATTACTTCAAAAAATGGAACTTAACCTCATTCTTCTGGCTCTTCCATTCAGTATCTAATTCATTTGTTCTACAACATTATTTTTCTCAGGTGTTCCAGAAACAATATTATCTATTCAGATTCTATTCAACCAAAATAATCTCTAAAACTACCTTCCCCCACACTCTCCTCTATTATCATACCAAAGGAATTTTAGATTAATTTCGGCCTCAAATTCTACTGTGGATCTCAATCTGATGAAATTTAAGAAAATATCAATTTTTTTGTGGAAAAACAGTCACACCTTCATTGTAGAATCATAAATGAAGGTAATGTAATAAATTTAATACTTATTATATCAAACCCATGTTAGTCCCCATACACCCGTATGAACGAGCTTGAGCTTCCATTTGTTTGATGTCTTTCTATCTGAATTAAATGACACCCTCCTCTGATTACCTTGGATGAAACTTTCACATGTTCTATAATCCACAAGATCAATATCAAGTAATCCTTTTTCAGTAATGGTTCGTAAACCTTTCTCACCAATGTGACCAAGATGGTCAGTCCATAACTTCGCTTTACGGAAGTTGTTTCTCTAGTATGCATGATACATTTTGGAAGCCTGGTTAAGTACAAAGTTCCATCTTTCACACCATGGGCCACTACCATGGAACCTCATGTGATTTTACACACTCTATTCATAAAAATAGTATATAATAACACATATTTAAGATTCCTAATATAAATTAAGTTATTTCATAAACTTGGGATGTGTTAGACACCTTGAAAATAAAACATACATCCTTTCCTTGTTTGAATGCTCACATATTCTTTTCAAAAAACCTCAAGTACCTCTCCATCTTCAAGGTGAACCATGAAAATTATTCCATACACACAATTGTTCATGCATCCTCTTTTATTAAGTTTAACTAAATTAATCTCCTAAATCAGGAATCCATGAATCCATCAAATGCACACCACTTAAAACCGAATTGCCACTCTCCCTTTCTATTGTTGAATTATTGGGTATGAATAAGAATAACCAAATTATGAAATATATATGAAGTTCATAATAAATATAAATTTATTTATTAATTCTTATGAAATAAGAACTCATTTTTTAGTAAAGTCATTATATTCTTCAGAATAATATTAATAATAATACCTTTCATCAAAAATGTTTATTTATTTATTTTTTTGAGAAAATAATATAATTATTTTTTCTTCTAATTTTAGAAAATTTATTTGATAAAATGAACTTAATTTTTGAAACTATAATATCAATATTATTTTAGGGTGATTTGTTTTGGATTTTTATAAAAAGGTTGATTTTTCAGAAAATAATGAAAAATACTATTTTTATTGAAAAATGTAGTTTTTTTCAAGTATTTAAAAACTTACATTTAGTTTTAAAATTATTTAAAATAAAAAATAGTTCAATAATATTATTTATATTAAAATTATGGTCTTTTTAATGAATTTTATACTTGAATTTGGTATAAAAAAATTTTTATACTTAAAAATACATTATCTAAAAAACAGTTTTTTATCGCATTTTTCGGATTTAATTTTAAATTAAATTCTGCCAATTCTATTAATTGAATTTGATAGAATAGATTAAATATTTTTAATCATAAAAATTAATATTAGTTAATAAGATAACTTAATTTTTGTTCATAACAAATAATAAAAATAGTAAAAATCAGTTACTACGATTATGGGTAAAACAAGTTTATCAAAGGGTTAAACTAAAGAGATAAGGGTTAAAATGACCTAAACACTTGTCTAATTTATATTTAATGAACATATTTCAAACTTATGTCATCTAATATTTTGTAATTTTCCATTTTGGATCCATTTTTCTTGTTTGAGACATTAATATATTTTATTCATTTTAAAAATTCTAAGTTTTCCCTATCCCCCATTTATAAAAGGACACCCCCCTCTTCTCCCATAAAAAAATCAAGAGACTTTTGGTTTGGAAAAGACCTAAAAAAATCCATTACTCACACCCCTTAACATACTTGAGGCCCTAGTTTGATCAGAAAACTAACCTAGTAATACTTTAGGTTTAAACCTAAAGAGGTTATCTGAAGAAGAGGCATAGTTCTTAGCCATGTGTTTTCATTTAATTTATTCTTATAACTCCTTAATATATTCTTCAACCATGATAAAATAATAAAACAATTACCTTAAATATAATTATATATTTTTATATTGATGAAACACCTTATATTCATCTCCTCTTCTATAAAATAGGAAACAAAACCGTCGTTCATGTGTATGATAGACTACCGCCTTGCAAACTGATGTGATTCATTTTCTATCACTACATATCATGAATGATTATAATGATAAATTTAATGTATGTATATATATTATATTCATGAAATATTTATAATTATGTTAAATTAATATATCACATATTTTATTACCTTTCCATCCACTGGAAAATGATAACATCAATTGTGCGTACGTGTGGACTACCACCTCCACGTGGCGATGTGATTAATTTTTTTACCAATTCATCACATGTATGGTATATAGAACTTATTTAAAGAAATAACATGGTATTTATTATATAATTATCATTCTATAAATATAAATTAATATTTACCTTCTTTGAAAAATGGAAAGCATTTCTCATTCTTATGTACGTGCTATTGTCTCCTTGATTGTAACATAGTTCATTTTTCATAACCATATTGCATGGTTGATTTTAAATGTATAATTTATGTATGAAAATTATAATTATTTCATGATTATTATTCTATATATTATTAAGTAGTTACTTATTTTACAATAATCAACCTACTAAATTTATTTTGGATATATAAAACGAATATCACCAAAATTTCAGACATGAGCTTAATTGATAAAGTAAATAAATAAAACATGGTAATAAATAAAATAATTGGAATAATAATATTCAAAAGGTTATTAAGATAGTAAATAATTAAAATAATTTTATTATTCAGGAAGATAAAGAATATACATGATGAGTTGGACCCGAGGTAAGAGATTTCATAACTCAATTTCTTGTCATTATGCTATATTACTTCTTTACTATCTTTGATATGGTAAGATTATGTGTGAAATTACCTTTTATTATTTTAAATTATATTTCCACTTATTTTGTATGTATTTAAATTTCATAAACATAATAAATTTATTTATTAATTCCCACTTCAATGTTAGGATCGCTGTAATGGATTTTGTCTCAATTTCCACTTCATTGAGATATATTTGGTATTATGCATATATTCACTTTTATGTGATGTATATACTTACCCTTTAGTGTATTTAACATTAATATATATTTATTCATTATGATTAATGATTCAATTCAAGTTTCTCTTTCAAGTGTAATGTTTAAAAGAAAATTTGATCTTATTTTTCTTTTTGAATGGGTATATTTTTCTTGAAAGTCTATATTATTTTTAAAAATTATTTCACAAAAGAAATTTTTATTACTCAAATGATTTATTAAGAAAATTTTAAGTTATCCTTAAATTTTTAAATGGGTTTAAATTAATCTTTATAATGTTTTCTTCAAAAGAGTCATTTTCAACCTTTTTTATAAAATTCAAAAGGAATATTTTATTTTTAATGTATACAATGTTAATAGAATTTTCTACCATCATAACCATTTTATGACATTTAACTTATTCTATGATTTTTAAATATTTTTAAAAAGAAAAATCTTTAATGAAAGATTATTTTAATATTTTCTTCCAATTTCCAAAAGACTTTATTTTATTATAAAACCTATATTTATGATGAATTGATGGTTATCTCTCATCGCTTGATTAATTTTATGGTGGTTAAATTTATCTTGAAACATTCACTTCTTGTGATAATTTTTCATTGGACATTACATTTATATTAAATGTATATATTCTTTGTATCATGGTTATTATTATTTCATAAACCGTATACCATTTTTACATATAGTGTTTTGTTATGAATGTTACTTGATTGACTAGGGAAATCTTGATAAATATGTATTCTTTACTCAATAAAAATATTTTTTGTTAAGGAATATTGTTTAGGAATTGAATTGGTCATTAAATATATGAGTAATTAATTGGAAACACAGTGATTTGTGGTGACCAAAATTATATATCCCCTTAATGCATCGACATGTCTCATGATATAAACTAGTAATATAACATTAAATGAGTTTCCGGTGTATTCCTACCTATAAATTAAACTATCTTGGAACATGGATTTAATGATATAGGTATCATGATATCTAAAATCATGATGTCCAATATTAGTAATTTCCTTTATTGATAATTCAGTTATTATTATCTATGATATTAATACATTGATATTATCCATGGATGAATTTTTTTCTCAAGTTATTGAATAAATGACTTGTTTTTTCAATTATTTACCTAGCCATATTGATTATGACTTATTGATTTATGATAGATTCTACTTTGTGTAACTCTTATTGAGCATCTGAGCTCTCCTTTTACTTGTTTTTGTTTATTGAGGATATGAAGAAGGATATTATGAATAATATCATGGATGAAAGAATGTTTCTATCCTATATAATTTATATTTACAATGTTATTTTGGAATCGAGTATGCATCTGGTTCTTCAAAACTACAAAATTGATCAGTCCTTAAGGATTAGATCCATTATATCTATTCTAATGTAATAAAGTAGAAACTAGATCTCAGTTACTAGGGTCAGAGTTATTATAATTGGTATTATATGAAGTTTACTAGAAACATTGGGAACTAAATTTTAAATAAAAATAACTAACATGATAATTATGATAATACCTTATAATATTTTATAATTTTTACCATCAAAGGATTTTTTATTTTATAAATCAATATTGATGATGATTATCAGCTAACTCAATGTGTTCCATATTCAGTGATGGAATATAATAGAAGAAAGGGAATCAACACCCATAAACCAACTAAAAATTCCTTTTTTATTTGATTTTCAAATTAGCCACTTTAAGGGAGAGCGGTAACTGACGGGATACAAAATCAAACCATGCCCAATTAAAAATTAAAAATTCAAAAAGCTGATGAGACACAAAACCTAATACGATCAGATCATCACACCAGTCACCAATTAAGAATGTCGTATAACAATATTACCAAGTCTTCAGCCAAAATACCATTTCCTTCAACCAACATAATCACTGGCACAATCGCCGTCACCATCCAATCACCACCGTCGATGTTTCCACATCAACACCTGTAGACAATGTAGAGATTTACCTATTGATCAATTCAATAAAATTATTATTTGAAGAGAGTAAATCATGGCCATATTAGGGAAACTTACTCAGGTTATGATGAAAAACCTTTCCTAAATAGAGAAACCTGTTGTTCCATAGCATGATTATCTTATGTTAGATTGCTTCATGTGATTGAAGCCTCCTTATTTTAATAGAACTACTAATATATTAGTAGAACAAAAATGGATTAAGTGTCTCAAAAATATATTCCAATATTTGTAATGTGATTAAATTGAAATAGTTATTCTAGATGTGTATTGATTGTAAGGAGTTGCAGATCAATGGTGGTCATTGATCCAAAACACTAAAGAAGTTGAAGAAATAGAAATCATGGAATGGATAATTTTCAATGTGATTTTATTTGACAAATAATTTCCTCTAGAATAGTGAGATGAAACGGAGAAGAATCCCCTCACTCTAAAGTAGAAGGAAGAAGAAAGCGTGGTGGAGTATGAGGCTAAGTTCAAAAGATTATCTTGGTATGATTTAGATTATATATGTAATCCAAAAAGAAAGATCGAACATTTCTTTAATGGGATTAAGTCGAGTCTCCTAAGGGAACTAGTTTATCAAAATTTTCATTATATGATGATATAGTATCAATTTCCATTAAAAAAAAGAAGGAATTTTATAGATCCTATATCTTTAAGGGAAATAAAGTGAATAAGAGGCAAACTGAGCACCCAAGAAAAAGTAAAGTATCAAATAATAAGAAGGAAATGAATTAATTCCCATCATGTAAAACTTATGTAAAGAAAAATCCTGGAAAATGATTGAAGGGCGTGAGAGCTTGTTATAAGTATGGATATAAGGGTCATTTGGATAATTAATGTAAGGTGAAGAAAGTGAACATTATTATCTAGTGATTTAAATATAAATAAATTGGTAATTATTCAAACCAAGTACCCAAGAATCAAGGTAATATACCTTTGAAGAGACCAAGGGGATAAGGCCAAACTTATGTGATAAGTACAACTGAGTTTGAATTCTCTAAATATGTGGTGGAAGGTACTTTAATCATAGTATAAAATTTAAATAATGATTTATTTTAATATGGATCATTACAATATTTTATATCTTTTATGTTTTCCAAGAAAATAAGATATTTTCCTAACATATTATGAAGGGATTTTTCAGTCAAAACTTCTAGTGGTGATCTCACCGCAATAAGGATGTGTCAGTCAGTTACCATTATGAAACATAAACATGCACCATATACAGACTTGATTATTATACCTATGTTTGATTTTTATATAATCCTTGGTATGGATTGGATTTCAATGCATAATACAAAAATTTATTTTAAAGAGAAATAAATTATGATTCATGATGAAGATATATAATTTCTTATCTTTAGAGGGGAGACTTCATCATTTGAGTCATGTATAGATCCAATCCTTGTAGTTCTTATGAATGAAATTCTTAGGAATAAGAATAGACACAACCTCCAGATAGAAAAGTTAATCCTCAATTGAGAATATACATATTTTATAGTAATATATTGAAGTATTTATTGAGGAATTACCTAGACATCCACCAGAGTGTGAATTTCAGTTTTCCATTGACTTAATCACTAATAAAAAGCCTATATCAAAGACTCTATATATAATGGACACTATGGAATTATGAAGTTAAAGAAATAACTACATGAGTCATATGAAAAGATATTTATATGACCAACTGTTTCAACTTGGAGAACACCTGTTCTTTTTATTAAGAAGAAATATGGACCTATGAGGTTGTACATTGATTATAAGAAAATTAATGCAATTATGATAAAGAAAAAGTATCATCCGCCTCGTATTAATGAATTATTCGATCAAATTTCTGGAGATTAATATGTTTACAAAGATTGAACTTCATTATGGGTATCGTAAATTGTGAGTAAAGAAGGAAGATATTTTAAATACAACATTTCATATGAGGTATGGACATTAGTAGTTTATAGTAATTCCATTTGTATTGACTAATATACCATCTATTTTTATGGATTTAATGGACATAGTATTAAAGGTATATCATGATAATTTTATTGTGGTATTTATTAATGATATCTTGGTGTGATCTAAAATCTATGAGGACCATGAGAATCATTTTAAGATCATTCTTGATACTCTTAGAAGAAAAGAGTTATATGAGAAATTTACCAAGTGTGAATTATAGCTTTAGTTATTTTCTTGTCCATATCTTCTCTAAGTATGGAACATTAGTTTATCCTATGATGAAAAAGGCAGTAAAAGAATAACATAAACCAATGAACATAGCAGAGGTACATAGTTTCATTGGTTTAGAAGGTTACAATTGATGATTTGTTCAAAATTTTTCCTAATTAAATAAGATGTCAACCAAGATTAAACATAAAGAGGTTAAGTTTATATGGAAAAAGTAATGTAAATAATGATTTAAATAATTTAAGAGGAGGTTGGTTAATGATCCAATTTTGACTCTACCATCATAAAATGATGTATTTATGATATATAGTGATGCATCGAAGAAGGGAATTAGTTGTGTACTTATGTAGAAAGATAAATTTATTGCCTACGCATCAATTCAACTAAAGAATTATAAATAGAACTATCCAAATCACGAACTTGAGTTGAAAGCTATAATATTTTATTTGAAGATATGGATTCATTATATTTCTGGTGAAATATGTGAGATATACATAGATCATTAGAGTCTGCAATATATCTTTTCATAGAAAGAGATTAACATAAGGAAAAGATATCGGCTTAAGCTACTAAAAAATTATGATTGATTAGTACACTACTAATCAGGGAAGAAAAATAAGTTAGTAGATGTATTGAGTGGGAGTGATCATGGAATATTGACCAAAATGAGTATAAAGAGGGATACTATGTTCATGGATTTAATAAATAAATACATAGTAATTATTAAGGAAGGAGAACATCACTATTTTAAAATTATTTCTAAACCATATTTATTGAAAAAGATAAAAATTTCTCAACTTGAATATGATAATTTTCAAAATAAAATTAAATTCATGAATGATGGGAAATTGGAAGACTTCAAATATGAAGACAGCGTCCTAAAATTTTGAAAGATGTTATGTTTTCCATCTATACCTAATATAAAAAGGTAATTATTAGATGATGTGCATAGATTTAATTTATTTATACACCTTGGTAGTGCCAAGATGTATAGAGATTTTAAGGAACATATTTATATGGAAAATATGAAGTGGGAAATTGTTTATTATGTGTCAAGATGTTTAGTATTTCAATAGGTAAAGGATATGAGACATAATTTTAGAGGATTCATGCAACCTATACCTATTCCCATGTTGAAATGGGATGACATTACTATAGAATGTTTAATTAGATTCACAAATACTCCTAGATAGAATGATGAAATACGGGTTATTATTTATTACCTCACCAAATATACACTTTTCTTCACTATAAAAGAAGATTTACCTCTTGATATCCTTGAAAAACTATATATTAATTAATTTTTAAAACTTTATGGTGAACCTCTTTCAATTGTGTCTAATCATGATCCAAGATTTACATCAATTTTTTTTGGAAAATTCTTCAAAAGGATATTGATATCGAGACTCATTTGAGAATAACCTATCATCCTCAAATAGAAAGGCAATCATAAAGGACCATTCAAACATTGGAAGACATGTTGTGGTCATGATCAATTGTCCTTCAAGGTATACCAGATAAATATTTACTTTCGGTAGAATTTTCTTATAATAATAGCTTCTATTTAAGTATTCAAATGGTGCTGTATGAAGAATTATATGGAAGGAGATGTCATACTCCAACTTTTTGGGAAGAAGTTAGGAAATATTTTGGGTCTATATATTGTTTAGGATACAATGATAAAGGTAAATACCATTTAGAATCATATTAAATCATCTCAATGTAGGAAATAGTTATATAGATAATAAAAGGAAATATTTGGAATTTCATGTAGGAGATCAAGTTTCCTTGAAAGAATCTCTATGGAAGGGTGTTATATGGTTCGGTAAAAATGGAAAACTTAGTCCCAAGTAAATTGGACCTTTTTAAATTTAGTAATGAATTAGATATGTGTCTTACTGATTGAAAATGCACCAAGCCTCTCTAAAGTACATCATGTGTTTTATATCTATTTATTAAGGAAGTATATGCAAAAACCAAAGCATGTTCTCACATTTGAAGAAATAGAACCGAAGCCTAATCTATATTATTGTGAAGATCCTATACATATTATTGAAACTAGTGATCAAATATTGAGTAATCAGATGACTTAACTAGTAAAGGTACTTTGAAGAAATCATAAAATAGAGGAAGTAACATATGAAATTGAGGATGTTATGAAGAAAAACACCCACTTTTTTTATAAGGTAATATCCATGAAAATTTCAAGGATTTTTTTAGGAGTGAATAATGTAATATCTCTATAATTTAAATGAACACTATGCTCGATAGCCTATACAACAAGCAATACTGTGCTTAAATGAGCCACAAAATATTATTATTTAAATATGAATGTTATAACATAGAAATTGAATTGAAGGGTATAAATAGGAATAACTACATTATGAAATATATATAAAGTTCATAATAAATTCAAGTTTATTTATTAATTATTAGAAAAATAATCACTCAATTATTACTAAAACAATTTTATTCTTAAAAAAATACTTTTTCTTCAAAAATAATTTTTATTTATTTTTGTGAGAAATTAATATAATTAATTTTTAAAACTTTTAGAAAATTTATTTGATAAAATTAAATTAATTTTTTAAATCATCATTTCAAATTTATCTTAGGGTGTTTTTTGGGTTTTCTCCTACAAAGGTTAATTTTCCAGTGAATAGTGAAAAATACTGTTTTTATTAAAAAATGTATTTTTGTTTCAAGTATTTACAAAGTTAAATTTAGTTTTAAAATAATTTAAATGAAATATTAGTTCAATTATATTATTTACAGTCTAATTATGGTCTTTAGAATGAATTTTATACTATAATTTGGTATAAAAACTTTTTTATACTTAAAAACATATTTCTGAAAACAGTTTTCTGTCGTGTTTCTCAGGTTTAATTTTAAATTAAAAATTCCCACTTATTTGAATTAAATATGATAAAAGGGATTAAATATTGTTTATCAGAATAAATAATATTATTTAATAAGGCCAGATTTTTTTTCATAATTAATAGAAAAATAGTAAAAATCTGTTACCATAGTTAAGGGTAAAACAAGTTTATCAGGGGGTTATACTAAATAGATAAGGTTTAAAATAACCTAAAAACTTATGTAATTTATATTTTATAGAAATATTTAGACCCTATATAATATAATATTTTGTAATGGTTCATTTTTTGGCCAATTTTATTGAGTAATACATTAATATATTTTATTCTTTTTAAAAATTCTAAGTGTGTCCTCTCCCCTACTTATAAAAAGACACCCCTATCCTCTACGATACACACTTAAAGGGAAATTTAGTTTATAAAATCCCCAGAAAAATCAATTATTTACATCCCTACCCATTTTATATAGGTCTTGGTTTTATTGTAAAACTAATCTAGGAAGGATTTTGGTTTAAACCTAAAGAGATTTTCTGAAGAAGAGGTATAGTTATTAACCATGTGTTTGCATTTCATTTCTCCATCTACCTACTTAAAATATTCTTAAAACATGATAAAATAATAAAAATAGTATATTCCATATAATAATATGATTTTATATCTATTTCATACCTTATATCCATATCCTATTCCATCAAATGGGAAACAAAACCATCATTCGTGTGTACGGCAGACTACCACCCCACGAACCGATGTAATTCATCTTCCATTATGACCTCTCATTCCTAGTTATAATGATGAATTTAATATATATATATATATATTATATTCATGAACTATTTATAAATATGGAAATTTAATATATCACATATTTTCTTACCTTTCCATTCATTAAAAAATGATAACATCATTCGTGCGTTTGTGAGCACTACCAACTCCATGAAGCGATGTGATTAGTTTTTCACCACTGCATTACATGTATGGTATATATAATTTATTTAAAGAAATAATATGGTATTTATGATATAATTATATTTTTTAAATATAAAATAATACTTACCTTCTTTGAAAAATGGAAAGTGTTGCTCATGCGTACGTACGACCTACCATCTCTATGATTGTAACATAGTTTATTTTTCATAACCATATTTCATGTTTGGGTTTAAAATTATAATTGATGTATGAAAATTATAATTATTTAATTATTATTATTATATATATTATGAAAAAATGACTTATTTTACCATATTCAACCTATCAAAGTCATTTTGGATATATGAACCGAATATCATAAAAACGTCCGACATGAACTTAATTGATTAAGTAAATAAATAAAAAATGGTAATAAATAAAATAAAAGGAATAATAAATATGAAAAATGTTATTAATTAATTCAATAATTAACACAATTTTATTATTTAGTAAGATAAATAATGTATGTGATGAGTCAGACCAGAGGTAAGAGATTTCATTAAATCAATATCAATTTATTGTGTTATATTACTTCTTCACTGTCTTTGATATGATAATATTATGTGTGTATGAACTTTGATTATTTTATGTTGTATTCAAACTTTTATTATATGTTTTTACATTTTATACACATAATCAATTCATTGATTAATTCTCACTTCAAAGTTATGATCATTGTAAGGGATTTTGTCTCAATTTCCACCTCATTGAGACATATTTGGTATTATGCACCTATTTAATTTTATATCATGTATAGAATAAACCTTTTAGGTATTTAACATGAATATATATTTATTTTTTATTATTAATTATTCAATTCAAGTTTTATTTCAAGATTAGTGTTTAAATGAAAATCCGCTCTTATTTATCTTTTTGATCAGGTATATTTTTCTTATAAGTCCATATTTAAAAAAAAATTATTTTAAAAATTTTATTGTTATTAATAAAATTATTTATTAAGGATATTTTAAGTTATACTTTATTTTTTACATGGTTTGAAATGAATTTTTCTAATGTTTTCTTAGAAAAGGAAAATTTCAACCTTTTTTTTTATAAAAAGTCAAAAGGGATGTTTTATTTTTAACATATATAAAGTTGAGGAACTTTCCTTCTGTCATAACCATTTTATTACATTTTACTTATTATAATTTTTTTAATGGTTTTACAAATAAAAATCATTAATGAAATATTATTTTAATATTTTTCTTCCATTTTCCAAAAGACTTCATTTTATTGCAAAATCTATATTTCTAATGAATTGATAGTCATATCTAATTTATTGATTAATTTTTGTGGTGGTTAAATTTCTCTTGAAACATTAAATTACTTATTATAATTTTTCATTGGACATTAAATTTGTATTAAATATCTATATTTGTTATATCATCGATATGATTTTTTCCTAAACCGTATACCATTTTTACATATGGTGTTTTGGTATGAAAGAAACTTGATTGATCGAGAAAATCTTGATAAATATATATTATTTACCCAATACAAATATTTATTGATAATAAATATTTTTTATAAATTAAATTGACAATTCAATACATGAGGAATTAATTATACATGCAGTGATATGTGGGGCTCAAAATTATATAGCCCCTCGATGCATTGAAAGGTGTCCTAAGACAAATCAGTAAGTAAGAATTAAATGGGTTTCTAGTGTATACTTACCCATCAATTAAACTATCTTGTAATAATGATTTGATGGTATAGATATTGATAAGTGTATTTCATGCATACATTTTAGAGTGTTTTAATATATAATTTTTTTATTTAATTGATTAATCTTAACAATTTCAGATCTATTTGATTTGTTTTATGTTTTATAGAAGGAAACAATAGATTTATAGAAAATGAATGAAAATAATAGAATTTAAGAGCTAAAAGACACCAGCTTTTTAAGGAACATTGAAGATGGAAATTCTGGAGTAGAATAATTACATACTATTTAATGCAATTACACATTGTGACTTTTTCAAAAGGAATTGTCCATGCAGGACAAGTTATGACTTGATTACATGTTGTGAAACACCATTACATGTCGTGTAACTATATTATAAGATGTGACTTTTTTCGGGAATTTTTTAGAGAAAATTATGGTGATATTCGCGACTCCTAAGGATTAAGAGATTACACATCGTGTAACCTAGTTACACATCATGAAAATGGTGGTGAGTAGAAAAATAAATGAAAATGTAGCCGAGGTTTGATGGTATTTTCCTATAAATACACCCCTTGGATGCCCTTCTAAGAGAGTCTAGGACCAAAAAGATTTGGAGTGATGCCAACGAAGCACCGCTGGATGACGAAGTGACGATTCAGAGCCTGACTTCACCACCGTTCTTCGCTACATTTCTTCTTTGGGTACCCATGATGTTCATTCTCATCATGCTTAACATGAGTGAGTAGTTTCTTTCATGCCAGGTGATGTGATTTTAGGGGTATGTGTTTCTAGGGATTATTTATTTTTATTATTCATGTTTTGGATTGATGCAACTCGTTCTATCAATTCTAATCTTCTTCTTTTTTCAATTGCATGACCATTACTTATGATTTGAGGATGTTTATTTTATTGAATCAATTAATAACCTTAGTTTTAATATAAAAATTATGAAATATAGGTCAATTATGTTTAAATAAGGTTTTGGGTTGCCTAGTTTTGCAATTTCATTTAGTATATGACCATTCCAATGGTGAAATCACATTATTAGGGTAGGATACCCAGACCAAGGATCCCTGTTGACCCAATTCTGACACTAAACTAGAATAAATATATTTTCAATTAAATCCCTAGCACATGAAACTAAAAATCACTGAACCTATCATGCCTCTCATCTTGATTCACAACCCAATAATTGTTACTATTTTTTCTCTTTTCTCCAATCAAAATGATCAATTCTAATTTTAGTTTCTTTAATTAATTTTGAACATATGATTCATCTCTATGGGTTTGACACTCGATCTTAAAAAGTAATAAATTTTTAGTTAGGTTGTATATGTTTAATAAATAATTAAATTTGTTTAGCCCTGTAGGATTTAATGATGCCCCGTGAGCTGTCAGATATCATGTTGTCCAATATTAATCATTTCCTTCATTGTGAATTTAGTTACTATTATCCATTAGATTAATGCATTGATATTATCCTTGGATGTACTTTTTTTTCTCAATTTATTGATTAAATTTCTTGTTTTATTAGTTATTTGAATTTCCATATTGATTATGCCTTATTGATTTATCATAGATTCTTCTGTACATAACTATTACTGAGCATCTGATTTCACCCTTAATTTTTTTTACTTTTCACTAGGATATGAATAAGTATATGCTAAATAATATCAAGGATGAAATAACGTTTTCATGCTATGTAATTTATATTTCAAATGTTACATTGGAATCATGTATTCATATGGTTCTTCATGACTACTAAAGTAATAGATCCTTCAGGATTTGATCCCTTGTATCCATGATAATGTAATAAATTAGACACTAGAACTCAGTTACTGGGTTCAGGGTTATTATAATTGGTATTATAGGAAGTTTAGTGGAAACCTTGAGAACTAGATTTTAAATGAACATAGATAACATGGGAATTATGATAACCCCTTATGATATTAGAGAACTTTTACCATTAGAGGGATTTTTTATTTTATTGATCAATGTTCATAATGATTATGAGATAACTCAATTTGTACCATTATTCAGTGATTGTTCCTAATAGAATAAAGGGAATAAAAAATCATAGACAATGTAGATATTTCCCTATCGATTAAGTTAATACAACTGGTATTGGAACTGAGAAAATCATGGCCATATTAAGGAAGATTACCCAGGTTATAATGAATAAACATTCCTAAATGGAGAAACCCATTGTTCCATAGCATGTTTCTATTATGTTGGATCGCTTCATGTGATAGGATCATCCTTATTTAAATAAAATGACTAATCCATTAGTAGTAGAGAAATGAATTAAGTGTCTATAAAAGATATTCCAAGATTTGTAATGTGATGAAAGTGAAAAGGTTATTCTGGAAATTTATTTTTTAAAAGGATATGTAGATCAATGGTGGTCATTTATCCAAAACTCTAAAGAGTATGAACAAATATAAAGCATAGAATGGAGAACTTTTAAAGTGTTTTTATTTGATAAATACTTCCCTATAGAATAATGAACTGAAATGGAGAGGAAGTTCCTCACTATAAATCAGAAGGAATAAGAAATTGTGGCAGAGTATGAGGCTAGATTCACAAGATTATCCAGGCATACTTCGAACTATATATGTAACCTAAAAATAAAGATTGTCCATTTATTTGATGGTCTTAATATAAGTCTATAAAGGGATATAGTTTCTCAAATTTTTTCATAATATTATGATATAGTATCAAGTACCATTAAGATGAAGAATAAATTTTCTATATCCAATATATTCAAAGGAAATAAATTGAAGAAGAGTTTTTCTGAGCACCTAGAAAAAAGTAAAGTTTCAAAAAATAAGAAGAAAATTAATCAATTTCAATCATGTAAAAATTGTGTAAATAAACATCCTAGAAAATTATTGAAGGGGATGTGAGTTTGTTACAAGTATAGATATAGGTTCATTTGGATAATGAATGTATGGGGAATAAAGAGGCCACTATTATCTAGTGATTGAACTATAAATAAATTAGTAATTATTCAAACTAATTTTCTAAGTTTCAAGGGAATATACCAAAAAAGAGGCTAAGGGGAGAAGGAAAATATTATGTGATCAATAAAACTGAGGTTGAAGTCTCTAAAGATGTAGTGAGAAGTACTTTAATCATAGCCTCAAATTTTACTAATTATTTATTTGATTTTGGATTCCCATAATATTTTATATCTTCCATGTTTGATAAGAAAATTATATATTTCCATAACACCTTAATAAGGGAGTTGTCAGTCAAAAATCCTAGTGGAGATATCACTGCAACAAGGTTGTATCAATCAGTTCCCATTATGACACATAAATGGCTCCTATTTATAGAATTGAATATTATAACTATGGTTTATTTTTATTTAATCCTTATTATGGATTGTATTTCAAATTATAATTAATAACTTTATTGAAAATATAATGAAAGTATGATCCATGATGAGGATGTAGAATTAATTATCTCTAGAGAAGAGACTTCATCATCTGAGTCATGTCATGATCCACCCCCAATATCTCTTCTAAATGATATTATTGGGGAATAAGAATAGACACAACCTTTATATAGAAAAGCTAATCCTAAAATTGAGAATATAAATATTTTATAGGAATGCATTGATTTGTTTCATGAGGAATTACCTGGACATCCACCAGAGAGTGAAGTTGAGTTTTCCATTAATTTAATCCTTGATGCAAAGCCTATGTAAAATAATCTATATATAATGAACAATATAAAATTAGTGGATCTAAATAAACAACTAAAGGAGTTTTTTGAAAAGTGATTTATATTCCCAAGTGTTCATCTTGGGGAGCCCCTATTCTTTTTTTTAAAATAAATATAGATCTATGAGGATCTATATTGATTATAGGTAAATCAATGCTATTATGATAAAGAACATGTACCCTATTCGCCATTTTGATTAATTATTCAATCAAATTCATAGAGCTCAATATTTTTTCATAGATTTAACTCCATTATGGGAATAATCAATTGCGAGTAAGGAATGGAGATATTTTGAAGATAACATTTTTATGAGGTATGGACAATATGAGTTTATAGTAATTCCATTTGGATTAACTAATAGACCCTATGTTTTCATGGATCTAATGAAAAGAGTATTTAATTAATATATTGAAATTTTTTTATGGTATTTATTGATTATATCTTGATGTACTTTAAAATATATGATTACTATTAGGATAACTTAAGGATCATTCTTGAGACTCTTAGATGAAAAGAGTTATATAAGAAATTTATAAAGTGTGAATTATGGATTCAAAAAGTTTCTTTTATTAGATACATTGTCTCAAAGTATGGAATCTAATTTGATACTATGAATAAATAATAATTCAAATAATTCCATACACTAATGAATATAAACAATTTACACAATTTCATTGGTTTGATAGGTTACTATTGGCGATTTATTCAAAAAATTTCCTGATCGGCTAGCTTGTTAACCAATATTACACATCAAAGGGGTTAAGTTTTTATGGATAAAGAAACATGAATAATGTTTTAAAGAAATGTAGTGGATGTTGGAGAATTCTTCAATTTTGAATCTTTCATTAGAAAATCATGGATTTGTGATATATAATGATGCATCAAAGAAGGGACTTGGTTATGTCCTTATACCGAATGATAAAGTTATTTCCTATGCATCAACATAGTTAAAGAATCATGAAAAACTATATAACTCATGATATTGAGTTTTTTTATGTAATAGTTTCTTTTAATATATGGTGAAATTATATCTATGGTGAAATATATGAGATATAAACATATTATAAGAGTCTAAAATACATCTTTTCATTGAAATAGCACAATATGAGGCAACAATGATGGCTTGAGATACTCAAGGATTATGATTTCTCAATACAATACTATAGTAACCCAATACTTATATATATATATATATATTATTTCATGTTTTTAACATAAATATCCATTAATAAACAATAACAATAAAAAAGGCCTAATGTATTTGGAAGATTAGGCTCATAAATCACCAAAAGGGAACTTAAACATGAAATATTAATTTTATTCTCCACAATGAGATCCTAAATCCATTTAAGCTCCTAAAACTAAATAGAATAACCTAGGGAATACATAAAACAAAGGGTTTATCTAAAAATACCAGTAAGTTAATAAACATGATAAATAATCATAACTTGTGATTAAAGAGTATAACACGATATCATAAAAGAGAAGGCTTAAGAGTAATTACATGGGAGAATAACATAAATAAAATGGTATTATAAAATTATGTAATCATTGTAAATGTGGAAAAATCAAAAAATATTTCATAAACTTAAGTCAATGTTAACTTCCTAGAAAATATCACATGGTGGACAAAGTTTCATACTAGATTAGGTTTACTTTCTAATCTCATACATAATGTCTCATGAGACTATAACATTACCCAATGCATCGAAGTGCTATATGGATGAACCCATAATAATTTTTTTATTATTTATGTGTTTCACAAAAAGAAAATCAATCATAAGTCATAAAAATAATAATTACCCATGTAAAGAAAATAGGTTTCATAATCTTGCCTCATATCATAATCAAAGGAAATTTCATAATGAAGGAATTTGAGAAATGAACATAAGGAAAGAATTACCCAATAAAATAAAGGTAGAATAATATAGGTATACATTTGAGAAACATATATACAAAATTTATAATAATTCAATAACTTTATAGAGAGAGAAAGTGAATTATAGGGAGAATGGTCATAACCCTTTGAAAAGGGTGGGTTAGAGAGATCCCTTACCTCAAGACCGAATTTTCATGTGCATTATTTATATGAATAGATAATAAAATAATGTTAATTATTTAATTTATTGAGAACCTTTTCAAGTTTATTATTCCTTTTATTTTATTTTTTATCATGTTATATTCAATTACTTAATCATTTAGATCCACGTTGGACATTTTGATGATATTCGAATCATATATCCAAAATCACTTTGGTAAGTTAACCAAGATCAAAGAGATTATTATTTAATCATATAAAAATAGTAATAATGACATTATTATAATTTTTATAAATTAATTATTCCTTTAAAACTAATCATGAATTGTGGTTATGAAAAATAGACTATGTTACAATAATGAATATGGTAGACCATACGTACACATGAGTAACGTTTCCATTTTTCAACGATCATGATGGAAATAAGGAGAGTGTTATTTTATATTTAAAGGATTATAATTATATCATAAATACCATATTATTTATTTAAATACACTTACATATACCATCCATATGATATAGTAATAAAAAATAAATCACATCGCTTTGTGAGGAGATAATCCACCGTACACATGAACAACATTATCATTTTCAATGGATGGTAATAAAAGAAAGTATATGATATCTTAGTTATATATAATAATCAATATCTCATGAATATTATATATAAAAATTAAATACATCATTATAAACATCCTTTATAGGTGATGATGGAAAAAGAATTACATCGATTCATGAGGTGGTAGTCCGCTTTACACATGATCTATGGTTTCATTTATCATTTGATGAAAGAGGATATGAATGTAGGTTATGAAATTAAAATAATAAAATTTTATTATATTTTAAATAATTATTTTATTATATCAAAATTATTGATTAATATTTGAAGGAGGTGTAATAAAAAATAAAATAAAGATGCTTGATTAATAACGGAATCTCTTCTTCGGACCACCACTTTAGGATTATACCTAAAGCCTCCCTAGATTGGCTATATGATAAAAAAATTACTCTAGGATGTGGGAATATAATTAAGGAGGGGATTTGGGTAGGTATTGGATTAACCAAAGGTCTATTTAAGTATGAATAAGAGAGTAGATAAGGTTCCCTTTTATAATGGAGGAGGAGTGACATTCTTGTAAATACCCAAAATTATTCAATAATGGGAATTCAATCTCAATAAAAGTGCCTAAAATTGATAAATAATGGATTGGATAGGTGATATGTTTGATAAAAACGTCCAACATTAAAGATAAACATTTCTTAAACATGTTATTCTATTTACCTATTTAGTTTAACCCCCGGTAAATGGGTTTAACATGAACTATGATAACATATTTTTACTATTTTTACTATTAATTATGAAAAAACATTGAGTTGAAATTATTATATAATATTAATTATTCTCATTCCAAATATGGAATCCATTTTATAAATTCAATTCATATAACACCCCAAACATTTTATGTTATGCTTCTCTTAAATACATTATATTCATAGCCTATATTTCATAAAGCACTGTATTCCTTTGAAAAAACACTTGTATATTTAGGATATATTCATAAACTAGCCATTTAACATAAATTTTCCACTTCTATGTTTTGAATTTCAAAAAATAGTCATCTAGAGTTGTGACCAGTAAGTCATTTGGAGTCTTATAGAACCAACTTGATTTTTTGATGAATAGTAGAACACCCTTATGAATAGTAATATGAATAGTAATATGACCCTTATGAATAGTAAACAATGAAAATATTTTATTTTCTTAAGGTAATAAGATAATGAGATCTTAATTAATTTTTCAATGTGATATAACACTAATTATACCTTTAAAATTTTTATTTTTCGAATTAATTATGATTTTATTTAAAAGTTAAATTAAAAATAATTAGAAAGATATTTTCAAAAAATGGAGTTCATTTTTGAATTCTACACATCGAAAAATGGTTAGGGTGATTTTTTGGTATTTTTCTAAAATACTTGATTTTTTCGCGAATAATAAAAATACAGTTTTAAGTTTTCGGTAGTTTAATGACATCATAATGATATAATAATTAATATAAAAGTCTGATAGACTTTTGTACTGTAAAATATGGCATGATTTATCCCAAGTGGCTGAATCCATGGGCAAATACCATGGGCAAGCCCATGGTTTTGCAAAAACCACTAATGAGGTGTCCCTTTTAATTAATAAAAAACTCCCTCTTAATTACTATAAATACCCACTCACCCCCTTAGTTTTATTTCATTAAAAACTAATTATCCTCAAATATCTGGTATTATTAACTCTCTAGGAGTCCTCCCAAGGGGTCCTCAAACCCCCAATGTCTCAACCTTCAAGTTTTGGGAGTCACTATACAAGGTAAGAGAATCAACCACCCTTCTCTTTTCTTAAACCTTTCATTTATGTTTTATCTTTTATTTTCAATTATATTATGTTGGGATATGTCATTAAATATTACCCTTACTAAAAATATTATGTGTGGGTGATGTGATACCCCATTTATCTCATCAAACTATTTTATGGAATTTTAAGTGACGCCGTTAGGTTTCCGAAGTTTCGTGAGATATTTCTCAATTTTTCTTCTATTTTGAGTTCATTTCTTTTATACTTCTTTCCTCATATCCCCTCATCAAAATGATATGATAATTACATTAACTTAAATTAACTAGAATTATATTATGCTAATGGAATATTTCATCATCATCTCTCTTTCCCCCTCCTCTTATACTAAAAAATGAAAACACCATCCGAGATGTGTTAATTAATCACATTCAAGGATGAAATGTTCTCAATTTTTGTTGCCATATTCAATTCTAGTCATGAAACCATTTTTATGGTTGAACCAGATCATAATATATTTATTTCATCTCATTAATGTTCTATAATCCCTACACACTCATAATATGGAATAATAATACAAAACAAGTTCATTGTGCAGAAAACTGCCAAGCTAAATCCAAGCGTTTGTCAATAACTTTTAACTAATTATTCATTCTCAAGTATTTAACTCAGAATCATTATAAGATAATTTATATCTATTTAATTTAACTAATAATATATATTAACAATTCTGTATGTTTAACCACATTTCAAAATAAATTTCATTCATGAATACAAGTAAACGAATCATGAAAAACAAGGAAGAAAATGCTTCCAAAACAATAAAATTGAACCTCTTAAACCCATAAAAGGGCCATGAATGAACCTAATAAGGTTATAATAAGTAAATTAAATGTATAGGAGGTTATGTAATTATTAATTCATGAAGATAAATTTTATTATTCAGGTCACTAAAACAAATGATGAACACACTCGAGCATAAGGTAATGAGTTTCTTATCTCACTTTTAATTCCTTGAGATTTCCATTGTTCACCACTTATTTCTTGTATGTGGTGTATTTGTACTACAATTTTTCATATAATATCATGATTCCATTTATATTCATGGTATTAAATGATTCATTTTATGGTTATTAAGTTATGGTCATTTGATTTGACTGATTACATCGTGGTAAGGGACTTTGTCTCAACTACCATTTCGTTGCGACTAACTTTGTATTGTGCTCCTAATAATCCTTATGTGGTGTACCTACTGCCCATTTGAGATAAATTTTCATTTTAAATTATATTTATATTAAATATCCATATTCTCATATCATGGATACATTTATTGTCTAAACCATATACCATTTTACATATAATGTTTATTTGGAATGTTGTTTTAACTGTGGTAATATTGATGAATATGTATCCTCTACTCTATAAGGATATTGAAAATGCATATTGAACTTGTATTAAATCAATGTATAAAGAATGATTTGGACTTTCAGTGGCGGGTGGGGCCTACTATAGCCCCTTGATACATTGGTAGGTCTCATGAGACAAATCAGTTGGCGACAAACCCTTCGAGTTTGTTTCCAAAAATCAGATGGGTTTCTACCCAAAAAACTAAACCGTTTTAATGGTATTATGGTATCATGTGCTAGATAAATTATGTCTAATTAATAAGAATTATCTTTATTTATTATCTTTTATTATTATCCATGAGGTTTTCACTATGACAAAATCTATGGATGCAATTTCATTCTCAGTTTATTAATGGCGTGAGTTTTTCATTTATTCACCATGCCATATTGATTATGTACTTTTTTATGATTTAATTATTATTTAATTCATGTTTTCACTATTTATAACCCTTACAGAGTGTTTGATCTCATCCCTTTAATTTTTTACCTTCAACAAGTGATGAATATAAGATCATTTATTGAGTTCCTGTGGATGCATTTTTTAGTTTTTGTTATGTATTGTATTTTGTAACATTTTCTAATGTAATTTGAGTTACATATTTGTATCTAGTTTCTTCAAGACTAATAAAATGATCATTACTTTGGTATTTTCATTCCTTATAACCATGCTAATGTAATTAGTAATGCACCGGATCTGGTTTAGAGAGGTCTGGGCGTTACAGTTAGTATCAGAGGAAGTTTAGTAGAAAACTTAGAAACTAGTGTAGAAAATGTATAGTAGGGAACAAAGTAATAAGGTTGTATTTGAGGATAAACATACAATAATGTCCTGGTATTTTGGTAAGTAATATATTATGTGAATATTTCTAGCAAATACATCCCTGTATGGATACGAACAGGTAGAGGTGGCTCTGACACAGATGTACCTAAGAGTGAAAGCTCTGACAAGGAGTTTCGGGCTTGACCTGGGGTATCCTGGTACATGACAATGGGACTTTCTGCACTCTTGGTATTGAAACTCCTATGGGATATGCTTAGGATAATTCAAATTTTCTTTACAAGCTATTATAAAGTATTTTAATGTAAATTTTTATTCAAATAATCCATGTTTATGAGATTAGTTATGCATAGAATTTAAATATATGTTAAGTTATTTTCTATTTGATATTCATAACCTAATCCAGTTTATTCCATTATTTAGAAATGGAGTCTAATGGAAGAAGGGTACCAAAAACTCATGGGAAATGTATGGATCTCTCCACTAAGAAAGACAACACAGTTAATGCTGGAGCAGATAAGATCATGACCATATTAGGACAACTTACTCATGTTGTAACGAATAACCATTACACACCTATGTTGGAAAGTTTCATGTAGCCGAAGCCCCCATATTTCTGCAGGACTACTAATCAAGTGGTTGCTGAACAATGGTTCAAGTACCTTGAAAAGATATTCATGGCATTAATATATAATTAAAATGAAAAGGAAGTACTGAAAGTATATTGTCTCAAGGGTGACACTAATCAATGGTGGTCCTTGATTCAGAATACCACAAAGGAAGAAGAAATAGAAGATATGTAATGTATGAATTTTAAGGAAATATTTTTTAAAAAATATTTCCCTTGTGAGAAATGAACCAAAATGAAGAGGAAATTTCATGGATTAAAGCAAAGGGAAGAAGACAGTGTTGCAGAGTATGAGGCTACCTTCACAAGGCTATCCAGGTATGCCGTAGATTACGTACGTGACTCATCAGACAAGATTGATCATTTCTTTGAAGGTATTAATCCAAGTCTTCAAAGGGCATTGGCTTCTAAAACATTTTCATCATATGATGAAATTGTATCAAGTGCCATCAAAACAGAGAAGGAATTTTCTAGATCAAATTTGTTCAAGGGAAACCAAGATAAAAAGAGGTACTTTGATAACCAAGGTAAAGGTGAAGCTCCAAAGAAGAACAAGGGAACAGAGAAATTACCATTAGGCGAGAACTGTGGAAAGAATAATCTCGGGAAATGCTTGAAAGGCATGGGAGTCTGCTATAAGTGTGGAGAAAAGGGTCATATATCTAATGAATGCAAGGGAAAGAAACAATTTGATGATGTTCAATTCTACAATTATAGAGATATTAGAAACTATACAAATTAGTGTTCTAAGTGATAAGGAAACATGCCTCATAAAAGGCCAAGAGATCAAGGGAGATCTTATGCGATTACAACTGCCGAAGTTGAAGTTCCTAATGATGTGGTGGTAGGTACTTTAATTGTTTCCTCAAACTTAGCCAACACTTTATTTTATTATGGATCATCACATTCATTTATATCTTCCCAGTTTTCCAAGAAAATTAGACATGTCCAATTTGATTTAATAAAGGAGTTACCGGTCAAAAATCTTAGGGGATGCATCATTACAACAAAGGCATGTCAACTAGTCCCCCCTCGTGACACATAAACATTCTTTAGTTTCTAACCTTATCATCATAACAATGACTGAATTTGATATAATTCTAAATATGAATTGGCTGTCAATATATGATGTGAAGGTTTATTATAAGAAAAAGGAAGTTACATTTTTTGAAAATGGTGTAGAATCTATTATCTTTAGAGCAGAGACCTCACCATTTGATTCTTATCTAGACCCACCCCAAGTAGCTCTATTTAATGCAATTATTAGAGAGGAAGATAACCTAATATCTATGGGTGAGGAAATAAATCTTAAAATTGAAGATGTTCATATATTTTAAGAATACATTGATTTATTTCTAGAGGATTTACCTAGACATCCTCTAGAGTGGGAAATTGAGTTTTCCATTAACATAATTTCTGGTGAAAGAACTATATCAAATAACCCCTATAGAATGACCATTGTGGAGTTAGTGGAGCTAAAGAAACAATTAGAGGAGTTGAGTGAAAAAGGATTTATTTGAACTAATATTTCTCCATGGGGAGCCCTAGTCCTGTTTGTCAATAAGAAAGATGGATCCATGAGGCTATATATTGATTACAGGGAAATCAATGATATTACAATAAAGAATAAGTATCCTCTACCTCATATTAATGATTTATTCAATCAAATTCATGGATCTAAATAATTTTTGAATATTGAACTTTGATCTAGATATCATCAGATGCGTGTGAGGGAGGAAGATATTCCTAAGACAACATTTAGAACCAAGTATGGGCATTACGAGTTTACAATGATTCCTTTTGGACTGACCAATGCACCCTCTGTTTTCATGAATTTAATGAATAATTTTTTCAAGGAATATCTTGATAACTTTGTTGTGGTATTCATCAATGATATCCTAGTATACTCAAAAATCTATGAAGACCATGAGGACCACTTGCATATTATTCTGAAAACTCTTTGAAGAAATTAATTATATGAGAAGTTTAGCAAGTTAGAATTATGGATTCAATCAGTTTATTTTATAGGACATATTTTATCTAAGGATGTAATCCTATTTTATTCTGCAAAAACAAAGGTAATCCAAGATTGGACCATGCCAAAAAATATAACTGAGGTATGCGGTTTTATTGGCTTAGTAGGTTACTATTGGAATTTTGTTCAGAATTTTGCATGAATGGATAACCCGCTAACCAAGATCACATGTAAAGGAGTTAAGTTTGTGTGGAAAAAAGAATTTATAGAATGATTCAATGAATTGAAAAGAAGACTGGTCAATGCTCTAATTTTGACTCTTCCATCTAGAAGTGATGGATTTGTAATATATAGTGATGCATCAAATAATGGGCTGGGTTGCATCCTTATGAAAAATGGTAAATTTATTTCTTATGCATCAAGGTAGTTGAAGAATCATGAGAAAAATTATCCAACACATGATCTTGAGTTAGCAACTGTAATCTTTGCTCTGAAAATATGGAGACATTATCTCTACAGTGAAAAATGTGAGATATACACAGATCACAAGAGTTTGAAATACATTTTCACACAAAAATAACTCAACATGAGGAAAAGGATATGGACTGAGTTAATCAAAGATTAAGATTGTTCAATACACTACCACTAGGAAAGACAAATAAGGTGGAAGATGCATTAAGCAGGAAAGATCATGGAATTATGACTCAAATGAGGATTGAGAGAGATCCTATATTCATGGATCTACTAAAGATGGATATGGGAATTATTAAGGAAGGATAAAAATATTTCCTCTTTCAAATGATTGCTAAACCATCTTTACTGGATAAGATAAAAAGCTCTCAATTGGATAATGAAAATCTACACAAGAAAATTATTGCTATTAAGGATGGGATATTGGAAGGCTTCATGTACGAGGAAGGAGTTCTAAAGTTTGGGAAGAGGTTATGCATCCCATTAGTACTTGAGATCAAAAGGGAACTATTAGACGATTCTCATAAATAAAATTTCTCTATACACATGGTCAACACAAAGATTTATAGAGATCTGAAGAAATATTTTTGGTGGGATAATATGAAGCGGGAAATTGATGACTACATGTCAAGGTGTCTAGTTTGTCAACAAGTGAAGGCAGAGAGAAAATATCCTAGAGGAGTGATGCAACCTCTACCTATTCCTATGTGTAAAATGGGATAGCATTATGATGTATTTTGTCACTATACTTCCGAGGACACCTAGAAGGAACAATGCAATATGGGTAATTTTTGATTGTCTCCCAAAATCAGTACATTTCATTTCTATAAGAGAGGATTTACCACTTGAGTACCTGGAAAGACTTTATATTAATGAAGTTATAAGACTTCATGGTGAACCTCTATCTATTGTGTCTGAGCGAGATCCTCGGTTTACATCAAAATTATGGAAAAGTATCTAGAAGGCTTTGAATACTGAGCTTCGTATGAGTACTGCTTATCACCCCTAAAATGACGAATAGTATAAAAAAACCATTCGAACTCTGGAAGACATGATGAGATCATGCTCTCTTGAATTTCAAGGTATGTGGGATCAATACTTTCCTTTGGTGAAATTTTCCTACAACAATAGTTTCCATTCTAGTGTTAAAATGGCTCCATATGAAGCATTATATGGAAAGAGATGTCAAACTCCAACTTTTTGGGATGAAGTTGGTTAGAGGAAACTTATAGGCTCAGAAACTATTAAAGAGACTATGATAAAGGTGAAGACAATACACGCCCATATTAAAGTATCCAATGTAGGTAGAAGAGTTATGTTGACAACCAGAGAAAGGATTTAGAATTCCAAGTGGGAGATCAGGTCTTTCTAAAAGTATCTCCATGGAAGGGTGTCTTAAGGTTTAGTAAGAAAGGGAAATTGAGCCCCATGTACATCAGACCATTTTAAATTATAGAAATAATCAGAGATGTATCTTACCATTTATAAATGCAACCAAGTTTCTCCAAAGTCCATGATGCGTTCCATGTGTCATTGTTGAAGAAATACATGCCAGGCCCAATGCATGTACTCACCTATGAAGAAATAGATATGGAACCTGATTTGTCTTACTGTGAAGAGCCTATCAGGATTCTTGACACAAGGGAGTAGGTATTGAGAAACCAAAAAACTCTTCTAGTAAAGGTTCTTTGGAGAAACTAGAATATAGAGGAAGCAACATGGGAATATGAGGATGTTATGAAGAAGAATCACCCACATCCTTTTGGTGGGCTTTATACATAAAATTTCAATGAAAAAATTTCAAAAGGAGGAAATAATATAACACCCCAAACATTTTATGGTACGATTCTCTTAAATAAATTCTATTCATAGCCTATATTTCATAAAGCAATGTGTTCCTTTTAAACAACACTTGGTTATTTAGGAGATAGTCATAACCTATCCATTAAATATAAATTTTCCACTTCTATATTTTGAATTTCAAAAAATGATCATCTAGAGTTGTGACTAGTAAGTCATTTGGAGTTTGATAGAACAAACTTTATTTTTTGATGAATAGTAGCATACCCTTATGAAGAGTAATATGAATAGTAATATGACCCTTATAAATAGTAAATAATGATAATATTTTAATTTCTTAAGGTAATAAGATAATGAGATCTTAATTAATTTTTCAATGTGATATAAAACTACTTATACCTTTAAAATTGATGTTTTTTGAATTAATTATGATTTAATTTAAAAATTAAATTTAAAATACTTAGAAAATTATTTTCAAAAAATGGAGTTCATTTTTTAATTATACACATTGAAAAATGGTAAGAGAATCAACCACCCTTCTCTTTTCTTAAAGCTTTCATTTCTGTTTTCTCTTTTCTTTTCAATTAGATTATGTTGGGATATGTCATTATATATTCCCCTTAATTCCCATATTATGTATGAGTTATGAGATACCCCATTTCTCTCATCAAACTATTTTATGGAATTTTAAGTGATGCCGTTAGGCTGTGGAATTTTTGTGAGATATTTCTCAAATTTTCTTCTATTTTGAGTTCATTTATTTTATACTTCTTTCCTCATATCCCCTCATCAAAATGATATGATAATTATAGTACCTTACATGAACTAGAATTATATTATTCTAATGTAATATTTCATCATCATCTCTCTTTCCCCCTCCCCTTATACTAAAAAAATGAAAACACCGTCCGAGATGTGTTAATTTATCACATTCAAGGACGATGGGTTCTCAATTTTCGTTACCATCTTCAATTATGGTCATGAAACAATTTTTATGGTTGAACCAGATCATAATATTTGTATTTCATCTCATTAATGTTCTGTAATCCCTACACACTCATAATATGGAATAATAATACAAAACAAGTTCATTGTGCACAAAACTGCCAATCTAAATCCTAGTGTTTATCAATAACTTTTAACTAAAGATTCATCTTCAAGTATTTAAACCAGAATCATTATAAGAAAATATATATCTATTTAATGTAAATAATAATAATATATATTAACAATTCTGTATGTTTAACCACATTTCAAATGAAATTTCATTCATGAATACAAGTAAACGAATCATGAAAACCAAGGAAGAAAATGCTTCCAAAACAGTAAAATTGAACCTATTAAACCCATAAAAGGGCCATGAATGAAACTAATAAGGTTATAATAAATCAATTAAATGTATAGGATTTTCTAGACTTATTAATTCATGAAGCTAAATTTTATAATTCAGGTCACTAAAACAAATGAAGAACACACTCAAGCATAAGGTAAGGGGTTTCTTATCTCACTTTTAATTCTGTGAGATTTCCATTATTTTCCCCTTATTTATTGTATGTGGTGTATGTGTACTTCCATTTTTCATATAATATCATTATTCCCTTTATATTCAAGGTATTTAGTGATTCATTTTATGGTTATTATTTTCTGGTTATATGATTCGACTGATTACATTGTGGTAAGAAACTTTGTCTCAACTACCATTTCATTGTGACTAACTTTGTATTGTGTACCTAATAATCCTTATGTGGTGTACCTACTTCCCATTTGAGATCACTTTTCATTTGAAATTATATTTCTATTAAATATCAATATTCTTATATCATGGATATTTTTATTTTCTAAACCATATACCATTTTACATATGGTGTTTATTTAGAATGCTGTTTTAACTATGGTAATATTGATGAATTTGTATCCTCTACTCTATATAGATATTGAAAAGGCATATTGGACTTGTATTAAATCAATTTATAAAGAATGATTTGGAATTTTAGTGCAGGGTGGGGCCCGCTATAGCCCCTCGTTGCATCAGTAGGTCTCATGAGACAAATCAGTTGGCAAAAAACACTTCAAGTTTGTTTCCAAAAATCAGACAGGTTTCTACCCACAGAACTAAACCTTTTTGACAGTATTATGGTATCATGTGCCAGATACATGACTTCAAATTAATAAAAATTCTCTTTATTCATTATCAGTCATTACTATTCATGAGGATTTCACTATGACAAAATCTATGGATGAAGTTTCATTCCCATTTTATTAATGGCGTGAATCTTTCATTTATTCACCATTCCATATTGATTATGTCAAATTTTTTATGATTCACTTATTATTGAATTCACGATTACTCTATTTGTAACCCTTACTAAGAGTTTGAGCTCACCCCTTTAATTGTTTACCTTCAATAGGTGATGAATAGGAGATCATTTATTGAGTTACTGTGGATGCAGTTTTTAGTTTTTGTTATGTATTATATTTTGTAACCTTTTCCAATGTAATTTGAGTTACATCTATGTATTCAGTTTCTTCAAGACTACTAAACTGATCATTCCTTCAGGATTTTCATTCCTTATAACCATTCCAATATAATTAGTAATGCACTAGATTTGGTTTAGAGGGTTCAGAGTGTTACAATTCACACAAGTGAAAAAATTTAGTTCAAAATTAAACCTGCAAACACGTCAAAAAAAAGTTTTTCAAGAAATGTATTTTTCAAGAATATGGTGATCTTACATTAACTACATGAAAAGTAATGATAATTAAATTAATTTAAATTAATATTTTTATATATATAATCTAAAAGTTTCATTTAAATAATTCCTCATTATTTTTTATTTTAATTAGTTAAAATGGATAAACATTATGAACTTTAAAACAGTCTTCTGAAAAATGAGTTTTTAAGCCTAAAAGTAAAATTATATTAAAATATCATGTAAAGATGATTTAGATGTAATTAATTAAATTAAATATAACTAAATAATACTTATTTTACTTTTAAATAAAATTAAAATAATATTTATACTTTTATTAAAAATGAATGATAGTTTCACAAAAAATCAGTATTTTTCATAGTTCATTGAAAAATAAATATTTTTTGAAAAATAAAAAATTTTCTCCCTAAGTTAATATTTATATGATTATTTAAAAAATGTTGTTAATTTTATAAAATAACATTTCTAAAATTTCCAATTTTTGTTTGAAGTTGGTACTCTGGAACCAACTTTTGTATACTTTATGATAACCTATATTCAAAGTTTTTAATATTAATAAAATACTTATCACATCATGATTGTTATTATGAATAACATAGTATGTGATAATGTACCAATAGTATATTTCACACTAAAAGGTCATATAAGATCCAAACTATGATAAGAACCCATAAGTGCTATGACACTATTCTTAAATATATGTTCTATGGCCGGATGATATCATTTGATGGACACAAATGATACAGGATATCAAGGGTGGAGACTCAAAGGACTTTGAATCACCTTATATTGGTACACGTCCTTGGTAATATTCAGTAGGATATTATGATAACAATACCCACCAATAGGAAATCCATATTTACATGTGTCATTGGATGTTTCTATCTACAAAGGTGTGTATTGATCCTTATAATTTATGATTATTATTAATGAGTATTATGAGTCATGTACTTTGATGTATTGATGAAAACTATGACAACATACATTCATGGTGAGGTAGAATATGTTGAGTGCATCATGAGTAATATTTCATCAATGAATAATGTGAGAAATTATTTTTCCCTTATGCTCTTTAACAGAAGTTAATATCTAAGGCCCTTTTATGTATAAATCCATGTACATGGTGTTCTATAGGTAAGTTCAATTTATAGGAAGTCAAAGAAAGATACATCGAGCATATAGGATGATGGCAATGACATGAAACCTTCTTGATTAGAGATACCAAGATAAAGGGATTATATTTCACAGTAAGCATCCGTATTTGGTATTATGTCATTATGACATTAACTTCTTTCTCTATGGGAACCTTGGTGTATTTCTAAATGCTAACATTGGACTTTAGGCTTCTTCACCTAATTCCACTAAGAAAGAGGCTTACAGGGTGACACACTAAGTGTATCCATAATCTCAGTTAAATAATAATAATATTATTTATTATTTAACAAGTTGAATAAATATTATTCCCACATGTGGATTAATAATTATTCATATTTAATTGATTGCATATATTACATCACTAGTTATTTGAGAGAATTTAATGTGAGTAGAATATTTAATAAATATTTATTTTCTATTTAGTGAATATAATATTTATTTATTTATTGGTGAATAATGAAGTGATATTCATTTAATAAATAAATATTCATTATTCAAGAACTGATAAATATTTTGGAGGAATGACAGACCAAGTTTAATGGTTTGATGATAAATAATAAATATTGAATATTATTTTATTAAATAATATTTAATTCAATTTGAAAGTTAAGAACATGTCGAGAAATAATAATAATAATATTATTACTATTTGAAATGGGGTTTCTCAGTGATTAAATAAATAATAAATGGAACTTGTGCAACCATTTATTTCTAACCCTAGTGATATATAAACCCAATTATATTATTTTCTCTGAGAGCCAATTCATTTATTTGGTTGTGCATAACATATTTGGAGAATTCTCTCAAGACCTAGAGAGATCCCTTCTCTAAGAATGTTCCCAATAATGGAGAGTGATTTTCCTCCACCACTCACTCTCAAGTCAAGAGGGATCCAAGATAAATTTTTTTTATGGTCCTCAAGGCAATCAAATGTGGGTGATACAAGTGATAAGATATACCATGATAACACCCGGATATTCCTATGGTGATGTTTAGATATTTTTGGATCACATGTGGATCACCACCAGAGGGAATATACATTGATCCCTACAACACAATGACTATACAACATAGATTATTAGATCCAAAAAATGAATAAATAATTCCAAAAAGGTAATTCTTTAATTAATTAAATTAATTATAAATAATATTTGACGATCCAATATCTGGTTCTGATGTTCTATTAATTTTCTATATTCTTTAATTCAATTCCATAGATCACGATGTTTATCATTATGTAAATCTAATATTGATCATCAATCATGGAAAAAATAAAAGTTTGGCATGGACCATCTCACACTTCTACTGCACCTAAAACCTATAAGTGGTATTAGAGTAGTCACATAATTATTTATAATTATTTAAAGATTTTTGATTGATTTATGCATTTGTGATTTAGTTTTCAATTAAAGTTTAATCATTATTTTAATCTAAATTGAGATATATTATTCTTACTCCTTCATTTATCATAGATATAATCAATAAAATTAATTTTATGAATGAAATTAAATCAAAGAACTCATCTGGAAGTGATAAGGATTCTGGAAGGATAACACAAGAGTACATGCCATGTAATTGTGTTCAATTCATCAAGAATCAATTCAAACCATGTGCATTGATGACACACGGTGTATTTATTTCTTACACCATGAGTTGACTGGTCTAGGGTGGTGCATGGTTAGTTTGAGTACATGATGTGTAGCCCACATACATAGTGTGTTGTCCCTTTGAGTCAAATATGGGTCATGTATTGCCATATACAACCTACCTAATTTGTGACCATGTAACTCAAAGACAACATGCCGTGTAGTTTCTTATAAATTCCATGTACTCCAATTTTTTGAGGCACGATTTACACACCAATTCCCTAGGCATGTGCCTTTGATGCACAATGTGAGACGTACACACCGTGTAACATGCTTGTACACACTATGTACTTTTTACCAAATTATGAAAATTTAAAATCTATTTATTATATTGTGTAAACCTTATCGACATATTCTTGCATGTGGTCATTAAGTTGACAGGACACACCATGTGATAGGTTTTAATATATATATATATATATATAAATGTTTAATTAATATCTATATAATGATTAGATCTGCATATCATGTATGAGTCATATTAATAGTTGTTACTCTACGTGCATTAAATCATAACACATGACTAAAAAACCATGTAATTTATGTAATTATTAAGTTGATAATACACATCATGAAAGTAAATGATAAGTCATGTATGAAATATGTCACAAGAGTAAATAGTATATGAGTATAATAAATGTTGGGTATATTTGGACAGGTATTCACCATGTTTCCTTCAAGGTAAATTTATGTACACAATTAATTTTAAACATTTTTTTTAATTTTTTTAAAATTATAATGGATGAGAATCTCAAGGAAATTAGGATGAGAATTAAGATAAAATAATTTATTAATTAAAGATAATAATTAATTATTTTGAGCATGATTTATCTTAAATTAGAATGATTAATAATTGAATGTTAGTTTTATTAAATGTGTTATTTGTTTTATGCATATGGATGATCATGAGCACAAACCAGACCTTTGTATGTGATTGGTTTCATTTAATTTATTATTAAATTAAATTATTGGTATGTGATCCTTATCTCATCTTATTATGTAAGGGTATGTGTGCCCATGGTTTCTTTTATGTAAACCCTTTTCCCCTCGCCTACGTGTGAGTGAAATCATATGTAATGAATGGAGCTCCCAAACTAGTGGAGGCAGTTAAAGTATGGAGTTGAAGTGAAACCGATCTAAGATAGATACATAAGTGGACAGGTGTAAAGCTATAACACGAACCTTAATTGGTTCAAGGTGTTTTCCCCTAGGTCAACAGTTAGTTTATCAACCTCTAGATAAACTAACAATTTTTAAAAGATTATGATCATACCAATTTATTATTTTATTTCTGTCAAATTGCTTGGTTATTTCATTATGGATGTTTTGTCACAATCACATGAATTAATGAAATTAACAAGTATGTATGATAGAACTAAAATAAATTGTATTATGTGTAAATATTATCTAAGACATGATTAATCACTTAAGTAAATCCACTTAATATTAACAATAATTTGATAAAGATAATAATTGGAAATTTAATCATAAAGGATAAAATCCCTCAATTATATATATTAAGTTGGTATAGCCTTACACTACTTCAGTTAAAATCGAACCATAGTTTAAAGTGATTAACTAGCCAAAGTTGGGGTGATTTTAATTACCAATGAATTATAACTTGAAGTTTTGGGTTGAATTAACTTAGTTCACATCAAGGGTTGACAAACAAAGCATGACTTGGTGTAACTGAGAGGCAAGGGTTGAGGAAATGAAATTTAAGGATTTTAGGATTGGGGAGTCCACTCAACAAATCAAGTAATTGTGAGTTAATGTAGTTGGAATTTGGAATTCCTACCTAAAACCATTAATGTTTCTTGACCAACCAAAGTTGGGGTAATGAGAAGGGGAATATGGATCCTTTCCACTAGAATGTCCAAGAAACATTATATTCCAAATACAATGGTGAGGGATATTGAGTTTTGATAAAATAGTGGGAGATTAATAAATACAATATTTATTTATTTGTTTAAATTTTATCAGATAAAGTGCTAAAATTATGCTCATATTATTTTGTAGAAACAAAATTAAAATGACTTCAAACATATCATTACAATCCATACTTGAGAAGGATAACTTTCTCACTATCACAAATTTCTAAGAGTGGAGAATATTCTTACACATTATCCTTTTTTATGAAAGGAAATTTTATGTGATGAAAGAACCTATTCCTGATGCACTTGGTAATGAGGCAAGAGATGAATAATTATCACTCAATGAGAAACATTTGAATGATTACATAGATGTTTAATGTTTTAGGCTATCATCTATGTCCAATAAGATTTTAAAGCAACATTAGGACATGGATGTGTATAACATGATGTCTCACCTTTAGGATCTATATCAAGATAATGTGAGAAAAGAGAGGTACGAGATCTCTAATGCTTTGTTTACAACTAATCTTGGAGAGTCTACGCCATCGGTGACTCATGTAGTCGATATTATTGGCTATATTTAACAATTAGGCATCTTAGGGATTAAATTCTTAGACGAGTTTCATAAAAATATCATACTTTCATTATTGCTCAAGACATTCTCTAGTTTTATTATTAATTAAAATATGATAAATAATGAGAATATTCTTTTAGAACTTCTTACTTTGATTATCCAAGTGGATAAGGACATGGGGTGTGATAAACCCATGATCCTTATGGTAAAAAATAAAAGTAATAACAAGGAAAAGGGTTACAATACTCATAAAAAGTCTAAATCTCCCAAGAACTATCCTTCCAAGAAGAGGAAGATCCAGAGGTAGGGAAAGGAAAATGAGTATGTATGTTTTTCATGTGGAAATCCGGGACACTAGAAGAGGAACTACACCTAGAAGCAAGGAAAAACTAAAGGTACGTTTGTTATCGACTGTAATATTTCAATATCTACACATTGGGTATTAGATACATCTTTTGGTTCTCACATCTATATCTAAATGTAAGAACCAATTAGATTTATAAATATTTCTAGAGGATAGGTGTATCTGCGAGCTGCCAATAGTGAGAGTCTGGCTACTTTATCCATTGATGAATTCAACATTTCATTTACAACAAGAATGAGTTTGGTTTTAAAATATTGTTATCATGTACCTATGATTACCAAGAACATAATTTCGGTATCATGCTTAGATGTAGATGGTTTTATTTTCAAGTTTTGAAATAAAAGTTGTTTCTTTTACAAAGACAACATATGTTATGGTATGAAACATTTAAATAATGGTATTTATGTATTAAATTATAAAAATAAAGTATTAAAAATTGATAACAAATCATGTTCACACGACTCATATTACACCCATCTACGACATCACCATATTGGTCATGTAAACGAGAAGCATTTGATAAATATCTATCAAGATGATTATTTATACTCTTCTATTCTAAAACCACTTGAAAGATTTCATGATTGTTTACAAGGAAAATTACCAAACCACCATTTGGTGGACAAGTTTGAAGGGTCACAAAGCTTTTAGGATTGGTACATACTGATGTGTGTGGACCATTTCCAGTAGAAGATAGAGATGGATATTCTTACTTGATAACTTTTACTGATGACTTGAGTAGATATGGATATGTCTACTTGATAAGGTATAAGTCTGAGTCCATTGATAAATTCAAGGAATTAAATAATTAAGTATAAAATCATCTTAGAAATAAGATAAATAATCTTTTATCAGATATATGTTGTGAATATATTTACCAAGAGTTTATCAACTTTCTACGGGAGTTTGGGATTCTATCTTAACTCACTCCACCTTACACAACATAATGGAATGGATTTAGTGAAATGAAGAACCGTACCTTATTAGACATGGTAAGTTCGATGACGAGTCATGTAGATATTCCATTTTCCTTTTGGGGATATTCATTACAAACTACAATATACACATTAAACTGAGTAGAAAATAAAGTGGAAAATGGAACTCACTTCGAGTTATGGAGTAAAAAGAAACATTTTTTTTTCACATACATGTGTATGAGGTTGCAAGGGGTTTGTTAAGGTCTTATCAGGAAACAAACTATCACCCTAGGGCACAAAGTGTATCTTTATAGGGTATCCCAAGGAAACATAGTGATACTACCTATACAACCCCTCAGATAAGAAAGTGATTGTCACCAGAAAAGTTATGTTTATTTAGAGGGAACACATCATCAAAAATGATAGTGGGATCAAGATTGACTTTGATGAAGTTGATGCTCAAGATACAAAAGAGTTGGTACATGAATAGATTTCATAGGTCTCTGTGGAAGAAGTGGTTCCTGAAACACAAGTACTGCGTATGATTATAAGAGAGGTAAGAGAACTAGAGAGATATGGTTTTCTAGTCACCGAATATAGTGACTCATTATTGGTTTAAAATGATGAACCTCTCTCCTATAAAGAGGTATTATAGAGATCAAAAGTTGTAAGATAGAAAGAATCCATGAATTCTAAAATGGATTCCATGTATCATAACGAAGTTTGGGTTCTGGTCGATGCTCCATTCCATGTAAATCCTATTGGATGCAAATGGGTATTCATGAGGAAATTGGACATGGAAGGTAAAGTAAATACCTATAAATAAAGGCTAGTGTCTAAAGGGTTTAAACATCATCAAGGAATTGACTATGTTGAAACCTTTTCAACAGTTTCTGTGCTTAAATCCATCAGAATTCTACTTTATATAGAAGATTACCATGACTATGAGATTTAGAATATGGATGTAAAAAATATATTCCTTATTGGGAACCTTCAGGAAGATGTATATATGAAAAAATCAAATGGTTTTGCAACTTTAAGTGATTTCAAAAGGATTTTAAAGTTGAAGATATAAATTTATGGATTGAGGAAAGCATTCGGGTCATGGAACATTCAATTCAATGAAGCTATAAAAGAATTTGGTTTTATTAAGAATGAATGTGAGAAATGTGTTTACAAGAATTTTAGTGGAAATGTAGTTGTTATCCTTGTAGTATATGTTGATGACATATTACTTATTATAAACGACATACCCGTCTTAAAATCTGTTAAGTAATGGTTAAACAAGTGTTTTTATATGAAGGACTTAGGTGAAGCAACCTATATTCTACGGATCAGGATCATTCGTGATATATCCAAGAGTTTACTTGGACTAAGTCAAAGTACACATATTGACTAGATACTAAAGTTATTTAGTATAGAATAATCCAAGATGGGATTGTTTCCAATGTCACATGGTTTACACCTTTCTAATAAAATGTGTCCTCAAATAAAACATGAGAAAGAGAGAATGAGTAATATCTCATATGCTTTGGAAATAGGATCAATCATGTATGCCATGTTATGTACTAGAATTGAAGTTGCCTATGTATTGATCATGGTAGGAAGATATCAAGCAGATCTAGGAGAAAAAATTATTATACTATTAAGGATATCCTTAAGTATCTGATAAGAACTATGGATATGTTCTTGGTGTATAGAGAAGATGAGGATATGGTCATTAGGGGTTATACCGATGCTAGTTTTTAGAGTGATCAGAATTATCCAAATTCATAGTCAGGATATGTTTTCTATATCAACAGAGGATATGTGAGCTAGAAGAGTTCAAAGTAGCAAGTTGTCACTGATTCTATAGTGGAGTCCGAGTATATAGAAGCTTCTGATGCATTCAATGAAGCTATTTGGATTCTGAATTTTTTCTAGGAGCTTGATGTGGAAACTATTAGTAAATATCCCATCACATTGTATTGTGATAATACTATAGTGGTGACTCTTGCAAAAGAGACAAGGTCACACCAGAGGACAAATAATATACTATAGAAGTATCACCACTTGGGGTATTTTTATCATAGGGGAAATGTTGCAGTAAGAAAAGTATACACATAAGAGAATGTGGAAGACCCCTTGACTAAAGGCCTATCTCAACAGAAGCATGAGTATCATGTGAGAGATATCAGATTGAAGGTTGTTATTAGTTGGATCTAGTGCAAGTGGGAGTTTTTTGGAGTTTTTTCCCTAGAAAAAACTTCTATGTACATTATGATAACCTATATTCATATTTTTTAATATTAATAAACTACTTATCACATCATGATTTTTCTTATGTGTAACATAGTACGTGATAATTTCCTAAGATTAGATGTCACACTAAAAGTTCATAGTAGATTCTCACTACGACGAGAACCCAGAAGTGCTATGACACTATTCTAAAATATATATTCTATATCTGTATGATATCATTTTAGGTACATAAATGATATAGGATATAATGGGTGGATATTAATAGGACTTTGAGACACCTTCTCATGATGTACGCCCTTGGTAATATCCAGTAGGATATTATGAGAACGAGACCCGCCCGTAGGAAATTCACATTTACATGTGTCATTGCATGTTCCTATCTACAAATGTGTGTATTGATCCTTAGAATTTATGATTATTATTAATGAGTATTATGAATCATGTACTTCTATTTATTGATGAAAACCATAACGCTATATGTTCATGGTGAGGTAGGATACGTTGGGTGTGTCACGAGTAATATTGCATTAATGAATAACGTGATAAAGGATTTGTCCCTTATATTATTTTATGGAAGTTAATATATTAGTACCTTTTTTTGAAAATTATATAGCCTAAATAAATCCATGGACATAGAGTTCTATAGGAAATTTTAATTTCTGGGAAGTCAAAGAAAGAGACATCAAACACATACGTTGATGGCACTGACATGCAACCTGCTTGATTAGAGATATCATGATAAAGGGATTATATTACATAGTAATAATCCATATGAGGTATTATGTCATTGTGACATTAAATTATTTATCTATGGGTTCCTTATCATGTTTCTAGATGATAACCTTGTACTTTAGGCTGCTTTGCCTAATGCCACTAAGAAAGAGGCCAAGAGGGTCACACATTAAGTGTATACAGAATCTTAGTTAAATAATAACAATATTATTATTATTATTTAATAAGTTGAATAAATATTATTCCTGCATGTTGTTTAATAATTATTAATTTTTAATTGATTTTATATATTACATCACCAGTTATTTGAGAGAATATAATATGAGTAAAATATTTAATAAATACTAATTTTTTATTTAGTGAATATAATATTTATTTATTTATTGGAAAAAATGCAGTTATGTTTATTTAATAAATAAATATTTATTATTAAAGGATTGATAAATATTTTAGAGGAATGGTGGACCAAGTTTAATGGTCAGGTGAGAAATAATAAATAATAAATATTAATTTATTAAATAGTATTTAATTTAATTTATAACTTAAGCGCATATCAAGAAATAATAATAATAATATTATTATTTGACATGGGGTTTCACAAGGATTAAATAAATAATAAAGGGCACTCATGTAATTATTTATTTATAACCCTAGCTATATATAAACCCTATTATATTATTTTCTCTAAGATTTAATTCATTTGTTTAGTTTTGCACAACAAATTTGGAGAATCCTCTCAAGACCTAGAGATCTCCCTTCTCCAAGAATGCTCCCAAGAACGGAGAGTGATTTTCCTCCACCTCTCACTCTCAATTCAAGAGAGATCTAGGATAATGCTTTGGTTTCAGCTCTTAAGGTGATCAAAGATGGACCACAGAAGTGATAAGATCTTCCGTTATAGCACTCGGAGATTCCTAAAGCAACATTCATAGATTTTTGGATCATATGTAGATCACCACTAGAAGAAATATACTTTGATTCCTACAATTAAACAAACTTAAAATACAGATCTATTTTCAGATCCATCAACGAAGAAAGAATTTTAACAAAAAAAATCATTAATTAATTAACTTAATTATAAATAATATCTGAGGACCCTCTCTATGGTTCTGAAATTCTATCCCTTATCTATATTATTTGATTCAATTCCATAGATCAAGAAATTTATCATTGTGTGAATCTCATATTGATCATCAATCATTGAAAAAATAAAAGTTAGGTGCGACCTATTGCACACTTCTGCTGCGCTTAGAACCTACAAAATTAAGTGTAATATTTTCTCATAAAAAACAATAAAAATAATTTTTGAAGAAAATATTTTTTTTGAAGAATAAATGTATTTATTAAAAATTAACTTCTTATTTCCTAAGAATTTATAAATTAAGTAGAACATTTATATCTAATTCATAAATTAGTTAATCCTATTCATACGTACTAATTTAACATCTAGGTTATAATAGTCATATTTAAATAATCATGGTTAGTTTGGGCTTAGTGTTTCATGTCACATATTCTATCGAACATATTTTTCTTTTTTAAGAAAATTAGGGTGTCACAATATCCCCCCTAATGAATTTCACCCTCAATATTTTATATTATAAACTAAGGTGTAAACAAGTGTGGGTACTTATTATTCATCACTTATTCCAGTTCCCATGTCAATTCTTCAAACTTATGGATTTTCCACAACACTTTGACCAGGTGAGTTGTTTTATTTTTTAGAAATTTGTCTCTATAATCTATGATCTTTACTGACTTTTCCTCATAAGAGAGATATTTATCCAGTTGTATGGCTTATAGATTCAATACATGCAAGGGATCTAGTATGTACTTACTTAAGAGGGATACATGGAATACGTCGTGTACTTGAGAAAGGGTTGGTGGGAGTGCTAATCAATAATCCACAACTCTGATATGATAAAGAATATCAAATGGGTCGATGTATCTAGGGATTAAATTTCCCTTCTTCCAAGATCTCATGACTCACTTCCACGGAGATATGTAGAGAAATACTTTATCCCCAAACTCAAATTCTAGGCCCCTTTGATGATTATCAAAATTGATATTATATCAACTCTAACCAGTCCTGACATGTTACTAAATGGTCTTAACCTTTTCTGCCATATCCTCAACCATTTCAGTTCCTAATAACTTATGTTCACTAACTTCATCCTAACACATAGGTAATCTACATCACTTCTAATAAAGGGATTCATAATGAGCCATTTGGATGCTTGAGTGGAAACTATTGTTGTATTAAAACTCGAACAAAGAAATATATTTATCCCACCCTACTTCAAAGTCCACCAAAAATGCTCTCAACATTTCTTTCGGTGTTTGAATAGTTTTCTCATATTAATCATTATTTTGGGGGTGATAAACCATATTAAATTTAAAATCATTATTTAGAGCCTATTGGAGGATCCTCTATAACTTATAGGTAAATATTGGGTCTTGGTCAAATATAATTGATACTGGTGTTCCATGAACCCTTACCACCTTTCTGATGTATATAATTTAAAGTTTACTGAATGATGATTCCTATCAAATTGTAATTAAGTGAGCAGTATTTGTAAGATGATCCACCACAACCCATATGACATTGTTTCCTCTTAATATCTTTGGAAGACCAGTGAAAAATTCCATGGTGATGTTATCCCATTTCCATGTAGGTATGGGTAATAGTTTCATCATACCCATAAGTATTTGTTTTTATCCTTCACTTGCTGACATACTATACAATTTTATGTATAATCCATGACCCCCTTATTTATATTTTCCCACCAATAGTTCTCTCATAGATCTTGATAAATATTCATGATCTCTGGGTGTATGGAGAAGGTTGATCTATGTGTATCATTCAACAAATCCTTTTTTATCTCAGGATTTTATGGTACACATATCCTAGACCCAAATCATAAAACTAATTCTTCATCAACTTTGAACTTCAAGGATTTCCCTTTTCTTATAGCTTCCACCTTCTTTTTAATTCCCACATTATCTCTTTGACAATCCTTCAACTTCTCTAGATGGGATGGTTGAGTAATAATTTGTGAAAGGAATTATGATGTTCCTTAATTCATTATCCATATTTAAAACCTTTTCAAGTATAATAAAATTGGATCCTTCTCAATTATCATCATTGATAATATTTTTAGATCCTTTATACTTAGAGCATTTGAAACTTTGTTTACTTTCCTAGGATGGTAGCAGATTGAGAAATAATAGTACTTTATTATATCTAACCATATTCATTTATGAATATTATACTATTTCTATGTGAATATATATTTTAGGATCTTATGATCCATATATATTTCACACTTACCCCCATAGAGATAATATATCTAGATTTTCAATGCAAACATCACTACAAAAACTACAGATCATGTGTTGGATAGTTATGATCATGAAATTTTAACTTCCTTATGGTTTAAGCTATCAATTTATCATTATAAATTAGTATAAAAACTAATAAATTATTTAAAGTATCGTTATAAACCACAAAAAGTTCCACACTTTAGGGAAAAATGAGGACTTGTGTAGTGATAAGACTATTTTTCAACTCCTTAAATTTCTCTTTTCACTAATCGGTCCATACAAACTTTACACCCTTTCATGTTAGCTTGGTTAGTGGGTTTCACAATCATGAAAATTTTCTCACAAATCATTAGTAATACCAAACTAGTCTAAAAAAACTATGGATCTATGTTACAAATACTGGTCTAGGCCAGTCCTCAATCACCATTATCTTATAAGGGTCAACAAATATCCCTTTTATGGTGATAATATGCCCCAAGAATGATACTTAATTTATATATAACTCACATTTTTTGTACATTGCATATATATTATCCTTTTTTAAAGCCTTTAGAATAGAATTAAAATTCTACTCCTTGATTTTGGAGTATATCAAAATATTATCTATAAATACTACCACAAATTTTTCAAGGTAATTTCTAAAGAATCTGTTCATTATGTCCATAAATATTGATGGAGAATTAGTGAGTCCAAAAGGAATCACTATAAACTGATAGCGTCTATACCTTATTTGAAATGAATTTTTGGGAATATCTTTCTTCTTCACCTTTAACTAGTGATATCCTGAATGAAGGTCCACCTTAGAGAAATATTGAGCTCCACATAGTTGATCGAACAAGTCATTTATCCATGGTAGGGGATACTTTCTCTTTATCATGATATTATTGAGTTCATGATAATCAATTAAAAGGTAAATTGACCATCCTTCTTCTTAATAAACAGGACTAGTGCACCCAAGCATATAAAACCCTTTTCGCAAATTCTCTTTTAACTTACTTTTTAGTTCCTATTCTCAATAGTGGCCATTATGTAAGGGGTCTTCGATATGGGTAAATATCTAGGAATAAGTTTGATTGAGAACTCAACCTCTCAATCATGATTAAGACCAAACAACTCTTTAGGGAATACCTTAGTATAATCCATCACAATGGGTATGTATTCAACTTTTTTCCTCTTCTTTTTATCAATCATTTGGTCTAGATATTCTTACTCATAGGGCAATAATACCCATGCTTGAATAGAAGATTCTAGGGGAAATCCACCCTCCTCCTTATACATGTATAGAATCATAGGATAAATTTGGACACGAAGAGTGATATCCCTCTCCCAATAGTTAATTTTGGATTTATATAATGATATCCAATCCATTCCCAATATAGCATCAAACTACAATAAAGGGAGTAATATGATATTTACTGGAAGATTCATTCCACAAACATTGACAATGGATGAATTATATACTTGGGATATGAACTTTTCTTAGTTGTATATTCTCATAGATAGATCTACCCCCATATATTTTATGTGGTGTTTGGATAGTTTTACTAAACTTTAAAAATAAAAAAGATTTCATAGAACTAGAATAAAAAAGTACATTCTCTATTCTTAAATAAATAACCAATATACCTGTCACCACATCTTTTTCGGTTTCCACCTTAGAATTAGTGATGGAATATCCTCTTCATTGTTATATAAAACTTATAGGTTGTTTTCATTGATTTAATCTAACAAAAATTAGCTTAGGTAATTGGATTTCATAATTTACATGTTCTTTGCAGTTGAAAAACCACACTATAGGCTGAGTGTTGGTTTGAACCTTCTTTTCTTATTCCATATTACTGGGTTTCTTCATTTCCATTATGCACTGATTATAATGATACCCTTCTTTTAAAAATTTGAAATATATCCCATTTCCAATTAGATAGTTTTTAAATTATTCTTCCCACACTTTTAAAAATTGGGATTTTGGTTCTTCTTTCCTATATGAGATTTATATGTTGATACTCCTGAGGAAAACTCCATTTTACATTTTTGTCTTCAGTCCCATGAGACCACTAAGATCCATTGATATCCAAATAAAATTTTAGAGCACAATGGAAAATATATTAATAACTATAAAATTATAAAATAACTAAATCTTTTCATATACTTAGATTTAATCCACTAAATAATTGTTCTACCTTACTTTTAGGGTTGATGACAAAGACGAAGGCATACTGTGAAAGCCTTGTGAAGTTTCACTCATATGAACTAATAGAATATTCTTATTTTTTCTTTAGACTGATGAACTTCCTCTATTTTAAGATATAGATTTTGGGCAAAATACTTATTGAAAATATTTTATTGAAGTATTCCTATTACATGGAATCATTATCCTATATGGACTTTGTGTTCTTGATCAGTTTACACCACTGATTGGATTATCCCTAAATGAGATAAAAAACATCACAATTTTATATTTATTTGAACATTATACTATATATAATATATTTTGAATATAGTTAATACATTTTTATATGATGAGGGGATCAGAAGATCCACTAAATGTAGGTGGCCTTTTTCGCATAAAATACTTGACTACCACTTTCTCTTTCTTAAGAGGATGAGTGAATTACGCATGATTCAAGTTATTATTCATAACTTGAGTAAGTTGATCCATTAATTCCATAAAGTATCCATCTTCCCCTACCATAAGGTTAGGAATATCACTAGGGAATTCATCACATTTATTATTATGTTTCTTATTGGCATAGTTTCTCTTATTTTTCGTCATTAACTAGAAATAAAAACCAAATGAGAATAAATTAACATAAAAAAGAGAAACTTATAAAATTATAAAGAATAAATTAAAAATGATAAGTATATTTTAACTTATGAGTCTCTAGGTTTCAATCTAGGTTATCTGTGGTAATTTTTACTATTAGTTTTTCTAACCAAGTAATTTTTTTAAGTTCTTCATAATGGTTCATAAATATTTTTGTGAATTTCCAATGCATATCCCCCAAGAGTGTCAAACCGGGTGTGTAGCATGACTTATTGTCATGCACCAGGTGAAGATAAAGTCTAGATTAATATTACCTCTTTAGAGTTATTCCCCCTTGGTAAAACTATTATAGAGCCACATCCACTCGTAGTATCTAGAAAGGGATGTAATTGTTCTGAAACCACTCACTCTACTCTTCACCAAAATTCCAAGATATATTCCTATACTTAGAATTATCCTTAGACTTATCCATAAGGTTATCACAAAATTTTTATCATAATATTTTACAAAGGTTAACTAAGACTTTCCTATGATACCAACTATAGAGACCCAATCCTTTTACACATATCATTTCATGTTTTTTAACATAAATATCTATTAATATACAACAAGGATTGAAAAGGCCTAGTATAATTGGAAGACTAGGTTCATAAAACATAAAAAGGGAGATTAAACATGGAAACTTAATTTTTTATACAAAATGAGATACTAAATACCTTTAAGCTCCTAAAATTTCATAGTATAACTTAGATAATACATAAAGAAAATGGGTGAGCTAAAAAACCTAGTAAGTGAATAAACATGATATGGAAACATAACTTGTGAGTAAAAGTATAACATAATATCAGAAAAGAGAATTCTCAAGAGTAATCACATGGGATAATAATGTAAAAAAATGATATCATAAAATCATGGAATCATATTAAATGTGGAAGCAATACAAAACATGTCATAAAAATGAGTCAAGGCTAACTGCCTAAACAATATCACATAGTGGAAAAAGTCCAATAATGGATTAGGTTTACTCCCTAATCACATACATGATGTATCATGAGACTATAAAATTACCAAATGTATTGGAGTTCTATTCATATGAACCCATCATAACATATCCATGATTTATGTGTTATAGAAAAATGAAATCAATCATAAGGAATAAACACAATAATTACCCTTGGAAATAAAATGGGTTGCATACTCTTGCCTCATATTATAATAAAATGAAATTTCATAAGGAATGAATTTGAGAAATGAACATGAGGAATGTATTACCACATACAATAAAGGGAGAATGAGATAGGTATATATGCGAGAGACATATATACATAATTTATAAGCATACCATAACTTTAAAGAGAGATAAAGTGAGTTAGATATAGAATGACCATAACCCGAAGAAAAGGGTGGGTTAGAGAGACCCCTTACCTCAAACACTATTTTCACGTGCATTATTTATATTCATGAATAATAAAATTATATTAATTATTTAATTTCTTGAGAACCATTTCAAGTTTATTATTCCATTTATTTTATTCATTACCATGTTATATTAAATTACTTAATTATTTAGGTTCATATTGGATGTTTAGAGGATATTCAGATCATATGTTCAAAATAAATTTGGTAAGTTGACTAAAGACAAAGAGATTATTATTTAATAATATCAAAAATAATAATAATTAAATACTTATAATTTTTATACATAAATTATACTTTTAAAACCAATCATGAATAGTGGTAATGAAAAATGAATTATGTTACAATCATGGAGATGGTAGGTCGTACGTACACATGAGTAATATTTCCATTTTTTAACAATCATGATGGAAATTAGGTAAGTGTTATTTTATATTTATATAATTATAATTATATAATAAATATAATATTATTTCTTTAAATACACTTAAATATACCATCCATGTGATGTGGTAATAAAAAAAATAACATTTATTCGTGAGGTGGTCGTACACCGTACACAAAAATGATGTTATAATTTTTAATGAATGGAAAGATAATAAAGAATATAATATAAAAATATTAAAAAATTATTAATATTTAATGAATATAATATATAAAAATTAAATCCATCATCATAAACAGTCTTGATATGTGATGATGGAAAATGAATTACATTGGTTCGTGAGGTGGTAGTTCGCGGTACACACGATCAATGGTTTTATTTTTCATTTGATAGAAGAGGAGATGGATATAGGTTATGAAATTAACATAATAAAATATAAATATATAGGAGATAATGATGTTATTATATCAAAATAATTGAGTAATATTTCAAGTTAGTGGAATAAGAAATAAAACAAGGATGCTCAATTAAGAATAACACATCTTCTTCGGACCACCTCTTTAGGATTATACCTAAAGCCTCCCTAGATTAGTTTTATGATCAAAATAAGAACTATGGGACATGTGAATAGAATAAATTATGATATTTTTATAGGTATTATCTTAACCAAAGTTATTTTTATGTTTTAAGAGGATAGGAGATGAGGTTCCCTTTTATAAAGGCAGAGGAGTAATATTCTTTTAAATACCCAAACTATTCAATAATGGGAAGTCACTATTAATCCAAGTGAACAAAAAATTGATAAATAATGGATTTAAGGGGTGATATGGCCGATACAAACTTCCAAAATTCAAAATAAATATTTTTTAAACATTTTATTCTACTTACCTCTTTAGTTTAACCCCCCAATAAACCAATTTTAACATTAATCATAGTAACATATTTTTACTATTTTTACTATTCATTATGACAAAAAATTAAGTTAACCTTATTATATAATATTATTTATTCTTATTAAAAATATGGAATCCATTTTATCAAATTAAACTAAAATAAGTGGCATAATTAAATTTAAAATTAAACCTAAAAACGTGTTGAAAAAACATTTTTTCAAGAACGATATTTTTTAAGTATTAGATGATCTTACATTAACTATATAAAAATTAATAATAATTAAATTAATTTAAATTAATATTAATATTTATATATAATATAAATTTCATTTAAATCATTCCCCATTAGGGTTTATTTTAATTAGTTAAAATGTTTAAACATTATGCACTTTAAAATAGTTTTAAGAAAAATACATTTTTAAGCCTAAAAAAAAACTTATATTAAAATCCAGTATAAATATAATTTAAATATAATTAATTAAATAAAATATAAATAATTAATAATTATATTAATTTTAAATCAAATTAAAAGAATAATTTTACTTTTATTAAAAATAAATGACATTTCTACCAAAAATCGGTATTTTTCACTATTCACTAAAAAATCAACATTTTTCGAAAAATAAAAATTTCACCCTAAGTTAATATTGATATGATAATTTCAAAAAATTTATTAATTTTATAAAATAAAATTTCTAAAAGTTACAAAAACCAATTAGAATATTTTCTTACAAAAAACAATAAAATTCATTTTTGAAGAAAATATATTTTTTTAAAGAATAAATATCTATTAAAAATTGAGTTATTATTTAATAATATTATATAAATTAAGTAAAATATGTGTATATAATTCATAAAGTAATTAATCCTATTCATACCCACTAATTTAACAGCTAGGTTATAATAGTTATATTTAAATAATCATGGTTTTTTTGGGTTCAATGCTGCATGTCGCATACGCTATCGAACATAGTTTTCACTTTTAAAAAAACCTGGGGTGTTAAATTCTTCCCACTTAATTAATTTTAACCTAGAAATTTTATATTACAAACCAATGTGAAAACATGTGAGGGTAATTCTGCTTCATCGATTCTTTCAGTTCCCATGCTCTTTATTCAAACTTATGGTTTCACCACAACACTTTGACTAGGTGAGTTGTCTTATTTCATAGAAATTTGTCTATATAATCTAAGATATTCACTGGATTCTCTTCATAAGAGATATCATTATCTATCTATACCACCTATAAATTTTTTACATGTGAAGGATCTGGTATGTACTTCCTCAAGAGGGATACATGGAATATGTTGTGTACTTGAGAAAGAGTTTATGGGGGTTCTAGTTGATAAGATACAACTCTAATGCAATCAAGAATCTCAAAGGGTCCAATGTACCTATAAATTAACTTCACCTACTCCCAAAATCTCATGAATCTCTTCCATGGAGATATGTAGAGAAGCACTTTATACCTGACCTCAAACTCCAGGTCCTGTCAATGATTATCAACATAGCTCTTCTGTCAACTCTGAGCAGTAATAATGCGTTGCTAAATGGTCTTGAACTATATAACTATCTCCTCAACCATTTTAGGTTCCAAAAAATTTCATTAACTGAATTTATCCCAACACATAGGTGTTTAACATATCTTCTAATAATGGGATTCATAAGGATCTATTTGGATGCTCGAGTGGAAACTACTGTTGTACAAGAACTAGACCAAAGGGAGATATTGAACACATCCTCATTTGAATTACATAAAACATACTCTCAAAATGTATTCTATGGTTTGAATAATCTACTTAGATTAGCCATCATTTTGGTGGTGATAATCAATACCAAAGTTCAACTTAGTATTTAGATCCTGTTGGAGGCTATTCCCAAACTTGGAGGTAAATCTTGGGTCTCAATGAAATAAAATCGATAGTGGTGTTCCATAAAGACTTATAACCTCTTAAATGTATATCCTTGAAAGTTTATCAAGTGAGAAGTCCTCTTGAATTGCAATTAAGTGAGCATTCATTGTAAGATGATCCACCACAAACCATATGGAATTATTTCCTCTTAATATCTTTGGAAGAATAGTGAAAAAGTCCATAGCGATGTTATCCCATTTCCATATACATATGTGTAATGGTTGCATAATCCCCTTATAATTTTTCATTTCAAAATTAACTTTATAACATAACATATATTTTGATTTATAATCCATGATTTTCTTCTTCATATTGTCCTAACAATAGTGATCTTGTAGATCTTGATACATCTTTATGCTCCCTGGGTGGAAGGAGAAGGTTGAGCTATGTGTATCATTCAATATCTCCTTCTTTATCTCATGATTGATGATACACATAGTCGTGACCCAAATCTTACAACTCCTTCTTCATGAACTTTGAACTATGAGGATTTACCTTTTATTATAGCTTCCACCTTCTTCTGAATTCCCACATCATCTCTTTCAGAATCCTTTAACTTATCTGTAATGGATGGTTAAAAAATAATTGAAGAAAGGAATGATGATTCTACTTCATTCATGGTTCCTGTGTCCATCATTTTCAAGTATAATAAAATTGTATCTTTCTCAATTCTCATAATTGATAAGTTTTCTGGATCCTTTATACATAGATAATATGCTACTTTGTTTGCTTTCCCAAGATGGTAGTGGATTGATCAGTTATAGTCCCTGATCAGATCTAACCATCTTTTATAATTAATATTAATCTATTTATATGTGAATATATATTTGAGGCTCTTATGATCCATATATATTTCACACTTCTCCCCATTAAGATAATGTCTTGATATTTTCAATGAAAATATTATTGAAACCAACTTATATCATGTGTTAGATAGTTCTTATCATAAAATTTCAACTAATTTGATGTTTAGGCCATCAATTTATCATTTTTCATTAGTAAACAACCCAATACCTTATTTTAAGCATCAATATAAACCAACAAATTTTCCCCACTTGAGGATAGTGTGAGTATTAATGTAGGGATAAGGCTCTTTTTTAACTCCTTAAATCTGTCTTTACATTCACTAGTATAAGAAAAAATTTATCCCCTTCCATGTTATATTGGTTATTGGGTTTTAAAATATTGAGAAGTTTCTTAAAAATCATCAAAAATACCGAGCTAGTCCTAGGAAGCTATGGATATTCATTATAGAAGCTGGTCTAGGTTAGTCCTCAATTTTCTTTATCTTATAAGGGTCTAAAAATATCCCCTTTCTAGTGATAATATACCCTAATAATTATACTTCCTTCATCCAGAACTCAAATTTTTTATAATTTTCATATTTCTTCTCTTTTGGAAAAGAATTTAGAATAGTATTTAAATGATCCTCATGCTCCTCATTTCTTTTAGAGTATATCAGAATATCATCTATAAATATTACCTAAAATTTGTTGAGGTAATATCTAAATAATCTATACATTAAGTACATAAATATTGGTGGAGAATTAGTGAGTCTAAAAGGAATCACAATGAACTCACAATGTCAATACCTTGTTTGAAAGGCAGTTTTGGAAATATATTCCTTCTTCTCATTTAACTAGTGATATCCCAACTTAGATTCCACCTTATAAAGATACTGAGCTCAACATAGTTGATTGAATAATTCATCTTTATGTTGTTGGGGATACCTTTTCTTTATCTTGATTTTGTTGAGTTCACGATAATCAATTCAAAGGCTCATTGAAGCATACTTATTCTTGATGAAGAGGACTGGTGAAACCCCTAGTAAAGCACTCAATTACACGAAACCCTTTTCTATATTATCTAATAACCACCTTTTAAGTTCCTTTATCTCAATGATATCCATTCTATAAGGGGTCTTTGATATGGGTAAAGATCCATGAATAAGTTTGATTGATAACTCAACCTCTTGGTCAGGATGAAGACCAAGAAACTCTTTAAGGAATATCTAAGTATAGTCCCTTTCAATGATCAGGTATTCAAGTATGATTCTATCCTTTTTATGAATCATTTTGGCTATATATGATTTCTCATATGGTAATAATACCCACACTTGAATATAAGGTTCCATGGGAAATTCACCCTCCTCCTTAAACATTTACAGAATCAGAGGATGACTTAGGACATATAGAGTGATCTCCCTCTCCTGAAAATTAATGTTATATTTATATGAGGATAACCAATACATGACCAATATAGTATCAAACTCCACTAAAGTAAGTAAGATGATATTTAATAGAATATTCAGTTCATAAACATTGACTTAGTAGAAGTTATATACTTGGGATGTGAACATTAATATGTTTTTCATTCTCATAGACAGATCCGCCTCCATATTTTGAGGTGGTGTTTTAATATTTCTACTAAACTTTAAAGATATGAAAGAATTCATAGAAAAAAAATCAAAAAGTATATTCTATATTCTTGAATGAATAACCAATTTACCTATCACTATATCTTTGTCAAGTTCCACCTCAACAATAGTGATAACATATATCCTTCCTTGTTCTCTAGGCCTTGGAGGTTGTTTTCATTGATTGTATCTGACAACCCTTGGATTATGGCATTGTCCTGCATAATTACCATATTCCTTATAGTTGAAACAATACACCACAATCCAATTATTAATTTTAACCTTCTTTTCTTATTCTACATTACTGGGTTTGTTTATTTCAATTTGGCACTGATTAACATGATGCCCCTATTTTCCAAATTTGAAACTTATCCCTATTCCCATCAAAGAGTTTGTAGGATTATTCTTACCACACTTTTGACAAGTGGTATGCTGGGTATTATTTCCTCTATGGGATTTATCTTTTTATACTCCTGAGTAAAACTCCATTTTACATTTTTTGTCTCTAGTCCCATGAGACCACTAAGAGTTACTGATCTTTATATCAAATTTTAGGGAATAATAGACAATATATTCATAACTATCAAATTATATAATCATTAAATATTTTTATAGACTTGAATTTAATCCACTAAAGAAGTGGTACACCTTACTTTTGCTGTTGATGAAAAATTCAGAGGCGTATCATGAAATCCTTGTGAAGTTTTACTCATACGCCCTGAAAGACCCACCTTCTTTTTTCTTTAGACTGAAGAACTCCATATTTATTTTAAAATAGATAGTTTATAGAAATTTTTTATAGAAAAATATTTTCTTTAATTCTTCCCATTCCCTGGAATAAATATCCTCTTTGGACTTTGTATTCTCGATCAGTGTCCACCAATGATTGGCTTCTCCCTCAATGCGATAAACAGAAAGCACAACTTTCTATTTCTATAAAAAATGGAGGACATATAATATCTTCTAAATAGAGTTAATACATTGTTCTGTGATGAGGGTATTAGAATATCCACTAAAGGTGAGTGGCCTTTGTTTCATAAAATACTCAAATGTAACTTTCTCTTTCTTAAGAGGAGTGTGTTCTGCATGATTCAAGTCATTATTCAGAACTTGATCTAGTTGATCTAGTAATGACTTGAATTTATTATCTAAAACCCCCACAAGGTTTGTTATATCATTAAGGTATCCATTAGATATCCTATAATGCTTATTTTTGGCATAGTTTCTCCTATTTCACATAATGAATATAATTTTTATTAAAAGGGTGAATCCAATACCCAAACCCAAAATAAAGAAAACATGATAATAGTTTATGAGGGTATAAAGTGGTCAAAACTGAGAGCATACCCTATAAAAATATTCACACCTTCTTGAGGTAGGGATACCAAACTAGAAAAACAAGTAATCAAGCCATATTATGGTTCCTTAGAAGCAAGGAAATCAACTGCATTGTTCCCCTCATTTCAATCATGAATGATGTACATGCTATTTTCTATGAGGATAATTCAATTTAGAGTTTGGTATGAGATGATCCCAGGGATGGGGTAATGTCTATGAAGGAAATTATGGACAATTTGGTTGTCCTTTTAAATCACATTTAGCCTGATGTTTTTTCTATTACACAGCTCAAGGGAAGTTAAAATCCCATTAGCTTCAGTCTGGAGAGAATATCCACTCCAAAAGAAGGTCATGAAAGATATGATAATAGATCCTATATTTTATTGCACTATACCACCACCCCACATGACTCCCATACTTCATGAACCATCAATATTTATATTGAGCCAAGTTTTGTGGGTATGCTAGCAGATCCAACAACCAAGTGAAGGGTTATGGGTAATTGGAAGGGGGTGCCTAGTGGCCTTATGTAATCTAAGGGATGGAGCATTGAACCTGTTATTGAAAATTTGAAACCGATCAATCATTAGGCTCATTGTTTTAAAAATAATGTCCATGTTTGAGAAATTAGTCCCCTTGATCTGATCTCTATTACCCGCTTTCCATATACTCCAATATCTCACTGCAAGAATGGGTGATCTCACTTTTTTTTCATTTTTTTGTTCTCCTTGTCTTGAAACAAAATATAAAGGAAGTTTCTACCTATAGGATCCTATGAAGAGAAACTGGTGAATATTAAAAAGTATTTTCACACACATCTTTTACAATAACTCTTAATGAATAGATTCTATGAGGTTTCAATGCTGGGTTCACTGTAGAAGTTACACCTGTACAAAAGATGAATACCTATGAACTTGACATTATCATTAGTGGGAAGTGAATGGTTATTGATATGAAAAATAAGAAAATTGAACTTAACAGGTATATCCTTGCACAAGATAATCTTTCCCCAACTATCTTGCTCGGTCTGTGCTTACAAAGCCCTATGATAATATTTAAAGAAGAAATATCATGATGAAGAACCAATAAAAATGAATTTATCAGGATTAGGTGTCATCACAATAAGATCAAAAATATCATGTTGATCCTTTTTCAAGATGGCCTAGATGAATTTTAGGTACTTAATAGCATGCCTGAAGGACATTTCTGGGGTAGGACACCTCGGGGATCTGAGCTTGTTTCTAGAACAATTCTAATTCCAAAAGTTGATATCACCATGACCAATGATCCAGTGAACATGAATTTCAAGTAAAGGAATTTGAGAATTGATCATGCACCATAATGTATAAATTTTCCCCTTTTGAGACCCAAATGATTCCCATACTTGTTTATAATGAACCTTCCCCATAATGACCAAACCTCGATGACCTCTCATGCTAATTTTTCATGTAGGCAGGGCATGATTTTAGATATTCTCCTGATGTTGATGCTAACCTCCCTCTACAGCCTAGTAATTATTTCCCATGAGGCCCAATTATTTATAATTTCAGAGTGATAATCCCATATAAAAGTGACCTTTGTGTTTTGAATACCCAAGATGATAAACTTTAGTACTTTGTGGACTCACAACACATGCATGGGAATATATGTGAGTATACTGTTAACTAGTGTAATAATTCTGCCAAATGATAAAAATTTACTCTTCCAATTTGTGATGTGGATGGTAATACAATAAACCAACTTATCAAATTGGTGTATATGAAGCCTATTCTTGGATATCAGAGCGCCAAGGTACTCCATGGGAAATATCCTTCTAACGGTCTCTCATATTTCCTGCCATTAACTACGAATAAAAACAAGATGATAATACATTAACATACAAAATTTAAACTTATAAACTTAAAAGGAATAACTTATAAAAGATTAGTATATCCTAAATAATGATTTTGTAGGTTTAAATCTAGGTTGTCCATGGTAATTTTTAATATCATGTTTTCTAAACTAACAATTCATTCAAGTCCTTCATAATGGTTCATAAATATTTTTGTGAATTTATAATTCATATCCCCTAGGAGTGTCAAACCAGGTTTTCAATATGGTATTTTTCATGCACCAAGTAATGAATGAGTCTAGATCAATGTGGACTTTTTAGAGTTATTACCCCTAGGCAAAACTATTTGAGATCTACATACACTCATTGTAACCAAATAGGGATGTAATTTCTCAGAAACCACTTTCTCTACTCTTCACCAAAATTCCAGTATATTTTTCTATACTTAGAATTATCCTTATATTTATCCCTAGGGTTCTCACTAATTTTTCTCATCTTTTTTTACAAAGGATAACTAAACATTTCCTATAATACCAAATATAGATATCTAATCATTTTACACATATTATTTTATGTTTTTAATACAAATAACCATTAATAAATAACGAGGATAAAAAATCCCTATAATATTTAAAAGACTAGGTTCATAATTCATCAAAAGGAACCATATATATGGAAACTTAATTTTATTCTCCATAATGAGATCCTAAATCCTTTTGAGCTCGTAAAATTGAATAGGATAACTTAGAGAATACATAAAGAAAAGCGGTGAACTAAAAATCCAGGTAAGATAATAAAAATGGTAAGTAAGCATAATTTGTGTGTCAAAAGTATAATTGAATGAATAAAAATTAACTTTTTATTAATTTAACACATACAATCATACAAAAAAAACTACACACTACTTACAGGGGTTGGAAATGATGAAGTCCAAGGGAATCACCCTTTACAATGATCTGAAAATCATCAGGTAATGAAAAAACCCAATTATAAATCATAATATTCTCATTAGGACTTCCTTTGCATGCTTATAAATTAGTTGTGGAGTTCCATTCACTCCAATCATGTCTAACCTAAATTCCTTGACTAACAAAATAGTTTACATTTCTTGACAAGGTAGATCAGATCCCACTTACACATGAACAATCCTTGAAGAATCCCCATATATAAAGTAGAATCAGATTCAATTTCTTTAATCTGAAAATTTAACAAACTACACTATATTAAACCTATAAGCAAGTCCCTTGTCTCCACTTCAATGTAATTACCTACCCCATAAATGGAACTAAATCTGAAAATCACTGAACCCCTATTATCTCTTACTAGTCCTACTCTTCTTATCTCCCCTAAAACACATGAGCCATCCACATTTAATTTCAGACCTATGCTGGGATATTTCCACTTGATCCATCTTACCTAATTTCCTCTTCTACCTTCCAAATTATAAAAATTACTTGGAAAAAATATTCTGAAAGTTGTATATGAAAACCCACTATGAATAAGGGAACGAATATCCACCACCATCACATTAAACTTAACCTAAAAAAATATGTGAGAGGACCTCTTTACATCCTTTTATTTGTTCTGAACCTCTCAGAGAATCCAAATAATAGTATAAAAAATAACTGAATTAACTTTCATCTTTTCCCTATGCAAGCTAACTATCATGACCCGTCCCCTGAGGCCCGTATCGTGACTACCCCAAGGCCGCCTTCCATAGGCCAGGGGCTGGAGACTAGCACCAAAGGTGCAAATCCCTAAACTGGGAAGGTATTGCCTTTATAACTATAAATAAACACATCAGAGTACACAACTGGAAGAAAAGCACTAAGTAAAACTGTATAAAAAAAGAAGTGATGGAAAGTAAAAGGGGTTGGAAATACAAAACCAATAGTAAAGTACAAGTACAACTGAAATCAAGTACAACTGAAAGCAAGTAAAGCAACTACTGGGTCATTCTCCGGGGTTCCTACTTGAAGGGTAGGTACATATGGCCTCCTTAGCACTCCACGTCCGTCTGTCCGCTCCGTGTACCATCACGCTGAGTATTCCACCTCCAGGTACCATCTAGTCCTGCTACTCTCCACCTCAGTCAGTGCTGTCCGTCATCTATAACCAACACAATGAGGTGCGAGCATAGCCCGTGTAGTGGTGAGTATAACGATACTCAGTAGGGACCCCGAGACCCTCAAGGCCTCACAAAATACAACAAGGATAAACCACAAAGTATGAAGCCAATAGATAACCATTACTTAGGTATATGCCCATACATATACCTAAGTTATCTAGAAACCCATCTCAAACATGAGGAATGCACAAAGTTACTGACTCAGCTCAAACCAGGATTTTATTATAGGGGTGGTAACATGTAACACTCCCAGTCAAACTGTCGAAACCTCGACATTTGGTGTACTCCTCCTCTAAAGAGTACTGTGGGCCTTCCGCGTCACACAGAGGCGCTTCCCACTATACTGAACTGCTGTGGTACTCCTCCTGTTGAGTACCATGGGTCTGCTGTGTCACACAGAGGCGCTCCCCACTGTGGGTCTGCCGTGTCACACATAGGTGCTCCCCCACATATCCTGCTGAGGTACTACTCCTGTCGAGTACCCTGGTTCTGCCACGTCACACAAAGGCGCTCCCCACTGTGGGTCTGCCGCGTCACATAGAGGCGCTTCCCACTGGGCTAGTCAAAACACTCCGAGTCGAAAGGTCAGTAGTCATTAGGTATCAGCCTGCTACTAGGTCTCCATACTATGCTCGCTCGTCTCCATAAGGATCTGATCCACGAGCTACTGGTCGATACTCCAACTATCATGAAGTCCCAAGTATAAGTATCTCAAATGTCTGCCTCATAATAGGGGTCTCAACGCAACAGATGATGCGTCAATCAGATGCCCGATCTGTGAGTTATTGAAATTTTCGTTCCAGGGGCCCGGTTAGATTTTATTATCAAACCAACCTGATCGTACCCCAACTATGTCCAAACCTCAAGTGGGGTATTCTAAAAGAACCACCTCATTCCAAGATTTCCGTCGCCATAGACGGTTCATCGATCGGACACCCGTAACCCAAGTTATGGGGAAAAAGGTGTAATTGGGTCAAACGAGTCCGGGTTTGGTCTGACCCGACCCGACTCGAGTGGGCGGACTGACCTGAGGGGGTGGCCTAGCCTGAGTGGGAGGCTCGACCCGGCGGCCCGCGTGGCCTGGCTAGTGGACGACCTGCGTGGCCCGACTGGCTGGCAGCCCGACGACCTGCCCTAGCTGCACCTAGGAGGGAAGGCGCGCACCCCTTGGCTCCCGAATGGTTGAAATGTTCGAGTGGAACCAAAACAGCTTCAGGTGGCGCCGATCCAGCTCACACGGGACCCAGCGGGGTCCTGCTCCTCCTGGCTGGCCGAGCGGCCAGCCGCTCCGCACAACCGGCGCGGCGTGACGGTGCCAAGCCCCTCCGCCATGGCCCGCCCTAGCTGCGGTTCTGCACCACCGCGCGACACGATGACACTCCGCCCCTCCACCATGGCTCACCCTGGTCACGACTCTCCTCCTCTGCACGGTGCGACAATGCCATGCTCTTTCGGCAATCCAGCGGCCTTGCACTGCCGGTTTCTTCCCGGCCGGCCAGACGCCGGTCGCATTGCTCCATTGCTGTCCATCGGTCATGGTATTGTTGCGCCACCACCATCGTGATCAAGGGAATAAAAAAGGATGGGGAGGGACAGGCCATGTTCGTGCAGTCCGAGCCCTCCATATTATGTTGATATCATTCGGCAATTCACAATCCATAAATTGAACGATGTAGAACGGGAATAAAACAACTCAAATCCCCCTACCTCATTTGTCGATGATCATTGACAAAGTAGTGGGAAGGAGATTTCAGAGAAGATGAAGCCGAAGATGACGTCAGCGTTCTTCGTGGGTGATGCTTCCCTTTCTTGCCCCGATTGAAGTTTGTTCTTCTTTAACGGAAGAGGTGTTCTTCGTGGGCAAATTCTTTCTCTCCCAAGTTCTTTTAAGGCTCCACAAATGAAAAGATGCCAACCAAAATGAAATAATAGGTTTGTCAATTATTTAATTATTGGCATTAATTCAAAAGGTTTCAAAATTAATTAAAAGAGATAACCCACTTAATTAACGGGGGAGTGTTGGCTCTATTAATTAGTGGGGAAGGTCAAGGGTTTCATCCCACATAAATGGGGGTTCCAAGGGTTACAACCCCCGGGTGGTCCCCACCAAAGATATCCTCCCAAGGGAGATTATGCGCAGGTGGGCCCCACCACCATAACCTCTCATGGGAGGTTTTGGTGTGGTGTCCCCCACCTCTAACCACCACTTGAAGGTTTTAACCATCATAAATAAAAATAAAGTAACACTATTTTTATCTAATTTAATTAAAAACCCCAAAATCTAACTTCCATTTCCGACCATCTACCATCGAGGCGAAAGTCTTCTTAAGCGAATACCGGTGCTGCGAGTTCAAAGGTGCCCTCAAATTTCAATTCCGAGAATCGGTCCAAAAGTTATAAAATCCCGCTCGTACATTTAATGAACGTACCTGAGCAAAACTTCAAGAATTGATTCCGGGCACACCGGGCCTCGGAATCAAGCACTGTAAATTTTCACAAACTCGTAAAATTCCCATGTATTTAAGGGAAAAAAATTTTCCACGAAAATTACCGGTATTTACACTAGCACTTTGAAACCAGGAAATGATGGATTCCTGCATTGAGTCCCCACTTTTATGAACATTTAAAAAAATTTCAATGAAACTCCATATCCCTTTCACCTAGTCACCCATAAAAAATAAGTGTAACATTGATTCTTATTGCGGTGATTCACAATAGTGACATATATAAGCTAAAGAAACAAACTTATTCTTTTCATATTTTCCTCCATTAGAAGGGATTCGTTTATCATTATCTAAACCAAAAAATTAATATTTCTTAGTAACTCCTTACACCATAATTTTTATTCCTGGTTATTTTCCCCTATTACAAAATGTATCATTCTCCTTTAATTTCTGCCATCATTTCCCCTAGAATAATCACCCTTGAAAACAAAATTTTCTGTTTCATCAACCAAACATATATTTTTATATATTTTATTTTGTTCTTGGTTGAGAATAGTATTAATAAGAACTCGATACCTGGTGTACTCCCTAAAAGATAAGATTGGGTCAGGATATCTCAGAAATAATAACACTTCTCCCACCCATTTTTTCTTCCAAAACTTATTATCCACTCTACTGATAACCCAACAAGTATTTTCATCCAAAGCCTTTAAGTGACCTATCATTTAGCATACAATATTAGAAAGCTTCCTCAAATGGATTTCCTAGTCCTTCCAATTTCCGCATAACCATCTCTCATGAATTTCACCCATAAATACTTCCCTTCAATGATTTCTCATGCTTATCTTACCAACATGGAATAAATGGATTCTTCTACACTCCGAAAATCAATCCCTTCCTCATGAATTATCCTATCCAGTTTCTTGTAGGATGCCTAGTTCCACCTCCCAGTCTAGTTTTCATCCCATAAGAATGTGTTCATAATCGAATCCATCTTTGAAATTCCCCCCTTTGGAGGTTTTATGATAGATAGAATGTGAATTAGGATAGAAGTGAGAACACTATTAATAATAGTAATCAATCCTTCAAATGATAATAATTTATTTTTTCAATTTCATATTCTCCTCATAATTCGATTGATAATACTATTAAATAAAGAGTTTTTGATTCTACAATTAGATATTGAAGATATGAGATACTCCATTGGGAAATTCCACCTTTAAATTCCAAGTTTGTATTAAATAGTATTACTTCACCTTCTTGAGAATTTATTGTATATGAAAACACCACTCTTCCTTTGATTGACACACTGATAAGTCAAATTTTCATAGGTGGTCATGATTTTATTGAAAGCATTAATTGAATCAAAGCGTGCTAAAATGTGGCTAGTAAATGCTGATCATTTCTTGAAGGATAAAAATAAAAACCCCTATAGATAATCCACACATGATCCAAGAATATTCATGCTCTCTATTCATCTAATTCTATGTTCTATCATAGAGCTTCTATGAATCCTTCAGCGTCACGACAATCACCTTGATCCCATGCCTTCAATCCGTCGAAGGAATTCTTGGATTGATGCTTGGAGAGAGACTTTATCTCTATAGAAGGTGGGAGGAGAGATAATCTCTCATTCCATTGGAATAAACAATACTCTCTTGATCTTCTACTCTTTTTTTTATATAGCGGGTCGACAAAATATCTGGATAGGGTTCCTCGACCCCCAAAAATAAATCACCCACTAAATAAGAAATAAATAAATAATTATGATAAATAAACTGCATCATAAATATTATTTATATTTTATCACATAATTGTAATATATATTAAATATATTACATGATAAAATAAATTCATTTAACTCAACTCGTAATTCCTGCTAAAATTAAACGAACCTGGAATATTAAAATAATATTTGTTTGAATAACATTATCCCTCTTATTCACTAAATACTTGTGAATAATTTTAATAAATAAATTCACCCTAATTATTATTTACTTGAATAATAATGAATTTTTTTATTTATCGATGATCAATAACTTGGACAAATCTCGAACCCCATGGTGGGGCCTACCATGTCCTATATACATATTCACCAGTACAAGGAAAATTATTGAATATGATATTATGTGTGACCCTCTAAGAACTTATTTTTATAGTAGTGAATAATATCTATAAACCAAGGGAAGATTATAGCAACCCACAAAGACCCCTAAAGAGATAAGGAATAATCATAGTAACAACAACCAACCTGCAAACACTCACTATATAATATAATCTCTTTGCCTTTTGATATCTCATTAAGTAGGATGCACACTTGTGTCATCGTACTTTCTTGATTTATTATTTTTTGATTTAATTGGAAAGATTTACCCTCAACTACCTTAGGCAAGGACTTATGAAGGTACTACCATCCTGATCAACTAGGTCTGTAAAGACCAAAAGTTTTTAATGGAAATTAATATCTTATATATATTTCATATAATCACATGAAAGCACAACTTAATGAACTAATAAGTGCTATGTGACCTTTAAATATAAGTTTGTCATTTCTATGTTTTGAATTTTAAAAATCTAATATACATGGTTGCATTCAGTAAGTTATTTGGAGTCCGATAAGAAAAACATAATTTTTGGTGAATAGTAACCCACCCCTATGAATAGTAGCCAACCCTTATGAATAGTAATATGACCCTTATGAATAGTAAATCATCCAAAATAATAGTAACCTTACCCATTAACAATTAAATAAAATTTAGGCATCTTAAAAAGTGACAATTTGACCATAGTAAAAGTATTAGTATTTTTTTAAGTCATAAATAAATAATTATAATTAATTAATTAATTTAAAAGAAATTTTATTTTCTTAAAATGTTTTCATAAATTAGAAAAATCTATTTCTTATATTTTTAAGATAATTTTATAAGACCTTACGTAATTTTTGACAGCATTATAAAATCAGTTTTAATTTTAAAAACCGTATTTTTCATGTAAATTATGATTTTAATTAAAAATTAAATTAATCATATTTAGAAAATTATTTTTGAAAAATGTAATTCATTTTTTGATTCTACATGTCAAAAATGATTGGGGTGAAGTTTTGGGATTTTTCTAAAATACTTTAATTTTTTTGTGAATAGTAAAATACATAAATTTACCGTATAAATACATTATAATTTAAACCCACTATTACTGACATCACAAGTGATGTAAGAACCCTAATATAGAACTCACATTACCTCTTTTCCATTCTTGGTCATGGAAGACTCACTATTCCTTGTCTTGTAGGGAAATAATAAATTAATGAATTTTATATTGAGAAATCCCCTCTCCCCTCCACTATAAATACCACCCTTCACAACCTCATTTCTTCACACCTCTCAAGATTCAAGACTTGTCTAAACTCTGCCCAAGAATATTCTCTATCCCCTCCCCCACATCCAAGAGCTTCTGGTCTCATCAAAAGACCAAGCCTAGGTTTTTTAATGAGGATCTCAAGAGGAGGATTCAAGAGGTAATTTCTCTCCCTCTTTTCCTTTAATTTCCTTTCAATTTCAAGTTCTTTAATTATTCTCTCCCCACCAATATTCATCAAAATGTTATGGTAACACCATTATATTACATATAATGTAATGTTATGATACTAATGGGATATTATACCATCCAACCCACTTCTCCTCTTCCTTTTATTTTATAAAAGAAAACGTTGTTTGTGAGGTGTTAATCTATCACCTTCAAGAACGACATGTTTTCAATTTACTTTAAAGCTTTCGGATCTGGTAATAAAACCATTTTTATGGTTGAACCAGATTATATTATATGTATTATATCCTATTTCATGTTCTGTAACTAACTTAGGTACATATTACTAAATTATTAAACAAAACAAGTTTGTTATGGTCGAAAAACCACCCAAATTAACCCAAACAATCATAATTTAATTCTTATCTAATGATTCATCCACATGGTATATAATATAATTAATTATAAGATCCTTTTAACTTCAATAATATCATTAATAACATTAAATATCAGTTCTATATGTTTATACATGTTCTACATGAACTTTCATTTATGAATACATGTGAACCGCTCAAGAAAGCCATAAAACCGAACATTCCTGAACAATGTTTTTTAAACTCTATAACTCATGAAAAGGCCCATTAAATAACTTAATGAAACCATAATGAACTGTATTAATGTAAAAAAGGTTCTGGAATTGTCAATTAATGAATCTAATGTGGTTATATAGGATATTAAAGTGAAGAAGTCGTTTAGATACAAGGTAAGGGGAAAATCTCGAACATAACATTATTTCTTTGGGTTCTCCCCTTTTCACTCTTTTTTATGGTCACTCCTTAAAAGTAATTTTTTCATAATTATATTACCTTTACTGGGATATACATATTTTCTACTTAAGTTTATTTTAAACAAATGTTTTCCAAAAGAACTCTTCTTTCAAAAAAAACACCTTTTACTTCTCACTAAAGGTTGATGGTTATCGTATCAAGTATGTTATTCAAACTTAATTTTGGGAACCCAATGTTTATGAATTTATTCTTATGAGATGAAACCAATTAATTTCCATGGGTTAGCTATGTTCATTTTTTATATGTTCATTGTGGCATGTATGATAAATGATAATGTTATGATGTGACAGGTGCACCCAAAATTATATAGAACAATATGAATGTTTCAATGTGATGGGTGTTCCTGGAATTATATAGTGCTCTAATGAATTGGGTAAATTTATTAATCTCATGAGTTAATGTGAAATGATGTTTGAACAAGATTCTAGCTTTGTTCACAAGTATGTGTGGTAGTTAACCACTAAGACATGATGTTTTATTTTTTATGCATTGCCACATTTCAAGTCTTTTATTAATGATTCCTCTCATGTTCATGATCTTTTGCCTATGTTATGATTATACTCACCCCATGCTATATTTTTATTATCTATCCTATTAATTGGATTTTTCTCACCCCTTTTTATGTATATCCTTAGGTGGCTACATGTACTAAGGAGAGGTCAAGTGCCAATAAGAATCTAGAGAAGAAGGAATTAAATAAATGTTTATGCTTGATGTTGTAATTGTTATGTATGGTCCCAGTTTTCCCAAGACACTAAACCTTTGGATACTCTATGTATAATACTATTATGTTGTTTATATTTAAAATTATGTAATAGTAATGTAATAAAAGGATAGGTTTCTATAGTAGGTATCAAAGGAAAGGTTTAGTTAATTTTGGAATTAGGATTAGTGAACCCTAGAGAAAACCTATAGCATGAAACTAAGAACAAATATGCACACAAGAATATTTAAACAGGGATCACATATGTTATGATTTTAGTAAAAATCATACAAATGAATAAGTTATTAATGACTTGTTGACTTATGTTTTGTTCTAACCTTTTCTATTTTAGAACATGGTGGGAACCAGGAGAAACTAGACCAACAACTTATACGAGGGCCAATGCAACGATTGGCCGAACAAAATCCCCGATTATTTGGGATGTGGAGTTCAAAACTTCATGTAAATTATTACCCAACTATCTCAGGTTATGAACAATAACAATGGATAACTTCCTCCTTCACCAAATAGGGAGAAACTGGATATCGAGTGTTTTATGAGGCAACAACCACTAACGTTTAGTGGATCTTCCAATCCACTAGTTGCAGAGCAGTGGGTCAACTCCATGGATAAGATCTTTTTTGTGGTTCACTGTTCTGAGATGGAGAAGGTTACACTATCCTTTTATCATCTAGATAGATAGGATGATCAATGGTGGGATTTGATTAGGAATACCAAGCCAAGGGATGAAATTGAAGAGATGGAATGGGAAGAATTTAAGATAATATTTATTAACAAGTATTTCCCAAGAGATCTTCACACGAATATGGAAAGAGAGTTCATTGAGCTCAAGAAAAAAGAGGGAGAATCTTTCACAACCTATGAATCAAATTTCACAAGGCTTTCAAGGTACGCTTCATGTTTTGTTATCAATAATGACATAAAAATTGATAGATTCTTTAGTGTATTAAAACCACACCTTTTAAAGGCTATTTTAATTCGAGACTTTGGGAGTTATGAATAATTTGTTTGATGTTATCTAAAAGTGGAGATGGAGTTTGGAGAATGGTCACATGGCTATGGTGATAAGAAACAAAAGATGGAGTTTCAAGTTGGTGGATATAATGACAAAGGTGGGAAGAAATCTCAATGACCCACATGAAAAAAATATGGGATGTTGCACCATGGGAACTACCTCAAAGGGATGGGGAAGTGATTCAAGTTTGGGAAAGGACATCATACTCAAGAGTGTCAAAAAGACATGTAAAGGAAGGATAATGTGGTGGAAGAAAGGATATAACCACCCATGGTTCAATGCTAAAACTGTAGGGAGCTAATGCACTATGTAAGACAGTGCACTAAAACTCGAGTTCTTGAGGGTAATCAACATCAAAATCCACCAAATCCAAAGGAACAAGGGAAGGATTATGCCATAACTATTGCAGAAGTGGAGAAAGATAATGAATCCAAACAAGGTGCACTTTATATTCACTCAAGAATGGTAAAAGTATTATTTTATTGTGGTTCTATTCATTCCTTTATATCTTATAAGTTTTTTAGAACTATAGAATCGAATCCCCAAAACCTTGAAGTAGAGATATCTATAAAAACACCAAGTGGTGAAATCATTACAACCCAAGTGTTTGACTCTTCTCCTATTGATGTATGTGGTAAGATTCTTTGGACAAATATCTTAATACTTACCTTGGTAGAATTCGACGCTATAATGGGAATGGATTGACTCTCATTATATAGAGCACATATCAACTTTCTGGAAAAGGAAATATCTTTTCATATTCTGAACCATCCCATGATACTTTAAAAATTCAAGGAATATCATGAATCTCCTTTAAAAAATCCTTCAATGGTTTGGGTGTTGATTCCCTATAAAGAAGCATACCTCGCCCAAATGGTTGAGTTAAAGGAAGGTGCCAACCTTGCTGAAATGCCCATCATTAGGGAATACAATGATTTATTTCCCAAAGTGTTACCCAGACTCCCCCCAGATCATGAGGTAGAGTTATCAATAGAACACATACCCAGAGATACTCCTATCGTAAAGTGTACCTATTGGATGGCTCCTATAGAACTGGAGGAGTTAAAGAAGAAGCTACAAGAGCATCTGGACAAAGGTTTCATACGTCCTAGTGCATCACCTTGGGGTGCGCCAGTTCTCTTTGTGATGAAGAAGGATGAAACAATGTGGCTATGTATTGATTATCGAGAACTCAAAAAGATCACCAAAAAGAACAAGTATCCTCTTCCAAGGATTGATGACTTGTTCGATCAGTTAAGAGGAGCTCCATACTTCTCAAAGGTGGATCTTCATTCTGGATATCATCATCTAAAGGTGAAGAAGGAAGATATTCAGAAGACTGCCTTCCATACAAGGTATGAGCACTATGAGTTTCTGGTGATTCCCTTTGGACTTACTAATACCCCTACAATATTCATGTATTTGACGAATAAAGTCTTTAGACATTACCTTGACAAATTTGTGGTAGTTTTTATTGATGATATTCACATCTACTCCAAGAGTAAGGAGGAACATGAAGAACATCTAAGGCTTGTGTTGGATACATTGAGAAATGATAAGTTATATTCCAAGTTCCTCAAGTATGAATTTTGGATGAAGAAATTCATGTTCTTGGGATATGTGATCACAAGTGATGGAATTTCTGTGGAATCTTAAAAAAAAAGGAGATTAAAAAATGGCCCAGACCCTCTACTGTCACAGAAATCTGTATTTTTCTTAGATTAGTTGGGTACTACTGAAGTTTTTTGAGAAATTTCTCACGATTGTCATTCCCACTAAGTTAACAAGGAAAGGGGTAAAGTATGTCTGGATGAAAGAATTTGAGGGAAGATTCAAGGAGTTAAAGAGAAGGCTTATCATTGCACCTGTACTCACACTATCTAAAAGTGGAGAAAGTTTTGTGATATACAATGATTATTCAAATAAATGCTTGGGTTGATTACTCATGAAAAATGAAAATGTGATAGCCTATACCTCATGGAAATTGAATAACCATGAGTAGAACTACCCAATGCATGATCTAGAGCTGGCAGTTGTGATTTTTGCCTTAAAAATCTAGCGACACTATCTTTATGATGAGAAGTGTGACATATAACTGACCAAAAGATCCTAAAGTATATATTCACACAAAAAGAGATCAACATGCGTCAAAGGAGACGATTAGAGTTAATTAAGGATTACGATTTCTCTATTCACTATCATCCTAGAAAGGCAAACAAGGTAGCTGATGCTCTAAGCAGAAAAGAACCTACTACTCTATCTATGTTACATATTGAGAAAGACCTTATCTTCTTGGAGATAAAAAGGATGGATTTAGAAATCATAAGGGTAGGGGATAAATCCTACCTTTCCCAAATGATTGAGAAACCATCCATCCAAGAGAAGATTAAGGAAGAACAAAGGGATGATGTGGAGATAAAAAAGAGGGTGAATGTAGTAAAGTAAGAAAAGCTTCAGGAGTTCCATATCAACAATGATGGTGTGATTCAGTTTGGAATTAAGCTTTGTGTTCCTTCATCACCTGGGATAAAGAAGGATCTATTGGAAAATTCACATAGCTCAACATTATCTATCCATCCTGGGAGTACTAAGATGTACCTTGATCTCTGAGAACACTTCTGGTGGGATAACATAAAGAAGGAGATTGTAGAATATATATCAAGGTGCTTGGTATATCATCAATTTAAATTAGAGCGAAAAAAGTCCAAAGGGATGATTCATCCATTGCCTATACCCATGTGGAAATGGGAGAATGTCACTATGAAATTTGTCACAGGTCTCTTGAAGACATCAAGGGAAATAATGAGATATGGTTTGTGGGTGAGCGACTCACCAAGACTGACCATTTTATCGCTATTTAGGAAGAACTCTCACTTGAACAACTTGCAAATATATATGTGAAGGAAGTGGTGCGACTGCATGGCGTTCCACTCTCTATTGTCTCTGACTGTGATCCAAGGTTCAAATATAAATTTTGGAGGAGTCTTCAATATGATTTGAGTACTGAATTAAATTTTAGCACGACCTATCACCCCCAAAATGATGACCAATCTAAAATGACTATTCATACACTTGAAGATATGATAAGAGCTTGCTCTCTAGAATTCAAAGGTGGATGGGATCAACATCTCCCATTGGTTGAGTTCTCATACAACAATATATTCCAATTGAGTATTCAGATGGCTCCGTATGAAGATTTGTATGGAAAGCGATGTAGAACTCCAACCTGTTTGGATGAAGTTGGAGAAAGAAAGCTACTTGGACTTGATCTTGTGAAAGAGATGAAAGAGAAGGTTCAAGTAATCTAGAAACATATCAAAGCTGCTCAGAGTCAGCAAAAGAGCTATGTTGAAAACCGTCGAAGGGACTTGGAGTTCGACGTTGGAGATAAAGTCTTCCTTCAAATATCACCATGGAAAAGAGTCATGCGGTTTAGAAAGAAAGGTAAGATAAGCCCAAGGTATATTGGCCCCTTTGAGATCCTTGATTGCATAGAAGCTGTGGCCTATCGGCTTGAAATTCCACCAAATATAGCTCAAGTTCATGATGTATTTTACATATCACTCCTAAGGAAGTACATACCTGATCCCACACAAAACTGAACTCAGAGGTGGTATAGATGGAAGATGATCTCTCATACGAGGATTAACCAGTGAAGATTCTGGACTGAAGAGATAAAGTTCTACTCAACAAGACAACCCACCTTTTCAAAGTGTTGTGGAGGAACCATGTGTTTGAAGAAGCAACTTGGGAACTGGAAGAGGCTATGAAGGAGAAGTACCCTCACCAGTTTGGGTAAAGTGAAATTTCCAGGGAAAAATTTCATAAGGGAGGAAGGATGTAAAGACCCAAAGTTTTTAATGGAAATTATAATATCTTATAAATATTTCATATAATCACATGAAAGCACAACTTAACAAACTAATAAGTGCTATGCGACCTTTAAACATAAGTTTGTCACTTCTGTGTTTTGAATTTCGAAAATCTAACATACACAGTTGCGATCAGTAAGTTATTTGGATTTCGATAAGGAAAACATAATTTTTGGTGAATAGTAACCCGCCCTAATGAAGAGTAGCCAACCCTTATGATTAGTGATATGACTCTTATGAATAATAAATTTTCCAAAAATAAGAGTAACCTTACCCAAGAATAATTAAATAAATTTTACGCATCTTAGAAAGTGACAATTTGACCATAACAAAAGTATTGGTATTTTTTAAGTCATAAATAAATAATTATAATTAATTAATTAATTTAAAAGAAATTTTATTTTCTTAAAATGTTTTCATAAATTAAAAAATCTATTAATTATAGTTTTAAGATAATTTTATAACACCTTACGTAATTTTTGACAGTATTATAAAATCAGTTTTAATTTTAAAAACAGTATTTTTAAAGTAAATTATGATTTTAATTAAAAATTAAATTAATCATATTTAGAAAATTATTTTTGAAAAATGGAATTCATTTTTTTATTGAACACATCAAAAAATGGTTGGGGTTAATTTTTAGGATTTTTTTAAAATACTTAAATTTTTTTATGAATAGTAAAATACATTAATTTACCATATAAATACATTATAATTTAAACCCACTATTCCTGACATCACAAGTGATTTAAGCACCCAAATCTCGATCTCAAATGACCTATTTAATATTCTTTTTCATGGAAGATTCACTATTCCTTGTCTTGTGGGGAAATAATAAATTAATGAATTTTATATTGAGAAATCCCCTCTCCCCTCCACTATAAATACCACCCTTCACACCCTCATTTCCTCACACCTATTAAGCTTCAAATCTTGTATAAACTCTACCCAAGAATCTTCCCTATTCCCTCACCCACTTCCAAGAGCTTATGGTCTCATCAAAAGACCAATCCTAGGTCTTTTAAGGAGGATCTCAAGAGGAGGATTCAAGAGGTAATTTCTCTCCCTCTTTTCCTTTAATTTCCTTTCAATTTCAAGTTCTTTTCTTATTCTCTCCCTACCCATATTTATCCAAATGGTATGGTAACACCATTATATTACATATAATATAATTTTATGATACTAATGGGATATTATACCATCCAACCCCCTTCTACTCTTCCTTTTATTTTATAAAAGAAAACGTTGTTTGTGAGGTGGTAATCTATCACCTTCAAGAACGACATGTTTTCAATTTCCTTTAAAGCTTTCAGATCTGGTCATGAAACCATTTTTATGGTTGAACTGGATTATATTATATTTATTATATCTTATTTCATGTTCTGTAGCTAACTTAGGTACATATTACTAAATGATTAAACAAAACAAGTTCGTTATGGTCGAAAAACCGCCCCAATTAAGCCAAACAATCATAATTTAATTCATATCTAATGATTCATCCACATGGTATATAATATAATTAATTATAAGACCATTTTAACTACTTTAATATCATTAATAACATGAAATATCAGTTCTATATGTTTATCCATGTTCTACATGAACTTTCATTTATGAATACATGTGAACCGCTCAAGAAATCCATAAAAACAAATATTCCCAAACAATGTTTTTTAAACTCTATAAATCATCCAAAGGACCATAAAATAACTTAATGAAAAAATAATGAACCATATTAATTTTAAAAAGGTTATTAAATTTTAAATTAATGAATCTAATGTGGTTATACAAGATATTAAAGTGAAGAAATCGTTTGAATACAAGGTAAGGAGAAAATCTCGAACCTAACTTTCTTTCTTTGAGTTCTCCCTTTTTCACTCTTTTTTATGGTCACTCATTAAAAATAATATTTTCATCATTATATTACCTTTTATGGGATATATATGTTTTCTACTAAATTTTATGTCAAACAAATGTTTTTTAAAAGAACTCTTATTTAAAAAACACACCTTTTACTTCTCATTCAAGGTTGATGGTTATCATATCAAGTATGTTATTCCCACTTAATTTTGGGAACCAAATGTTTATGAATTTGTTATTATGAGATGAAAACCATTCCTTTACATGTTTTATTTATGTTCATTTTTGATATGTTCATTGTGGCATGCATGATAAATGATAATGTTATGATGTGACAGGTGCACCTGGAATTATATAACACTCCAATGCATTGGTAAAGTGATGAATCTCACGATTTAATGTGAAATGACTTGTGAACAAGATTCTAAATTTATTTCACAAGTATGTGTGTTAGTTAAACATTAAGACACTATGTTTCATTTTTTATGTATTTCCACATTTCAAGTCTTTTATTAATGATTCCTCTCATGTTCATGATCTTTTGCCTATGTTATGATTATGATCACCCCATGATATATTGTTCTTATATATCCTATTACTGGGATTTTATCTCACCCCTTTTTATGTATATCCTCAGGTGCCTACATGTACTAAGGATAGCTCAAGTTCCAATAATAAGCTAAATAAGAAGGAATTAAATAAATGTTTATTCTTGATGTTGTAATTGTTATGTATGGTCCTATTTTTCCCAAGACACTATACCTTTGGATCCTATATGTGTAATACTATTATGTAGTTTATCTTTAAAATGATGTAATAGTAATGTAATAAAAGATTGTGTTGCTATAAGGTCTGAGATATTACTTCCTCAACTCAGAAGCGACGAATCCTATCTTGATCATTCAACCAATGACATACCACCAATGACGCACCCAACATAAGATACCTCACCATGATGTCATTATCATGATTTTTTCCTTTCATCAAAGTAAAAAATCAAATTAAACACATTGATAATGATATCAAGTTAGTATTCTAATATACATGTTCATAGATAGGAACAACCAATGAAACCAAAAAACATGTGGTGTTCCTATTGGCGGGTTTGTCCTCATGATCTCACCTACTAGAGATAACCAAGTGTGAAATTTATGAGAAAAAGTCTCAATGATTATGATCCCCCAACATATTATAGTCAAATATATACTGTTTCTAGTTAGTATGATGTATCTAGACCATATGACATATATTTAAGATTAGTGTCATAGTATCTTGAGGTTATCATTATAGTCTAGGATCTACTATAACATTTAGATATAATAATTAATCTATGGGCATTAGCATTTAAATAGTAGATAATAAAATATCAACAATACAATGGAATGTTTACATCATGCATATCTAACTGCATACATGAAATAATAATCGAAAAGTAATGTTTAGTTGGGTCGAGGGAACTCACTTTTATAACACTTCCACTTGCACTAGATCCAATTTTCTAACCATCCTTTTTTATCTCTCACATGATTAAGATCATGTTTCTATTGATTCATGACTTTAGTTTTTTGGTCTTCCATGTCTCCATTGTGTGGATATTATTCTATGTGCGACCTCACCTCCTTGAGAAAAACTACTCAAGAGATGTAAAACTTGAGTATATTCCATTTTTTCTAATTTCATAACTTGACATCTTGGATATTAATAGTAATATAATTATCATAATGATAAAAATTTATATACTAGGTGTGATTATAAGAACTTGAACAAGTCATTGTGTTTAATAACTTCTTCTTAGCCACCTCAGAAGCTAAAACATACATGGTATTTGTAGGTATGGATACCAATAACTTGTATGATCTTGTCTCGATCATTCCCTTAGCCTGGATATGATATTATATCACATTGATCTAAGGAATTCTAGTTTGTATACCCTAAAAACTAGTATCCCTTATTCTACACATAACAGGTATATATATCCTTTGTACTTGATCTAGTACTATTGGATAGTTCTGAATGCTTCCCTTGAAGATCTCTTGGATATAATTGATATTTTCATATCATAAATTATATGTCAACAATATCATTTCTTGTTTATATCTTGGAATATATTATTGATCCATCTAAAAATCATATAGAATTAAAATCACCACATTAATCTCCTTCTATGATCATTCATGTATTCTTGGAGAGATTTATACTATGTGACATTAGTAACAATTCTCTCTCTTGAATTTTTGTAACTTATATTTTTCAGTACCATGTTAGTATATGTACGATTGACTAGGTCTAAGCAACTGTTAACTCCACATCAGTAGATCCTATTACCTAGAACTTATGTTTATAATTTAATTCAATCTCTAGAGATTTATTTTCATTCTGGTCCTAACTAATTATAAGACAAATAACTATTTTCCATATGTTACCAAACATATTTCACTTGGAAAACAATGGAGATCCCACTAACCTCTTGTATACACATGAAAAATATTCATTCTAAATTAATATTCTATGATCTTATTAATTTCTTTAATCATGAACTGTATTTGAGTAACATTCACCCCTTTTTGTCATTATATGGTGTCACTATCCCTTTCCAATTGCATCATATAGACACCTTCCACGATCACTGGTCTTGATATCCAATGATCAATAATATGATCATAAAAATTATCTATGAAAAGTAAAATTCTAATGGATTTAGGAATAATTACTTGGTATTACCAATCAAGACTTATTGATACCAATCTTGTACCATCCATATATTTTATCACTTGAATACCCACCACAATATTCAAAATAAGAATACCCCTATACTTTAATACGTGGAATCCATTGTTGAATTTTAATCGATATTTTAAATTTTAGATAATTTCTTACTTGTATGAATAATTATAATATATCATTGGACATGGTGAATATAAAACCATAACTTTGATTTTAACCTTTCTACACAGTATGTGTCTATAGAAAATTCATCTTTCATGCCACTTGTGGAACTTATTCCCATGAAAACTGTTTGTGAATCTCTAACATTGACTAAACTCAAGTCAGTCTTGATCCCACTATATCATGTATATATATACACCCTTTTATAGAAATGTAGTCTATCACCTGACTACAAACTTTTTATCATAGGTATTTCTGTCATATCCTAAGAAAATTTAGGATAATAACTTTATATTCTAATTTTTTTTTCTTGATGAAAGTTTGTTTATATACTTAACAAAACAATTTCATTCAAACACAATGTTCTTATGACATAATGGATTTCCATCATACTATAACCCATATGATATCCATTAGCCATTATATTTATAATATGGTTACGGGATAGCGTTGTTATTTTTGAATCACATGTTGAAATATAATGGAAATTTTTGTAATTCATATATATCTCAAAATTGATGCTCCTTATACTTACATCATGGCTCTTATGTATATAAGAAAATGTGCATTTAGTAATTGCTTCATGCTATATTTTTTTTATCAATGATAACATATAATACTCTTCATTAATACTTCTTATTAGCATCATAACTTTATTGTGGATAAGGTAATGTGTGTTTAGGAATTACTCTATGCTACATTATATTGATCGATGAATGCTTGGTCTAGATATTATTCGACACACCATCCAAAAGAAACTCATATATTCTGACCATGAATATACCATACATCACTTTTACATTCCTTAATAAACACTTAGATGAATATTATGAAGTATATTTACCATTAGATTATCCTTTAAATAGTTCATGCTCTTTAATTGAACCAGTTCCGAAATCTTTGTGACATAACTTTATTTCTAAAGGTTAATTTTTAAAAACTAAATAAGTATATATATAGATAATACCTAAGGTGTTTATCTCCACTAAGTATAAATACCATACTGGGTATATCCTTGACATCCATTTTTAGTTTTATTTGAAAAATAATTATCTTATCATAACTGGGTATATCAGTTTTACATTTTATATTCCTAACATTTTGCCTATGATTCATATATCACCGAATTTTTGATTAACCATGAAAAACAAAAAAAAAATTCATTCCTAAATTGTAATAATATCCATTTGTGTCCAAAGGAAATGTGATATAAATGTTTGGGTTATACTCAATAAAAGTTTTACTTGAATCATATACTTGGAAAGTAGAATTTGTATGCTTTTCACTGCCGACTTATAAACCACATTTTATCATATTCTTGGAGAACATACATTACTTCTAGTAATTTTTATATACATACTTGGTTACTATATTTAAATACACATATGTGATTGGCATATTATATTTTAATACCCAATAAGTACAACTAAAACATTACTTACATTTAATGAATATACCTGAAGATGAAGTGATTAATTTCTTCTTTAATTCAATTCATCATGTTTAAATTTCCATAGATTTATTTCATAATATGAAAATAAAATAACCTCCTCTTTAATACCTATTTTCATTGAAGGATGTTACAAAGGTTCCATTTGCATTTCTATTTCCATTGTCCTTATTTTCTTGTCTTTTAACTTGTTCACCATAAGAACTAAAGATTAATGTTTCCTTAATGTTCTTATTTACTTGGATAACCTTAAAAAAACATAATGAAGTGTTTACTCCATCCTGTTCATTTTGTAATCTTATAAAAATCTAGATTAAATGGATGAAAATTATATGAAAAAGGGATCCATTGAAAGGTCTTGACCCATCTTTAAATTTACACATGTCCATTATAATAATCACTTTATTCATATCTTTCTTTACTTTCTCCTTGGATACTTCTCAAAGATGATACAAATTGTTAAATAATTTATGTCCCAAGGTTGTATCCAAAACTTATATAGGACATTTGATGATAGAATTATTCAATAACTATCATAAGCGTAATACATGAGTCTTCTATAAGATTTTTTACACCCTCTCTTTTTGAGGTGGTTTAACATGTACTAGGGAAACTAATACCTTGAATTTATGGTATCATAGTATTGGGCACAAGTGCCTTTATTACACTTTGAAATTCATGCTAGTTTGGACATTTACTCTGTTATATGATTATAGTAGTGTATTTTGTGGTATTACTTACCATTTTTCTAAAAAAATAAAATCCAGAAGATTGTACTTTTATCTTGATTACACATTTAGATAGTACTGATTATTTTAATCATTAAATGTATCCCACTATTTTATCAAATTCTAGGAATCCTATATACTAGAATCGAATAATCTGTCTCTTGAGCATTCTAGTGTCAAAGATCCTTGAACTTCCCCTCATAGTCTACAAGTTATGGCTACACCACTACTCAAATAGTTCAAGGTAGGTGTTTGTATATCCAACCACATTAACTCATAACTCCTTGATCTATTGAGTTAAGTCCCATCTTCTAAACTCATAAAAATGATTTACACAACACTTGCCTATGAAGTTGCATCAAGATAGCTATGTCTACTCCTTTGCTACCAAATTTAGTTAATTCAACCCATTACTCTCATAAGAAATCCCCTGTTGTAGTAGACACCCTCAACTATGGATGACCGATCACCCCATACACTTGGTTTTGTTCAAATTAGAATGATAAAAGTGGTTTGCATCTTAATATTTCTTTGAGGGTTTTTATATTTTTCTCGAAAAATGTAATCCATTTCTATGAATCTGTTCATATTATATTATCACGCTCCCAACTAAATGTTAATAAAAAAATATAAATTTTTTTATTTATTATTTATACATTTCCCGTTGTCATGAAAATACATAAAATAATAAAAAAATGAATAAATGAAATATACTACCTGACTAATCTTGAGCATCTAAAACTGGTTGATCCATTTAAACTCAATCGATCAACCACAACCTCAGGGTATCATACCCGAGTCATGGATTTGACTTATGATGTAGATCTACCCCATCTAGTGTGTATAATTATCATCTAGATTTTTCCATGAATTGGCATTGTTTATGTCTTACATCATCCTCATCATGGAGAGGTCCATATCGTACACCGTCTTTGTCAAAATACAAATTTACTTGTACACAAGTGAGGGGGACTAGGGGAACAATATATAACAGATAAATTTGGATGCGTATTCCATTATGAATATTGTAAGAAAAAAAGATGATTCATATACCTTCATATTTAATTACAATCATTGCACATAACTAAATAATTAATTGAATTAAATAAACTAGACATACACAGGTCAGTCAATTGCTCAAGATCGATTAGTGGGTAAAATAAATGCACGATAAAAACTAAATTAAAATAAATTAAAGTACAAGGGTATTTAATTTAATTTAATTAATTAATTAAATTCAAATAATTTAATTATATCCATTCCCATTATTAATTTAATTTTATTTCCAAAAATTAATTTAATCGACTAATTTAATTTAATACTAAAACTAAATTAAATTTTCCTAGGTATTAAACATTATACTTTCAACTAAAATTAATTTTAATTAACTTCATTTAATACTGAAATTAAATAAATTAAATAAATAAATTTTAATTAAATAAAATTATTCTCAATCCCCAAAAACCCCACGCAGGGCTTGTGTGGGTCATGCTGAATCCGTGTAAGCCCATTCTAGGCCATGTAGACCCTGTGTTGGGGTGATCTGGTCCATGAAGACCCACCTTGAGCCATTTTGAATTTTTTGGATTTTCTCAAGCTCATATAGGCCCATTATAAGTCATAAAATACCTTATGGGAGCTCGGATTGTGACTAGGAAGGGGGTTTTGTTGGATATGCTTGTGCTGGAGTTGTTTGAAAGGGGATGGGTGCCATTGGTTCAGCCAAGTACAAAAATCATGGGAGTTTGTGGAAGTTCGAAGAGGGGTGACCTCATATTCTAGAGGAAGGAAGGCCACACTCAAGCTTGGTAGAGGGTGGTGCCTCTAGATCCTAGCAGCGGTGCCAAAGATATGGCTGCAAGAGATCCATTGACGACAGTCTACGGAAGAGGTACTGTGATTCAAATTAGCTGGATGGATGTAAGGGCCCATATTCATGTGGGTCAACCCGTCGTGTGTTTTCGTAGATCTTAGTTCTCAAAGGTGTATAGAAAGAATTTTGGAGAATTTAGGTTAAGTAAAATATGGGAAGGGAAAATTACACTTCATGTAACTGTATTACATGACATGAAATCCTGTTTTATGGGGTTTTTCATAGCGTGAAAGATAGATTCATTGTATGAAATGTTTTAGGGTTCAAAAAATAAAATAAATCATTGAGGTGACACGTTTTTCAGCAAAACTCGACCGCGAGGCATTACACATTCTGAAAGGGGATTACATGTCATGTAATACCTCGATGCTATATGTTTTAATGTTTTTCAGCTACTTACTTTTTGTCAAAACCTACAGCTGCAACAACTCCCCCTCAACCCCACGTGACCCGATAACCCTCTCTCTAACATTTTAGAGATTCCTTCATCAAGGAAGGGTCCCTATCTCCCTCCTACAATCTGTAGTGATCCATCTTTGATATAAGTCACTGCGGGAGAGGTTATCATGACCCATTCTAGTGTGAATAATGTCAACAAACTTTTATGGTAGGGGATTCACTACTTCTCTATTTATTTACATGCAGTCATAGAGTTAGCATGGTTTAGATTGGATCACATTGGAATTGACCTAATAATTATTTGAACCAGATTAAAGAATTGGTATTAATCATATGTTGTTGCTTTATACTATGATAATGGTTTGCCTCTCAATTTACTAGATAGTGTGATATCTATGCTTGATTTATTTAGCATATTCTTGATGGAAATTGGTAAAGGATGTAATGCTAAAAAAGATAATTAATTAGCTAAAAGATAAAGAGGCATGTTTAATAATTGAGTTTTTGTTGTTATAATTTGATGCCAATCAAATTGATGCGAGTATGCATGATTAATGGAGTTAGGTAATGAACCTAAAGCATGCTGATTCTTGTTGATAAAAGGATTAAAGGCATGTTAAATTATTTTTTGAATTAATTGGGTGATAGCCTATGATAGCTTGTTTCTTAGGTTTCCCATAGTTGGAACCCGTGAATAATGAATAAGTTAATTCAAGATGGAATAATAATCAGTTGTCTGTTAAAGATAATTCCTTGTAGGGCATGAGTTTCCCGCTTGATTATAAAGGCCGAGTGCCTTATTCTTTGGATCCATGAGAGATCATTGTGTGTGAAGTTTGGATGCCTTGTTTAGGGTTGAGATCCTATTTCTATGTTTTTTCCTGCTGCTTGTGATGTGCTCTGGATATGAGACTTATGGTTGTGGGGGTAGGGAGGGCCAGATGTGATGTGAGCCTAGGATAGCTGAGCCTGAAGGGATATTGTGGTATGTGGGGCAAGGAGGCCAGGTTTTTGTGGTAGAAGTTGCTTCCTAGAGTGGCGAGATGCATCAGTTTATGAATATTGGTGTTGGGGAGGACACCGAAGATGAAAAAATATGTTGAATCTAGGATTACCCTTTGAGATGAGAGTATATGCTTGTTGAATTTGTTGTTTGTTTATCTACTTTACTTTCCCCACTACTTGAGGTAGATGGTCTTGCATACCATCCTTCCAAAAAAGTTGAAGACGCATAGGGTAAGCCACATGCTTTTTATGATTATCTTCTCAAGGATGGATGAGTCTTTGCTCTTGATATAGGTGGTAAAGACTCAATAGGTAGTTCACCTACTCACTGTGTTGAGCCCCTTTTTTCTTGGTAGATTATAATGTTTCCCTAGAATACCTATAAATATAGAAATATGAAAGTGGTAATGTTTTTCATAAATGAATAAATGTTTAGCCCATGAGGTTGGAGATTACTAGGATGCAATTATGAGGTTGTGAATTTGAGAATCCATGGACTCGGTTGGGTTATGGATTGAGGTCATGGAACTTGGTTGTGATGCTAATGAAATGTGATGTGGAAAAATCATAATGGTTAATTAATGTTTAAATAATTAATTAACATAAAGTGAAATTGATGAAAAGGGATAAAGTAACTTAATATAGCTCTTTAAATGGTTGTGTGCTTATAGGATATCTAGTATTAGTAGTGGCAGCCAAGATTCTGAGAGAGTTTAGCTACAGTTGAGTCTAAGAATAAATTTTTCCCATTGTGTGGTTGTGAGCTATATTATATTCTGTACTTTTTGTGTTTCTATACGCTACTCCACCCTGTTGGTTAGGGAAATTGACACCCCGGGGACTTTGAGCCCTAGGTGGGGGGGGGGGTGTTTTCCCCAACATCCCAGTGGGAGGATGGATGGATGACTACCACTTTGGCCATGCTCTCTTCTCTTGGTAGTTACTTGTGCTGGTATGAATGACAGTTAGTTTTCCCCATATATTTGTGTAGAAGTATGTAATTAATTTTGGTTATTTCACAGACATATATTTTGGATTTATTTTCCTATGGACTACTATAGGTGTAGCATGTATAGGATACGATGGCTTAAGGATCCTTACTTAGTGTATGGGCTATAATGGCTTGAGGTATAATACCTGATGTATGATACACACTATGAGAGCTATGGTGGCTCCTAAAAACAACCTGGTTACTTTTGGTTGTGTGGTTGTGGTGGTGAGTTTTATGAGGTTTATGTTGTGGTGCTTCTCCCAGGTGTCTGCAGTCAATCCTTTTTGGAGAGAGATGCTTAGGACGTACGAAATTAGGGAAAAGAGGAAAACCAGTGAGGAAGTGGTAGCAGGGTACCATTGATATTCTGTACTATATTATATACTCTTATATGTGATACTTGGTGAGAGTATCCATGGTGATGTTGGGAACTTAGTATGCATGTTTAGGTGATGAGTTAGTTTCACTTGTTGTTCACTGTGATTTAACATGATTTATTTACTTTTTCATTAGAGGATTTAGGGAGGATCCTAAAAAGTATAATTTTATACTCAAACTATGTTATATAAATGATTTTTCAGGTCACTTAGATTAGGTTTGAGATCAGGTTGGTTACTACTAACTTTTGGGTTTTTCAAGATCCGTTCGGGCTTCGTGGTCACCGTCATTTTATTTTATTTTGGCACTTTCAATTTTCTATTTCATTTGTAGTAGTATTTGCATGAAATTACGTATATGTACTTGGGTTTATTTTATATTGTAGTATGATCAGGATTTTTTTGGTGTCTATCTTATCTCTATCTTCAACATGTTTTCTCCTAGAGGGTAATGCCTCCCATCAGTTTGTTTCTATACCCTCATTGCTAGTCGCTAACCCAAGGCCTACTGGAGGCGGGAATCAGGGGTCATTATATCTATTATCACATTTCTAACCTAGGAGGGGCACACCTTCTGAGGAGGGGGTCATGATAGTGTGGTATCAGAGGTATAGTTGAGGGATATGATGGTTTTTTGAGTTAGGCACACATGTGGTTTCATGGGTTGGTAGGTCAACAATGTCTATCAAGTTTGTAAACACTAGAGACTGACTGATACATAGGTATTTAAGTACCCCTGTAATATGATGCACAAACCTTTAAGTTTCCAGTGGCTACTAAATGAGGTGATATTATTTGTAGGGTAGATACCTAGGAAAGGATCATGCATCATTCTTCTTTGTTCATGTGTTTGAATGGGTAGAACTTGGGATAGTTTAACCTAAAATGAGTAAAAGAAAACAATTAATTAATGTTAAATTATCCCATATTCTAGGTTTAGTATATCTAACTATTTTTCATTTTGTAGGTATGGATCTAGGTCAACGTCCTTATCAGGCTCACGTAGAATATGTACAACAGGTTGTTCTAGTATATCACCATAGATTAGAGGTTGATGATGATGACACTTGGAGGAGGATACTCTAAGAGTTTTAGCACCAAAGTCTGTAGAAGTATGAGGGTTCCGTTTCATATGAAGTCATAGAAGACTGGTTGAAAGAGGTTGAGATAGATTTCAATTCAATCTATGCTTGGAAGGAGCACTGGGTATCTGATGTGGCCTTAAAAACACATGTTTTTTCACATCCTTTTAATTAATTTTTATCAATTTAATTAATTATTTTAACAATTTTTAATAAATAACGACTCTTTTGTATTTTTATTATTAATTTTAATATTTAATCAGTATTTAAAATTAATTGTGTAATTTATCTTTAAAATAATTAACTTATTTCTTACTTTAATTTAATAGTATAATTACATTTTATTTAGTTTGGTATCTTTGTTTGCATACTTAATGATCTAACATTTATTATTTAATTAATTAGTTTGGTATTGCAAATAAATTATTTAGTCTTAATCTGATATCTCATGTATTAAAAATTAGTTAATTTAATGAAACATAATTATTAGATGTCTTTTGAAAATTCATTAATTACTAATTTATGTTTTGTAACAAACTAAATCTATTCAAACATTATAATTTTAAGTCTTAACTTAATTCAATTGCTCAATAAAATGATAATTAATTGTCTTTTTTAATTAATTTAGTTTGTTATAACAACATTAATATAACTTTGTAATTTAAATGTTTAAATTTTATATTTACTTTTTATAATTTAATTGCGTTTTAATTTTAGCTTTAGTATATTAACAATTTTAGTTTTATATTTTAAATTTAATAATAATTTAACTTAAGTTAATTTGGTTTTAAAAGTTTACTTAAATTTATTAGTATCTTTATTTTCATTTGTTTTAATTAATTTTTAGTTTATATTAATTATTTTATTTAGTTTTATTTATGTTTCAACTTATTTATTTTTTCTATTTGTATTACAGTGTTACGGTTCCATAACAACCATTGCCTGTCACGGTGTCTCCTCACACCGTTTCATTCATGGTGCTACCGTGACATCCAAATTGTCTCACCGTATTCCTCTTACGGTGTCTCTTACTACTGGTTCTTTTCACGGTCTCACCGGTTTTCCCTTGCTACCATAACCCTTTCCACCGATTTCCATTGCCACCATCTCCTTCATTCACTGACGCACCGTTTCATCCTCAATACAATCTCACCGTATCCATTGTGCCACCATGAATTCCTTGGCACTGTTTCCCACCTCACACTCCATTCCACCCCTTTTTCAATATTCCTTCACTGTCCCATCGTTTACCCTACCTCTGCTACTATTTTTATTCTTCAAAACCAGTGCTCTCCATTTGTTGCCACTGTGAAGGACCACCACTTTGATTGAGGGAGGTCCGTGATTCATGAGGAGGAACTGGATGCTGCATCGTGATGGATTTGTTTCAAGATTAATCTCCACCTTAGAGTTAACCGCCACCGAGGTATGAAGCTGGAAGCTGAAGCCACGCCACGGTAGTCTGTTGCCATTGCCTGAGGAGGAGGGCAAGCTGAAAGCTCCCTTTGTGGAGAGTCTTCCGAACTTGAGTCGGTATGCCGTGCTAAAGAGAGGAGGAGTGCTGTTGTCCAAAGGAGTTGAACCCACTAGTCTGTAGGTGTTGCGCCAATGTGGTATGCTACCATAGAGGTTCGAGAGGAGGAGCTGTGCAAAGCATCTACAAAGAGTTGCCACTAAATGAGTCCATCATCGGTGATGACTGTTGAGTCCAAGCTGTGTTGTTTCATCAAGTCGTCACATATCCGCATACCCATCGCTGCAAGATTGAGGAACCGAAGCCGTCGATGTGGGAGTTTGAGGAGGAATCGTGCTGGAGTAGCAGGGAGTTGCGAACCAGGGGCTTCGCCGGTGCAGAGAAGGGTTCAAAGAAGAAGACTCCTCCCCTGTAGCGCCGTGATTGGGGGGGGGAGATAAGCTTAATTAATAAATATAAAAAAACAAAAACAAATAAACAAATAAATAATATAATAATAAAAATGTTCATAATTAATAATTGGTTAATTATTAATTAACTATAATATAACACTAATTAAATTATCTAATTAAACAAAGTTGTAATTTGATTTAACTTTTTATAAAATAAAGTAATTAATAGTAGTCCAATTTAATAATTAAATTAAGTTATGTTAAATAATTACTAATAATATTTATATTAATAAAATAAATTTATGAATGAAAATAAATTAAAATAATAATAATTTTATTAATGTTTAATTAATAATTTAATAATAATAACATTAATATTAAATTTAGTAAATAATAACAATCAACTTGAGATTTTTATTAAGTCTACTTAAGTTAACTTTTTAACGAGTATTATAACATTAATCTAATAATTAACTTTATTTCTTCTTTTCATTTTTATTATATCTGTGTAGGTTCATTCAAGGGATGTGTATATGTCCAGATTCACACAACTAGCTCAGCGAGAGTTAGTTACATGAGAAATGATAGCGCGATGTGTTAGTCGCGAAAAAAACACACGTGTGCGCTGCGCATTAAAGAAACAGACTATGTCAGTGGAAGTGGTCAGTGACGTGCGGCGGATGATGGATGATATTTGGAGAAGATTAGTAGTAGAATTTTGGGTGATGCTAATTAATTTAAAAAAAAGAACACACCAGATTTGAGCAAGGAATCCATTCGATCATTCACTCAGAGTAGAGTAGAGAACCTGGAGCACTTCTCGGAGAGCCATTCTTTAGAGTTCTGAGGGCTAGGAGTAGCAACAATTGATGCTAGAAGAGGGAGTTTTCTTCCTCTATTATCTTTAAATTCTCTTCCATTGTAATTGAATGATTTTAGTATATGAAATAGAGATGATGATAGGATAAATACTTCCAGTTCAAGGTTTAAATTGAATCTACTGGTTAATCTTTCTTTTTTCCTTTTCTTTATCATTTTAAATGTGATCGACATTGATTGGAGAGATCAGTTCTAATTGCATTCAATTTCAACTTATCACCAATACTTAATCTTGGAATTCCACATTCATTCATTGAGTTTGACTTTGGAATAATTTCTTTAATCATTTTAATTGAAATTAAAACTACAGAACATAAGACGAGTTTGTTTTGTCATCTTTTTCAAACCTGAATGTTCATGTTGATTAATCTAGGAGTGGAGAACTCTAAAATTGGTCGATTTGAGTGATTTAACTTATAGAGATGGAAATAAATCACTCCTTTTAGTGATATTATATGTAAATAATATCGTGAGAATGAATGTTTTCAAAACTAGTAGAATTGATATTTTCCCCAGACATATTTCTTTAGATTGTTTAATCTTCAACATTTTATTTCTTTGTTACTGTTTTTATCTTGTTCCTTATTTTGATATAGTTTAGAACAAAAACTTAAAAAGATTGTGTTGTTTCATTTGTGCCTTATAATAAAAATAATAATTTTTTTAGAAAGATATAAATTCAATCCCTCTACTGACAACAGTGGGGTCTTTAGTTTGTTTTTAGAAGATTAGTGGCCAAATTTACCTTCCCTGTGGGTTCGACCCTGCTTGACACATATAAAATAGTTAGTAGGAATATAAATTTTAAACTTTGACTGACTTTAATGATGGTATGGGTCAAGTTTTTGGTGCCGTTTCCAGGGAAGGCATGAGCCATTACTCTATAAAAAATCACTAAAAAAACATATATAAAATCTTTAAAAAATTGAAAAATTTGGAAATTGTAAAAAAACTGTTTCACTTCTTGTTGAATTGTTACTGCTGAGTAGTGTCTGTTACTTTTGTTTTCATGAGCACAAGAACTTCTAGGGCTAGATTAGAGCCTCTGAAAATTGAATTAGATAAAAATTTAACTGCTCTAAGAAGGAAGAACAAAACTGAAATGGAAAATTTAGATAGTAGAGTTCCTACACCTAACAACTATCAAAATCAACCAGAAATCTTAGAAGAAAATTAAAGGCCTAGGATGAGGGAGTTTCAAGTAATCCATTATCCATTAGGTTATATCCTAGGGCCAGAAACTATGAGTTGAAACAATCACACATATCTCTGTTGCCTGCTTTTAATGGGCTCTCTAATGTGGACTCCCTTGCCTTCATTAGAGACTTCTATAATAATGTGCAGCAATTACCTCTTCTAAGACTCACAGAAAATGAACTATGAATGAGAGTATTTCCCTTTTGCCTTAAAGGAAATGCTATAAATTGGTTTCTGAGTCTAGATGAGAACATTTTTGAAAATTGGGATCAAGTGTATAACTCTTTCATCATGAAATTTTATCCTCAAATACTTAAAGGTGAACTTAGAACTAAAATCACTAGTTTTTATCAAGAGGATGGAGAAGCTTTTCATGAATCTTGGGATCGATTTAGGGATCTGATTAGGTAGTGTCCCCATCATCAACTCCCATCTCACCTTCTCATGGATACATTCTATGAAGGGATGTCCTCCTCTAGACAGAATCTAGTTGATCAAGCTGCTGGGGGTAATTAAAATGATAAAACAGATGAAGAACTTAGAATTTTTTTTAATAATCTTGTACTGAATTCACAACATAAAAATTCAATAAGGAAAAGAATCAATAGAAATGTTAACCCAAACACTGGTTCAATAAATGAAACTCAATCTCAACTTGATGAAATCACAAACCAACTTCAATATTTAATGAACCAGAACTCAAAGAAAACTATTAACCAAATTGGATGTCAAAATACCAACCAATATTTAAGGAAATAGTGTGTCCAGTGTGGTATGTTTGAGCATACTGAACATTTTCGTCCTAATTTTGATATGCCATCCCAACAACTAGAAAACTCGAACTTTGTTAACTATGGTCCTAGAATGCCTACTAAAGAAGATACATTTTCAAATAATTATAATCAAGGATATAGGAACCACCCTAATCTATCCTGGAAAGATCAAGGATTAATTAAACAATCCACTACCCCTAATTACTCTAATCAACCAAGACCAAACTTTCAAAATCAACAAAGGGGTGAGTCTTCTAATGTACAAGGAAACAATGATAATCACATGTCTTCTAAACTTGATCTAATCTTGAATAAAATTAATTCTCAATAGGAAAGATACATGACTCAGCTAACCAAACATCAAAATCAATATGAGTCTGATAAAATGAAAACTAATGTTAGAATGAAAAACATGGAAACACAACTTGGACAAATTTTTAGAGATTTTTCATCTAGGGAAATAGGTAGACTTCCAAGTACCACTAAACTTAACCCTAGAGATAATTCCATGGTTTTTGTCACTAGAAGTGGTCTTAATACTCAAGATGTTGCTGAAAAAGACCTTGAAAATACCCAAAATGAAAATTTGGTTCAATCTGGTAATAAAAATATGTTTTACACACATGATGGAAATTAACAGAAAAGTCTTGAAAATGATCTAAATTTTAATTTTTCACCTAAAAATCAAGCTGAAACTTCTTCTAAAAATCAAAAGAATAAAGGAAAAGAAAAAGTTGAGGAAGAGGTGAGGGATATACCTACTATTCGGAAATTTTTTTCCCCACCCATACCTTTCCCTAAGAAGCTGAAACCACAAAGTAACACCAAGGCTGAACTTCTTTAGTTCCTTGGTCTCATTTATAAACTTCAGGTAAACATTACTTTCATTCAAGCCTTAATTAAAATCCCATATTATCTAAAATCTTTGAAGAAAATTGTTTCAAACAAAAAACTCTAGAATAATTTTCTACTTACAGCCTCACTGAAGAGTGAAATGCTGTACTCCAAAAGAAAAACCAACCTAAAATAAAATACCTAGGTAGTTTTGTCATACCTTGCACACTAGGAAACTCTGATCAACTCAACTGTTTGTGTGATTTAGGTTCTATCATTAATTTTCTCCCATAATCACTGTTTCAATAGTTGAGGTTGGGTGACCTTCAACCCACCATAGTCATACTGCACTTAGCTGATAGATCTTTCACTCATCTTGTGGGTAGGGTAGATGATTTTCTAGTTGGGGTTGGGGAGATATTTTTGCCTGCAGACTTTTTAGTATTAGATTTGGAGTGTGATCAAGAGGTTCCCATCATCTTGGGTAGGACCTTCTTGGCCACATGTGGTGCTGTTATTGATGTATCTAAGGGTCAACTTATTTTTAAAATTGGAGAACAACAAGAAGAGTTCAATGTGTTTAAAAATGTTAAAGGACCAACTTTTTCTGAAAACTGTTCTAGGGTAGAGTCCTTTGAAGATGAGAACTCAATTGGAAACTCTGATGAATTTGAAAATCAATCCTCTGTTGAAGAAAATATTTGTGAAGTTTAAAATCCTATTGAATCTGTTTTAGAAATTGAAAATTCTACTCAAACTCCAAAACTAGAAAACTTTCTAGAACTGGACAACTATCCAGTTTCTGCTGTAGAAGAGTCCACTGTTTTTGAACTTAGAAGATTTTTGAGTGAATTTGAGGGTGTTTCTGTTAACACAAACCTTGTTGAGTACTTTGATGATATTGAGGGAGAAATTATAAGACAATTAGATGATTCTGCTTTGATTAATTTGTTTAATTATAATTTGGAAAGTCTGGATAGTGTACTGCCCACTCTGGATAGCAACGCTGTTACTTTTGAATCTGAGCATGAAATTGAAAATATTTCATCATTTAATACTCCCTAAAAGAGGTATGTTGAAGATCTTGGACCTCCCAGGCCTAAGAGTCTTCCTTCTAGTGTAGAACCACCCACTCTTGAGGTAAAACCCATTCCTGCTCATCTTAAATATTCATTTCTGGGTGAGAACTCCAATTTTCTATAATAATTTCTGCTGAACTAAATAAAAATCAAGAGGAAAGGTTGTTGAATGTTTTGAAAAAGTTTAAATCTTCCATAGGCTGGACAATAGTTGATATCAAGGGCATTAGTCCCTCATTTTACATGCATAAAATACCTATGGATCCTGAACATAATCCTAGGGTATAATGTCAAAGAAGATTGAATCCAAACATGAAAGAAGTTGTGAGAGAGGAAGTGATTAAACTGCTGGACACTAGAATGATATATCCCATTTCTGACAGTGCTTGGGTCAGCCCTGTCCAGGTTGTCCCTAATAATGGATGTTTTACTATTGTTAAAAATGAAAAGAATGAAGAAGTCCATGTTAAGAAAGCCATAAAATGGAGAGTCTGTATAGATTATAGGAAGATTAATGCAGCCACTAGGAAGGACTATTTTCCAATTCCCTTCATGGATCAAATGCTTGAGAGGCTAGTTGGAAATGAGTTTTTCTATTTTCTAGATGGGTATTCTGGTTACAACCATATTTCTATTGATCCAAAGGATCAGGAAAAGACTAATTTCACATGCCCCTTTGGAACATTTTCCTACAGGAGGATGCCCTTTGGGTTGTATAGAGCTCCAACAACCTTTCAAAGGTGTATGATGGCTATATTTTCGAATATGATTGAAATAATAATTGAGGTTTTCATGGATTATTTCTCTATTGTGGGTATAACTTTTGATACTTGTCTTGGAAATGTTGAGTTAGTCTTAGAGAGATGCATTGAAACCAACCTTGTTCTTAATTATGAGAAATGTCAATTCATGGTTACAGAAGGTATAGTTCTTGGTCATAAGGTTTCAAAGAGAGGTATAGAAGTTGATTATGATAATATTGATGTTATTAAAAAATTTCCACCTTCTGTAAATGTTAAGGGTGTTATAAGTTTCCTAGGGCATGCCGGTTTCTACCGGAGATTTATAAAATATTTTTCTAAAATAACTAAGCCCTTATGTTATTTTCTGGTCCAGGATACACCTTAAAATTTTGATGAAAACTATTTGAAATCATTTAAGGTGCTTAAAGAGAAACTCACTACATCACTTATCATCACTGCACCTGACTATAAACTACCTTTTGAACTAATTTGTGATTCTAGTGATATGGCTGTAGGTGTTGTCTTTGGACAGAGGAAAGATAAGAAACTGCATGTGGTGTATTATTCTATTAGACTGTTAGATGATGACCAAAAGAATTATACCACCACTGAAAAAGAATTGATAGTTGTTGTGTTTGATCTAGAGAAGTTTAGACAATAATTTTTAGGCTCAAAAGTAATCATTTTCACTGATCATTCTGCTTTAAAGTATTTGCTGTCTAAGAAAGAAACTAAACCCAGGATGATTAGATGGATTCAATTGTTACAATAGTTTGATCTAGAGATTAGGGATAAGTAGGGAGCTGAAAATTTAGTTGCTGACCACTTATCTAGGATTCCTCTTACTCAATATCAATATGAAAATTCTAAGGAGATTAACTCTTCCTTTCCTAATGAGAAGATACTCACTGTGTCAATCATGCAATCTGCTTGTTTTGCTGATTTTTACAACTTCCTGGCAGTAGGTGTTTTTCCCAAAAATCTCTCCAATAACCAAAGAAATAAATTCATTTCTGAACTTAAATATTATCTTTGGGATGATCCCCTGCTATTTAGAAGGTGTGCTGATGGTATTCTTAGAAGATGCGTACCTGAGGAAGAGATGCTGCCTGTCTTAGAGAATTATCATTCTTCACCTTGGGGAGTTCACCATGGTGGTGAGAGAACAGCTCAAAAAGTCTTACAATCTGGTTTCTATTGGCCTACTCTTTTTAAGGATGCTAAGAGCTTTGTAGTAGGCTGTGATAGATGTCATAGGTTAGGAAATGTGGGTAGGAAGCTGGAGTTACCCCAAAAAGGAATTCTGGAAGTTGAAATTTTTGATGTCTGGGGTTTAGATTTCATGAGTCCATTTCCATCATCTCATGGGAATGAGTATATTCTTATTTCTGTTGACTATGTTTCAAAATGGGTTGAGGTAGTGGCACTGCCCGACAATCAGGCCAAATCTATAATAAAATTTGTCAAGAAGAACATCTTTACAAGATTTTGAGTCCCAAGAGCTTTTATCACTGATAATAGAACACACTTTAAGAACTATAAATTTAAATCTTTGATGAAAAAATATGGTTGTGTTCATAAAATTGGTACTCCTTATCATCCATAGTCTAGTGGATAGGTGGAAATATAAAATAGAGAACTGAAAAAAATACTTGAGAAAACTGTGTCAAACTCTAGGAAAGACTGGTCTCTTAAATTGGATGAAGCTATATGGGCTTATAGAACTACTTTCAAGACCCCAATAGGTATGTCTCCTTACAGGCTGTTGTTTGGGAAATGTTGTCATTTACCTGTGGAGTAGCAATATAAGTCATATTGGACAGTTAAGACTCTTAACTTTTATTTTAAGTGTACTGGTGAGAGGACATTACTTTAGCTGAGTGAACTTGATGATATTAGAAGAGAGAGTTATGATAATTCCAGAATTTATAAAGAGAGAACTAAAATATTTCATGATTCTATAATTCAAAACAATTAATTCAAACCAGTACAAAAGGTCCTTCTCTTTAACTCTAGACTTAAACTCTTTCCTGGGAAGATGAAGTCCAAGTGGTCTGGACCTTTTACAATTTTGAGGGTGTTTAAGAACGGAGCTGTTGAAATTATAGGTGAAGAGAATAAACCCATGTTAGTCAATGGGAAAAGAGTGAAACTTTATTTTGAGGGATAACCAAAGGGCTTGGCTGCCTTCACAGTTCTTGAAAACTTTTCTTGAATGAAGTATAGCCAAGGACTTCAAATCTAGCGCTACATGGGAGGTAAACCATGGTTTTTATTGTCTTTATGTTGTTTTTTTACCTTGAATAAAGTGATGCTTCTGTGCTCTGTTTTTGTGAAATACCTATTACTGCTTGTTCTTTGTTTCCTAGTTCTGTCTTAGGTTGCTTCTGCTTGTGTCAATAAAGGAGTGGAATTCCCATGATCATTTTTGGACAAGAACTTAGTCAGGGAAGTAATTCAACTTTTACATTTATTTCTGCTCCTATTTTTGCTAATAAAATTTTTCCCACTGAGACATTATGATTGTATTAGAAAGTTTTTCTATATGTGTACTGAAAATTCTGTTGCATGTTTTTTCCACTACAAAAGTCTATTTTTATTAAAAAAAACTTCATGTTCCTCTTGCTTAAATTTGAATTAATTGATAAATATTGAAATAATCTTTCACTATATGAAATTAAGTGTGGGGGTACATGCTTGCTGGTTGTTGTGTTTTTGTTGAATGTGCTTTACTACGGGGTGTTAGGAATGCTTGATTTATGTGTTATTGAACATCTAAATGAATCATATTTTCTTAATTTTCTTACACCCTATCCACTGTGCACCCACAAGTTTTATGATAATGAACCTTCTGATTATTTATTCATTGTGGAAAACAATATTGTTATACTTCATTGAGACCCTTTAAACAAGTCATAAATCTACTTAATTGAAAATCTGTTTTGAACATAAAACTGTCAAATTGTTCTTCTCCATTTTAGAAGTCAACTTTGGGGACAAATTTGGGTTTTAAGTGTGGGGGAGGGGGTCAATTATTGACTGTGCTAAACTGTGATTTAATATAATCCCATCAATTCCCACTACAACTTCAAACTTTTTGTAAAAAAATGGTTAATTTTTTTCAAAATTCTTGCATAATTTTAGGCTTTACTCTGTTCTAAAATGAGTTTTACCTTAGGACAAGATCCTTGCTGGTAGTTAAGAACTACTTAGATTCTGAAATTAATGATAATTGATGATTGCTGAGTGATCTTACTTAGTGATTTGATGGAAATTCGGTTTAGAAACTACTTCTGAAAGTGATATGGGTATCCTTTTAATGGAATTATGATCATAACCCTTGGAACTGGAAGTTTGATTCTGATTCTAGGGGCCTCATTCAACTTTTAATTATTAAAAGTAATTTCTTTAATGATACAATGTAAATGGTTTCTATATAAATATTTTTAAACTGGAGTAATTTGGGTATTTGGGATCCCACGATAAGTCTCTACGACCCTAGATGCTGGGTACGTTTCTGTTTACTATAAGCCCTCTGTACACTCTAAATAAGTGCATTGCACATTTCTTATCACAATGATACAAGGCTTGGGAAAAATAAAATAAACTGTCTAGGGTCAAAAATGAGTTCATTAAGGTGAGGGGAATGATGAACACCAAATGAAGAAGGGGTCAATTGGTTTATATGGGAATCATTTAGGTTGTATCATTGAGGTGATTCACAAAAATATATATTTATTTTTGGAACCTAGATGTAAAAGTCAAAGTATAAAGTTACTACTGTTAAGGCCTTAATTCCACATAAATTTTACCTTTTTTCACTCTTGGACTTTGGAATTGAGCCTAGATTGAAGTTAGTCACTAAGAATTACCACATATGAGGCATGACACTTTCATTTCTTGTTGATTCATTGCTCTCTTGACTATCTTTGAGTATTTTTTCTAAGTAAGATTCATTTGATAAATTTATATTCTAAGCCTAATGAAAGAATTGTAGTCCTCTATTGAAATTTCTGGACATGTTACATTTTGAGAAATTCAATAAAAACATTTTTATATTTCTTTAACGATAATAAAACATGAGATTGTTTGAGGAAAATCAATGATTAAGTGTGGGGGAATTTGATGTGGCCTTAAAAACACATGTTTTTTCACATATTTTTAATTAATTTTTATCAATTTAATTAATTATTTTAACACTTTTTAATAAATAATGGCTCTTTTGTATTTTTATTATTAATTTTAATATTTAATCAGTTTTTATAATTTTTTGTGTAATTTAATATTTAAAATAATTAAATTATTTCTTACTTTAATTTAATAGTATAATTACTTTTTATTTAGTTTGGTATCTTTTTTTGTATACTTAATGATTTAACATTTATTATTTAATTAATTAGTTTGGTGTTGCACATAAATTATTTAGTCTTAATCTAACATCTCATGTATAAAAAATCAATTAATTTAATAAAACATAATTATAAGATGTCTTTTAATAATTCATTAATTACTAATTTATGTTTTGTAACAAACTAAATCTATTCAATAATTATAATTTTAAGTCTTAACTTAATTCAATTGTTCAATAAAATGATAATTAATTGTCTTTCTTAATTAATTTAGTTTGTTATAGCAGCATTAATTTAACTCTGTAATTTAAATGTTTAAATTTTATATTAACTTTTAATAATTTAATTACCTTTTAATTTTAGTTTTAGTATAGTAACAATTTTAGTTTTATATTTTAAAGTTAATAATAACTCAACTTAAGTTAATTTGGTTTTAAAATTTTACTTAAATTTATTAGTATCTTTATTTTCATTTGTTTTAATTAATTTTTAGTTTATATTAATTATTTTATTCAGTTTTATTTATGTTTTAACTTATTTAGTTTGTCTGTTTGTTTTGCAGTGTTACGGTGCCACAACAACCATTTCCAGTCATGGTGTCTCCTCACACCGTTTCATTCACGGTGCTACTGTGACATCCAAACTATCTCACCATATTCCTCTTACAGTGTCTCCTACTACCAGTTATTTTCATGGTCTCACCACTTTTACCTTGCTACTGTAACCCTTTCCACTGATTTCCTTTTCCACCGTCTCCTTCATTCACGGATGCACCGTTTCATCCTCAATACGGTCTCACCGTATCCCTTGTGCCACTGTGAATTCCTTGGCACCGTTTCCCACCTCATTCTCTATTCCATCCCTTTGTCAATATTTCTTCACTGTCCCTCCATTTCCCCTGCCTCTGCTACTATTTTTCTTCTTCAAAACCGGAGCTCGCCATTTGTTGCCACCATGAAGGACCACTACTTTGATTGAGGGAGGGCCGTGTTTCGTGATGAGTAACTGGATGCTGCATCGTGATGGAGTTGTTGAAGCCTGAATATCCTCGTTAGAGTTAACTGCCACCAAGGTATGAAGCTGAAAGCTGAAGCCACGCCACGGTAGTCTGTTACCATCACCTGAGGAGGAGGGCGAGCTGAGAGTTTCCTTTGTGGAGAGTCTTTCGAACTTGAGTCGGTATGCCGTGCTGAAGAGAGGAGAAGAACTGTTGTCTAAAGGAGTTGATCCCACCAGTATGTATGTGTTGCGCTACTGTGCTATGCTACCATGGAGGTTCGAGAGGAGGAGCTGTGTGAAGCATCTACAGAGAGTCGCCACTGAATGAGGTCGCCACCGGTAAGGACTATTGAGTCCAAGCTATGTTGTTTCATCAAGCCGTCGCATATCCGCATACCCACTACTGCAAGATTTAGGAACCGAAGCCATCGACGTGGGAGTTTGAGGAGGAGGAATCACGCTGGAGTAGTAGGGAGCTGTGAACCAGGGGCTTCACTAGTGCAGAGAAGGGTCCAAAGAAGAAGACTCCCCCTGTAGCGCCGTGATTTGGGGGGTGAGAGATAATATTAATTAATAAATTAAAAAAAACAACAAAAAATAAACAAATAAAAAATATAATAATAAAAATGTTCATAATTAATAAATAGTTAATTATTAATTAACTAAAATATTACACTAATTAAATTATCTAATTAAACTAAGTTGTAATTTGATTTAACTTTTTATAAAAAAAAGTAATTAATAGTAGTCCCATTTAAGAATTAAATTAAGCTATGTTAAATAATTTTTATTAATATTTATATTAATAAAATAAATTAATGAATGAAAATAAATTAAAAACATAATAATTTTATTAATTTTGTATTAATAATTTAATAATCATAATATTAATATTAAATTTAGTAAATAATAACAATCAACTTGAGACTTTTATTAAGTTACTTAAGTTAACTTTTTAACGAGTATTATAACATTAATCTGATAATTAACTTTTTTCTTCTTTGCATTTTTATTTTATATGTGGAGGTTCATTCAAGGGATGTGTATATGTCCATACTCACACAACTAACTTAGTAGGAGTTAGTTACATGATAAATGATAGCGCGACGTGTTAGTCACGAAAAAACACACGTGTGTGGTGCGCATTAAAGAAAGAGACTATGTTGGTGGAAGTGGTCAGTGACATGAAGTAGATGACAAATGATATTTTAAGTAGAGTAGCAGTAGAATTTTGGGTGACGCTCATTCATTTTAAAAAAAATAACACACCAGATTCGAGCAATGAATCCATTCGATCATTCACTCGGAGCAGAGTATAGAACCTTGAGCACTTCTTGGAGAGCCATTCTTTAGAGTTTCGAGGGCCAGGAGTAGCAACAATTGATGCTAGCAGAGGGATTTTTCTTCCTCTGTTCTCTTTAAATTATCTTCCTCTGTAATTTAATTATTTTAGTATAATAAATAGAGATGATGATAGGCTAAATACTTCCTATTCGGGGTTTAAATTGAATCTACTGGTTAATCTTTCTTTTTCCTTCTCTTTATCATTTTAAATGTGATTGTCATTGATTGGAGAGATCAGTTCTGATTGCATTCAATTGAAACGTATCACCAATACTTAATCTTGGAATTCCAAATTCATTAGGTGAGTTTGATTGTGGAATAATTTCTTTAATCATTTGAATTGAAATTAAAACTACAGAACATACAGAGAGTATGTTCTGTCATCTTTTTCAAACCTGAATGTTCATGTTGATTAATCTAGGAGTGGCGAACTCTAAAATTGGTCATATTGAGTGATTTATCTTCTGGTGTTGGAAATAAATCACTCATTTTAGTGATATTAGTTGTAAATAATATCGTGATAAGGAATGTTTTCAAAAACAGTGGAGTTGATATTTTCCCCGGACGTATTTCTTTAGATTGTTTACTCTTCAACATTTTATTTCTTTGTTACTATTTTTAGATTGTTCCTTGTTTTTGATACAGTTCAGTACAAAAACTTAAAAATATTTTGTTGTTTCATTTGTGCCTTATAATAAAAAAAATAAAAAAATTAGAAGGATAGAAATTCAATCCCTCTGCTGACAACAATAGGGTCTTTAGTTAGTTTTTAGATGATTAGTGGCCAAATTTACCTTCCCTGCGGGTTCGACCCTGCTTTCCACATATACAGTAGTTAGTAGGAATATAAATTTTAAACTTTGACCAAATTCAATGAAATTATAGGTCAGTATCATTGATTGCGATGATGCTACGTGGGGTAGTGAGGCAATTTTGGTTCTTGTTCCTTAGGGATCATGAGAAGTCGATAGTCTTATGGGAGAAGTTCCAAGATCAGTTTAGAGCTGACTTTATTTATTCAAATATGAAGGTGGGTATTCTCTAGGAGATTCTTACCCTTCATCACTGGAGCTAAAGTGTGTGAGATTTCGAGATAAGTTTCCGGAACCTTTGATGATATGTTTCGGACCTCTTTCTAGATGATGAGGCCAGACCACGATATTTCAAGGAGGCTTTTAATCTAGAGATCCAGTGCCAGGTCACCCCATTTATACTGACTACATATCTCAAGGTGTTGGAGAAAGAAGAGGTCATCTAGAGGATTTTAGATAGAACTGAATCATCACAAGATGGGATTCGTCAGGATTCCCCACAAAGAAGAGCTGTGATCTAGGGTTCTCGGTTTTTAGGGCAGAAGAGTTTCTGATCATCCGGGAGTAGGTCCCATACCTCTACATCTCATTTGTCTGGGGGAGGTGGATCTTAGGCCTATGATATGGAATCATGCTCTTGTTTTTCCTATGGAGTCTGAGATCATCAGTAGTGAGATTTCCCAACCTTTCTAATCCGTTATCATGTGCTAGGTGTTTCTCTCTAGGTTCTTCTGTTGAGGCAGTTCCAGCTGAGGTAACAACAACAGGTTGCACCAATTTTGGATTTTCAGAGAAAATATTGGGCTAGTAGAGGACAACACTGGGATTATAATCATCCTTATGGATCCTATCAAGAATGTATAGGTTGTTACCAACTGTGTTATAGAGGCTGTGGAGCAGGTCATAGTCAGCTTCATGCTTTAGCGTTTCCAGTGCCAGGTGAGCCAGATGTCGTTCGAGGTACTATTTGCTTGTTTTCTATTTGGGTGATTGCCTTGTTTGATTCAATATTGACACAATCCTTCGTATCATCTTCCATTTTCCATGCTTTGGGACTTTAGTTAGAGAGGATTCCAGTTCCCTTGGAATTTACTATGCCAGTTGGAAGTCGAGATGACTTGTTTGAAGTATGTAGAGACTATGAGCTAGTGTTGGGGTAACATTGCTCTTGGGAAGATTTACTATGTTTAAGGATACAAAAATATGATGTCACCCTTAGTAAGGATTGGTTTTATTCGGTGCATGCTATTGTGGATTAATTATGGAGGCAGGTTGTGTTCTTCGATGAGGATAGAGAGACAATAACGTTCGTTGGTGAGTGAGACCCTCAGATGGGTCAGAGGCATGTTACGTCCTTGTCATACTTGATGAATGAGATGATGTTTATTTCATCATAGGTTCAATAGTCATAATTTTCTAGGGTCTTATAAGAGTACCCTGATGTCTTTCCAAAATAGGTTGTAGCGTTACCCCCTCGACGAGAGATTGAGTTCGGAATCAAGCTACAGCTAGGCACGTATCCTATTTCGATATCTCCGTATAGGATTATGACTTATGAGTTGAGATAACTTCAAATAATTCTTTATGTTCTATTTTTATGTGGTTTTATTTGGATAAGCGTGTCACTGTGAGGTGCAGTAGTTTTTTTCGTGAAGAATTCAGACAACGGTTTGTGGTTGTGTATCAATTACCATCACCTGAACCAAGTGACAATGAATAACCACTACCCTCTTCCACAAATTGATGAATTATTCAATAAAATGAAGTGTTTGAGTTGGTTCTTGAAGATATATTTGTGTTCAGGATATCCTTAGATGCATGTAAAGGATAAGGATATCTTGAATACTACTTCCCATTGTAGCCATGGAAATTTTCAGTTCATTGTGATGTCGTTTGGTGTGACGAAATCTAAAACTGTGTTCATAGGGTTAATGAACACTATGTTCTGTGAGTTATTAGATAATTTTGTGGTCTTCTTCATTAATGATATCCTTGTGTACTCTACATCCAAGGAGGATCATGTAGAGCATCTGTGTGTTGTTTTGGGAATTCTTTGTCAATAGAATCTATTTAAAAAGTTTTCGAAGTGTGAGTTTTGATCTCGATAAGTATATTTATTAGGACATGTTGTATCCCAGTAGGGAGTACCTATGGATTTGTTGAAGATATAAGCAATGGTGTCTTGGGAACCCCTCAAGACAGTGGTAGAGGTGAGAAGTTTCCTTGGTCTTGCAGGCTATTACAGGAGGTTTGTAGCCGATTTCTCTCAGGTTGCAAACCCTTTGACATCATTGACCATAACAGATTAGGATTTATTTTTGACTAATCAGTGTCAAGAATATTTAGGATATCTAAAGTAGAAGTTAGCCAGTTCTTTGGTTGTTTGTCTGTCAGCAGAAGGATTTCAGTTTGAGGTTTTCTGTGATGCTTTGTGTCTGGGGTTAGGTTGTGTTCTGATACAGTAGAGACCATTAATTTCTTATGGTTCTTGGAAGTTTCTCCCCCATGAGCATAACTATTCCACCAATGATCTCAAGTTGGAGTACGTGGTTCTTTCCCTAAATATTTGGATACATTACCTCATTGAAGAGTGTTTTGTGGTCTTCACCAATCACAAGAGACTATGGTATGTTTTCTCCCAACATAACTTGAACTTACAAAAGCATTGGTGGATGGATTTATTCCAGGACTACAAATTCAAAATTTTGTATATGCCAAAAAAGGGGAATATTTTAGCTGACGCACTGAGCATGAATTCACATAGTTATGTAGTACTTGAATTGGTTGATTCCTAGAGAGTGATGGAAAAACATTCAACATTACATCTAGACATGGGAGAATTTGTGGGTAGAGGTTTTATTTTTCAAATGATGGTGCAATAATCTCTGGTTCAGAAGGTGGAGGAATATCAGTTGAGGGATCTTGAGGTGGACATCTAGAGAGACCAATTTGTTTATGTCAAGGCCCCTGATGGTTGGTATAAGGATGAAAAACATCAGGTGTTTTTAGGGGATGATTTTCTTTCATTTAGTGTCATGTGAGATGGTTCTCAGAGATTTCCATATTTCACCCCTAGTAGTACATCCTAGCGTGACAAAAATGTACTGATATTTGAGGAGTCAGTTTTGGTGGCTTGGGTTGAAGCATGAAGTTTCATAGTTTGTGTCTTGATGCTTGGTCTTCCAAAAGGTGAAGGACGAGCACTGTGTTCCTGATGGTTTTCTCCAGCTGTTAGATTTTCCTCATTGAAAGTGGGAGGACATCTCGATGGAATTTTTTACTAGTTTACCTTGAGCTCAGAGAGGATATGAAATTATATAGGTGATAATGGATCATTTGATGAAATTATCCTAATTTATAGTGATCCAAGAGTTTATCTAAGTAGAGGTTCTATCAACGTAGTATTTGGAGGAGGTGGTGAGACTCCACAGAGACCCAAGGATGATCATTTCAGATCGAGATCCTCATTTTACCTCAGGGTGCGGAGAGGTCTCCAGCATGATTTTGGTTCTCAACTATGCCTTAGAAATGATTTTCATCTGTAGATGAATGGTCATATAAAATGGACCATCCAAAATCTTGAAGACATGTTGTGCTTTTATGTCTTGGATTTTGGAGGTTCGTGGATGAGGTACCTGCCTTTGGTAGAGTTCACTTACAACAATAGTTTTCACTCCACCATTGACATGGCTCCATTTGAAGCTTTGTATGGTCAAACTTGTTTTTCTCCATTGTGCTAGAATGTGGTCATAGAGTCAGCAATTCTCAGGCTAGAAACAATACAAAATATGAGAAATATGGTTCTAGTTATTCACAAGCGGATGAAGGTAGTGAAATATTGTCAGAAGTCCTCCATCGATCATATGAGGAGACCTTTAGAGTTTGACATTGGGGATCACGTGTTTCTAAAGGTGAATCCCTCGTGGACAATGAAGGTTTGTTCATGGGAGTAATCTTTCTCTATGGTTTTTTGGTCCTTTTGAGGTGTTGGATTTCATTGGATCCATGGCATAATGAATAGTCCTTCCCCTAAAGATGAGCTGGATACATAATGTTTTTCATGTGTCACAACTCTGGAGTTATCTTCATGAAGACTCTCATGTCATATATTGGGGATATATCGATGTTGATGATGATTCAACCTTTGAGGATCGACCTATAGAGATCCAGGACCTCTAGGAGAAGGTGTTACACAGGTGTGCTATCCCTTTATTTCGTGTCTTGTGGAAGCATGGTGGTGTTGAGGAGAGTACCTAGGAATGTGATTCATAGATATGCAATCAGTACCCTGAGCTATTTTATGTTTATATTTTCTCTTGTAATTCTATTTGTTTGGTGGTTGTAGACCATTTCTTATTATGATATGAATTTCTATTGTTTCTTATTATGTCTTACTATATTTTGAGAGGTATCTCCCCCAGGAGAGTGTTTAGAAGATGTTTTTTGGTTGTCACATGGTTTCACATTGTTACTTCGATGAAGCTATTAAGTTACTGTTGTGGAAAGAGCCTTGAGAGGTATCTCGAGGGTGTCCATTTAGATGAACCCTTTCCATTTCATCTATGGGTTAGTTTTTGGATTCTCGAGGATGAGAATTTTTTGATAAGTAACTGATGTGAGGGCCCAGATCTGCATAGGTCAACCCTTTGTGTGTTTTCGAAGATAGAAGTGCTCTGAGGTGGTTCGAAAGATGTTTTGAGAAGTTTTATTAATTAAAATCTAGGAAGGTGGGGGATTACACATCGTGTAACTGTATTACATGACATGACATCCTGTTTCACGGGTTGTTTCAAGGTGTGAAAAAGGGATTCACAGCGTGAGATGTTTCGGGGTTCAAAAAATAAAATAAATCATTGAGGTGACATGTTTTTTGGCATAACTCAACCTTGAGGCATTAAACAATGTGAAAGGGGATTACACATCATGTAATTCCCCAACGCTATATGTTTTATGTGTTTTCCAGCCACTCAGTTTTTTTCAAAACCTATGGATGCAACAGAACTCCCTCGACCCCAAGAAACCCAATGACCCTCTATTCAGAATTTGGGGGATTCCTTCATCAAGGAATGATACCTAGCTCCCTCCTTCCATCCTTAGAAATCTGTCTTTGATATACGTCATTGCGGGAGAGGTGATCATGATCCATTTCTTTGATCCATTCTTGTGAGAAGAATGTCAATGTAGTTTTTAGGTAGGGGATTCAATAATTCCCTATTTATTTACATGAAATTGTATATTTATCATGGTTTATCCCTTGGATCACAATATAATTGACCTAAAAATTATATGATCTAGATTAAAGAATTGGTATCGATCATATGTTGTTTCTTTATACTATGATAACATTTTCCTCTTGATTTTCTAAATACTGTGATATTTATGCTTTCTTTATTTATCCCATTCTTAATGGAAATTGGTAAAGAATTTAAAGCTATAATTAATTAATATTTAATTTTCTAAAAGATAAAGAGGCATGTTTAATAATCTAGTTATTGTTGTTATAATTTGATGTTAATCAAATCGATGCAAGTATGCATGATTAATGGAGTTAGTTAATGAAACTGAAACATGTTGATGCTTGTTGATAAAAGGATTAAATGCATGTTAAAGTAATTATTGAATTAATTGGGTAATATCTTGTAATAGGTTGTTTCTTAGTTTTCCTATATTTGGAACCTATGAATAATGAGTTGGTTAATTCAAGATGGAATAAGAACCAGTTGTGTGTTAAAGATAATGCCTTGTAGGTCCTGAGTTGCCCGCTTTCTTGCAAAGGCTGAGTGCCTTGTGATTTGGATCCATGAGATCTCATTATGTGTAAAGGATGGATGCCTTATTTAGGGTTGAGATCTCGTTACTATGTTTGTTCCTGATGCTTGTGATGTGCTCTGGATACAAGACTCATGGTTGTGGGGGTTGGGAGGCCCAAATGTGACATGAGATTGGGATGGATAATCCTGGAGGGTTGTTGTGGTACGTGGGCCAGGGAAGCCCAGTTTTTGTGGTATTAGTTTCTTCCTAGAGTGACAAGATGCATAATTTTATGCATATGGGTGTCGGGGATGACACCATAGATGACAGAACGGGTTGAAGCTGGGCTTACCCGTTGAGATGAAAATGAATGCTTGTTGAATCTGTTGTTTTTTCATATTATTTACTTTCCCCACTGCTTGAGGTAGATGGTACTTATTTCCCTCCTTATAAAAGGTTCAAATATTAATGGGTTATGACATGTTCTTTCTGTTTTTAGCTTATCAATGATGGATGGGTCTATGCTCTTTCTATAGCTGGTAAAGACTCGACGGGTAGTTCACATACTCATCATGTTGAGCCCCTTTGGTTGGTATCTCAGAATGTTTTCCTAGAATACATGGAAATATGGAAATATGGAAGTGGTAATGTTGTTAATAAATGAATAAATGTTTAATCCATGGGGTTGGAGCTTGTTGGGATCCAATGCTATGGTTGTGACTTTGAGAAGCTGTGGACTCGGTTGGGTTATGCCTAGAGGGAATGGAACTTGGTTGTGATGATAATGAAATGTGATGTGGAAAAATTATAATTATTAATTAATGTAAAGTGAAATTTATTAAAATGGATAAAGTGACTTAATATAGCTATTTAAATGGTTGTGTTCTTATAGGATATCTAGTCTTATTAGTGGAATTTGGGATTCCAAGAGACGTTAGCCACATTTGATTCTAAGAAAATGTTTTTATCATAGTGTGGTTGTGAGCTATATTATATTCTGAACTTTTTGTGTTTCTATATGCTACTCTACCCCTTCGGTTAGGGAAATTGAAACCCCAAGGATTATGATCCCTAGGGGGTGTTTTCCCCAACATCTTGGTGGGAGGATGGATGGCTGACTACCCCCTTTGGACCCTCTCTCTTCTCTTGGTAGTTACTTGTGCTAGTATGTATAGTGGTTAGTTTTCCCCATATATGTGTGTAGAAGGCTTTAATGGCTTGTGGTTATTTCACACACATATATTTTGGATATAGTTTACTATGGACTACTATATGTGTAATGTTTATAGGCTGTGATGGGTTGAGGATCCTTACTCAGTGTATGGTTTGTAATGGATTGAGGTATAATAACCATTGTATGATACATGTTATGCGAGCTATGGTGGATCCTGGAAACTACCTGGTTAATTTTGGTTATGTGTTTGTGGTGGTGAGTTGCATGAGGTGCATTTTTTGGTTCTTTGACCAAGTGTCTATGGGAAAACCTTTTTGGAGAGAGATGCTTAGGACGTGCGACGTTGGGGAAAAACAAAAAACCAACAAGGAAGTGGTAGCGATGTACCCTTAATATTTTTATTATATTATGTTCTCTTGTATGCAATACTTTTTGAGAGTATCCATGGTGAGTCTAGGAACTTAGTATGCCTGTTTAGGTGATGAGTTTGTTTCACTTGTTGTTCACTATGCTTTAGCATGATTTATTTAATTTTTCATGAGAGGCTCCAGGATGATCCTACTGAGTATACTGTTATACTAACCGTACATTATATAATTTTTAGGTCACTTGGAGCAGGTTGGAGATCAGGCCAGTTACTAATAGCTTGTGGGTTTTTCAGGAGCTATTCAGGCTTCATGGTCACTGCCATTTTACTTTATTTTGGTACTTACAGTTTTCCATTTCAGTTGTAGTAGTATTTGCATGAAATTACAAATATGTACTTGGGTTTATTTTATATTTCAGTATAAGTATGAGTTGGTTGGAGTATATATTATCTCTCTCTTTTGCATGTTTTCTCTTAGAGGTTAATGCCTCCCATCTATGTGTTTGTTCTACCCTTAGTGTTAGTCGCAGACCTAGGGCCTACTGGAGGCAAAACTTAAGGGTCATTATCTCTCTTCACACATTTCCATCCTAGGAGGGGTACACATTTTGGGGAGGGGTTTTTGATAATGGTGCAGTGCTGGTGACCTAGTGGGTAGGTAGTGAGGCCAGATCTTCCTAGAGGTGGAGCCACACTGGATGAAGGATGACACACCGGTGTTGAGGGTGGTGGCCATGTGTGAAGGGAGGTGGTGACACCTTGGGTTATTCCTTGTTTGGAGGGCTTGCCTTGTTCGAAGAAAGAGAAGGAGATAAGCTTGTGGTGGTCCTTGATGGAGTGAGAGAGATCACCTATAAGGAGTGAGGGCTCATGATAAAGGAGGAGGAGGGAGGTTGGGCATTTGGCTTAAGGGGGCTATAGCTCAGGCTATCACCAGAGGGCTGAAGGAAGATGTATGGACTGGTTCATTTGCCAACGCGAGGTGGAGGTTGACCATGGGGTGTTTAGTTAGGTGCACATGGTAACCCGAAGGGTGACCAATCCCTTTTTCATTTTTAAAAACGTAGTCAACTATTTTTAGTCTTGGTTGGAAAGAAATTATTATCCTACTTGTTGAAAAGTCAAAAGGCATTTTGTTTCTTTCCCTCATTTAAATTTACTAGTTCGATTCATGCCACTCCCATCACAATTATTCTCCAAAATTTTGAAGTATATTTTAGTAAATTCTTTTTTAAAAAATAAAATAATAATTATTTTAATTTAAAAAATGTATTATTAGTTGAATCAGTTCCAGAAAAACTGTTCTGACGACTGGTTTTTGGTGGAAAAAATGAGGCAACTGGAAATTGAAACCTGATAAAAATTGAACACATATAAAATATATGTTTCAAATTTTAGTAAAAAAAATAAAACCCTAAACAATCCATATTAAAAAATTCAGATGGCTATAACTTGACCGTTCAAAATTGGATCGATGCGTGGTATGTTCCATAGGACCAAAATAATACCATCTACTCAATTTAATTTAAATTAGTTTTTTCTTGGATGAGGAAATTCACGCACTCCTATGATATAAATTGAAGGTACCAGGGAAGTAATAAAAGATTGTGGGATAAGTTTTTTAAATTTTATCATTTCTGGGATGAAGATACTTTTTTTCACCGATGATCTGATCACCGGTACAGTTTGAGGATCTCATGTGAATTAAACAAATAATAGAAAAATAAATAGAATGTGTACCTCATTTTGAATCAAAGCACGATTGACTGTAGCTAGTTGCTAGTGATATTTTATCAAAGGATCAAAATCCAAACCCCTCTAGATCATTCACACATTCTCTAAGAATCCACACAATTTTCATTCATTGAATTTTGGGTGTTAGTGTGGAACTTTAAAAAATCCTTCAACGTTGTGAAGATCACCTCGATCTCGTGCCTTTGATTTGTTGAAGGAATTATTTGATTGATGCTCAGAGAGATGATTTATCTCTCTATAATATAGGAGGAGATAGAATCTCTCATTCTGTTGGAATAAACAAATCTCTCTTGAGTTTCTCCTCTCCTTCTTATATATTGCATAAAAAAATACCCAGATAGGGTTCCCCAACCCCTATAAATAAATTACCCACTAAATAAGAAATAAATAAATAATTATGAGGAAATAAACTGTATGATAAATATTTTTTATATTTTATCACATACCTATAATATATATTAAATATATTACATGATAAAACTGAGTCATTTAACTCAACTTGTAATTCATGTTAACATTAAAAGAACCTGGAATATTAAAATAATATTCATTTGAATAATATAATTCCTCATATTAACTAAATACCTTGTGAATACTTTTAATAAATAAATTCAACCCAATTTTTCTTTACTTTAATAATAATTAATTAATTTATAGATGATCGATAACATAGAAAAATCTCAAATCCCATGTTGGGGCCCACCATGTCCTATATACCTATTCACTCAAATAGGGAAGATTCTTGAACACACTATTGTGTTTGACCCTCTAGGACATTGTCTCGGTAGTAGTGAATAATATTCATAGACCAAGGGAGAAATATAACAACCCATCAAGACCCATAAAGGGATAAGGAATAGTTATAACAACAAAAACCAACCTACGAACATGCATTGTGTAATATAATCTCTTTATCTTTCAATATATCATAAAGGAGGATACAAAATTGTGTCATCCTACTTTATTGATTTATTATTTATTGATCTAACAGGATAGATTGACCATTGACTTACTTGGCCAAGGAATTAAGAAGGCACTACCATCTTGATGAACCAGGCCCAAGATATTAGTTCTTCAAATCATAAGTGAATAATTCTATATTGATCATTCAATCAATGCCATACCACCAATGACACACCCAACACAAGTTTCATCACCACAATTTAATTATCATGGATTTTACATTCCATCAAAGTTCATAATAAAATGAAAAAAATTGATAATGATATCAAGTCAGGAGACTAATACACATGTATATAGAGAGGAATAATCAATAAAACATGAAAACATGTGACATTACTATTGGCGGGTCTATCCTCATGATCTCACCTACAATTTATCACCAAATATGAACTTCATGAGAATAAGCCTCAATTATTATAGTTCCATATCACCTGATAGTCAAAAATCTACCGTTTCCATTCTGTATAATGTATCTAGACCATAAGACATATATTTAATATTAATTTTAAAGTATCTCAAGGTTCACATTATAACATGGGATCTCTTATAACCTTTTTATATGATAATTCATCCATGGAAATTTTAAAAGTACTATTTAGTTGGGTTTAGGGCACCCAATTTTGCAACAGGTTCACCCATCATGACATGTTCCTAATTTATGTGTTCCACAAAAAAGAAATAGATCATAAGGTATAAACATAATAATTACCCATGGAAATAAAATGGGTTGAATAATATTGCCTCATATCACAATCAAAAGAAATTTCATAATGAAGGAATATAAGAAATGAACATAAGGAATGCATTACACCTCAAAGGAAGGGAGAATGAGATAGTTATAGATGTGAAATACATATATAAAAAATTTAGAATCATACTATAAAGATAATGTGAGTTATAGAGATAATGGACATAACCTGAAGAAAAGGGTGGGTTAGAGAGATCCCTTACCTCAAGCGAGACTTTTTATGTGAATTATTTATCCCCTTGAATAAAAAAATTATATTAATTATTTAATTTCTTGAGAAAAATTTTCAAGTTTATTATTCCATTTATTTTATTTATTTTCATGTTATATTCAATTATTTAATCATTTAGGTTTGTGTTGGAAGTTTTGACTATATTCAGATCATATGTCCAAAATCACTTGGTAAGTTGACTAAGTTAAAAGTGATTATTATTTCATAATATTAATAATATTAATAATTAAATAATTATACTTATTATACATCAATTATACTTTTAAAAATAATCATTAATGGTGATTATGAAAAATGAACTATGTTACAATCACGGAGACGGTAGGTCGTACATATGCATGAGTAACATTTCCATTTTTCAATGATCATTATGGAAAGAAGGTAAATGTTATTTTATATTTATATAATTATAATTATATAATAAATATTATATTATTTCTTTAAATACACTTAAATATACCATCCATTTTATGTGATAATAAAAAAATAATCACATCGATTCACGTAGCGGTAGTCTGCCGTACACACGAACGACGTTATCATTTTCAATGGATGGTAAGGTAAGAAAGTATATGATATATTAAATTTAATAAATGATTAATATTTCATGAATAAAATATATAAATATTAAATAAATCATCATAAAAATCCATGAGATTTAATGATGGAAAAATAATTACATCAGTTTGTGAGGTGTTAGTCCATCGTACACATGATCGATGAATTTGTTTCTCATTAGATGGAAGAGGAGATGGATATAGGTTATTTAATTAATATAATAAAATATAAGTATATGATAGATAATTATTTTATTATATCAATATGTTTGAGTAATATTTTAAGTATGTGGAAGAAGAAATAAAACAAGGATGCTCGGTTATGAACGACACCTCTTCTTCCGACCACCTATTTAGGATTATACCTAAAGCCTCCCTAGATTAGATTTTTGATCAAAAAAATGAATCTAGGATACGGTAAAGGAAATTAACAAGGGGATTTGGGTAGTTTTTGACTGAACAAAAAGGTATTTTTATGTGTGGAGAGTAGATAAGAGGTGGTTCCCTTTTATTAGGGAGGAAGAGTGACATTCTTGTAAATACCCAAAACTATTCAATAATGGGAAGTCACTATCTAGAAAAGTGCCTGAAAAATTAATAAATAATGGAGTGCATGGGTTATAAAGTCAATAAAAACCTCCAAAATTCAAAATAAACATGTTTTAAACATATTAATCCATTTACCTCTTTAGTTTAACCACCGATAAATTGGTTTTAACATCAACCATGGTAATAAATTTTTAATGTATTTACTCTTCATTATGAAAAAAATAATTTTAAATTATTATATATATTAATGACTATGGTTAAAAATATGGAATCTATTTTTTAAAATTCAATTCATATAAGTGGCATAATTTAATTTAAAATTCAACCTGTAAATGTTTTGAAGAAGATGTTTTCAAGAAATATGAAAAGAAATCATAATCAAATGAAATACAATTAAAATTTATATATATGTAATATATGTATATAATTTAAATAATTTATCATTATAATTTATTTTAATTAATTAAAATGAATAAACATTATTCACTTTAAAATAATTTTTAGAAAAATTTGTTTTAAGGTTAAAAATAAACTTATATTAAAATCCAACATAAATATAATTTAAATGTAATTAATTGGATAAAATATAAATAATTAATAATTATGTTAATTTGAAATAAAATTTAAATAATAATGGTATTTTTATTAAAAATAAATGAAAATTTTACCAAAAAGCGATATTTTTCACTATTCACCAAAAAATCAATGGTTTCCGAAAAATATAAAAATTTCACCCTATGTTAGTATAAATATGTAGGTTTAAAAAATGATGTCCATTTTATAAAATAACACTTCAAAAAGTTAAAAAAATGAAATATAGTATTTTCTCACAAAAAATAATAAAAATTATTTTTGAAGAATAAATTTCTTTGTTAAAAATAGAGTGCTTATTTCCTAAGAATTTTTAAATTAAGTAGAACCTTTAAATAAAATTGATAAAGTAGTTAATACTATTCATAATAACTAATTTAATATATAGGTTATAACAATCATATTTAAATAATCATTTTTCATTTGGGTTCAGTGTTGCATGTTGCATATGCTTTTGAATATATTTTTCCCTTTAAAAAAACTTAGGGTGTTAAAACTACCACATAGGGAAGAAAAATAAGGTAATGGATGAATTAAGTAGGAAAGATCATGGATTACTAAGAAAAATAGGGATTTAGAGTGATCCTATGTTCATGGATTTTATAAAATGAATATGGGAATTATTAAGGAAGGGGAAACATCACTCATTTTTCAAATGAATTCCAACCCTTATTTATTGTAAAATATAAAAAGTTCTCAGCCTTGTGATGAGAATTTTCAAAAAAAAATTAAATATTTGAATGATGGGAAATTATAAGACTTTGTATATAAATATGGAGTTTTGAAATTTGGAAAATTTTTATGTGTTCCATCAATAATTGAGTTGAAAAAGGAATTATTATATGATGATCATAACTTAAATTTTTCTATACACCATTGTATCACCAAGATGTATAGATAATTGAAGGAAAATTTTTGGTGGGAAAATATAAAGCAGGAAATTGTTGATTATATGTCAAAATGTTTTTTTTCAATAGGCGAAGGATGAGAGATAGTATCTGATAGGAGTCATATAACCTCTACCTATTCCTATATGGGAATGGATTGACATTACTATGGACTTTGTAACAAGATTGTCAAAGAATCCTAGAATGAATGATGAAATATGGGTTATTATTGGATGCTTTACCAAAATTGAACATTTAATATCCATAAGAAAATATTTACCATGTAATATCCTTACTTGAATATATATTAATGAAGTTCTAAGACTTCAGGGTGCACCTATTTCAATTTTGTTTGATCATGATCCATGATTCACATCAAAATTTTAGAAATGTTTTCATAAATATCTTGATAACGATCTTCATTCAAGCACTTCCTTTCATCCTAAAACTGATATTTAGTTCAAAAGGACTATTCAAACATTTTAAGATAAGTTAATGTCATTCTCACTTGACTTTCAAGGTATATGGGATCATTATTTAACTTTAGTATAATTTTACTATAACAAAAACTTATATTAAAGTATTCAAATGCCACACATGAAGAATCACATGGAAAGAGATGTCATACTACAAATTGTTTGGAAGAAGTTGGTGAATTAAAGCTTATGGGATCATATCTTATTAAGGAGACAACAATGAAGGTAAATACTATTCTGAATCATATTAAAGCTTCTTAAAGTAGGAAAATGAGTTATGCTGATAACTGAAGGAATGATTTGGAATTTCAAGTAAAAGATCACATTTTCTTGAAAGTATATCCACGAAAGGGTGTTATAAGGTTTGGTACAATGAAATAAATGAGCCCTAGGTACATCATACCTTTGTAAATTCAATAAATAATTGGATCTGTGTCTTACCAATTGAGAATGCCACAAAGCCTCTCTAAAGTACATGATGTGTTCCACATCTCTTTATTAAGGAAGTATATTCCAGACCAAAAGCATGAACTCACATCTTAATAAATAGAACTGGAAACAAATCTATCTTATGATTAAGATCCTATCTAGATTCTTGACACTAGAGAGTAAGTTTTGAGAAATTAGATGACTTGACTAGTAAATGCACTTAGGAGAAATCATAAAATAGAGAAAGTAATGTGGGAACCTGAGTATGTCATGAAGAAAAACCATCCAATTTTTCTTAAAAGGTAATATAAATAAAAATTTTTAGGATAAAATTTATTTAGGAGGGAATAATATAATATCTTGAGATTCTAAAAGAACACTATATTTGATAGCGTATACAACACACAACACTGAGTTTAAATAAACCATAAAATATTATTATTTAAATATGAACTTTAAAACCCTGCCATTGAAATGTAGGGTATTAATAGGAATAAACACAATATGAAATATATTTAAAGTTAATACTAAAGATAAATTTATTGATTAATTCTTCTGAAATAAGCAATCAATTTTTATTAAAGTCATTTTATTCTTCAAAAAATATGTTTTCTTCAAAAATATTTTTTATCTATTTTTGTGAGAAAATAATATAATTAATGTTTTAAACTTTTAAAAAATGTATTTGATAAAATTAACTTCATTTTTGAAATCAACATATCAAAATTATCATAAGGTATTTTTTTGGGATTTTTCTAAAAATACTTATTTTCTAGTGAAGAGTGGAGAATATTGCTTTTTATAGAAAAATGTATTTTTGTTTCAAATATTTACAATGTTAAATTAATTTATAATATGTTTTAAAATAAAAATTACTTCAATTATATTATTTATATTCAAATTTCGATACTTTTAATGAATTTTGTAATTAAATTTTGTATAAAAATATTTTTATACCTAAAAACACATTTTTCTGAAAATAAGTATTTCATTTAAATTTTTGTGTTTAATTTTAAATTAAATTATGAAAATTCTATGAATTTAATTTTATAAAATATATTCCATATTTGTATTTATAATAATTAATACTATTTAATAAGGTTAGCTTAATTTTTTGTTATAATGAATAGTAAAAATAATAAAAATCTATTACCGTGACTATGGATAAAACATGTTTATCGAGGTGTTAAAATAAAATAAAAACCTATCTAATTAATATTTTTTGAAAATATTTATACTATAAATATTCTAATATTTTGTAATGGTTCATTTTGGATCCATTTTTCTTGATGAATACGTTAATATATTTTATTCTTTTTAAAAATTCCAAGTGTGTCATCTCCCTCACTTATAAATGAACACTCCATATTATCTTCTATAAATAATTATAATTTTTTTTCATCCAATACCTAACAAAATAAATTCCTTTCATCCCTCCCCATTTCTTAGAGGCCTTGTTTTGACCAGAAAACTAACTTAGGAAGGATTTAGGTGTAAACCAAATAGGTTATCTAAAGAAGAGGTATAGTTATTAACCATGCATTTTCCTTTCATTTATTATTATATCTCATTAAAATATTCTTCAACCATAATAAAATAATAACACTATTAAATTAAATATATTAATATATTTTTATGTTTCCATCAAATTTTAAATGAATAAATCATTCATGTGTATGACAGACTATCACTTTTTGAACCAATGTAATTCGTTTTCCATCACCGCCTATCAAGGATTGTTATAATGATGAATTTAATATATATATATATATATATATGATATTATTGAAATATTTATCATTATGTAAAATCAATATATCAAATATTTTCTTACATTTTCATTCACTAAAAAATGATAACATCATTCGTGCGTATGTGTGGACTACTACTTCCACAAAGCGATGTGATTCGTTTATCACTACCAAATTACATGGATGGTATATATAAGTTATTTAAAGAAATAATATAGTATTTATGATATAATTATAATTCTATAAAGATAAAATAATACTTACCTTCTTTGAAAAATGGAAAGTGTTACTCGTGTGTACGTACGACCTACCGTCTCCATGATTGTAACATAATTCATTTTTTATAACCATATTTCATGGTTGTAATTAAAATTATAATTGATATACTAAAATGATAATTATTTAATGATAATTATTATAAAGATGATGGAATAATGACTTATTTTACTATATTCAACCCACTGATGTAATTTTGGACATATGAACCAAATATGATCAAAACATTTTATGTGAAATTAATTGATTAAGTAAATATATATAACATTATAACAAATAAAATAAAAGAATAATAAACTTGAAGAATGTTCTTAATAAATTAATTAATTAACAAAATTTTATTATTAAGGAAGATAATGAATATAAATGACTATTCAGACCTGAGGTAAGGGATTTTATAATTCTATTTCTTTTCATTAGGTTATATTACTTCTTCACTATATTTGATATTCTAAGATTATGTGTGTAACAAAATTTGATTATTTTATATTTTATTTCCACTTGTTTTATGTGTATTTAAGTTTGATACACAAAATCAGTTCATTGATTAATTTTCACTTCAACATTACGATCATTTTAAGGGATTTCATCTGAATTTCCACATTATTGAGACATATTTGGTATTATGAATCTATTAAATTTTATGTTATATATATACTATATTTTTGAGGTATTTAAAATGAATATATATTTATTCATGGTGATTAATGATTCAATTCAAGTTAATCTCTTATGAAAAATGTTTAAAATAAAAGATTATTTTATTTCTCTTTTTGATCGGGTATATTTTTCTTACAAGTCCATATTTTTTTTTAAAATTTTTCTACAAAAGTTATTTTTAGTAATCAAATGATTTATTAAATAATTTTAAGTTATCCTTGATTTTTACATGGTTTAAAAAGAATATTTTTATTATTTTCCTTTAAAGGTCAATTTTCAACATTTTTTTATAAAATATAAAAAGAATTTTTTTATTCTTAACATATACGGATTTAATAGACTTTCTCGGCATCATAAAACCTTTATTCTATTTAACATCTTCTAAAGGTTTTCAATGGTTTTACAAATAAAACAATTTAATGAAATATTATTTTAATATTTTACTTTCTTTTTCCAAAATCCTTTGTTTTTCTACAAAACCTATATTTATAAAGATTTGATCACCATCTCTCATATCTTGATTAATTTTGTGGTTATTAACTTTCTTTTTAAACATTCACTTATATGTGATATTTTTAAATTGGACACTACATTTCTCTTAAATATCCATATTATTTGTATCATGGATATAATTATTCCCTAAACCATATACCATTTTTATATATGATATTTTGTTATGAAAGCTACTTGACTGATTGGGAAAATATTGAAAAATCCATATTCTTTACCCAATACATATATTTCTTGAAAAGGAATATTGTTTATGAATTAAATTGGTCATTAAATATATGAGTAATTCATTGGAAATGTAGTGATGGATGGGGAGAGAATTATATATCCCCTCAATTAATCGACATTTCTCTTAAGATAAATCAGTAAGCTAGTATTAAATGGGTTTCTGGTGCATACCTACCCATTAGTTAAACTATATTAGAACAATTATTTTATGATATAGATATCATGATGTCTAAAATCATGAAATATAATATTAATAATTTTCTTCATTGAGAATTAAGTTACTATTTTACATGAGTTTACTTCATTTATATTATCCATGGATTCATTTTTTAATCAAGTTATTGATTAACTGGAATGTGTTTTTAGTTATTTACCATACTATATTCATTACAAATTATTGATTTATGATATATTCCACTGTATGTAACTCTTAATGTGCATATTGACTCACCATTTATTTGTTTTCTTTTCCCTAGAATATGAAGAAGTATATTATGAATTATATTAGGGATGTAATAATTTTTTCATACTATGAAATTTATATTTACAATGTTATATAAGAATCATGTATGCATATGGGTCTTCAAGACTACTAAATTGATTGGTCCTTCAAGATTAGATCCCTTGTATTTAGTATAATGAAATAAATTAGACACCGAATCTGAGTTAATGGGGTCAAGGTTTTTATAGTTGGTATTAAAGTAAGTTTAGTAGAAACCATGGGAGCTAGATTTTAAATGAACATAGGTAACATGATAATTATGATATTCACTTATAATATTTTATAACTTCTACCATTATAGGGAGTTTTATTTTATGGATAAATATTCATGATTATTATGAGCTAACTCAACGTGGTTCATTATTCAGTGATGGATCCTAATAGAATAAAATTAATCAACACCTGTAGACAATATAAAAATTTCTCTATTGATCAAGCCAATAGATATAGTAATGAAACTGAGAAGATTATGACCATAATAGGGAAGATTACTTAGGTTATAATAAATAAAATTTCTCAAATAGAGAAACTTATTATTTCATAGTGTGATTATCCAATGTTGTATTACTTCATGAAAAAAAATCCTTTATCTTTTAACAAAACTACTAATCCATTAATAGCTAGGTAATGTATTATGTGTCTTGAAAATACATTCTATGATTTGGGATGTGATAAAAGTGATAAGGTTATTTTTTTAGTGTATTATTTGAAATAAGATATAGATAAATGGTGATCATTGATCCAAAACACTAAATTGGATGAAGAAATAGAAAGCATGGAATGAATAATTTTATAGTGATTTTCTTTTATAAATAATTCCATCAATAATAGAAATATGAAATAGAGAGGATATTCCTTAATCTAAAGAAAAATGAATAAGAATGTGTGGTAGACTATAAGGATAACTTCATAAGATTATCAAATCATTATTTGGAATACATACATAATCCAAAAATAAAATATTTACAATTTCTTTGATGGGCTTAAGCTGAGTTTCTAAAGGGAAATAATTTCTTAAACATTTTCATTATATGATTATATAATATCAAGTTCCATTAAGATGGAGAAGAAATTTTCTTGATATTATATCTTTAAGTTAAATTAAAAGAATAAGAGGTCAAATGAGCACCTATAAAAAGGTAAATCATCAAATAATAAGAATAAAATGAAGTAATTTACATTATTTGAAAATGGTAAAGTAACATCCTAGAAAATGATTGAATATAATGGTATTTTGTTAAAATTGTGGAGATAAGGGTTATTTGGATAATGAATGTAAGGGTAATAAATATATAGATACTATCCAATGATTGAACTATAAATAAATGAATAATTATCCAAAACATTGTCCCAACTATTAGGGGAATATATCATATAAGAGGACAAGGGGAGAAATCCAAGCTAATGTGACCACTATTGATAATGTTGAATAACATAAATATGTAGTGGAAAGTACTTTATTCATATTATCAAATTTAGCTAATGGTTTATTTGATTCTTTATTCTCAATCATTTATATCTTCCATGTTTTCTGAAAAAATAGAAATTTCCTTAAGAGCTTAAGAAGGGAGTTGTAAGTAAAAACTACAAGTGGATATCTCAACACAATAAGGACATGTCAATAAGTTCCCATTATGACACATAAAATTTCCCTATTTATTGAATTGATTATTATACCTATGGTTGGGTTTTACATAATCCTTGTTATGTATTCACTATCAAAGTATAATGAAGAAATTTATTATAAGGAGAAGGAAATTATGTCTTGCGATGAGGATATATAATTACTTATCATTAGAGGAGAAAATTCATCATATGATTCATGTCTATATCTACCTATAATTTCTCTTTTGAATGATATTCTTGGGGATTTAGAATAGACACAACCTATGGATAGAAAAGATAATACTCAAATAGATAATATATATATTTTAAAGGAATAAATTGATATAATTCATGAGGAAATACCCTAAAATATAGTAGAGTATGAAGTTGATTTTTACATTGATTTAACCCCTAATTAAAATCCAATATTAAAGAATCTAGGCCTATGTAGCTCTACACATGACAGCTAGCCGAACAACCATGAAAATGTGGAGAGCTTATCATGATGTAGTGGCTGGGGAGGGGCAGTTTGAAGTAGTTATAGTCTGTATTGAATTCCATTAAGACCTTCATGTCCTATAATGTCACAAAGCCTACAGGCCATGTAAGGGTTCCCCTTCAACCCTTAAAAAGGGGATTATCAAATTGAATAAAAAATGAAGGCCTTTGGTCCAGACAGTTAGGAATAAACATGGATCTATGAGGTTGTGCATTGATTATAGGGAAATCAATGTTATTATGATAAATAACATGCATCTTATTTCTCACATTGATGACTTATTCGATCAAATTCACAGAGCTCAATATTTATCAATGATTTAACATCGTACTAGGTATCATCTATTATGAGTAAAGATGAAATATATTCTGAAGACAACATTTTATATGAGGTATTAACATTATGATTTTATAGAAATTCCATTTGGATTGAATAATCAACCCTCTGTTGTTATAGATATAATGAATAGATTATTTAAGGAATATCTTGATATTTTTTGGTAGTTATTGATGATATATTTGTTTACTCTAAAAGATGTGAGGACCATGGGAATCGATTTTAGATCATTCTTGAGAATCTTAGAATAAAATAGGTATATATAAAATTTATAAATTGTGAATTATGACTTCATAAAGTTTCTTTTATCGAACATATTATCTTCAAATATGAAATCTTATTTGATCTTATGAAGGAAAATGTAGTAAAATAATGGCCTAAACCAACAAACATAACCAAGGTATATAGTTTCATTAGTTTTTTGGGTTATTATTAAAAATTTGTTCAATTTTTTTCATAATTTTAAAACATGATAACTAAACTGAAACATAGAAGGGTTAAGTTCATATGAATAAAGGAATGTGAATAATGTTTTTAAGAAATTAAGAGGAGGATGGAAAATTCTTCTATTTTGACACTATCATTAGGAAATGATGGATTTGTGATATATAGTAATACATCAAAGAAGGTAATTGGTTATTTCCTTATGAATAATGATAAATTTATTTCCTATGAATCAAGATAGTTAAAGACTCATTAATAGAACTATCAAACTCATGATATTGATTTAGTAGCTGTAATATTTTATTCGAAGATATAGAGATATTATCTCTATGGAGAAAGATATGAAATATACAAAAATCATAAGAGTCTAAAATACATATTTCCACAGAAATAACTCAATATGAGGTAAATATTATGGATCAATCTACTTAAGGATTATGATTTCTCAGTACACTACTACATAGAGAAGGAAAATAAGGCAGTGGATGCATTGAGTAGAAAATATCATGGATTCTTAAGAAAAATGAGGATTTAGAGGGATCCTATATCCATGGATATAATAAATATAGATATGGTAATTATTTTGTATGGGGAAAATTCACTCCCTTTTTAAATGATTTCCAAACCATTTTATTGGAAAAGATAAAAAAATTTCAGTTTGGTGATGAGAATTTTCAAAAATAAAATAAATTTGTGAATGATGGGAAATTGGTATACTTAATATATGAAGATGGAATTTTGAAATTTAGAATGAGGTTATGTGTTCAGTATATAACTGAGCTGAAAAGGGAATTATTATATGATTCTCATAGCTCAAAGTTCTCTATACACCCTTGTAGCTCTTGGATAAATAGAGATTTGAAGGAACATTTTTGGTGGAAAAATTTGAAGTGGGAAATTGCTAATTATGTGTCAAGTTGTTTGGTTTTTAAAAAGGTGAACGCTAGGATACAACATCCTAGAGGATTTATGAAACCTCTACCTATTCTTATATGGGAATGGGATGAAATTACTATAGACTTTTTCATTGGATTAGAAAAGACTCATAGAATGAATGATGCAATATGTGTTATTGTTGATCGCCTTAACAAATATACACGTTCCTCACTATAAGAGAAGTTTTAACTCTTTAGTATCTTACATGACCTATATTAATGAAGTTGTAAGAATTCATGGAAAACTTATTTAAATTGTGTCTGAACATGATCCACAATTTACATTGAAATTATAGAAAAATATTCAGAAAGATCTTGATATCGATCTTCATTTGACCACCGCCTATCATCACCAAAATGATGGGAAGTCCTATAAGACTATTTAAAACTTATAATAAATGTTGAGGTTATTATGACTTGAGTTTCAAGGTATGTGGGATCAATATTTAACTTTGGTAGAATTTTACTACAATAATAGATTTCATTCAATTATCCAAATGATGCCATATGGAGAATTATATAGAAAGAGAATTTTTACTACAAATTTTTGGGAATAAGTTGGTGAAATAAATATTGTGGGTGTAGATATTGTTGATGAGACAACAAGGAAGTTAAAGAATCTTCAGAGTTATATTAATGTATCTCAATGTGGGAAAAATGGTTATGCTGATAATAGAAGGAAATATTTGAATTTTCAAGTGGGAGATCACATTTTATTGAAATTATCTCTATAGAATGGAATTATAAGGTTTTGTAAAAAGGAAAAACTGAGCCTCAGGTACATCCAAAATTTTGAAATTATAGAAATAATTAGAGATGTTACTTACCAATTGGTAGTACCACCTATCCTCTCTTAAGTACATGATGTGTTCTATATCTATTTATTAAGGAAGTATATTAGAGACCCAACACATGTGCTCAAATTTGAATAAATATAACTATAACTAGATCCATATTACCATGAAGTGACTATCATGATTCGTTACACTAGAGATAAAGTGTTGAGGAATTGGAGGAATAAACTAGTAAAGTTCCTTTGATGAAATCATAAAATAGAGGAATTAATATGGGAACCTGAGGATGTTATGAAGAAAAACCACCCTATTTTTTTAGAAGTTAATATCTATGAATTTTTTTTAGAGGAATTTTTTATTATGTAAGAATGTAATATCTTGAGATTTTAAAAGAAAACTATGTTTTATAGCATATACAACATGCACCATCAAGCTTAAACATACAAAAAAATATTATTATTTAAATATGACCATTATAACCTCCCCATTGAATTAGTGGGTGTGAATAGTAATAGACACATTATTAAATATATATTAAGTTAATACTCAATAAAAATTTATTGGTTAAGTCTTAGGAAATAAGCACTCAATTTTTAGTAAATTCATATTATTCTAAAAAAAATTTCTTCAAAAATGATATTTAATAATTTCTATGAGAAAATAATATAATTAATTTTTCCCATTTTTATAAAATTTATTCGATAAATTTATTTTTTTTGAAATAATAATATTCAAATTATCTTAGGGTCATTTTTTTGGTATTTTTTTAAAAGTATTTATTTTTCACTGAATATTGAAAAATACCGTTTTTATTGAAAAATGTATTTTTGTTTCAAGTAGTTACAAAGTTCCATTTTGTTTTAAAATGTTTTAAAAAAATTAGTTAAATTATATTATTTAAAATCCAATCATGTTCTTTTGAATTAATTTTACACTTGAATTTGGTATAAAAGATATTTTATACTTAAAAAGGCATTTTTAAAAAAAATCGTGTTTTGTCGCATTTTTCGGGTTTACTTTAGAATTATATTCTAAAAAATTTATGTATTGAATTTGATTAAATAGATTACATATTTTTAATAATAATAATTAATATTAAGTAATAATCTCAACTTAATTTTTGGTCATAATGAATAGTAAAAGTAGTAAAAATCAGTTACCATAGTTAAGGGTAAAATAGGTTTACCGGGGGTCAAAATAAAGAGATAAGGGTTAAAATGACCTTAAACCCTGTATAATTTCTATTTGATGGATTTATTTAACCTGATATAATTTAATATTTAGGAATTGTTCAATTTGGAGTGATTTTTCTTGAGTAATACCTTAATATATTTTATTCTTTTTAAAAATTCTAAGTGTATCCTCTCCCTCACTTATAAAAGGAAACCCCCTCTCCACTCGTCTATACACTTAAAAAACATTTTGGTTAATAAAATACCTAAAAAAAATCCATTTTTTACATCTCTCCCCATGTTCTATATGTTCTGGTGTGATTATAAAACCAACCTAGGAAATATTTAGGTGTAAACCTAAATAGGTTGTCTGAAGAAGAGGTGTAGTTCTTAACCATGTGTTTTCATTTCATTTATTCTTAAACCACCTTCATATATTATTAAAACATGATAAAATAATAAAATTAGTATCTTAAATATACTTAGATATTTTTATGTTGATTTCATACATTATATCCATCCCCTCTTTCACCAAATGGGAAACGAAACCATCATTCATGTGTACGGAGGACTACCATTATGCGAACCGATGCAATTCACTTTCCATAACTACCTATAAAGGATAGTTATAATGATGGATTTATCGTATATATATGATATTCATAAAATATTTATCATTATTTAGAATTAATATAACACATATTTTATTACTTTTAAATTCATTAAAAAATGATAACATCGTTCGTGTGTATGTGTGGACCACTACCTCCATGAAGAGATGTGATTTGTTTTTCATCACCACATCACATGGATGGTATATATAAGTTATTTAAATAAATAATATGGTATTTATGATATAATTATCATTATAAAATATGAAATATTACTTACCTTATTTGGAAAATGGAGAACATCATTGAAGTTCAAAGGGATCAAATAACAACTGAGAAGGAGGGGTTGAATCAGTTGTTCAATTTTTTTTAACTCTCAATACTTTTAAAAACTTAACACCTCCAACCTGTTAAATTTTATATACTTATCAAATTTTAGCAAATAATAATGCATTCAAAAGTAGGAAAGAAATTAAAACACATGATATTTACAAGGTTTGGCCCTAGTATTAAAACCTACATCCTTTCCAAAGCCACTCCCGTGGGTCTATGTAAATTCATTATTATAAAGAAGTGAATACAACTTATGCTAACTCATGTTATACACCTTATGTCTCCCTATAAGAATTATTATACTAACTCCCATCAGTTTAAAAATTTTCTTACAAACAATTGACCCACAAAAGAAAATATCACAAAAACTTTTTCTTCTCAAAAATCAATCAAAAACCTCAGTATGATGATCTTGGGTTCAATTACCTTAGTCCAATTAACTCATTACAATGGAATAATTATGATAATACCTTTTATAAAAATTTAATTCTCAAAATCCAATCAACTTCTCAGTATGATCTTCCTCATTTCGATCTTCCTCAGTCCAATATTCCTTAGTCTGATAAGAAAAAATTTAGCTATTTGATCTTCTAATGAGATCTCTATCCAAAAAGATAACTTTGACATGAATTCTGTAGTGATCCGCCTTTTATGATCTAGTATTTTTTTTTGGAAATGTATGAATGTACTATGCTTCTATTTATATTAAACTCAGACTAAAAAATATGGGAAACAAAATTTTTTTCCTTGTTTACTTAAATTTCTAATCTATGAAAAAAACTTACATTTAAACTTCAACTTTGACTTCTTAAAACCTTATAAATATGTCTTTGAAATTAGTATTATCGAACAAACTAACATTTATTCAGTCCTATTAACTTCCCCATGTTTAGTGTCATTAAATTCATCTACTTCATTTTGATTAAATTCCTCAACTTTAGTCTAATTAACTTCTTTATCTTTATTCAGATTAACTTCCTCAGCTTTATTCTCATTAACTTCCTCAGTTTCAGTCTGATTAACTTCATCAACTTCAGTTCAATTAACTTCCTCAGATTCAGTTAGATTAACTTCCTTAGCTTCAATATACTTAACTTCTTAATCTTTAGTCTGATTAATTTCCTCAGCTTCTGTCTGATTAACTTCCTCAACTTCAGTCTGATTAACTTCCTCAGATTCAGTCCAATTAACTTCCTTAGCTTTAGTTCTATTAACTTCCTCAGCTTCATTCTTATTAAATTCCTCATATTTAGTCTGATTAACTTTCTTATCTTTAGTCTAATTAATTTCCTTAAATTTAGTACGATTAACTTCCTAAGATTCATTCCAATTAACTACTTTACAGAAATTCCAGCTTCCATCTACACCTTCTGCATACAATACTACTTAGTCTGATCCTCTAAATCTTGAAAAAATAAAACCTTTCCCCCCCTTTGTTTGTGGTTTTGAACATTCACCAACCTTCACCTGATTTTAAAAAACCCTATTTTAAAAAATACTAGTTTTCAAAAAACTCAAAAACTTTGTTAAAATAAAAAATCACAATGGTTATTCATTATACCCCTTTGGATTTGTTTGAAAACTTTTGTTAAAAATTTTTACAACTCACCTTTTGTAAACAGATCAATTTAACTCAACTTTTACAAAAAGCTCATGTTTTTTGACTTTTACCAAAAAAAACCTTTCTCAATATAGTTTCCTAACACTACACTATTTGATAAAGTAATATTTTTGAAGGAAATCCATCCCTTGGTGATAGGAAAATTTTGTGTTCATGTTAATATAAACTCCTCATCACTTTTATCTTTTATCACTTTTCTTTTTATCTCACTTTTATTTCTCTCCCACTTTTCATTTCCTATACCCCATTATCTGATAACTACAACTTCATACTCATAAAATAAAGTTAAGTAAAAACTGCCTACATAGTCAAACTTGTTACTTTTTCTACCCCTTTATCAATATAATCCAAAGCATGGTGGGGGACCTCTTTATGAGTTTTAGGAAGTCATTGGAGGATGATGGACATGAATTTGTATCCTTAATTCAAAAAATATCTCTTTTAGAATAGTTTTTGTAAATATATAATCAATTTTATAATTTTTTGAGATATATTCTAGAAAAACTTGTTCAAAAGAAAATTTCTCTTTTATAAAGAGAAAATTTATAGTAATTTGTTTTTATCTTGAGTGTTGAACATGATTTTTAGAAAGATCAATTCCACTATGATTATCACAAATAATCTTCAATAGTTTAGAAACTTCCACTTTCCTGTATTCTATCTAAACATTCATCCATAACAGTTGAGTACAAGCCTAAGTAGTTGCAACATATTCTGATTCCACTATGCTCAAAGATACTAATTTTTTTTCTTACCATTACAACTCACACAATATTCTCCAAGGAAATTTTTTCCTCCAATAGTTGCTTTTCTATCATTACAATATCCATCCCAATCAACACCAATATAACTATGAAATTTTATTCCATAAATTCTTTTTTATAAAATACCATATGAATATATTCCTTTGACACATCTTATAATTCTCTTTGCTTCCAACATATGAGATTATTTTGGATTAATTTGATACCTAACATACAAAGTTACAACATAAATAATATTAGGTCTTGAAGTTGTGAGATAAATAAAACTTCTCATTAACTTCCAAAATTCTTTCTAATTAACAGATTTTCTGGATTCATCTTTACTAAACTTTTTTATCGCATAAATAAGAGTAGAAAATTATTTGGATTCTTCCATTCCAAAGTTCTTTAACAATTCCCTATCATAATTTTCTTAAGATAAGAAAATGTACTTTTCTTTTTGTTGAACTTGTAAACCAAGGAAGAAATTTAATTCTCCCAACATTGACATTTTAAAATTTTTCTTCATTTCCTCAGAAAATTATTTACAAAATTTTTCTTTATCCCCCCAAAAAATTATATCATTTATATAAAAAATATCAATTAGTGCGAGGGATTTAAATTATTTCACATATAAGTTACTATAAACCTTTCCTTTAGAAAAATTGAGCATTCTCAAACAACTATCAAGTTTTGAATACTAAGAACATGGGGCTTGTTTCAACCCATATAAGACTTTCTTTAATCTACAAACCTTTTTTTCATCATTATCAAGTATAAAATCAGAAGTCTATTCAATGTAAACTTCTTACTCAATCTCTCAATCTAAGAAAGATGAATTTATATCCATTTGATAATTTTTTTAATTTTGACGTGAAACCACTGATAGAAAAATTCTAATAGTTTCCAATATAGAAAACAGGGAAAAAGTTTCTTCAAGATCCACACATTCCATCTATGCATAGAATTTACAAAAAAACCTTTATTTGTTTCTTGAAAATTCTCCATGATCATTCAATTTTTTTTATAAACCCATTTTTTATAACATTTTTACCTTTCAGATATGATAAAAGTTCCCATTTTTCATTTTTCTCAATCTGATCCAACTCTTCATTCAAAGCCTCTATCCATTCTTTGTGTTGAATTTCTTCTAAAATCAATTTTGGTTCGACTTTTGAGATAAGTGAAGTTTGATTCTCTAATATCAACGTTCTTATTATTTGAACTGTAGCCTTTTGATTCCTAATGATGATTTTGGTCTCAATATAATTTTATAAAGTAGAAAATATTAAAGTTTCTTTTCCAAATTCACTTTCCTTATCACACAATTCTTCATAATCTTGATAAGTCTATTTTGTATCATTCTCACTTTCATTGGAAATATTCAGTTTATACTTCTAAATATTTTCAACAAGATTTTATGGATTTTCAATATCATTCACATCATATGAATCCAATAATTTTTGTAACTATTTTTCCAACATTTTTAACTTCTTACATTGGGTGAATAACCCATAAATATTACTTCTTCAGCTTTCTCATCAAAATTTCCAAGATCCAGTTTTTTAATTTTTAAAAAACATATAATTATAAAACCTTAAAGTATTTCAATTAAGGTTTTTTATAATACATTTCATAGAGAGTCATGTTGGATTTTGGTAAAAAAAATCTATTCTGAACATGTACAACAATAATAACAACTTATCTCAAATTGAAATTTGAAAGTTTGTATTCTACTAATATGCATCTTTTAATTTCTACAAAACCTCTATTATTAATTTATTATACTCTATTCTATTATAGGGTATATTAATCACTATAATAATGTTTGATTCCATGATTTCTCAGATAAGTTTAAAAAGTATTACATGTGAATTTTTTACCATTATCTATTCTTAACTTCTTTATGTAAAATCCCATTTCTTTCTCAATAACTTTTCTGAAGAATCTAAAAATTTCAATAGCTTATGACTTGTTCTTCAAAAACATTATGTTATTAATTCGAGTGATATCATCAATGAATGTCATAAATTATAAATCACCTTTTTTGATTGATGTCTCATCATACCACATAAGTCAGAATGAATAAGTTCAAGAGGTCTAGTAGAATGAATCTTAACTTTCTTATAAATTTTATTATTTATCTTTCCTTTCTAAAAAGTTAAAAAAACATATTATTATATTCTTTTCAATTCTCTAAAATTTCATACAATGTCAAATTTAGAGAGTTTTTTCAAAAATTTCTACCCAATGTGGATAAGTATTCAGTTTCACAACTTATTCTCATCTTCAAAACTTATATAACATGAATTGTTAAGTTATCCAATCTGAAAAATATTTTCACTGGTTCTTTATCTCATGGTCACAGCCTTTCCATATTCAACAATACGATGATACAAGAGTATTTTCAAAAAGTAAATTCATTTCTATCATCAAAAAGTTGAATCACACTTAGTAAGTTATGTTTGAGTCTATCAACAAATAAAAATTCTTTTGTATTTAGTTTTTGAGGTTCTATCTTAGCTATTCATATTCCTATAATTATCAAGGAACTATCATTTCCAAAATTAACTACTCCACCATTAAGTTTTCAACATGTTTCAATATATTTATATCACCTTTCATGTGTGAAGAATAATCATTATAAAGTATCCATGGTTTATTACTTTTACTTTCTTTTAAAGCTGTCTCAACCACAAAATCCCTTTCCTTAACTTTCTTCTTTTTCGCTTCCTTTTCTTTTCTCCCATAAGAAAATTGTTCCATAAGGAGTTTCATACAAATTTTATCATGATGAACATCCTAATCACATCTTCCAATTTTTTTTAAAAGAAATTCAAATTGATTATTTTTTGGAAGGTTTCTCACATATTGAGATTTTTTTTTAACTTCCCATGGGTTAGGAAAGTTACTCATTCTTCTTTTACCATTTCTTTCCATTTTTTCAAACCTTATTTCAGGAAGTGATAAGTTATGGAAAAAATTATAAGACTTGTGATCATAGATTACACAACACCAACAAAAACCATAAAATCTTGATTTTATATTTAAGTAAGATCTTTTTTCTGTAGAAAATTTGGCGAGGTTGATAATTTCTTCAAACTAAAACATACTCTAGGGGTGGACCATATTTTCTTTCAAGTGAGTTTTTATCTTTTTTAGATGTGATATGTTTCTCACATCCTTTCTCCATAAAAACTTTCCCATACACTTCATAAGTCTCATATTTTACTTTAGAAGCTTTTTTTATGTTTTCATTCATCTTCTTTAAGGTACTTTTAGACTCAAGAAGTTTTGATTGAAACTTGTTAACTTCTTATTCCTTAGCTGCCGAATTCTTACTGAGATATTCAAATATCTTTCCCTGTTCATAAATTCAAAGTTTGTAACTTAATATCTCTTATATGTATTCTTATTCTTACTTTATAACATCTTTTTCACCTTCAAAAACTTTTCCACCATATTTATTTATCATTTTATTTTCTTTTTTGAGATATTTGTTATGATCAAGACATGAAACACGTTTTGTTATAAAATGATACTCCTTGTATGATTCTTCAACTCATTATTATTAAATATTTGAAGAGTCTTCGATTTTATAAACTTTTTTAATGAATTTTCTAACCTTTTATGAACTTTTTTCTTCTAAATAATTTTTTTTCAGTTGATTCTAATTTATCTTTCTTACTCAACATACTTATTTTGTTCCCAGTAAACTTATTTTTAGATTTTTTGGATTAATTTTATTCTTTATAACTTTTGTTACACTTATTCCATATAGGTTTTTCATTAGAATAATCTTGGTATTCTCCAACATTCTTCTTAGGGAAATTCATATCAAAGTTCCCAATTCCACCACACTTACAACATTTGAGATTAAGTTTAACTATATACTTTTTTCTTCCTCTACAATAGTTATTGAAGATAAGAGACACAATTTTATCATTCAACTCATCATCTTATTTATCCTTAGAATCACAAGGATTAGTATCTTCAATATCATTAATTTTCACATTTCTCATAGATTCAAAATCCATTTCATATTTAAACATCCTTTTGAACATTGAAGCTTTTCTCATTTTATAATTAATAAGAAATTTATACAATCCATGAAGAGATAAATCATATTTACATTCTAAAGAGTAAATTTTAGAATAAAATCTATTCAGAATGTTTCTTATAAGTTTCTTCACTATTTTTTAATCTTCTATAAATTATCCAAATACTATGATTTTGAAAACAATTTCATTTACCCCAATGAAGTATTCATCAATAGATTCTTCATCTCTTATTCTTATCTATTCAAACTTACTATGCCAAATTTTTAGATTTTCTTCCTTCAATTAAGTATTACCTTCAAAAATATTTTTCATTTTGTCCCACATACTCTTTAAAGTTTTGAGACCCATCAACTTCATATAATTTTATTTGATAGTTAAATAAGGATATAACTTATAGACTTTCCATAAGATTCAATATTTCTTTGTCAGAAATCATCATATGATCATATTTATCAATAGGGAGAAAACCAATTGTAACAGCATCAAAAAATTCCTGGCCAAGATATAGGAGATAAGGAATCATTCTATTTTTACTACCATAATAATTTTTTTCCATAAAATATAGTAATTAATCTACTTTGATAGAATTAATATTATCCATGATAAGGATTCAACAAGGGAGCCTTGAATATGATACTAATTGAAGTTCTAAAGGATTAAATAAAAACTGATGGGGGGGGGGGTTGAATCAATTTTTCAATTTTCATAACTCTCAGTGCTTTTAAAAGAATAACCCCTAAAACCTATTAAAATTTACATCCTTATAATATTTTATAAAATACTCATGCATGTAAAAATAGGAAATAAAGTAAATCACAAGTGATTTACATGATTAGTCCTTAGTGTGATAACCAACAACCTTTCTATAGCTACTCCCATGGTTCTATAGAAATTCACTATTATGAAGAAGTGAATACAACTTGTGATAAATCCCATTAGATCCCTTTTATCTACCAATAGGAATTATTATAATGAATACCACTAGTTTAAAATTTTTTCTTATAAAAAATTGATCTGTGGAAGAAAAATCAAAAAAAAAAATTATCCTAAAAACTTTGTCTGGAACCTCAATCTGATGGCCATGGGTCTAATTTCCTCAGTCCGATTGAATCATTAAGATGGACTCTTTATGATGAACCCTTTTCTCAAACTGCACTTCTCAAACTCTAATCAACTACTCAGTATGATATTCCTCAATATGATCTTCCTCAGTTTGATCTTCCTTAGTTCAGTAAGAAAATATTTAGTTGTCTGGTCTTCTAATGAGATCTCTATATAGAAAGACAACTTTGACATGAATTCTTTACCTCTACACCTTTTCCATTCTTGTGAAAAAAATATAAAGTATGAATATACTATAATTTCATTTATAATAAAATAAAAATATAAAAGTTAGGAAATTGAAATTTTTTTCCTGCTTACTCAATTTTAAAATCTCTAGAAAACAATCACATGTTAACTTCAAATTTGACTGCTTCAAACCTTCTCAATATTTATCTAAAATTAGTCCTCTCAAATATATTAAATTTTATTAATTCCAATTACCTTCCTCATCTTCAGTATGATTAAATTACTCAACTTCAGTTTGATTAACTTACTTAGGTTCAGTATGATTAACTTCCTCATCTTCAGTTTGATTAACTTAATCAGCTTCAGTCTGATTAACTTCCTCAGCTTTAGTCCCACTAACTACGTTAGATTTAGTCTGATTAACTTCCCTAGATTTAGTTCGATAACTTATAAAAATTATGTCTTATTAACTTCCTTAGATTTAGTACGATTAAATTCCTCTTATTCAGTTTAATTAACTTCCTCAGCTTTAGCCCCATTAACTACGTCAGCTTCAGTTTGATTAACTTCCTCAGATTTAGTCTGATTAACTTCTTCAAATTATGTATAATTAAATTCCATTGCTTTAGTATGATTAACTTCCTCTTCTTCAGTCTGATTAACCTCCTCATCTTCAATCTGATTAACCTTATGAGATTCAGTCCAATTAACTTCCTCAGTTTCAGTCTGATTAACTTCCTCACCTTCAACCCGATTAACTTTCTCAACTTCAGTCATATTAACTTCCTTAGCTTCATCTTGATTAACTTCCTCAACTTTATCCTGATATACTACTTCACAAAAATTTAAGCTTCTCTATTTCTTACATCTTTTTCATCCAGCACTGCTCAGTCTGATCCTCTGTGTCTAAAAAAACAAATTTTTAAAAAGCAAAACTTTTCTCCCCATTTGTGTTTGGGTTTGAACACTTAGTAACCTTCACCTGATTTTCAAATAAATTCTTTTATAAAATATTATTTGAAAAAAAAAACTTTTTGAAAAAAATTCACAAAGTTTCTTCAATTACAAATGCATACGTACGACCTACTGTCTCTATGATTGTAACATAGTTCATTTTTCACAACCATATTTCATAGTTGGTTTTAAAAGTATAATTGATGTATAAAAATGATAATTATGTATTGATTATTATTCTGGAGATGATGGAACCCTAAATTATTTTAACATAGTCAACCTACTAAAGTCATTTTGGACATATGAACCAAATATCATCAAAACATACGATGTGAAATTAAATTATTTAGTAAATAAATATAACATGGTAATAAATATAGCATGATAATAAATAAAATAAAAGGAATAATAAACTTTAAAAAATTTCTTAAGTAAATAATTAACATAATTTTACTATTCAGAAATATAAATAATGTACGCGATGAGCCAAACATGAGGTAAGGGACTTCATAACTCAATTTCTTTTCATTAGGTTATATTACTTCTTCACTGTATTTGATATGATAATATTATGTATAGAAATAGATATAATTATTTTATAGTGTATTTCTAGTTTTTTATGGTTTTTTACATTTGATACATGTAATCACTCCATTTTTTAATTCTCACTTCAATATTATAATCATTTTAAGGGATTTCATCTTAATTTCCACTTTATTGAGACATATTTGGTATTATTCACAAATTCACTTTTTTGTGGTGTATATACTTACCATTTATGGTATTTAACATGAATATATATTTATTCATGATGATTAATTATTCAATTCAAGTTACTCTTTTAGGAGTAATGTTTAAAATGAAATCCAATATTATTTCTCTTTTTGATTGGGTATATTTTTCTTAAAAGTCCATATTTTAAAAAAAAATTATTTTACAAGTCAATTTTATTACTCAAATGATTTATTAGAGAAATTTTAAGTTATCCTTGAATTTTTTACAAGATTTGAAAGGAATATTTTAATATTTTCCCCAAATTTGGAATTTTCATCTTTTTTTATAAAAAGTTAAAAGGAATGTTTTCTTTTTAACACATACAATGTTAACAGACTTTCCCACTGATATAACCATTTTATGCTATTTAAATTATTCTAAAACATTTAAATGGTTTTAAAATGAAAACTCTTTAATGAAATACTATTTCAATATTTTCGGTTCATTTTTCAAAATTATTTATTTTACTATAAAACCTATATTTATAATGAATTTATAATCATTTCCCATATATTGAATAATTTTTTGGTCGTCGAATTTATCTTAAAAAATTTAATTTCTTATTTTAATTTTTAATTAGACATTAAATTTCTCTTAAATATCCATATTCTTTGTATCATGGATATGATTATAGCATAAACCATTTACCATTTTTATATACGATGTTTTTTTATGAAAGATACATTATTGACTAGGGAAATCTTGATAAATCCTTATTATTTACTCAATAAATATTTTTTTTGATAAGTCATATTATTTATGATTTAAATTGATTATTAAATATATGAGAAACACATTAGACATATAGTGATGGGTGGGGCCCAAGATTATATATCTCTTTAATGAATCGATAGGTATCATGAGACAAATAATTAAGATAGCATTAAATAGGTTTCTAGGGTATACCTTCATATTTCTTAAACTATCTTAAAACAAGGATTTAATGATATAGATATCATGATATCTGAAATCATGATGTCCAATATTAAGAATTTACTTCATTGACAATTTCATTAATATTATCAATGAGATTACTATATTCATATTATCCATGGATGCATTTTTTGATCAAGTTATTGATTAAATGGTATATGTTTTCAGTTATTTACCATACCATATTGATTACATATTATTAATTTATGATAGATTCTGCTATATGTAACTCTTACTGAGTATCTGATCTCACCCTTTATTTGTTTTCTTTTTCCCAAGATATGAATAAGTATGTTATTAATAATATCAAGGATGAAAGAATGTTTCTATGCTATGTAATTTATATTTACAAAGTTATATGGGAATCATGTATGCATCTTGTTATTCATGACAACTAAACTGACCGGTCCTTTGGGATTGGATTCCTTTTATCAATGTCAATATAATAAAGTAGACACCTGCTTTGGGTTACTAGGTTCAATGTTGTTACAATAATCCTTCCTTAAATTTCCTTTCTTTCTACAGTTCCAATATATAGAGTCACCTAGACCAATCAACATCCACTACGGAAAAAAAGGAATTTAGCGGCGGTTTTTTTCCGTTTCGCGGCGGTTTAAACCGCCGCTAAATCGATTGGCGGCGGTTTTGAAAAACCGCCGCGAAATCGTGCGTCGGGAAACTATTCGCGGCGGTTTTCAAAACCGTCGCAGAACGTTTCGCGGCGGTTTTTTAGCGGCGTTTTATTTATTTTATTTATTTATTTTATTTATTTATTTATTTTATTTATTTATTTATTTTATTTATTTATTTATTTATTTATTTTTCATATTTATTTATTTATTTATTTATTTTTTGTATTTATTTATTTTATTTATTTTATTTCTTATTTATTTATTTTATTTTATTTATTTATTTAATTTCGTATTTATTATTTATTTTTTTTATTTCGTATTTATTTTTTATTTATTTTATTTCGTATTTATTTTTTTATTTATTTTATTTATTTACTTATTTCGTATTATTTTATTTACTTTATTTATCCATGCATGCACATCCCATGCACATGCACATGCACATCTCATGCAATATAAAAAAATTCTGCGTTTGGTGAGATTTGAACCCCTAACCTCTTGCATATTTTCAAAAGACTTTACCACTCCAGCAAGCTCGCTATGTGGTTAATAAACAGAATTTAATATACTTATATATATTAATTGAAAAAACAAATAATACATAAATAAATGATATAAGCTCAATAATAATAAATAATAAATAATAAATAATAAATAATAAATAAATATAAATAACAAATAATAATTAAATATAAATAATAAATAAATAATAAATAATAAATAATAAATAATAAATAATAAATAATAAATAATAAATAATAAATAATAAATAAATAAATATAAATAATAAATAATAAATAATAAATAATAAATAAATAAATATAAATAATAAATAATAAATAATAAATAATAAATAATAAATAATAGATATAAATAATAAATAATAAATAATAAATAATAAATAATAAATAATCAAGAATGAATAATAAATAATAAATAATAAATAATAAATAATAAACAATAAATATTAAATAAATAAATATAAATAATAAATAATAAATAATAAATAATAAATAATAAATAAAAAATAAAAAATAAAAAATAAAAAATAAATATAAAAAATAAATAATAAAAAATAAAAAATAAATAATAAATAAATATAAATAATAAATAAATATAAATAATAAATAATAAATAAATAATAAATAATAAATAATAAATAAATATAAATAATAAATAATAAATAATCAATAATGAATAATAAATATTAAATAATAAATAATAAATAATAAATAAATATAAATAATAAATAAATATAAATAATAAATAATAAATAATAAATAATAAATAAATATAAATAATAAATAAATATAAATAATAAATAAATATAAATAATAAATAATAAATAATAAATAATAAATAATAAATAATAAATAATAAATAATAAATAATAAATAATAAATAATAAATAATAACTAATAAATAATAACTAATAAATAATAACTAATAAATAAATATAAATAATAAATAAAAAATAAAAAATAAAAAATAAAAAATAAAAAATAAATATAAATAATAAATAAATATAAATAATAAATAATAAATAATAACTAATAAATAATAACTAATAAATAAATATAAATAATAAATAATAAATAATAAATTAACATAAATAATTAACAAATATAAATAATAAATAATAAATAATAAATAATAAATAAAAAATAAAAAAGAACCAGTTACAAATAATAGATAATAAATAAATTAAAGTATATAATAAATAATAAATAATAAATAATAAATAATAAAGGAAACACATGAAAAAGTATGAAAAGATGTGATAAGGGATGAAAAATCATGAAAACGCATGAAAAAGGATGAAGAAGCATATAAAGAATGAGGCATTAGAAAGAATGAGAACGCATGAAAACTCGTGACAACTCTGGAAAAATCCTTAATAATTCAACATAATCATCATAATAACCCATAAAAAACCATTGATAAAGATAACAAGTCATGGAAACCCAAATAAACAGTAATAAATGGAGCTACCGTTAAAACCCGTCAAAACAGTCATAAAGAGACAAAAACATTGGACTCACATTAACGGAGATAACTTATGATCTGAGAGTCCGTTTTAGATCTGCGACCTGTCAAATCAAAAATCCTGAAACGATCTTTGACCTGAAAGGTGAAAGAGTCCGAATGGACAGGCGGATCGGAAGTTACGACCATTTAAAAAAAAGCTGACGGGGAACGGGTGCTAGAAACAAGGCATTGAAAAACATAACAAACCCGATACCCACTAAAAAGGCCATAACATATGATCTAGAAGTGCATGTGGGTGCCGCGACCAGTCAAACTGAAGCTCATGGAACGAGCTATGATCTGGCAGGTGGAGGAGGCCAAACTGACATGCGGATCGAAAGTTAGGTCTGTTTGAAGACAAGTTCGACGGGACACCGGTGACAGAAACAGGGTTTTGGAGGACTTTGGAGGGGTTTTGGGTGTCGAAAAACATGACAGAAGCATTCTTTTCTTGATCTAGTGTGTATCCCTCTTCGCTGGCTTCGATTTGATATGTGGTAGAGCCCAAACGGACACCCGGAGCAAAAGTTATGGCTGTTTGAAGTTGGAGAACTTTTTTCAACTTTTTTATAACTCTAATATCTTCCACACCTTAGATCGTCTCATGGTTTTGATTATATGTGCCTCTAGATATCTTCATGAGCTTCGATTTGACTGGTCGTGGTGCTTCAACGGACGCCCGAATCAAAAGTTATGGTCAGTTTAGTGATTTTGGGGTTTCTCGTGTTTTTTTTATTTTTTTTCATTTCATTTCACGGCGGTTTTACTGAAACCGCCACTATTTCGCGGTGGTTTTTTAAAAAACCGCCGCTAATCCTCGAATAAAATTAAAAAAAAAATAATTTTTTTTTGCCGTTTAGCGGCGGTTTTTTCGCGGCGGTTTTAAAAACTACCGCGAAACGGCGGCCCAAAACGCGTTTCGTGGCGGTTTTAAAAACCGCTGCTAAACGGCATTTTTCTTATAGTGATCCCATGGATCTTATCTATTATATTTTCTACTCTTCTTGTCTGAATTTTTTGGGTGGATCATCCCATGACTTCTGTACTAAAACACTTTTAGTAACACCTAAAACCTCAGTTTTATAGATCTCTTTATTCAAGGTTAGATTAGAAATGTCCTTGAATACAAAGTCATTATTTCCACTATAATTAATCACAACATTCAACATTACATACCATGATTCTAGAAGTGATTACTTAAGAATTAGTGCCCACATACCTTCATCAAAATTCACATTAATGGAATCCTCATGAATTTGGATCATGTATAAATCATTTAGATAATCATACACTGACCTTACTTCAGACATCCTTATTTTAAAATGTCACCACAACATACTCTTTATTCACTTTGAAATGATTTTAATAAATGTTCACAATCTTATCTATCAATCCTATCATTGTTTCTCTTCATGAATGTTGAAGGCCTAGTTACAAACCAACATCATCTAGACAATACAAAATGTATTCCTATAGATTCATTCCCACTATATATTTTACATTACTTTTGGATTCTTCCCAATCAATGGAAAAATGATATTATTCTGAAATTGGTATTTCTCAAATCACATATTCTAAAAACTAAATTCCAAACCATCAAAATTATCCATCCTCACATTGTCCTCTTCTAACTATCTCTTCTAAAATAGAAAAAAAACTCACACTGAATCAGAATCATGTAAAGGGGAAAAAATAAAATTTTTCAGAAGTCACTATTTGACCTTCCCTTTAAAACTCTGAACTAAGCATTAATACCACTTTTTGAACCATACATTGACTTCTAGATGAAACCAACATCCAAAAATTCAAACTATATAATAAGGTCACCAGAAGGTCTGGAAGTACTCAACATCACAGATAGGTTTATTCAATACTGAGAAGCCACACAAACACAACCACACACCCCTACCACACAATGTTTGAAAATTTAAGATTAATTCACAATAAACACTCTAAAATAGAACAAAAAATAACCATAAGTAAAATAATCAATGAAGGAACATGGATCTAAATATTTCATAATCCATGGGACACAAAAAATTCACTAGAAGAGTAAATAAGAGATTACAATGGAACAATTAACTCCAAATCATAATATAATAAAAGTTTAATCTTAGTATACAGAAAATTACCCCTGTATAAGTGACCCATCCACCCATTTATAACATCTAATTTCTGGTAATCCCAGTTCCACCGCTAACCTATCTTTATTTTGAGAAATCCTCATGGATATGATCTTTACAGGCACCCCCTTGACTAGTCAAAGGCATCCGCCGCCTCAACTAGAACTTCCGAAAAACAATGCATGATTCTAAAAAACTTTTCAAGTTTATTCTTATGTAATATCCTAAAGGTGATTATGCTTCCTTAGATATTATCCTTATTAAACCCCTTTTCAAAGATTCTATATCAGTTCTAGATCTCATAACTCATCCTTTATCTTTGGTACAAATAAGTATATCTAGAATCACTACTATCACTACTATTGATTCTAAGAGAACTTCCACCTTTTCATCCGTTACTAGTATGGAGTTTAAAAAGTTACACCTTATTAAAAACTTCAATAATTATCATAAAAAATAGCTTCTCACCCTAAAAATAACATGAAACACATATCACACACTAATAATATAATCATACAACCTCAATCCTTCATGTAACCCCCCACTTCATACTATAAAACATTGTCTTTATGGGTTATTTCAACTAGAAAGGAAGATATAACTTGAGGAAAACTACTATTTACCTCTAATACTCAAAGAAAATCAATAAATAGAATATATTCACATATTTTCTTGGAATCAAACTCTTATTTTCAATCTCTAACTAGTTAGTCACTTATATCCTAAGTCCATTCCTCCTCCCTTTATTAACCATACCACATGGGGAGGGGATAAAACTCATCAACCCATCCCATATCCCCCTCACCTATTTTCTATTATGTTTCACCCAAATATGATCCTGATAGTGATTAAATATCACCAAACATTAAAAACATTGAGAGAACCAAAATCAAACAAATTACACAGTGAAAAATAATAACATCCATCTACTAGATTAATCACACTCCCAAAATATGGGAATAATTGGATAGGAACTCAGAATAAAAAACCATCACACAACCAATCCTCATCATCATCACATCCTTATGGGAAAACTAATAACAATATCTAGAATAATTTATAATAGAAAAACCTTAATCCTCGACCAAATAAAAAAAGGTGAGAAATAATGAAACTCATGATGAATAAAGATTTCAAGGGTATCCTAACACCTAACCAAGTCCATTATGGATCATCATATGACCCACAAAATAAAACACACTACCCTACACCCATGAATAACTATCAACATGATAAGTCTTAGGGAAAAATAAAATAACAATATTGTATCTCTATTAACATATCTTGGGCCTCTGGGAATTTTTTTATGTATTTAGTGATTGATTTTATTTAAATATGGGTCTGTAAATGGTTATACCTTGGGACACCCTGAGGGGGGGGGAATCAAGGTTATGGAAAAATTAAACTTTCCCTTTAATCTATTTGACTTTCTTTAGGATCTTGTTCCCATTTTGACGAGAGTTGCATTTGCTTTTTTTTTCTCAATTAAACTTTCTCACAACCTCACCAAAAAATGATTAGATAAATGGGGAAGTAATGAAATCACAAAACATAATGATTTTACTTTTTTAAAAAATGGATAGTCTAAGGAGCATACGTTGATGATATGTCAATCATACCAAAATCCACTATGCTTTACTGGTTCAGTGGATTAAAATTGTTTTGGCTATTGTCACTCTATTCCAAGAACATTGCCTTTATTATGAATTCAGGGATATTACACTAACTCTATTGGATCAAATCTACCAACTCCCCCTTCTCATAAAATCAGATGAATTATTCCTCAGTTTAATTATTTTATGGTCAGTTCAACATATAATGGATAATATAGGCTATCTCAAATTAGTGTGATATCTTTCTTTCATCATAATGCTAAACTTGTTGATCTATTGTACTTTAATTTAATATGCTCTTCCATGATACCACTATAAAAATACTTCTACTTTGTATGAGGATAATTTTACATTGATATTACCCTATCAATTTCTTCCACTTCAACCACTAGATGTGTCGCTCAAATTATTCTTTTGATGCTCCTCCCCTTTCATTTAGAACAGATATGACCAAGATACTCTAGTGTGTTTATTGAACTCTAGAATGTCCACATGAGATCTTCATGTGAGAATATAAAATCAATTGTTCCTTATTCAAAGTAACATAATATATCATAGTACATTGTATAATCACCTTATAGAACATGTACCACACCTCACATACTACATACTCCACCATGCAGATCTCCTAGTGCACTACCTTTGTGAAATTCCACCTCATGAATTGATATGGTTATAATGATTGCTTTTTGAACTAAATTCATATATTCCTCCATCATTTACTTGATCTCATGTAATTGACCTCATATAATCCTCCTTCGTGTACTTGACATCACAAAAATGACTTCATAGAACTAGTCTCCATGTACTCCCTACATCACACAAGTTTTTTCCTTCATCAATATAAAAATATTTTTTTCCTCTGATAAAATATTTAATGAGTAGTCTATCTAAGTATTTATATTAAAATCCCTCTAAAAAACTTGATAAGAATTTGGAATTAATATTTATCCCCTATAAAATACACTTCAAGACACTCTAAAACTCCCCACCTTACGACCTCATACTCCCTTTGTATACCAAATAATTGAATTTTTGATCAATGAAAAATATATTTCTTCTAAATATGTAGTGTGAGTTTAAATAATTTAATCATTAGGATACTTTTTACTTAACTTCATGGTTTAAAAAAAACACCACTCCAATTCCACGTGATCGTACTTCATGATGGGCCAAAAATTTTTACCTTATGATCATGTGGTTCATTGATAAACCATTTACTTATAGAGACCCATTTTTTCCTTTTATGACTTTGATAATTTTCTATATATATATTTCCAGAGCTAGGTGCTGAGACAACATGCGATTCCAAGGCCCATTGTGCCCAAAATTTATTTTATAAAAATATTAAATATATTTTATATTGAGCATGAAAAACTTATTAAATAAAATGGGATAACTCTTAAATGGAAGATCATATAAAAAATCAGAGACGAAGGTTGAGCCTAGAACATGGTGTTTACCCTAAGCGCGACATAAAATGGGTTATCACGGGGCGTTAGGACTCATCACTTATTGGAAGTACATTCAATGAATGAATTAATTCATTTTAATGCAATGAAATGATCTATAAGTTTACATCCAAGTTGAATTATCTAGGTTTATATACATAAAACCTAGGATAATTCCTTAGATATCCCTTACTTCTTCATTAGAGGATCTCATCGGATGATGAAGAAACACCAGATCAGATCAAATCAGGGAGTAAAAAATAAAACAACTTCTCTCGATCATTAGAGAGTGCATTCTTCATCAAAAAATGATCAAAAAAACCAAGTAAGAATTTTCAATTGATAATTTATTCCCTTTGATTAAATTTATTGAGAATTTACACCTTTATTATTGGATCTATGCTAATTTTGGCCTACGCATGTGCCTACGTACTAGATTTAAATTGATTTATCCAATGTTTTCCAACCCGGTATCACAGTTATTGATTATTATGAAAGAACGCTTAGAAAATGATCATTTAAACCTTTATTATGGTGATTTTATCCCAAATATTCTTCATGTTCATCACCGGTAGTAACCTGCATCTTGGTTTGAAATTTTTGTGCAGTACCAAGCTCTATCAGACCCCCAAAACTGCGACGTAATCACATGAGAGAAGAAGATTGACTAACTAAGACTAGATATAGGTTTTTTTTGTGAGGAGAGGATGATCGTTTTGATGATAAGAATTTTTTTAATTAGCAGTGGAAGGCTTAGTCTCATGCAGTTCATACAAAGAACCCCCGTGAAATTATGGAGGCCAATTCTCAGTGAACAATGAAAAAAACAATGATTTTTAGCTAGATTCATCATTTTAGGACATAGATAGAACCTAATATGAAGCGAAAAGACCAGATTTAGGCATGAGGATCAGATCTAGGATTTCAGGAAAATTTCCTACTACATGCCATATACAAGGATGAACACATGACATATATCCCCTTCAGCGAAGATGACTAGGGTTTTGGGAAAACTTAAGGATGAAATGGAATGTAAAATATTCAACATTCCATGTACCCCTTTCCTAGTTGAAAAAACAACATATAGGATCACATGGGTGGGAACCCGTGTGAAAGTATACGACTAGGTACATGGCCGTGTACTAAAGTAACAGACACATGGTCTGGTATATGGACACATGGTTTGGTACATGAACACAAGGTCCGATACATAGACACAAACAATAGAACATGACCTAGTCCCGGTTATCCTAGACATGCTGTGTAGTCCACCTACACAGTGTGTACTACTACATGGGATGAGATCCATATTCCATTTAAGGACACAACCAGATGGTTGAGCAGGAGCACATGCTATGTGGGACCCCTCACACATCATGTACCCCTTGAACTCATTTGAGAAAACTTCAAGGTTCCCTATCTACTTCATTTGAACTTGAATTTTTCCCATGAGTAGCCTATCCTAAGTGTTTTCCCACATTGAACATGATGAATCCCTTAGTTGTGGATTTAGAGATACGATGTGAAATGTTCCGCAAATGAAACTTATTTAGTGATGCTCGATGATGGCAGTGATAATGTAGAATTACTAGAGACTACCAGGTTGTATCCTCTAGTTGATCTAGGCAGTTGATTCCTAGATTATTAGAGTGGAACCCCTATAAAATAGGGAGTGAGTCCTTTATGAATTGAGTGAAACCCCCTACCACACTAGGGTGTGGGACCTTGACCACTAGAGTGGAACCCCCATCAGCATGGGTATGAGTCCTCTACAACTACATTTTGTGTGGAACCCCCTATCAGATAGGGAGCGGGCGCTTTATGACTAGAGTGAAACCCCCTATCACACCAGGGCGTGAGTCCTTGATCACTAGAGTGGAACCCCCCCATTAGCATGGGTGAAGGTCCTCTATAGTGAATTCTGAGTGGAACCCCATATCAGAAAGGGCGCAGGTCCTTGATAACTAGAGTGGAACCCCCTATCACACCACGGTGCGGGTCCTCGACCACTATAGTGGAACCCCCATTAGTATGAGCGCAATTAATCTATAGAGACTTTCGAGTAGAACACCTATCAGATAGGGAATGGGTCCTTGATGACCAGAGTGAAACACCCTATCACACCAGGGAACGAGTCCTCAACTTTTAGAGTGGAACCCCCCATAGACATGGGTTTGAGTCCTCTACCTTACCAAGTGGAACCCCCTATCATCATAAGGCACGAGTCCTCATGGAACTAGAGTGGAGACCCCCCATCAGCACGGGTTTAGGTCCTCTATGGATAATATCAGAGTATAACCCATGTAACGTACTAGGGAGATGGTTCTTTACTATGATTTTGTGTCCCTTCGACTATATGACATAGTGACGAGGCATGGATTGACTTGGGTGGTTGCTTCTGGGCAGATGTGTGAGATGCTGAGCATCATTGATGGAATTTTGAAACCATTGGATATTCTTTTTCTTGGGATGATATGTGATATGGATATCCAATTACTCTATCATTTTGGATTCTTTTGACTAATATATATATATATATATATATATATATATATTTCCTTCTGTATCCACTCCTTGGATTTGGTTACTCTCCTTTTAGAAGATGTGAAGACGTGTGGGGTATTCCATGTGATTTCCATGTTTATATTATTGTGGTTGGATAAGTATACTCTCCTTCTATAGGTGGATAATACTTGATGGGTAGTTTATCTACTCACTATGCTTATCCCCTTCTATTTGGATGATCTTACTTTTACTTTTGGTTTGGGTTGAGTTGTTCTACCTTTTTGCATATTTTATCTACTATATTTTCTTTACTTTTTATATCTTAATGCTCCCACTTCTGCTTTCAAGATGTCATATTGGGTATGTATATACTCACCCCTGTATGGTTGTTTTTTAAAAGTACTATGTCTTATACAGATGACAGACATGTCAAAATTGACTTTAGAGAAGTTTAGGGATACTAGGTGCTTTGGACCATGTATGGTTTTTGTAGCTTGGGATTTAAAAGTTAGGCCCTATCAGTTATTTAATTTTCCAGTTTTTTTGGTTGGGACATATTTCTAGTTGTTGTTTTATTTCCCCCCTTTACTTTTCAGTTACACTACCATAATTTTATATTGTCTATAAGTTCATACATGCTAATTTTACTTTATAGTTGTGTTACATATTTTAATCTTTCCATCATAAATTTTTAATCGATATAACTATGTGTGTGCATGTAGGTACTTAGGAAAAGGCATCCCCAAGTTTAGAAATTCATTTGGCACGGGTTTCTACCCCATGGACTATGGATTTTAGCTTGGGGTAGTTGCGGCTCAAGCCTCAGCTTGGGTTGGGTCATGACAGATTGGAATCAGAGAAAGTTCTTTCCTTGGGATGTTGTTCATACTACCCCCCTTAATAGGATTTGGTTAGGTTTAGGGAAATAGTTTCAAAGTGTCTCGAGTGATACTCTCAGGACATGGCTTCCAGTGATGGTGTGGGTGGCCCACATATCCATTAAACATGAACTTAACTACCTTCTTATCAAACTGACATGTTGAGACATTTTTGGTAGGGATAAATGGTATATTCATCATATAGGATTGAGTATTTTACTTTCCTTATTGAGTTATATACCCATTATTATTGATATATATATCTATGCTCTCCTGACTGTAGTATGTCATGATAAATATTAGGATGCCTCCATGATTATAACTATATAAGATATAGGTTCTAGATAATAAAGATGATTTGATGAGAAAAGAGGCCTCAGTTTAGGGTCTATCCCATGATCCCCTTCCTCTAGGTGGGAAGGTAGAAGCACCTCTAACTATCGAGTAGTAGATCATTATAGAAGATACAAATGAGGATGTGTGCAGGCTTATCATGCTCTGCAAGTTCCAACATCAAAGGATGCTGGGGTTCCATGGAATACTCGATCCTCAAGTAGTATAGGATTGTATGGAGTCGGTGGTCCATTTACCTAGGCTTGTTCAGACCCTAAAAGATCAGGTGGTTGTACTGGAAGCTAGCCTTTTCCATAGATCAATTGGGAACCTGTGGATCCTTGTTACACAGATGCACAATGAGTCAACACTCTCATAGACCATCTTCCAAAAGGAGTTTTAACCTTTTTTTTGTGCTTAGTCTAGATCTAGGAGCTTCTAGAGATGTAGTAGGGAGGAATGATAGTGGATGATTACGTAGTGAGGTTCATTCACCTTACATGGTACTCTATTCACATGATTCAAGATGACTACTTATGATTACAAAAGTTTGAGTAGGGACTTCTCAAAGATATATGATCCAGTGTTGTGCCCTTGTGAATCCCCATCTATGCTAAGGTGTTGGAGTGGGCACTAGTAATAGAGAGATTTATGTCATAGGAATGCCAGACAACTGGAGATGAAATTGGGTGCCACCGAGCTAAGATGTCCATGGTAGCTAGAAGATTCCAGGAGTTAGGATATCGATGTAGGGTACCTATCCATGATCAGACTCAAGCATTTGGTTAGGGTAATCATAGAGGTATATGGAACCCTATAGAGGGGAGGTTGTTTTCTTGTGAGGGGTGATCTCACATAGAGAGAGACTTCCTGACCATATGTGATCATAAGCACAGGTAGATAGCTAACAAACCACCATAGAAGAGGCAACCCCATGATTAGGGATCTCCCAGGCATGGACATGGTGGTACCTAGGAAGGTGGAGTTGGAAGATGAGTAGGAGGATCTATGGGTGTTGGAAGATTCTATGAGATCCTACAACAACCACAACCACCACTAGGTGGCCCACATCAGGATTAGAGAGATGGCATCCAAGGCCACGAAAAACTATAGGATTTGGAGGGTTATGACCCCCCAACACATGATATGATAAGAGGTACAATCTTTGTGTTTTATACTCTTGATTACGTATTAGTAGACACATGTTATAATCATTCCTTTATCTATATACTCCTGGTGTGAGAGTTAGAGATCCCAGTTGAGGTTCTAGACTATCAACTTCGTCTTGAGGTTCCTACAAGGAACAAATATTATTTATATTTAATCTTAAAGAAGTGCGAGCTATCTCTTCATGGATAGAGGTTCATTTGGGACCTTTTGGTTGCCATGATGGAACCCTATGACATCATCTTGTTTATGGATTGGCTGTCCATAGTCTGAGCCCAGATTGATTGTCACTATAGATAAGTTAGATACCTACATGCTGATGGGATGAGACTCTCCTTTTATTGATAGAGAGATAACATTGCAAGGAAAGTGGGTTCTATGATGAGGAGGCTACATCCCATAACCCATCAGTTACCAAGTGTATCCCTTGGTGCAGTAGGCTCTTCTGGAATATGAGTTCCTTCAGTTTTGGAGGATTATATGGACATATTCCTCGAAGATGTTCCATAACTACCTCCAAGGTAGGAGATAGAGTTTTTTATTGACTTACATCCTTGGACCACTCTGATATATTCTATAACATATAAAATGGACCCTACTGATATTCGATATCTACAATTTCAGTTAGAGGACTTTTGAGAGAAGGGTTTCATCAGACCTAGTGTTCCCCCTGGTCAGATCCAATGTTGTTCATGAAAAAGGTGGACTAGATCTTACAAATTTTCATGGATTATTCTCAACATAACTAGGCCATAATAAATAAAAAAGTACCCATTATTGAGTATTAAAGAACTATTTGAATAGTTGCGATGCATGAGACGATTCTCAAAGATCATTCTCAGGTCTGGTTACCACCAGTTGAGGGTTCATGAGACTGATACTCCAAAGTTGGCATTCCAATGTCTCTACAGACACTATGAGATCCTAGTGATTCCCTTTGGTTTGAAAAATGATCCAATTATGTTTATAGACTTGATGAACTAGGTATTCCATTCGTACTTTGACCAGTCTGTTGTTTCCCTCATCGACAACATACTAGTCTATTCTATATCTGAGGAGGAACATGCAGAGCACTTGAAGATAGTCCTAGATTTTCTTTGAGAGCACCAGATTTATGGAAAGCTCTCTAAGTTCCAGTTATAGATTTATGAGGCTCAATTTTTGGGGAATTTTATTTATGAGCATAGTTTATCCATGTAACCATAAAATATCAATGAAATTATTTCCTGGGAACTACTCAAGAGAATGTCAGAGTTGTGGAGATTTATTTTTTGGTAGGTTACTATAGGATGTTTGTGGTAGAATTCTATAGAATTGAAGCCCCTTTGGCCACCCTAACATGGAAAGGGAATCCATTTACCTAGTCTAAGAAATCTCAAAGGGACTTTAAGGAGTTGAGGCTGAGGCTGACGAGTGATCCAATGTTGAGACTTCCAAAGGAAGGCACAAAATTTGTAGTGTATTATGATTTATATGAAGATGGGATCATCTATGTGTTGATGTAGTGGACAGAAGTTATCATATAAGAGTAAAGAAAGTTGAGACCCCATTAGGAGAAACACACAACTCATGACCTAGAGCTAAAAATAGTAGTATTCTCCCTGAGGATATGGAGGTACTAACTTCCGGGGGAGCACTTTGTTGTTTACTCAGACCATCAGAGTCTCAGGTATGTCTTCACATAGAGAGACTTGAACATAAGATAGTGAAAATGGTTTGAGTTCCTGCAAGACTATGACTGCAAGATATTCTATACTCTAGTGAAGGGAAATCTTGTTGAAAATTCCCTTAGCAGGAAGTCCCAAGCTTGATTAGTGCAGGAGGATTCAGAGGAATTGGCTTTCCTACATCTGACCCTGGTGGAGCAGGAGGGTATAGTTTTTTTGTAGTCAATGGTGTTGAATCCTCCACTTCTCGAGTGTGTGAGAGAGTCCTAGATGGGAGAAATCTACTATGAGGTATTATATGATTATATATCTACAGGAAACTCACTAGATGGATATTTTGAAGGAGGGAATCATGTCATCCTTTTCCAGGGACAGACACTAGTCCCAATCACGTTGCACGAGTGTAAAGAACTAAACTTTTTAAATGATATTTGTTTCCTAAAAATGTGTGTTATATTATTTCACAACAAAACTATATCACTTTAATAATGAAGTAAGTATAATTGAAATGTGACCTCTGGGTTTCGACCATTATATGATCATTGTTCAATTATGACCATTGTAAACAATACTCTTAATAATAATTTTAACATTATAATGGGTATTATAAATAGAAATGATAATAGTTAATTAATGAAAAAATAAGAGTTGATGGCTTTAGTATAATCATGTTGTATGAAGCCCATTTTTTTGGAGCTTTGGAAGGAGGTCACATCACTGGGATTCGTTCTTGACCAATCCCAAGTTGAGCTTCAATATGTTAAGCTTTAATGAAATCTCATATGGTAGAAGTTCAAGTTAGTTGAGATTACCACTCAGGTGATGTTATCGGAGCCACCCAAGAGTCTATCACCATTGAAAACCTTACCCCTAGGATGTATGTGGGTGTTATAAGGGTTTATGTGTCAAGGCCTTAGTTACTTAAATTATAATCCCTTTTCTTTAATAAAATTATTATTTCATCATTTCCATTTTTAAGAATATTTTTTCCTAAAAATTGAAATGTAACTTGTTAAATTGATTTTTTAGATAAAAATTAATCTTTTATGAGAGATATAAATTACTATATTAAACTAAGGTTTTATTAATAATGTTTATTATATTTAAATATTATTATTAAAACACTTTAATTTAATTACAAATGATAAAATAATTTTATTTTTTTAAGTGTCGAAAATTTTACTATGCATTTTATGTCCGCTATTATTTTTAATAAATAAGTATTTTTATAGTTAAAAGATAAATTTATCATATTTATAGATTTATTATGATAAAATAAATTACATTATTTAATTTAGAATATCAATATTAGGTTAGGGTGAATTTATGATAATTTTATAAAATACTTTAGTTTTTCGTGAATAGTAAAAGTACAATTTGAGTATTTCGGTAAATTTAATGACATCATAGCTATGTAATTATAATGTAATGATTAATTTAAAATTATTTTCGACTATTATGTGTTAAAGTAACTTAATAGGTGTCCCAAGTGGCCAATACCATGGGAAAATACCATGAGAAAGCCCATGGTTTTGCAAATACCACTACTAAGGTGTCCTAAGAAATTAATAAAAAAAATATCACAATTTTTCTATAAATACCCACCAATTTCTTTGTTTCCTTTAATTAAAAATTAATTATCCATGAATCTATGATATTTTTATCTCCCAAGGAGTCCTCAAGACCCCAAGGTCTCGATCTTTGAGTTTTAGGAGTCACTATTCAAGGTAAGGGAACTCTCAAATTCTCTTTTCCTTTCATGTTTCTTTTTAATGTGGTATGTATTTCAAATTTATTTACCATATTATTCTTTCCATTTTATCCTATACCTTTAATGTGTTAATATTCATTTATGAATGGGAGAACCTTTTCCCTTATATTTTTAATGTTTTCTAAAACTATGTTTCATACCCGTTATGCTGCCAGATTTTCATCTCAAAATTTATCTCTTTTTATCAAGAAATTATCTTATTTTATTTTGTGAATACTAAAACCTCTTTATTCTCTAGGGGTAATCACATAGATGTCAAAATTATCTATTTAATTTTGGGATTAACATACATGAAACCTTCCTTACTTTTCCATGGGTTTAAAATGAAAAAAATGATATTGTTTTTAAGAACTTTCTAAAACACCATAATTTTGATATGAAATCCATTTATTTTATTCTCCATAGATTATTTATGAAATGTTTTATTATGATATATGTGCATCACATTAATTAATACATATTAAGGGTGATCCATGATAGCACTCCAATGCATTGATTAAATAATATATTCTCTAGAGATGACAATTTTACAATACCTTGTTGAATAACCTTGGTAAATTTTATGATACATCAGTGACAAAACTTGGTTATATTATTATTAATGACTTAATTAAATGTTTTAGCCACATTTAAAATTTATTATTCATGTTATAATTATTATGATACACCTCTTTTTTTGGGACCACTTTGTGTATAAGGTTGTATTTGTTGTCAATAGTTATCAATGAAGATCAAAATGAAGAAGATCAAGAAGAACTCTAATGAAATGGAGGAATGGTGAGGTATCATCTATATGAGGATGATTAAAGAAGAACACCATGAAATTATTCATGATTTCATGATAACCATTCAAGATATTACTTAAAGAATAGAATCATATGATTTTCATGAAGTAGAGAATGATGGTTGAAGAAGAAGAGAGAGTGTAGAAGGGCTTGGCGTTCTGATATGGTCATGTATTTTACATTCTATCTAAATCTAACTATGCTTTACTGATTTGTATTTTCCAAATATCATAAGTTTGGAGAACTTGTGATGCAAGCATTATGAAGGAAAGGGGGAGTAAATATACTTTCAGTCATATTCTGGTTTTGATTGGAAAGTTTGTTACTACTAAAATATAGGGAAAGGATGTGACTTTGACAATAGATATTACTCACAAGGTATAAAATGGCCTAATATTTTGAGTGAAAGTGGAGTTTTAAGATCAACACTTCAATATTTTGAAAAGGAAAGAGGTGTGCGAAAAACTAGAGATGTGCACAAAAAAATGGGAATGTGCGTGAAAAAATATTGTGCGTGAAATAGATTGTTGAGTTTTTTTGCGCAAGCAGTGCCTTAGATCAGAAATATGTATAATCAAAAAAGGAAAGAGGCGTGAAAAAAATAGGATATGTTCATGCAATTTGTGTGGAACATCATACTTGTGTGTGTAAAAATGGTTGTGTGCAAAATGTGGGTTTGAGGTTTTACACGCAAGGGGTGCCTCATGATTAGAAAGTAAAAAATTGAAAAAGGAATAAAGTGAACGAAATAATCTAGGATGTGCATGAAATTGGAAGATGGTGCACAGAATAATATAGGATGTGTATGAATTTGGAAGTTGTTCTAAATACTGGTTTGATGTTTTACACGGAAGAGAGGCTTCATGTTCAAAATGATTAAAAATGGAAAATTCATGAGGTGCACAAAAAATCCAAGTGGTACGTGAAAATAAAGTAAAGTGTGTGTAATATAAAGAAGTGGGAGACAGTTTTACACATAGAAAGGGGTTTTACATACATGGTCAAAAATTCCTATAAATAGGAGGTGAACCCCTCTCATTTGACAAGGCTCGACACTTAGATAAATCCCAAGATCTAACATGCGGAAAAATTGAAGTATAGAGTGGTGAACGAAAAGAAGAAGTGGTGTATGAAAAAGAAAGGGTTCTGTGAAAAAGGGAAGTTCTGTGAGAAAAAAGAGAGTTGAGTGAAAATACCTTTTTTTTAAAAAGGTATTTTTACGCTCAAGGTTTTATTTTTACGCGCAAGACACCTAGAAGAGTGGTCAAAAAATTTGGGGGTCCCAAAAGCCTTTGATAGGTGCTTAGTACTCTCGAAGTAGTTTCAAAAAGAAAGAAGTACCGTGAACCATTCAGTTTTACAAAGAGAAGTAGTTCTGCACACACATGACTGGTGTTTAACACCCTCATTTTACTTTGATAAGAGAAGAAGAATAATACATGCAACTAAACTCAGATCTACACAGAAATAAGGAAGTATACTGATAAAATTAGGTGTTGGTATTGGTAATGAATGGAAGAGAAGAAGAAGAAGAATAGAGTGTGCCCAACTGAAGATTGTGAATTATTCGGGGTAGTACAATGGTGATGATTTCTTGAACAATCACAAAGGATTTTGTGACTATGTTCAAGAAGAGAAGAATATTGAATAAAAAAGAGCATCAATTTAGGACTCTGATGCAAGAAATGTCTCGTGATGAACATGAGACAAATACTTCCATGATTATCTATTTAAGAGACCTTTATGTCTATAAACTGAGTGGGACTTCACCCAAGGAAGTGAGCCAGGGGGAGTTAATAGGAGTAACCCGAGGGACGTAGTAATCTACCCCTCAACCTTTACAAAGGCAGTGAGACTGGGACAAAGTGATTGTTCCCGAACCTTTTTAATCTATAACTAGTGAATATTAGTGGAATTTGGTACGACTGACAACCTATCGGCGTATGCTCCTTGGACGTAGCCCTAAGTGGAGAACCAAGTAAAAATTGTTGTGTTGTCCTTCTGCGTGTTTTAATTACTACACTTATCCATCATACAGGTTTAAACAGGTTCTTACCAACATGGGAACAAGATCCAGTAAATAAGAGAAAATGTTGACACCCTAATTCACCTCCCCCTCAGGGCTGTCTAGGGCCCTTCAATTGGTATCAGAGGCAGGTTCTCGTATTTTGGATACTCTACAATAATACTATTCATAAGAGGATTTGATTTTCTTTCATAAAGTCAAAAATGAAGTGCAGCGTTGATGAAGATTCATTCATTTCTAAGCATATGTCTACATATAGTAAGACCATGACAAACAAGAAAAATAAAGATAAGAAGCAGTTGAAGAAGTCCCTCATGTCCAAATAAGATGTAGTGTCTGGTTCTCCATGCCCTTACAATAATGAAGAAATATCAGGCTTGGAAAGTAAAGATCATGTGGCTTGGGTTTCTACTATAAGAAATGAAGACACTTATTTCTTAAGTGATCATGAGAAATTAATAACCTATATGCGTTATTTTCCTAAAGAAAGAGTTGCTGCTATTTGTAGAATATTTTAATGCATGCAGCTTGAGATCAATCGATTGGAAAGAGAAGCAGATAATGTGGAAAAGGGATTGGAAGAAAAAATTCTTGAATGTTTAAAGACCACCAAACAGATTAAATCCTTTCAAGAAAAATAAGGAGTCAATAAGAATCAAGAAGAAAATATCCATGCACTTGAAGCTGAGCTAAAGAAGAGCACTAAAGTCAAAAGTTTATATTTTGAATAAACTTCCCAAAAAATCAAGGAACATGACTCTTTGATTCAGAATAAAATGATATTGCATGAGGAAGAAATTTTTAGAATGAAGAAGGTCTATGAAGAGAAGATGACTATGATTGCAGATCATAAGGTCATTCTCAATAGTCAATGTCTAGAACTGGATGCTCAGTTGACCAATATTGAGAAGACATATATTGAGACTTTACAAAATAATGAATCAGTTGTTGTTGGTATTCAATGATCACTGGAAGATTATACTGTCAAAAGACTTCCAACATGTGATAAGAAGATCATTACTTCACTCACTGATCTATCACAAGTAGCTGAGAAAGTGAAGGTACCATCCATACCAACTTGTACGATTGTTTCTAAATATGTTTCTACAAAAAGTGAAGGTTGGAAGAAAAATTATAAATAATTATGGATGAGTAAAGGTGAGGAGAAAAAACCTACCACCTTGGCTAGGGTGGATAGAAAGAAAAAGTTGGAAGATGGTTCCCCAAAAAGAGAAAAACACATTAAAAAGAAGGCCCAACTACCATATATAGAAGATATAAAGAAGAAATGATCTTTCAGTCAATTTTGGTGCTGCAACAGATTTGGGAACTATGAAATAGATTTTTGGTAAAATCCTTTACAAAAAAATCACATAGAAATCCTATATCAAAGGGAAGGAAGCTAGAGAAGAATAAACGACATCCACAGGTCCAGAAGCATCAATTTACCTCAAATAGATTTGGAATTCCTGATAAAATCTATGATTTATGCAATAGTAGTGGTCACAAGGTAGGTACATGCCCATCTCAACATGCATTCACTATTGATAAGAAAAGAAGACCTCCGATTCCAGCTAAGTATAAAGCATCTACCTTGGGAAGAAATCAGAAGAACATTATGAAAAAAATTTCACTAAGAAGATCTCAACTAGGAAGTTGAAAAGTCCCTGGATTTTAGATCCATGAAATTGAAGGGAAATTCATCCAAAAGAGTAACTAAGAGGGATGACACTTAGATGAACCCATGCATAAGATCCAAACTTGCTACAATAGTTCAAAATGATATATTGGTTATCTGACTAGAAGATTTGGAAAGAATAAGGAAACTTGAAAATGAATAGGCCAGTGTTAGTGGTAAAGGAAAAGAAAAACATTCACATGATGAATACAGAGTGCATGAAATATTGAAAACCAAGAGAAACACATGTGTCAAAGAAGTTTTTTTTGTGAGAGATGCATGAAATCTGGTCATATTGCAAAAGGTTGTATAAACTTAATACCAGAGCAATAAGTAGTCCTTAAAACGAGTAATAATGTATCATTTATGATTGCTGTTAAGAAGAAAAAATCTCCATGAAATGTAGAAGATAATTTGAAGAGATCCATGCCACATCAACACAAATTAGAACATATATTCAAATGTGCAGGCATGAAGACTGGAGTGAATGGAGGAACTTGGTTGAGAAAAGCATCTCAACCATGCAACTCATATTGATGAAGCAAGGAGGAACCGCCTTATTCCCCTAATAATTTGTGTATTTTATTTGTGCTAATAATACATGGAATTTAAAGTTAATTATGCTCTCAGGGAGATAACCTGAGAAGTAGTGATTTCTGTCAACTCTTGATAGCTATGCTGAAGAAGTTTCCATCCTTGGAAGATTCTTCAAATGATATTCAATGATTAAAATGATGAAGGACCGCCATTGATAAATATGATGAGGAGTGTTTCTATTGAGGAGGAGAAAAATGAATAAGATTCTAGAATTATTATTTCGATCAGTATCAACTTCAGTTGGAATTAAATGTAATTAACCTGGAAATTTCTTGAAGAACATGTAATTGAAAAAGGTATGTCATTTATCAATCTCTCTTCCTTGGTTACTCAGAATGAAGATCAATTTACAAAGGGGGAGTAAATGAATTAATTAGTGACATAAGAAGAATGGAAGTGTCCCATGGAAACTTATCCTGCCAATTGTACATGAATGTTTTCGATTTATTTATTGAAGTAAGTGCATGAGTTTTAGGTTGATTATTTCCTACCACATTCAATTTTTCCATCCTGGAATGAAAGTGGAAAACCCTTGAGGAAAAATTACATGAGTTCTCATCTCATGTAGTATCATGACTAGTTAATAATGGATAACCTTGTTGTATAAATCAAATTCTATTGTTTTCTAAACTGATCATTTTTTCAAGTAGACTTAGAGTGAAATTATTGATGACACATTGCTTAATTATATATTGATACCCTCTCCACCATGAAATTTGTATTTCTTGTCAATAAGGGGGAGAGAAAGTGAAATGAAAGTTTGGAAAGTAAAGAAGATCTAGAGAAGATTCTCATTTTAACATTAACATATTCATTTTAGGAGATATTTAAGGTATTGAAAACAAAATACAAATGGGGAGAATGTTGGAACCACTTTGTGTATAAGGTTGTATTTGTTGTCAATAGTTGTCAATGAAGATCAAAATGAAGGAGATCAAGAATAACTCTAATGAAATGGAGGAATGGTGAGGTATCATCTATATGAGGACGATTGAAGAAGAACACCATGCAATTCTTCATGATTGCATGAGAACCATGCAAGAGATTACTTGAAGAATAGAATCATATGATTTTCATGAAGTAGATAATTATGGATGAAGAAGAAGAGAGAGTGTGGAAGGGCTTGGAATTCTGAGATGGTCATGCATTTCATATTGTATTTAAATCTGATGATGCTTTTCTGATTTTTATTTCCCAAATATCATAAGTTTGGATAACTTGTGATGCAAGAGTTATGAAGGAAAGGGGGAGTAAAGATACTTTCAGTCATATTCTGGTTTTGATTGGAAAGATTGTTGCTGCTGAAAGATAGGGAAAGAATGTGACTTTGACAATAGATATTACGCACAAGGTACAAAATGGCCTAATATTCTGAGTGCAAGTGGAGTTTCAAGATCGACACTTCAATATTGGAAAAGGAAAGAGGTGCGAGAAAAACTAGAGCTGTGCAAGAAAAATGGGAATGTGCACGGAAAAATGTTGTGCGCAAAATAGCTGGTTGAATTTTTTCACGTAAGTAGTTCCTCGGATAAAAAATACTGAAAATCAGAAAAGGTAAGAGGCACACAAAAAATCGGAGATGTTCACGCAATGTGCACAGAACATCAGACTTGTGCATGTAAAATTGGTTGTGAACAAAATGTGGGGTTGAGGTTTTACACGCAAGGGTTTCCTTGGGATCAGAAAGTGGAAAATCAACAAAGGCATGAAGTGAGCGAAATAATCCAGGATGTGTGCAAAATTTTAAGTCAGTGCACATAATAATACAGGATGTGCGCGGAATTGAAAGTAATGTGAAATATTGATTTGATGTTTTACGTGCAAGAGAGGCTTTATGTTTAGAATGATGAAAAATGGAAAATTCATGAGGTGCGTGAAAAATCTAGGTAGTGCATGAAAATAAAGGAAGGTGCGTGTAATATAAAGAAGTGAGAGACGGTTTTACGCACATGAATGAGTTTTACACGTAGGTTCAAAAACATCTATAAATAGGAGGTAACCCCCTCTCATTTGACAAGGCTCAACACTTAGACAAATCCTGAGCTCTGATGCATGAAAAAATTCAAGTATAGAGTGGTCTGTGAAATGAATAAGTGGTGCACGAAAAAGAAAGCATTGCACAAAAAAGGGAAGTTCTACGCACAAAAGGAGAGTTGTGTGAAAATATTTTTTCTTTCCAAAAGGTATTTTTTCACAAGGTTTTATTTTTATGCACAAGACACCTAGAAGTGTGCGTGAAAAATTTGGGGGTCCTGAAAGTCTTTGGTAGGTGCTTAACACTCTCGAAGTGGATTCATGAAGAAGGAAGTACCATGAACCATTCGGTTTTACGAAGAGAAGTAGTTCCGCACACACACGACTGGTGTTTAACACCCTCATTGTGATTTGTGTAGATAATAAGAAAAATAAGTACAACTAAACTCATATATGCACATAAATAAGGAATTATACCGATACACTTAGGTGTTGGTATTGGGAATGAAAGGAAGAGAAGAAGAAGATGAACAAAGTGTTCCTAACTGAAGATTGTGAATTATTCGGGGCTGTACAATTGTGATGATTGATTGAAAAATCACAAAAAATTTTGTGATTCTAGCCAAGAAGAGAAGAATATTGAATAAAAAAGAGAATCAATTCGAGACTCTAATGTAAGCAATGTCTCATTCTGAATAGGAGACAAAGACTTCCATGATTATCTGTTGAAGAGACCTTCATGTCTATAAACTGAGTGGGACTTCACCCAAGGTAGTGAACGAGGGAGAGTCAATGAGAGTGACCCAAGGTAAGTAGTGAGATATCCCTGAACCTTTGTAAATACAGTGATCCTGATATAGAGTGACTATTCCTGAACCTTTGTAATCTACAGCTAGTGAAGATTAGTGGAATTTGGTATGACTGACAACCTGTCCGTGTATGCTCCTTGAACGTAGCCCTTAGTGGGGAACCAATTAAAAAGTTATGTGTTGTCCTTTTTCATGTTTTAATTACTAAACATATCCATCATATTGGTTTAAACAAGTTCCTAACAACGTGGGGACAAGATCCAGAAAAGAAGAGAAAAAGTTGACACCCTGATTCACCAACCCCCTTCTTAAGGTGGTCTAGGGTCCTTTATCTTTATCATGACTTTATGTATTTCATAAATTTATTACTAATATTCCTCAAGATCACAAGTAAACTATTTCCATTATTTACCCTTACTGGGCCTTCTGCTCACCCTTTACCTTGATGTATGTCCCAAGGTTATGAGATGAAATAAATTTACTTAGGATAAACCTTAAAGAATAATTTAAAGTGGAATAGAATAATGTTTTAAGTTTTCATGTATTATGTACCTTATTTCTAAGGAACTAATCTTTTAAAGATCCTTTTTTATAAAATGTAATGAAAAGTTAGTTAATAAAAAGTCAGGATTCCATAGTTGGCATCAAAGGATAGTTTAGTTATTTATGGAAATTAGGATTTGAAAACTTTAGGAATAACGTTATAGAAAAGTTTAAATATAGGGAAAAAACCTAGTATTTTGGTGAAATATTAAGTAAGTGGTTTCTAAACAAAAAAAATCCTATCTAGATACAAATAGGTGGATGTGGCTTTGGCACAGATATATCTAGGGGTAAAACCCAAAACAACACTTTTAGATAGACTCGAATCAGAACTGGTGCATGAAAAAGGGATTTGCTGCACTCTTGGGTTGATACTCTCAGGGGATACGTTTGGTTAATGACAATCTTTTTATGAACTATTATAAAGAATTTATAGAAAATTTAATTATTTTTAATGAATAAAAAATTTAATAATGATGTTTTAAGATATACAATTCTTTTAGAGTTATAAGATTACTAAAATAAACACATTTCTCACTATGTTTATATTATTTTTTAAAATGGAGGGTAATAGGAGGAACCGTGTGAATGGTGATCGTAATGAACCATGCATTAAGGGCCCTCCGATGGAATATCAAATGTAAAACTTCATAAGAGTAATGAATCAACTAAATCAAGTTATATTAAATAACTTGAATTAAACTGAGAGACTGGTTTCATCACGAAGGGAACAACTTTCCATTGAGTCCTTTATGCTTCAATGACCACCAAAATTCAGTGGATCTACTAACCCATTGATTATGGAATAGTGGATAAGCTCTATAGAAAAGATCTTTTCTACACTTCATTGTTTAGAATAAGAGAAATTCACTATGGCTGTGTGCCATTTAGAGGGAGAATATGATTAGTGATGGGAACTGATTAAAAACATGAGGCCAAGAGGGGATATTGAAGATTTTGATTGGTAAGAGTTAAGGTGAATCTTCCTTAATAAGTATTTACCTCGTTCAATGAGAATGAAAATGGAGAAGAAATTTCACAAACTGAAGCATAAAGAGAATGAATATATTAGAAGTTATGAGATGAACTTCCCAATACTTTCTCATTATACCTGTAGATTTGTCATGGATCCTAATGGAAAGGTTGATATATTATTTAGTGGACTAAGACCTCATCTATGAAAGAATTTATCCAACTGAGACTATGGAAGCTATGAGGAAATTATACAGAGTGCTATAAAGGTCGAACTAGAGTTTAGTGAGACAAAGTGGTCTCCCAAATCGAATGAGAAGAAGAGATATATAGAGCTAAACTTGGGGAAGATATTTAATAAAGGAAGATGAGTAAATCAAGTGAAACTTTCAACATGTAATAAATGCGGGAAGAAGCATTCAAGAAACTTCCATATCGAGAGCAGGAAGTGTCACAAGTGTGGAAGAGGTGACCATATCGATCAGAATTGTCATAGTGAAGTGAATCCTCAACTTCTCAACATAAATGAAAATAGGAAGATAGTGCATGTACAACATGAATTCAAATGCATCATTTGCAGATATCTTGGTCACTTTTCAAATCATTGTCCAAATATGAGGGCAATGGAGGGGAATCACCATCAACCTTAGTGTAGGAAAAGGGAGAAAGTTCATGTTTTTTCTATCAAAATTGATGAAGTTGAAGCTCCAAATTATGTAATGGTAGGTATCCTCATTGTTCTCTCAAATATAGAAAGTTCATTATTTGATTCTGGTTCTACACAATCCTTTATTTCCTCCAATTTTACAAAGAATATAGAATCAATCACTAAACTACTAGAAGTAGAGTTATCAATCAAGACTCTTGGAGTGATTATCCAAGCATCAACAATGTTTATAATATCTATTATTTACTTTTGTGAGAATAATCTCATCTCAAATCTATTAGTCATTACCATGTTGGAATTATATGCTATACTAGGGATGGAATGACCCTCAAAGTATAATGCTAATATTAAATAAAAAATAAAGGGAATCACATTAGTCTTGAATGGAAAACCTAAAGTTGTTTTCAAAGGAGAGATATATTGACCTGAGTTTTGTCTAAAAGTACCACCCATAGCCTTATTTATGGAGATGATCAGTGAAGATGAAGAAGGAAATGAAACTGTATGAATAAAGAATTTCCCCATCATTCAAAAATACATTGACATTTTTCCTATGGAGTTACCAGGACCTCCCCAAAAAAGAGATGTAGAGTTCTCCATGGAACTCATGTCTGGTTCCAAGAAGATATCAAAAACCCTATATAGAATGGAAAATTTAGAGCTGGAGGAATTAAAGAAGCAACTCCAAGATCTTTGGAGAAGGGGTTTATCTGGACAAGTGTGTATCCTTAGAGATTACCTTTTATCTTTGTGAATAATAAGGATGGATCAATGTGGTTAAGCATTTATTATATAGAACTTAATGGGATCATAGTGAATAAAAAGTACCCTCTTCCAAGAACTGATGATCTATTTGATCAGCTTCATGGGCCTCAATTATTATCCAAGATTGATCTTTGATATAGTTATCATCAATTGAGGGTGAAGAAATAATATATTTCAAAGACTGAATTCCAATCAAGATATAGTCATTATGAATTTGTTGTTATGCTCTTCAAATTGACTCATGCACCTGTCATTTTTATGTATTTGATGAATAATGTTTTTAAGTACTACCTGGATAACCTTGTGGTAGTTTTTATTGATGATATTATAATATATTCCAAAATTCATGAGGATCATGAGGATCATCTAATGGTGATACTAAAAACTCTTATGAAGGAGAGGTTATTTGGAAATTTCAACAAGTTTGAGTTTTGCTTAAAACATGTTTCTTTCTTGGGGAACATTATAACCAATAAAGGAATCTCAATTGACCCTACAAGGACGAAGGTTGTAGAGAAGTGGCCTCATACTACAATAGTAACTAAGATTTTTAGTTTCATTGATTTAGAAGGATATTATAAGAGGTTTGTGAATTTTTTTTTCACAAATTTATAATCTAGTAACCAAGTTAACTTGAAAAGGGGTTAAGTTCATCTGGACGAAAGAGTTTGAAGAAAGTTTCCAAGAGATGAAGAAGAGATTGTTTACTGAACCCATGTTAACTCTACCCTATATAAGATATAGATTAATTGTTTTTAGCGATGTATCTCTGAAAGGGATCCTCATACAAAATGATAAGGTGGTTTCTTATATATATCGATAGTTAAAGGCTCATGAGTAGAATTATCCTACACATGATTTGGAGCTAGCTGTAATTATTTTTTCTCTAAAGATATGGAGGCACTATCTTTGTGGGGAGAAATGTGATATATACACGGACCACCAAATTTTCAAGTATATTTTCACGCAAAAATAATTGAACATGAGAAATAGGATATGTTTTTAACATCTTAAAGACTATGATTGATCAATTCATTATCACTCAAGAAGGGAAAAAGTCACTAATTCATTAAGTAGGAATGAGCTTGTTGTTATGTCAATGATGAGGATTAAAGGAGATCCTTTGATCAAAGATCTAGTAAAACTGGACATGGGAATTATAATTAAAGGGAAATAATCAAACCTATACCAAATTATTTCTCAACCTTCATTACTAGAGAAGATCAAGAAATATATAAGAGATGATCCTTTTTTGCAGAATAAGTTTGAGGATGTGATGGATGGGAAGTTTCCTGAGTTCAATATTGATCAAGAAGGTGTACTAAAATTTTGTATAAGGCTATGTGTTCCATATATTCAAGAAATAAATAAGGATCTGATGGATGAAGCTCATATATCTACATTATCTATGCACCCTAAAAGCACTAAAATGTATAGGGAACTTCATGATCATTATTGGTGGGATAACATGAAAAGGGATATTTTCGACTATAGTATAATGTGTCTAGTGTGTCAATAAGAAAAGGCAGAGCAAAAATTTATAAAGGGTTATTATAACCACTACCCATACCATCATGTAAGTGGGACAATATCACTATGTATTTTTTCACTGGTCTCCCGAAAACATCCAAAGGAAATAATGTGATATGGTTTATAGTGGTCCATCTCACCAAGGCTACCCATTTTATCTCTATTTGGGAAAATTTATCTCTTGACCAACCCCCCAAGATATATGCGAAGTAAGTGGTAAGACTTCATCGAGTTCCAATTTATATCATATATGATCATGATACAAGGTTCACATAAATTTTTTGGAGAATTATTAAACATGATTTGGGCAACGAATTGAATTTCAGTATGGCCTATCACCCTCAAACTGATGGACAATATAAAGGGACTTTTCAAAAACTCTAGGATATACTGATAACATTATTAATGAAATTTAAAGGTGGATGGTATCAACATCTTCCATTAGTTGAGTTCTCATAAAACAATAACTCCCATTTGAGTATTCAAATGGATCCCTATGAATCTCTATATGGGAAGCAATGTAGAACTTCTACATGTTAGGATAAAGTTGGTGAGAGAAAGCTTCTTGGGCCTAATCTTGTGCAAGAGATGATAGAAAAGGTTCATGCCATCCAACAACACATTAAGACTTCTTAGATTCAGAAAAATAGCCATGCTGACAACCATTGAAGGGAATTGGAGTTTGATGGTGGTGAAAAATTCTTCCTTAGAATTTCACCATGGAAGAGTCATGCCATTTGGGAGGAAAGAGAATATTATCTTGAGGTAAATTGGACCCTATGAAATCCTTGATCACATAGGAGAAGTGGACTATCAGATAAAAATTCCACCCAATATATCTCAATTTCATGATGTTTTACATGTATCTATTTTGAGTAAGTACATACCTGACCCTTCACATGTACAAAATCTAGAGGTGGTACAACTGGAACATGATATCTCTTATAAGGAGCAACCAATGGAGATATTGGACCATAGGGACAAGGTTATATGCAACAAGACTACCCACCTCGTCAAAGTGTTATGGATAAACCACATGAATGAAGAAGTGATGTGGGAATTAGAGGAAACAATGAGGTTGAAGTACCCTCACCTTTTCTCAACTGAGATAATGAGTTGAAATTTTGGGGATGAAATTTTTTAAGGGGGAAGAATGTAACAATCCAAACTTTTTAAATGATATTTATTTCCTAAAAATGTGTGTTATATTATTACACAAAAAAACTATATCCCTTTAAAAATGAAGTGATTATAATTGAAATGCGACCTTTGGGTTTCAACCGTTATATGACTGTTGGTCAATATGACCATTGGAAACAATATTCTTAATAATAATTTTAATGTTATAATTGATATTATAAAAAGAAATTATAATAGTTAATTAATGAACAAAGAAGTGTCAATAGCCTCATCCAGTAGAATCATGCCGTATAAATTCCATTTTTCAGAGCTTAAAAAGGAGGTAGCATCACTTGGCTTTGTTCTTGACCAAGCCTAAGCCGAGCTTCAACATGTTAAGCTTGAACAAAATCTCCTATGAGATAAGTTTAAGTTAGTAAAGATTACCACTCGGGAAATGTTATTTGAGACGCCACAAGAGTCTATCACCATCACACACCTTACCCTGAGGTCATATGTGGGTGTTATAAGGGGTTATGTTTCAAGGCCTTAGTCACTTAAATTTTAATCCCTTTGTTTTAATAAAATTTTTATTTCATCATTTCATTTTTAAGAATAGTTTTTCTAAAAAATTGAAATGGAATTTGATAAATTGATTTTTGGGATAAAAATTGTACTTTTATGAGAGATATAAATTACTATATTAAACTAAGGTTTTATTAATAATTTTTTTTATAATGAAATAGTATTATCAAAACACTTTAATTTAATTAATAAATTACAAAATAATTTTATTTTTTTAGTATTGAAAATTTTACTATAAATTTTCTGTCTGATATTGTTTTTAATAACTAAGTATTTTTATAATTAAAAGTAAAATTTATCATATTTAGAGATTTATTATTATAAAATAAATTACATTTTTCTAATTAAAAGTATAGATATTATTTTAGGGTGAATTTATGATAATTTTATAAAATACTTTAGTTTTTAGTGAATAGTAAAAATACAGTTTGAGTTTTTCGGTAAGTTTAATGACATCATAGCTATATCATAATGATGTAATGAGTAATTTAAAATTATGGTCATATATTATGTGTTAAATTAACTTAATAGGTTTACCAAGTGTCTAATACCATGGGAAAACCCATGGTTGTGCAAATACCACTACTGAGGTGTCCTTAGAAATTAATAAAAAACTCACTCAATTTTTTAATAAATACCCACAAATTTATTAGTTTCCTTTCATTCAAAATTTATCATCCTTGAATATCTGATAGTTTTACCTCCAAAGGATTTATCCCAAGGTTTCCTCAATCCCCCAGGGTCCTGATCTCCTAGTTTAGAAGTCACTATTCAAGGTAAGGTAACTCTCAACTTCCCTTTTTCTTTCATGTTTCCTTTTTTATGTGGTATGAATTTCAAATTTTCATACCATATTATTTTTTCAATTTTTTCCTATAACTTTATTATGTTAAGATTCATTTATTAATGGGAAAACCTTTTCCTCTATCATTTTAATGTTTTCTAAAACCATGTTTCATACCCGTTATGCTGCCATATTTTCATCTCAAAATTTATCTCTTTTTATCAAGAAATTATTATATTTTATTTTTTGAATACCCAAACCTCTTTATTATCTAGGGGTATTCACATATTTTTCAAAATTATCTATTTAATTTCGGGTTTAACATACATGAAACCCACCTTCATTTTTGTGGGTTCAAAATGAAAAATGATATTTTTTAAGCACTTTCTAATACACTATGATTTTGATATAAAACCCATTTCATTTATTCTCCATAGGTTATTTATGAAATGTTATATTCTGATATATGTGTCTCAAATTAATTAATACATATGAATGGTACACCCTAATATCACTCCAATACATTGGGTAAATAATTTAATCTCTAGAGATGAAAAGTTTTATGATACCTTGGTGAATGACCTTGGTAATGTTTATGACACCTTAGTGACAAAACTTGGTGATATGATTATGAATGACTCAGTTAAATGTTGTAGGTACATTTAAAAGTTATGATTCATGTTATTATTATTATTATATGCCTCTTTCTCATGCCTTTATTTATTTCATCAAGTTCTTACTGATATTTCTCAAGATCACAAGTAAACCCTTTCCCTTGTTTACTCTTATTGGGCCTTCTACTCACCCTTTCCCAAGATGTATGTATCCTGTTATGAGATGCAATAAATTTACTTTAGATTATACTTAAATAATACTTTCAAGTGGAATAAAATAATTCTTTAATTTTTCATGTTTTATGTACCTTATTTTCAAGACACTAAACTTTTAAAGATATTTTGTTTTTAAAATGTAATGAAAATTTATGTAATAATAAGGTAGTATTCCATAATGAAGAGGTGATGTGAGAGCTCCACACTTATCTCCTAGATAAAAAAATTGGTGTGAGTAATATTTACACATACCTTCAACAAAAGTTTTGGTGGTCTTACATGAGACAAATCATAGTTGAGTTTGTCTCTCGGTGCCTCACTTTTCAGCAGGTGAAGGATGAGTACCATGTTCTGGTGGGTTTGTTGTATCCTCTTGAGATCCTAGAGTGTAAATAAAATGACATATCCATGAAATTTGTAATAGGTATTCCAAAAAAAGTGAAGGTTCATGATTCCATCTGGGTGATAGTTGACCAACTCATGAAGTTAGCATACTTCCTTTTCATCAGGGAACATAGTTTGGTAGAGAGTTTGGGGTAGATATACATATAAGACATTGTTATACTTCATAGTGTTCCCTAGGTGATTGTCTTTGATCATGTTTCATGTTTTATATCATGATTATGTAGAGAACTGTAAGAGGAATTTAGGACCCAAATGAGGGTGAGTACAACCTTTCACCCCTAGATAGATAGGAATACCAAGCACACTGTCTATATGTTGGATGATATGTTGAGAGATTGCATATTAGACTCCAGATGGAGTTGGTAGGATCACCTTGCCTTGATAGAGTTTGAATAAAACAAAAAATACCACTCTACCATTAGCATGACACCTTTTGAGGCCCTGTATGAGAGACCCTATTGGTTACCCTTGTACTGGTCATAGATTGGTGATACATATCTTGTGGTTTTGGAGATGGTGCAGGTGAAGATGAAAAAATTCAAGGCCATCCATGAGTAGATGAGGAAGTCCTAGAGAAGGTATAAATCTTATATAGATCTCAATTGTAGGCCATTGGAGTTCAAGTAGGGAGACCCTATTTTCCTGAGAGTCTCACCATGACAAGGATTGAGAAGGTTCGATCAGGGAGGCAAACTATCCCTAAGGTTTATTTGGTCATTAAAGGTTGTAAAGAGGGTTGGTGAGTTTTATTACCACCTTTCCCTACTCGCACATCTAGAGAAAGTGAAAAAAATCTTCCAAATATCACAGATGAGGAGATACGTGCATGAACCCGCACATGTTATCAATTGGGGTGAACTGGACATTGATGATAGAACCACATTTATGGAGAACTTGATGGTGATCGAGGATTGGTAGGAGATGAACCATCAGGGATGAACCATCTCCTTCGTTCACATACTATGGTAGCACAAGAACGTATAGGAGAGTTCCTGGGAGCAGGAGATCCAAGTACAAGATCTATATCCCAAGTTGTTTGTTTAGTTTTTTATTTACAAGAAATTTTTTTGAAGGATGAAATGATGTAGAGAATCATTTTTTACCTTTTAATACTTTGAGATATTTCTATATATATTTCTAGATCTAGGATGTGAGATGGTGTGCGATTCTGAGGCATGGTGTGCCTGAAATTAATTTTATAAAAATATTAAATATATTTTACATTGTGTGTGTGAAGCTTCTTAAATAAAATAGGATATATCTTAAATAGAATATTGGATCATAAATCCAAGAGCACGATTGATTATAGAATGCAGTGTTTACCCTAGAAGGTACATAAAATGGGCCAGTGTGGGGAATTTACACTCCTTTCTTATTGGTGATATTTTTAGTGAATTAATTAATTAATTAATTAATTAGTTAATTGTTTCTTTTTGGCACAACAAAATGATCAATAAGATTAATTCCAGGATGAATTCTCTAGGGTTATCCACATAAACACTAGGAAAACTCTAGAGATATCCCTTCCTTATTCAATGGATAATATCATCACATGACAATGAAACACCAGATTATATTAGATTAGGATGAAATGAACACAATGACTTCTCTAGATCATTGGCGAGAGTGTTCTTCATTAATGAATTATCCAAAAACTAGGCAGGACTTGTCAATTGGATATTTACACCCTTTACTTAAATTTATTGAGAAGATATACCTTTGTTCCTGGATATGTGAAAATTATGGCCTATTCATGTGCCTATGTACCAAATTTAAATTGATCTATACAATTTTTTATGGACTAATATCACCATTCTTGATTATTGTCCAAGAATGCTTGACCAATGACCATTTGAAACATTATTATGGTGCTTTTATACCAAATATTCATTTCTTTCATCACCAGTAAGAACCCTCATCCCAAGTTGACATTTTAGAGTGGCACTAATCCTGATTAGTCCCCCATAACCGTGAAAGAATCATGTGCGAGGAGTATATTGATGAACTAAGACCAGGTTTGGGGTTTTTACAAGGAGAGGACGATCATTTTGATGATCATAACTTGTTTAATTGATGGTGGAAGGATCAATGAAATACAGTTTGTGAGATGAACCCCCATGGATGAATGAATTCTAATTCCCAAGGAATGATGGCTAGAAACCATGATTTTTGGTTAGATACTTCATTTTTATCCATAGATAGCATTAGATCTAAAGAGGTGAGACCAGATTCAGATGTGAGGATCAGATTTGGGATTTCTAGAAAAATATCGATTTTGGGCCATATACAAGGATCAACACACATCATGTAGCCCCCTAAGTAGTGGTGGTTTGGGTTTCGGGAAAACATAGGGATGACATGGCCTACAATCTCTCCAATATGCTGTGTACACCTTTCTTGGTTGGACAACCCATGCGGAGGATCACAAGAGTGAGAAACTGTGTGGAAGTATATGACTGGTTACACAACCATTTAATCAAGTACACATGCAAGAGGTATGGTACAAGGACACAAGGTATGGTACACATACACGTGGTCTGATACACAGACACGTGGTCTGATACACGGACACGTGGTTCGTTATACAGACACGGGGTCCGGTACATGGACACGACCAACAAGACACGGCCTGGTCCCCGTTATCCTGGACACACATGTAGTTCACCTACACAGCATGTACTACTAATGGGATGGGATTCTTGTTCCATCTAGGGACATGTCCAAATGATGGAGTGGGACCACATGGAATGTGGGAACCCTCACACACCATGTACCCCTTGACATCCTTTGAGGGAACTTCAAGGTTCTATATCTTCTTCATCTAAACTCGAATTTTTTCCCTCAAGTAGCCTATACTAAGTATTTTTCATGTAGAACATGATGGTTCCCTCAGTTTTGGTTTTTGAGATATGATGTGAAATATTCCCAGGATGATTCTTATTTAGGCAACAATCAATGATGGCAGTGATCTAGTAGAATCAGTAGAGACTACTGGGTTATACCCTCCAATAGATATAGGAAGTGGATTCCTCAATGATTAGAGTGGAACACCCATCATCATGGGTGTGGGTACTCTATAACTACCTTATGAGTGGAAACCCCTTATTGAATAGAAATTGGGTAATCAATGATTAGAGTGGGACCCCCTATCACACCAGGGTGCGGGTCCTCAACCACTAGAGTGGAAACCCCCATCAGTATGGGAATAAGTCCTATAAAACTACCTTCTAAGTGGAACCCCCTATTAGATAGGGCATTAATCCTTGATGACTAGAGTGGAACCCCCCTATCACACTAAGGTGCAGGTCCTCAAACACTATAGTGGAACACCCCATCAGTATGGGAACAAGTACTCTACATCGACTTCCGAGTGGAACCCCATATCAGACAGGGCACGAGTCCTCTATGTCTAGAGTGGAACCCCCCATCACACTAGGGAGTGGGTCCTCCACCACTAGAGTGGTACCCCCATCAGCATGGGAATTGGTCCTATATAGTTACTTTCGATTGGGACCCTCTATCAGATAGGGTGTGGGTCTTTGATGACCAGAGTGGTAGCCTCATGTCACACCAGGGTGCAGGTCCTCGACCTATAGAGTGGAACCCCCCATCGGTATGAGCACATTTCCTCTAACTTATAGAGTGGAAACTACTATCAACATATGACATGGGTTCTCATGACCCTAGAGCAGAACCCCCCATTATCATGGGCATGGGTCCTCTATGTTTACTATCAGAGTGGATCTATAAAGACCTGATTTTTTATGTAATTTTTTTATTATATGAAATTATTACGAGTCCTCTAAAATTGACAGCATGTGATTCCAAGGCCCAGTTTTCCAAGAATGAATTTATGAACTTTTTTTTGGGTACATTCAGTAAGTGCATGAGTGGCGTTTTGTAACTTTTGAACCGATGCTCGGAATTGGAATCCAAAGACACTGTTGAACTCGCAGCGCCAATATTCGATTAATGAGACCTTCACCTTGACCATAGTAGGTCAAGGGTGGAAGTTATTTTTTCAAATTTTCATGGGAGAATCGAAAAAAATTAAAAAAAAATAACTTTTATTTTATTTTTCTTGAAACCACCATTTTGAATATTTGGTGGTGGGACCACCCAAACTCCCCTATAATGTGAGGAAACCCTTGGAATTCTCATAATTAATGAGACAATAATTAATTGATCTAGCAATTAAATAAGTTGGCTTCTCACCTTTCTTGAGGTTGGGGGAAACATTGGCAAAGGAGAACTTTTGGTGGAGAGGAGAACTTGGTGGGAGAACCTCCTCCAATGATAAACAAACCGACGTTCATGGAAACTCCAACGTCGCCACCATCATCTTCCTCCTCATGACACCTCCAACAGACGATAGAGGTAGGGGTGTGTTTATGTTGTTCTTCCTGGTTTTATGTGGAAACTTTATCCTCGAAGTCGCATGCTATAGGTCTAAGGTAGAGGGTGCAGACCAAACAAACATGAACTGATACCCCCACATATTTAATGTTGACGTGTTCTTTGCAGGCTGCAATGAAGGAGGTGGAACAACCACACCACCAAAGGAGACCAAAGACCTTCGGAAACAGTGGAGAAAGGTGGCGGCCGACACCTGGCCGGCTGTGTGGAACCAGGGTGGCGCGTGCGTGCTGCCGGTAATGAGGGAGGTCGCGGCCCATCAGCCGTGGTGGTGGGAAGTCAATGGACGGCATGACGGCCGGCCGTGTGGAAGTAGGGTGGCGTGCGTCTGTGACATCAGTTGAGAAGGAGGCCGTGGCTCATTGGCCACGACAGAGTAGGGTGGTAGTCGACATGCCGGCCAGCCGCATGGTGAAGTGGAGGCGCACATCCGCGCCACCGGAGCTAGAGATCGCAACTGCTTGGCCACAACGGAGGTCAGAGGTTGGACGACATCTGATTTACCGCGGTGGAGCAGTGATGTGCATATGTGCCACTGGAAGAAGGTCAAACCGTTTCGGCCAGCTGCGTCACGCTAAGTGGGACCCATCCGGTGGGTCCCGTATGCCAACCGGTGGTGCCATGTGGTTCCACCTCGTTAGCCAAAACCGAATGGCCAATGGGCTATTCAGGTGACCTGGGGGGAGCACCTTCCCTCCCGGGTGGTGGCTAGGGTGGACCCCACCACAAGGGGCCACCCCGGCCGGGGGATGCACCACGGGCTGGGCCGGGCCACCCCCTTCACAGGCTGGGCCGAAACATGGCCCAACAGTCTGGGCTCACCGCAGCCCAGGCCAACCGGGTCAGGTCGACCTGAACTGGGTCGGGTCAGCCTAGGTCGGGTCGGATCGGACCTAGGCCCATCTTAACCTAGATACACCTTTTTGGCCATATCATGAGAATTGGGCGTCTGTTTGACAAACCATCTATGTAACTTGGATACTTGGATCGAGATGGTCCTTTTGGTATACTCCAATTGAGTTTTGGATAAAGTTGGAGTATGGTTGGGTTGGATCGAACCCGAATCTAATCGGGCCCCAACAACGGAAACACTAATAACTTTCAGACCGGGCGTCCGATTGACACGATGTCAGTCGCGTTGGGACCCTATTGACATGATAGAACATTGTGGTACTTCTTTGTGGGAATTCTTGGCAGTTGAAGTATCGTATGCTGGCTTGAGGATAGGAATGTCCTGGAATCAAGCACGCTTAGTGTGGGAACCCTCTGGCTGGATGTACTTGAGGAGTCTTCAGATCCTTTGTGGGTCATCTTAAGATCTGGTGTGGGTTAGCACTCAGCGATCCTGTGTGGGTCAACTCATACCGATCCTATGTGGGTCATCTCCAGATCCTGTGTGGGTAATCTTCAGATCCTGTTTGGGTCATCTTCGATCATATGTGGGTTAACAGCAGAGATTCTCGATGAAGTAATATGATCTAGAAATACAGCTAATCATCTATACTTCCATACTTAAGTTATACCTAGTTTGAGGTGAGTCTTTACCTTCTTGGAACACTTTCGTGTGGTGATAACTTTGTGGTAATCTCCTGTGTGGTGTTACCTTTGTGGTACTTACCTTCATGGTGATACCTTTGTGGTATTATTTTGTGTGGTGTCACCTTTGTGGGACTTACCTTTGTGGTGATACCTATGTGGTATTCTTCTATGTGGTGTTATCTTTGTGGTACTTACTTTGTGGTGTTACCTTCATGGTATTCTTTCCTTCGTGGAACAATTGAGATTTTGGCTAAGGAGTTGGGCCTTGTGTTTCCTCATGAGTGAGATGGGTATACTTGATAACTTAGGTATATGTATGGGAATATACCTAAGTAGGGTTAACAATTGATTTTGTACTTTTTGGTTTATCCTTTTTGGATTTTGAGAGACCTTAGGGGGTCTCGGGGTCCCTATTGAGTATTGTTATACTCACCCCTGCATGGGATATGCTCTCACCTTGTTGTGTCTTGTGCAGACAACGAACAACGCTGACTGAGGAGGAGGGTACCAAGACTGGAGGCTACTTGGAGGTGGACCTTTAGACGAGACGTACCGCAAAGACATCCGTTTGAGAGTTGTACCTACCCTTCAGGTAGGATCCTTGGCGGGTGTTCGCAGGAGAAATTTTCAATTTTACTTGTACTTTCTAGTTGGACTTGTATTCTGACCCCCTTTACTTACTGTACACACCCTTTTACTATATAGTTTACCTTGTGATTGTATCTTGCTTTGTGCTTGGACTGTGTGGTTTGCAGGTTAAAAAGGAAATGCCTTCCCGGTTTCATGGATATGCCTTTCTGGTGCTAGTCGCCAGCCCCTAACCTATGGAAGGCTGGCTTGGGGTAGTCACTACATGAGCCCCCAGGGATGGGTCTTGAAAAATTGGTATCAGAGGATTTGGTTCTACTGAAGAAATTGGACTCTGATCTTTTAATTGGAAATAGTGTTAAGTGTTATGAGTGTGGTTTTTAGTTTGGGGAATCCAATGTTGGTGCGGCGGCCAATGTATCTATACACCAGGATCCTGACTTCTAATTTTTGACTTAGTGCACGAAAAAACTTATTGCATGTGTGTTTTTGAATAGTTTTCCTTGTGATTATTTTAAGTCATCTCACCAGGTATAACTTAATGATCGTGGCACACCTGTTTCTTTTCAGGATGCCTCCACAAAGACAACTAGTAAGGGTTCTAGGTATAGTACGTGATGACAACCCACCAAGAGATGAGGCTTTGGTGTAGGGACCCCTTTCGATAGTTGTACCATTGAGTGGTGTACCAGCAGCACCACTACCCATTGGGAAGCCGATTCCACCATCCCCAACAGCAGAGGGTGCACGCCGCTTGAGCTCGTTGTACGAGTTTCAGTGCCAGAGGCCACTGAGGTTTCAGGGATAGACTGATCCACAGGCATCTGAGGATTGGTTGGAGCCCGTGGTTAAAGATTTTTTACTGGTAGGGACACCAGCTGATCTCATGGTGATCCTTGCCGCCAGTTTTCTTCAGGTAGCAGCGAGCAGATGGTAGAGCTTGATGCTCCAGGTTCACAATGAGGTCACTCTCATATGGGCGGAATTTGAGATACATTTTAGGGAAAAGTTATTCCCAGCGACTCTACACTCTGTGCGTATACAGGAGCTTCTCCACCTGTAGTAGGGTATCATGATCGTGGCTCAGTATTCAGTGAGGTTCAGAAAACTCTCCCGCTACTCCACTGAAATGGTACAATACCCTTTCTTCAGGGCCTAAACCTTTTATTAGGGGCTCAAACAGAAGATTAGAGCTTTGATGATTTCCCTAATCATCCTGACGTAGGCGGGGGTGTTAGATAGAGCACTCTTATTGGAGATCTTCCTTGCTGAGAAGTCACCAATAACAAGACCCACCACTGAACTTTACGTAGCAGATTCATCTGCAACTGGAAGCAGAAAGATGACGCAGAGGTCTAAGAGGACCAAACCTATAGGTGGACAACCACAAGATATTGGTTTGGTCATGAGGGGCTCTCAAGATAGAGCAGGACAGGCAAGGATCATACAATGTTACTCATGCAGCGGATAGGGTCATATGGCTAGCGACTTCCCAACCCACCTTAGGGATGACCAGAAGACGGTCGAAGGGCCGCCTGGGCAGAGGTGAAAATTTTATTGAGGAGGTCTTTAGGCAGGAGGCGAACATGGTAGAGGATTAGGCCGTATAACAGGAAGTGGGAAGTGATTCGAGGTTCTACCTCCACAATCTCTAGGTGGTCCACCCCGACTAGAGAGCAAGGGGTTCATTAGGCCCAATGTTTCTCCTTGGGAAGCCCGGATTTTTTCACCAAGATGGAAGATGGGATTTTGAGACTCTATGTGAACTACAGTGCCCGAACCAGGTGACTATGAAGAACAAGTACACAATCCATAGGATTGACAATATCTTTGATCAGCTGAAGGGAGCATGGTGGTTTTCGAAGATAGACCCCAGATTAGGCTATCACTAGTTCAGGGTACGAGATGAGGATTTGCAGAAGACGACCTTCAGATGTCGGTATGGCCATTATGAGTTCTTGGTTATGCCATTCGACGTGACCAATTCCCCAGAAGTGTTCATGGGACTCATAAACAGGATCTTACATCCACACCTAGATATCTTTGTAGTATTCTTCATTGATGACATTCTGATATACTCAGCTATAGAGGAGGAGCCCGCCTATCATCTGCAGATAGTTCTGGACACACTCCGAGAGCAACAGCTTTATTGTAAACTCTCAAAGTGATAGTTCTGGATACGAGAGGTTCACTTCTTGGGGAACGTTATCTCGGAGTTTGGAATTGTGGTGGATCCAATGAATATTGAGTCTGTGCTTGCTTGGGGTCCACCCAAGACTATGATGTAAGTGAAAAGTTTCATGGGTTTGGACGGTTACTACCAGAGGTTTGTGCCTGACTTTTCTAGAGTTGCGGCACCCTTATCAGCATTGAAAAAGAAGGGAAAACCCTTTGTGTGGTCAGAGAGATTCCAACGAAGTTTCTAGGAGCTGAGGTAGAGACAGACGAGTGCCCCCATCTTGAGGCTAATAGAAGAGGGCGTTGGGTATGTAGTTTATTATGACAAATCAGGGACTGGGCTTGGATGCGTCCTAGTGCAGGAGAGAAAAATGATCGCGTATGGTTATAGACAACTAAGACAACATGAGAAGAACTATGCTTCCCATGACCTGGAGTTAGTAGCAGTGGTCTTCGCCTTGAAGATGTGCCGAAATTACTTTATGGGAGAACATTTTACAATCTACTATGATAACAAGAGTCTTAGGTATATCTTCTCTCAGAAGGACCTGAACTTGAGACAACAATGTTGGCTTGAGTTCCTCTAGGACTATGACTTTGATATAGTCTATACTCCTAGAAAGGGGAATATAGTAGTAGATTCACTTAGCAGTAGATCTGTTATACAATTTCTGAGTGAGGCGATAGAGCAGTTAGCCGCTTTGTGGATATCCTACGTGGATTGAGATGGAGCATCTTATCTTCAGTCTCTAACATTCACTCACCCACTCCTTAAGAGATTCAGGGAGGCGCACCTTTTAGACACTAACTGTGAGGCTCGATGTGCTCATATATCCACAAGACAGGCACCTGATGGATTTTATGAAGGTAGGGAGCACATCATCCCCTGTATAGGATATACTATGGTTCTAGTGGTGCTACGACAGGAAGTGTTGAGGGAGTTTCATACGTCCCCTCTTGTGGTATATCCAAGAGTGATGAAGATGTACCAAAACCTTCGACGTCAGCACTGGTGGCTGGGAATGAAGAAAGTAGTAGCAGAGTTTGTCTCATGGCACCTCACTTGTTAGCAAGTGAAAGCATAGCATCAGGTTCCATGGGCTTAGTTCATCCACTAGAGGTGCCATAGTGTAAGTGGGATGGAATTTATATGGAATTTCTGACAGGACTTCCACACATGTCCAGGGGACATGATTCCATCTGGGTGATCATTGATCGACTCACCAAGTCGACCCACTTCTTACCTATCAGAGAGCAGGGTTCAATAGAGGTCTTGAGACACCTCTTCGTGCAGGAGATTGTGCAGCTTCATGGGGTTTCATTTATGATTGTCTTCGATTGTGTTGCACGTTTTACTTCCTGGCTATGGAAGGGGTTGTAGGAGGTGTTTGGGATACAAATTCAGTTGAGCACCGACTTCCATCCTAAGATGGATGGTCAGACAGAGTGGAACATTCAGACCCTCGAGGACATGTTGCGTGATTACATTTTTGATTTCGTCCATAGTTGGGAGGATCAATTTCCCTTGGCGGAGTTCGCATATAACAAAAGTTATCACTCCAATATCAGTATGGAACCATTCGAGGCATTGTACGGTCAACCTTGCAGATCACCTCTGTGCTGGAATGACCCAGGGGAGTCAGCACTCATGGGACCATAGATGGTACATGCTACCACGAATAATGTGCAGATCCTCGAGGAGCAGATGAAGACTGAACAGAGCAGGCAGAAGTCTTATGCTGACAAGAGACAGAGACCTCTAGAGTTTGAGGATGGTGACCATGTCTTTCTATTGGTATCACCTCGACACTACTAAAAAACATCCTATATCAGCGCTCAAAATGGGCTTTAATAACGCTAAAAAAGTGCTGTAAATATCAACAATAATATAGGGGGTCCCTTTTATTAGTGCTACGAAAAGTGCTGATAAAGGCCCCTTTTATCAGTGCTAAAAAAAGCGCTGATAAAAGACCCCTTTATCAGTGATTTTTTTAGTTCTGATAAAATTTACCTTTATCAATGCTTTTAAAAAGTGATGATAAAGGAAAAAAATTAAAAAAAATTAAAAGGAATTAAATAATGCAGGGAGAGCTTTTAATAGAACTTGACCCCCCCTTAATTAGCGCTAGGAGGTCTCCCGCATGCTACCCTTCTATCACATCCTCACACGCACGCACCCCTTTGTGCTTCCACCTGAACTCGAACCCGCAACCTCCCCCTTTCGCAGTTGCACCTTTACCACTAAGCTATTTCTTTTTTTCTCTATTTAATGATATATCTATCAATTTATATATATATAGTTATATTTATTCGTATATTGATATAGATTCATATTAATATAAATATATTTATTCATATATTAGTATATATATATATTCATTTTTATATTAATATATATATATATATATTTATTTATATATATATTTTTAGTTTTAATTTTTTATCCGTATATTTATTTGTATATTAATATATACTTATAAGATTAGTTTTAAATACATTTACAAAATATGTTTTTTATGTGTGTTTATAATTAAATAAATAAATACATACAAACATATATACAACACACACACACACAAACACATATATATTTATGAATAAATACATATATATGTGTATTTGAAAAGACATAGAATCTTAAAACGACCATAACTTATAATCTAGAAGCCCATTTCAACTCCAAAACCAGTCAAATCGAATAAAATGAAACAATATTTGGTATGATATGTGGTTTAGGACTAACAAACATCCGGATCAAAAGTTATACCTATTTGAATGTTAACAAATCAGGGTATCCGGACTAAAAACTCAGTTTTGGGGGCCTTATGGGCCTTTTTTGGCCTCAAAAATGTGACAGAGGACTTTCCTACATCACTAGAGCATAGATATCATTGTAGGCTTCAATTTGATATGTTGTAGAGCTCAAACGGACACCCAGATCAAAAGTTATGGCTGTTTGAAGTTTGAGTTACATTTTCAACTTATTTTAGATCTTTTATTACTTTTTTTAAATTTTTGTGTCTTCAAATTGTTATTAAATGATTTTTAATCGATAATAATTAGCAAATTATTAATTAATAATATATTTTTAAATATTTTAAAGCCGTTTTCATTAAATTTATTATATATTAAATTTAATATTCTATTTATACGTATCTAAAACATATTTAAAAAATATATATTATATTTATATCAATATAAATATACTTATATAACAATAACTTATTTTTCATGATTTTTTTTAAACATAAAATTTATCACTAGTAGTAAAAAGCACTGATAAATCCCTCCATTATCAGCGCTACTAAAAAAAGTGCTGATAAAGGGGTAGTGCTTCCCTTTCCCGTTTTTGTAGTAGTGTGACGAGGTTTGCAGAGATTTGGCCAGGGTAGTAAGTTATATCTGAGGTTCATCGGACCCTTTTAGGTCCTCAGTAGAGTTGGTGAGGTGGCATACCGCTGAGTTCTTCCCCCTTAGTTACACCAGGTGTATGACGTTTTCCATGTATCCCAACTGAGGCGATATGTACATGATCCTTCGCACATCATTGAATGGGGAAAGCTGGACATCAACGATGGGGAGCCTTTTTGGGAAGTACTAATGGAGATTGAGGATCAATAACAGCAGGTCCTTCGTGGGCAGTCGATACCTTTGGTGCGTGTTCATTGGCAGTACGAGAATCTCCAGGAGAGGACATGGTAGTGGGAGGCTCATATTCATGCACAGTACCCCCACTTGTTACCCAAGTTTGTGTTGTGGATTACGAGGATGAAAAACCCTGAGGCAGGGAGAATGTAAAGAACCAAATTTTTACATGTAATTTTTTTATTATATGAAATTATTAAAAGTCTGCGAAAATTGACGGTGCGTGATTCCAAGGCCCGATGTGCCCGAAATTAATTTCGGAACTTTTTTCAGGTACGTTCAGTAAATGCATGAGTGTCGTTCTGTAACTTTTGAACAGGTGCTCGAAATTGAAAACAGAGGACACCGTTGAACTTGCATCACTGATATTTGCTTAAAGAGACCTTCACCTCAACCGCAGTAAGTTGAGGGTGGAGGTTAGTTTTTCGGATTTTTGTGGGAGAATTGAAATAAAATAAAAGAAATAACTTTTATTTTATTTTTCTTGAAACCACCATTTTGAATATTTGGTGGTGGGGACCACCAAAACTCCCCTTTAATGTGAGGAAACCCTTGGAATTCTCTCAATTAATGAGCCAACAATTAATTGATCTAGTAATTAAATAAGTTATATCATTACATTTCTTGAGGTTGGGGGAAACATTGGAAAATGAGAACTTTTGGTAGAGCGGAGAACTTGGTGGGAGAACCTCCTCTAATGAAGAACATCTCCAATGGCGAACGAGCTGTCGTTCGAGGAAACGCCAACGTCACCATTATCATCTTCCTCTTCACGACACCTCCAACGGACGATCGAGGTAGGGGTGTGTTTATGTTGTTATTCATGGTTTTATGTTGAAACTTTCTCCTCAAAGCCGCATGATATCAGTCTAACACAGAGGGTGTGGACCAAACAGACATGGCCAGATCCCTCCGCATATTTAATGTTGACGTGTTCTTCACGGGCTGTGATGACGGTGGCGGTACAACCGTGCCATCGAAGGAGACCACGACCCGTCGTCCGCATCAGAGAAAGGTGGCAGTCAACACCCGTCCGGCTGCGTGGAACGGGGGCGGCGCATCCGTGCCGCCGGTAAATTGGGAGGCCACAGCCCATCAGCCGCGAAGGTGGGAAGTCAGCAGCGGGCATGTCAGCCGGCCGCATGGAGGTAGGGTGGCGCGCATCTGCGCCGTCAGTTGGGCAGGAGGCTGTGGCCCGTTGGATGCGGCGGCGCAGGGAAGCGACCGAAACGTCAGCAGACCACATGGCGATGTGGCGGCGCCCGTCCGCACCACTTGAGCTGGAGACCGCGGACACTTGGCTGCGGCGGAGGTCAAAGGGTGGCCAACATCCGACCGGCCGTGGTGGAGCAGCGGCGTGTGTCCACGCTGCTGGAACGAGGTCCGACCGTTTTGGCTGGCCCCGTCACGCCGATTGGGACCCCTCTGGCTGGTCCTGTGTGTAGCCGGTGGTGCCACATGGCGCTACCTGGTTGGCCAAAACGGAACATCCAATGGGCTGTTCGGGTGACCTGGGGGGAGCTCCTTCCCTCCCGGGTGGCGTCTAGGGCGGACCCCACCACAAGGGTCCACCCCGGCCGCGGGCTGCACTGCGGGCCGCCCCCTTCGCGGGTCGGGCCAGACCATAGCCCAGCAGGCCAAGCCAACCGGGTCAGGTCGTGTCGGTCTGACCGGGTCGGACTGGACCCAGGCCCATCTAGACCCACATATGCCTTTTTGGCCATATCTTGAGAACCAGGCGTCCGTTTGACGAATTGTCTGCGACACCGAGATACTTGGATCGAGACGACCCTTTTGGTATACTCCACTTGAGTTTTGGATAAAGTTGGAGTACAGTCGGGTTGGATCGAACCCAAATCCAACTGGTGTAACACCCCAATATTTCATAGTACGTTATTTTTTTAAATAAACTCAATAACTTTCACTACACGCAACATCGAGTTCAAGCGCACCACGACTTACCAAACTAGCCGTTAAAAATAGGTTATGAATAGTATTAACTAAATTTTGAACTTTATATAATACTTATAGTTTTAGAATCAATATTATGAGTTTCTTAGACATAATGAAAAAACAAATTCATTTTTTTCAAAAAAAAGAAGTATTTTAAAAAAAATGCATTTTTACCGACTTTTAATGGAGAACCCTTTTTAAATCCAATATTTAAAACTTTTATATATTTAATTTGACAAAATAAAATTGTTATTTAGAATCGGGACATAAGAATTTCGTTTCAATAAATTTTTGGTGTTTTTCTGATAACTTTTAATATTTGGGTGAATAGTGAAAAATACTATATTTTAACTGAAAAAATCTTTTTTAATAAAAATAATTTGTATTATTAAATTATAAAATTTAATGGTTTGGAAGTATAAATATATTATATTTTTACCATTTAATCCAATTTTATTCATTGTAAATAATTTCACTTTGAAATTGAAAATAACAAGTATGAATCTTTTGTTAGTTATTATTTCTTAAAAACACGCTTTTTGGTTTTGACAACGGGAATTAATTTTAAATTAATAAATGTAACTTATAAGTTTTTAATTTGGTAAAATAGACTTAATTTTTGAATTCAGAATATCAAAATTAGCTTAGGGTGAAATTTTGGTATTAATCTGAAAACTTTCAATTGTTGATGAATAGTGAAAAACACTAAGTTATTGTTTAAAATCGACTTTTTATTTAAATAATTATTTATTTTATTTAAATTTATTTTAGGTAAAAATAGATACATAATACCTATATAAGTTCAATTTAATTCATTGGAGTCATTTTATAATAATTTTATATATATAAAAATTTTATTGAACTTTTTACCGTCTTTTACCCATCTCCTAGGAGCATTTGAAAATTTAAATAAAAATTAATTTTACCACTTCTGTTATTTGAATTTCGAAAATACGAGAGACATGGTTAATATCAGTAAGTAAAATATGGTTCAATGAGATGAATTTTTTTTGTGAATAGTATTTTTTGACTTTTATTTACCATGGTTAAAAGTAAATAGGGTAATTAAAGGTAAAAATGAAATTATTATTACCCTAACACATGTCCTAATTCTATTAGATAAGTGTAATTCTACCAAAAAAACCTTAGGAATAAAATATGATCTTTTAGGTCCACTTGGATTAGATTAGGACATTTATTATTATTTAATTCCAAGAAGAGTTAAAAGTGTTAAATTCAAAGTTTAATAACTAAACCATTTTTAATATAGAGTTACACATAAGATAAATTAGACTATAAATATTAATTATAAAAATAAAATAATTTATTACATAATGGTATTTTATTTATATTTTTTAGATATTAAATAATTTAATTTATTTATGACACAATGATGATGTAGTAATTACCTAATTAATGAAATATTAAAATATTTGATATTATAAATATCCAAATAAATGTAACTTGAGACATTTTATGAATTAAACTAATTTTATGGGTTAATATCACATGTTAGGGTTGGTTAGATGATTTTTTTTGAAGTAATAATGTTGTTATGAATTTAGCAAAAACAAAATACCAAATAGTGTCAAAATTGACATAAAAGAGTTAAAAAAAATTATATTATTAACTGATATTCTATTCCTAAAAATATAAGGTTCATCCAAAAGACTTATATAATGATAGGTTTATAATTAATGAACCACTTGGGGTTCTCTTGTAAGTATATAGTATGTTTATTAACCATATAATATAAAAATACAAAGAGACATGGTAAATGTCAAACTATTTAACAAAGAGTTAAATCTAAAAGATAAGGTTAATATAGTGACCCAAACCAGTCTAAAACCTATTTGTTGAGTGTTTTTCGACCCATTCCCACCTTAGACTTTAAATAATTTATCTTTGAGCCATTAGAAACCTAAAATGATTTTATTATAAAATAATATTTCTAGCTTTTCCTAAGGTTCCCCTCACCCCTCTTATAAAAGGGAACTCCTCATTCCCTCAAATTCACACCTTAAAATCCTTTTGTCTCTACAAAACTCTGCCCAAATACCCTATATATTGTCTTCCCGTCATCCTAGAGGCCTTACTTTAGTCAGAAATCCAACCTAAGGATCACTTTTGATCAAATCAAAAGGAAAAACCTGAAGAAGAGATAAATATTTCATCACCTCTTTCAAGTTCCTTTCTTCTTCCACTTCCTCTTTATTTGTTGTTTCCATTATAAAATAATAACTCCATTATCTTCTATATACTGTGATTTAATTATAAATATGGTACAACCATATTCATTATTCTATCCATCCTTTGAATGACATGTCACCATACGTGTGTACGTACGGCTTACCGTCTCCCCGTCATGGTGTAATTGTTATTCAATACATTATTATTTGGATGGGTATTATAATGACGTTTAATTGATGTAAATAATAAATATAACATGATAATGATTATGTATATATGATATACCATCCAATTATATACTATTTTAATATCAAAATAATGATATTGTCGCTCGTACATACGTACAGATTACCGTCTCCAGAAACGCGATGAGATTCATTCCCCATCGTAATCCATTCAAGAATAATTTTCATTAGATGATTAAAAATAATGTTTAAAGACTTAATATCATTCTGAATATGAATAATATAAATCCTATACATAACAAACATTACTTACGTAACAAATCATATAAAGGAAAATGAATCAGTTAACACCTAAAACGACGATAATACTAAGATATTATGAACAGAGAAATGTTAAAAGATCATATATGATATCATATTAATGTATATGATTATAGTATAATTTAATAACAATTATTTCACCATTATAAAGGAGGTTAAACTACCCTCTTCCAATGAAAAGTACAAGGTAAGGGTTAATTTCACAATCTCTTTATTAACTGAGGTTGTTTTTACCTAAGTATCTACTGGGACCTCTTTATCCTCCACATCCATGTTTCTTAAAAATGTATTTCAAATTTTTTTTACTATTTAATAGAAAATGGGGTAAATTAATTTATACAATTATTTTACCTTATATGTTTTGAAAGTAATCTTTCCATCGTTTTCCAAACAAGGTACTTTATGATCTTTTCAACAAAATTAAGGTAAGAATGTTTTTTTTAACTTATACGGCGGGTGAAACTATTTTATTTTGTTATAACATCATAAAATATTCCCTTACAATATTATAATAATATTTTAAAAATAAATATCTTCTTTATAATTATGTGACTCTTAAATTATTTCATAATAGAAAGAGATATTTCTCTAAAAAAAGGTTTTGGTTTCATCTATGTCAAAATCTTTTGATGGATTTTAAGCCTATTTGAAGTTGATTTATTATGATACAAAACTTCCATATTGTATTGAAGGTTTTGTGACATGTTTGACTATGGATGTGTTATTTTTAAACTATTCATTTTTATGGATAAATTATTGACATTTCGTATGCTAGTTTTAATATGAATGTTTATGTTATGTTTAAACCTTTTCATATGAGGAATTCATTGGACTTAGTAAGTGACGGGTGGAGCCATCTATATCTTCGTGATGCATCGGTAGGTCTCATGAGTCAAAATAGTGTCTTGGAACAAGGACTTTACAAAATATTATTTGTAGTCTTGGCATAAGGCCTTGACTATGTGGTTGTGAAAGTCTAACATTATGCATTCCATCATTATGAAAGTGGCTGTTAATATTTCATGTGATTATTCAACTAGTAGAATATACATGTGAATAAGTAAATGAAATTATTTGATTTTATCTTTTCCATATTATTCTGAATTTCAAGTTTAAAATTCTTTTGTTTTAGTCTTATACATTTCCTTAAATGTTTATGCTTATTTATGAAAATTTTCCACTATATTGTTATCCTTATTGAGCATCTGATCTCACCACTTTCTATGTTTTATTTTTCCCAGGATGCAAAGAATTATATTATGAATGACCTACAAGGATAGTCTATGGGATCTCAGTGTTGTCTATGGAAACAATTTTATTGTAGTTTTACATTTAAGGATGTAATGTAAACCTTATGAATGTATCTAGTACTTCCAAGTCTACTAAAATGATAGATCTTTTGGGACATGATTTCCTTGTATCATGCCAATGTTATGTAATAATGCACAGACTCTGGGTAACTAGGGTCGGGGCGTTGCGGTTGGTATTAGAGGAAGTTTAGTACAAACCTTGGAAACTAGATTTAGGTAAACTATGATTAGAGAACATAACCCTAAGATAGACTTTGAGGATTAATATATAAGAACTTCCTAAAATTTTGGTACTGTAGAGATTTTGTGAGTTTTCCTAGAAATACATCCCTGTCTGGATACGAGCAGGTAGAGGTGGCTCTGGCACATATGTACCTATGGGTAAAACCCGAAAACACCACTTTGAGCTAGACTCAAATGGGAACTGGTGCACAACAACGGGCCTTATTGCACTCTTGGTTACGATACTCCTGGGGGATATGCTTAGGATAATTCTCATTTTCTTTACAAACCATTATGAAGGGTTTATGAGTATATACTTTCTCAAGGAAAATATTTTTTATGATTATGTATTATATCCATAAATTGTTCAATTTACATTAGGTATGTTATTAGTTTGGAATTATTCAATGCAATTCATAAACTGACCTAGTGTATTCCATTGTATAGAAATGGTTCCCAGTAGAAGGAATCTGAACTCTAGCAATACGTATGATCCAAAGAGTAAGAAGAATCATATCTTTCATAGTATTAAGCCAACATTTAGAAGGGAAATAGTCTCCCATGTATTCTCAATATATAAAGAAATAGTATCATTTGTTAATAAGATAAGTAAAGAATTATCTGAGTCCTATGACTTTGAAGGGATGCAAGAGAAGAAAAGGATGGAAGAGATAAAGATGGATAAAGGGAAGAGGGAAAAGAAGGATTTTACCATATGTGATAACTATGGAAAGAATCACCTTGGTAAATTCTTGAAGGGAATTTGAGTTTGTTATAAGTGTGGAGAAAAATGACACCAAGTACATGATTTCAAGGGTAAGAAAAAAGTTTAAATATATAATACTTCATCTGAAAGGAGTTGGGACACTATGAGAATCATTGTAAAAATCATCATAGTATACCCCAAAATGATGATATTGGATAATAATAAAGTTATGATACTACCAATGATGAAGAGGAATGATTAGATTTCTTACATTGTTCTTAAAGTATTGCGTCATTTTAGTATTGTATTAATGATGTACATGTTATAAGAATTATAGAGTATATAAGGATTATATTGTAGTACTATTTCATTAAGGACTTGAGATTGTGTGGAGCCAAGAAAAGTGACTCAATAGCAGGTTAAATTTTTGAAAAATATATGGTTGAGAGAAAGATAAACCATAATATGATTTCGATACTGAGGTAGTGATTTTGGAATAATACATGATTGATTTGGATAAATTATATTGGATATTCTTGACTACCATGAAACTGATTAATGATTTGTATATTCCATCATTTTTGGAGTTTAAAACATTTTTGGATAGAAGGAGTATATCCAGTATTCTATAAGTAATAAGGGATCATGAATGTAATCAATAAGGTTTTATGGTAATTCAGGATGTTGCAATATTTTAAAATAATACATGATGAAGGTGTTCACATGTTATTACATGGAAAAAAGGATCTTCATTGTGTTTACCTTCCTTATAAATTTTTGGATTGTGTGTTTTGATAGAAGTATTTTGGATAAGTCTAAAGTTTGGAATGGATTAAGTTTGAAATTGGATACTATTGTTAATGTTATTTTAGGATTGTTATAAAAAGGACAACACACAGACTATGTGACAATCCGTCCTGTCGGACAAAGATACGGGAATCAAACCCACAACCATAGTGTGATTGGGATTTATCGCCTACCACTAGACTATGTGAAGTTCCTGTATTGTATAATCTATTTTTTTAGAGGGTCTGACATGTGAATTATAAATTCATTATTTTTGAAACCCTATACAGTTAAAATAAATAGAATATATTTTTTGAAATCTTTTGGAGTGAAAGATGAGTTTGTGGTAGGAATTAGTTGAAGGATGAAACTATACTTGTCAAGTATATATATATATATTCTCTTATTATATGGGTAAATTAATTCTTAAACATTAGGGAAGGGATCATAAAACCAAAAATGTGTTATCTTAATACCTTATGTTTTGTTGAACCAATGGTATTTTAAATCATCATATATTGATGGATTTGAGGCCCTCAATTTTATACTTGTTTGTGATTGATGAACTAAATAACTCCCTATAAATATTTATGTTTTTCCTCCAATTATGTGTCTCTAATTTCCACCAATTTTCTCCTAATCAAGATCATAATTTGGTGGTGACCCTTTCATTTCCCTTTTCCACTTATTAAGACTAAATTTTATTAACCCAATTTCCGATGTGGGTTTTCCCACAAAGGTATTTTCTATTTTTAACCTTTTATTTTTGAAGAGCAATTTAAAATTGAGAGGATTCAATTTATTGAAGGAGGGAATAATGTAACACCCCAATATTTCATAGTACGTTATTTCTTCAAAGTAATTCAATAACTTGCACTACACACAACACCGAGTTCAAGCACACCACGACTTACCAAACTAGTTGTTCAAAAGAGTTTATGAATAGTATTAACTAAATTTTGAACTTTATATAATACTTATAATTTTAGAATCCATATTATGAGTTTCTTATACATAATGGGAACACAAATTCATTTTTTTCAGATAAAAGAAGTATTCTAAAAAAAATGAAATTTTACCGCCTTTTAATGGCGAACCATTTTTAAATATAATATTTGAAACTTTTATCGATTCAATTTGACAAAATAAACTTATTCTTTAGAATCGAGACATAATAATTTAGTTTCAATATTTTTTTGGTGTTTTTCTGATAACTTTCATATTTGGGTGAATAGTGAAAAATACTATATTTTAACTGAAAACAACTTTTTTAATCAAAATAATTTGTATTGTTAAATTATACATTTTAATGGTTTGGAAGTATAAATAGATTCTATTTTTACCATTTAATCCAATGTTATTCACTGGAAATTATTTCACTTTGAAATTGAACATAAACAAGTATTAATCTTTTGTTAGTTATTATTTCTTAAAAACACGCGTTTTGGTTTGGACAACGAGAATTAATTTTAAATTAATAAATGAAAATTATGTGTTTTTAAGTTGGTAAAATAGATTTAATTTTTTAATTTTGAATATAAAAATTAGCTTAGGGTGAAATTTTGGTATTTTTCTGAAAACTTTCAATTTTTGATGAATAGTGAAAAACATTGAGTTATTGTTTAAAAATGAAATTTTATTTAAATAATTATTTATTTTATTTAAATTTAGTTTAGATCAAAATAAATACATAATACTTATATAATTTCAATGTAATTCATTGGAGTCAGTTTATAATAGTTTTAGATATAAAAATATTTTATTGAACTTTTTACTGTCTTTTACCCACCTCCTAGGAGCATTTGAAAATTTACATAAAAATTAATTTTACCACTTCTGTTAGTTGAATTTTGAAAATCCGAGAGACACGGTTGATATCAGTAATTAAAATGTGGTTCAATGAGATAAAAATATTTTTTGGTGAATAATAATTTTTGACTTTTATTTACCATGGTTAAAAGTAAATAGGGCAATTAAAGGTAAAAATGAAATTATTATTACCCTAACACATGTCCTAATTTTGTTAGATAAGTCTAATTCTACCAAAAACAACCTTAGGAATAAAATATGATATTTTAGGTCCACTTGGATTAGATTAGGACATTTATTATTATTTAATTCAAAGAAGAGTTAAAAGTGTTAAATTCAAAGTTTAATAACTAAACCATTTTTAATATAGGGTTACACATAAGATAAATTAGATTATAAATATTCATTATAAATCTAAAAATATTTCTTAAATAATGGTAATTTATTTATATTTTTTAGACATTAAGTAATTTAATTTATTTATGACATAATGATGATGTAGTAATTACCTAATTAATGAAATATTAAAATATTTAATATTATAAATATCCAAATAAATGTAATTTGATAATTTTTATGAATTAAAATAATTTTATAGGTTAATATCAAATTCTATTATTGGTAGGATTATATTGTTTGTAATTAATAATGTTGTTATGAATTTATAAAAAACAAAATACCAAATTGTGTCAAAATTGACGTAAAAGAGTTTTTAAAACAAATATTATATTATTAATTGATATTCTATTCTTAAAAATCTAAAGTTTGGAAAAAAGACTTATATAATGATATTTTCATCATTAGTGAACCACTTGGGGTTCTTTTGGAAGTATATAGTAAGTTTATTAACCATATAATATAAAAATACAAAGAGACTTGGTAAATGTCAAACTATTTAACTAAGAGTTAAATCTAAAAGATAAGGTTAATACAGTGACCCAAACCTATCTAAAACCTATTGAATGAGTGTTTTCAACCCATACCCACCTTATCCTTTAAATAATTTATTTGTTAGCCATTATAAACCGAAAATGATCTTATTATAAAATAATATTTCTAGCTTTTCCTAAGGTGCCCCTCACCCCTCTTATAAAAGGGTACTCCTCCTTCCATCAAATTCACAACTTAAAAGCCTTTTGGATCAGAAAAACTCTGCCCAAATAACCTATAAAGTGTCTTACCTTTATCCTAGAGGCCTTAATTTAGTCATAAAGCCAGCCTAAGGATCCATTTTGATCAAATCAAAAGGAAGAACCCGAAGAAGAGGTAAATATTTCATTACCTCTTTCAAGTTCCTTTCTTCTTCCACTTCCTCTTTATTTGTTGTTTCCATTCTAAAATAATAACTCCAGTATCTTCTATATATTTTGATGTAATTATAAATATGGTACAACCATATTCATTACTCTATCCATCATTTGAATTACATGTCACCATACGTGCGTACGTACGGCTTACCGTCTCCACGTCGTGGTGTAATTGTTATTTAATACATTATTATTTTGATGGGTATTATAATGATGTTTAATTGATTTAAATAATAAATATAAAATTATAATTATTCTGTATATATGATATACCATCGAATTATATATTGTTTTAATATCAAAAGAATGATATTGTCGCTCGTGCGTACGTATAGATTACCGTCTCCACGAACGCGATGAGATTCATTCCCCATCGTAATCCATTCAATAATAATTTTCATTAGATGATTAAAAATAATTTTTAAAGACTTAATATCATTATGAATATGAATAATATACATCCTATCCATAACAAACATTACTTACGTAACAAACCATATAAAGGAAAACAAATCATTTAACACCTGAAATGACGATAATACTAAGATATTATGAACAAAGAAATGTTAAAAGATCATATATGATATCATATTAATGTATATGATTATAGTATAATTTAATAACAATTATTTCACCATTATAAAGTAGGTTAAACTACCCTCTTCCAATGAAAAGTACAAGGTAAGGGTTAATTTCACAATCTCTTTATTAACCGAGGTTGTTTTTACCTAAGTATCTACTGGGACCTCTTTATCCTCCACATCCATGTTTCTTAAAAATGTATTTCAAAACATTTTTAATATTTACTAGACAATGGGGTAAAGTAATTTATACCCTTATTTTACCTTATATGTTTTGAAAGGAATCTTTCCGTCGTTTTCCAAACAAGGAACTTTATGACCTTTTTGATAAAATTAAGGTAAGAATGTTTTTTTAACTTATAGGGAGGGTGAGGCTATTTTACACCGTTATAACATCATTGAAGCTTCCCTTACAAGATTATAATAATACTTTCAAAATAAATGTCTTCTTTATAATTATGTGACTCTTAAATGATTTCAAAATATAAAGATATATTTCTCTAGAAAAAGGTTTTGATTTCATCTATGTCAGCATCCTTTGATAGATTTTAAGCTTATTTGAACTTGATTTATTATGATACAAAACTTCCAAATTATATTTAAGGTTTTGTGATATGTTTGAATATGGATGTGTTATTTCTACACTATTCATGGTTATGGATAAAGTATTGACATTTTATATTCTATTTTTAATATGAATTTTTATGTTATGTTTAAACCTTTTCATATGAGGAATGAATTGGACTTAGTAAGTGATGGGTGGAGCCTTCTATAGCTCCTTGATGCATCAGTAGGTATCATGAGACAAACTAGTGTCTTGACACAAGGCATTGACAAAATCTTATTTGTAGTCTTGGCATAAGGCCTTGACTATGTGGTTATGAAAGTCTAGAATTATGCATTCCATAATTATGAAAGTGGCTATTGATATTTCATGTGATTATTTGACTAGTAGAATATCCATGTGAATAAGTAAATGGAATTATTTTATTTTATATTTTCCATATTATGCTGAAGTTCAAGTTTAAAAGGCTTTTGTTTTAGTCTTTTACATTGCCTTAAATGTTTATGCTTTTTTATAAAAGTTCCCGCTATATTTTTATCATTAATGAGCATCTAAGCTCACCCATTTCTATGTTTTATTTTTCCCAGGATGTGAATAATTATATTATAACTGACCTGCAGGGATAGTCTATAGGATCTCATTGTTGTCTATGGAAACAATGTTGTTGTAGTTTTCCATTTTAGTATGTAATGTAAACCTTATGAATGTTTCTATTACTTTCAAGGCTACTAAAATGATCAGTCTTTCGGGACATGATTTACTTGTATCATGTCAATGTTATGTAATAATGAACCGACTCTAGGTAACTGGGTTCGGAGCATTACAACTGGGCCCTCGGAACAGAAACACTAATAACTTTCAGACCGAACGTCTGATTTACACGCCGTCAGTCACGTTGGGACCCTATTGACCTGACTGACCTTCATGATACTTCTTTATGGGACTTCATGTCAGTTGAAGTATTGTACAATGGTTTGAGGAGCGAAACCTCCTGGAATCAATAATTCTTAGTGTCAGAACCCTATGGCTGGATGTACTTGAGGAGTCTTTGGATCCTATGTGGGTCATCTTCGGATCCTGTGTGGGTCATTTCTCAGCAATCCTATGTGGGTAAACACATACTGATCCTATGTGGGTCATCTCCAGATCCTGTGTGGGTCATCTTCAGATCCTGTGTGGGTCATCTTCGATCCTGTGTGGATCAATAATAGAGCTTCTCGATGAATTAAGATGATTTAGAAATACAGATAATCATCTATACTTCTCTACTTAAGTTATACCTGGTGTGAGATGAGTCTTTACCTTTGTGGTACACTTCTTCATGGTGATACCTTTGTGGTAATCTTCTGTGTGGTGTTACCTTTGTGTTACTTACCTTCATGGTGATACCTTTTTGGTATTCTTCTATGTGGTGTTACCTTTGTGGGACATACCTTCATGGTGATACCTATGTGGTATTCTTCTGTGTGGTGTTACCTTTGTGGTACTTACTTTATGGTGTTACCTTCGTGGTATTCTTTCCTTCGTGGAACAATTGATCTTTTGGCTAAGGAGTTGGGCCTTGTGTTTCCTCATGAGTGATATTGGTATACTTTATAACTTAGGTATATGTATGGGCATATACCTAAGTAGGGTTAATATTTGTTTTTGAACTTTTTGGTTTATCCTTTGTGGATTTTGAGAGACCTTTGGGGGTCTTAGGGTCCCTACTGAGTATTGTTATACTGACCCCTGCACGGTCTATGCCCACACCTTGTTGTGTCTTGTGCAGACGAAAGACAATGCTGATTGAGGACCAGGGTACCAGGACTAGAGGTTGATCAGAGGTGGACCGTTAGACGAGACGTACCGCAGATATGACCGTTCGAGATCTGTACCTACCCTTTAGGTAGGATCCTTGGTGGGTGTTCATAGGATATGTTTTCAGTTTTACTTATACTTTTCAGTTGGGCTTGTATTCTGGCCCCACTTTACTTAATGTACACACCCTTTTACAATATAGTTTACCTTGTGATTGTATCTTTCTGTGTGCTTGGACTGTGTGGTTTTTGGGTTAAAAAGGCAATGCCTTCCCAGTTTCAGGGATATGCCTTTCTGGTGCTAGTCTCCAGCCCCTGGCCTATGGAAGGTGGGCTTGGGGTAGTCATGACATGAGCCCTAGGGGACGAGTCATGAAAGGATCCCCCTTAATGTACTTGGGAGTGGGTTATCTTATTCAAGTTTGTAGACCCTTGACTATGAGGCATAGTGATAAGGCTCATCTTAACCTCGACGACTACTTATGGGAAGATGCATGAGATGATAGGAATCGTTGATGGAATTTTGGACCTATCAACTACTCTTCTTATTAGGAAATGAAATGAGATGGATATCCTCTTACTCTCTCATTTGGGATTTTTTTAATTATAATACATATATATATCCTTCTATATCTACTCATTGGATTTGGTTACTCTCCTTCTAGGAGAGGAAAATATGCATGGTGTATGCCATGTTATTTTTGTGTTTAGATTCTCATGGTTGTATGAGTGTACCCTCATACTATAGGTGGTGAATACTCAATGGGTAGTTCATATAATAATCGTGTTTTTCCTCTTGTGTTTTGACAATCTTATTTTCACTCTTGATTTGGGTTGAGTTGTTCTCCTTCACTGTATCTTGCATCTACTATCTTTTATTTCCTTTTGTATCTCTTACTACTCTGTTGGCGCCAAAAATGTGGCCCGAAAGAAAGGAACGAAAAAGGCCAGCGTGCTGCCTTGCGAAGCTCCGCCGCGAAGCTCCGCCGCGAAGCGCCCCTACCATGGCGGCGCCGCGAAGCTCCAGAGGCGGTAATGCTCCGCGAACCGCTTTGACATTCGCGAGCCGCCGCGAAGCTCCAGAGGCGGTAATGCTCTGCGAACCGCTTTGACGTTCGTGAGCTGCCGCGAAGCTCGAGAGGCGGTAATGCTCCGCGAACCGCTTTGACGTTCGCGAGCCGCCGCGAAGCTCCACAGGCGGTAATCCTCCGCAAATCCCTTTGACGTTCGCGAGCCGCCGCGAAGCACCAGAGGCGGCGCGCGAGCCCTACTTCGCGGCGCCCCTTCCCTATAAATACTGGACTCCCCATGAGTCCCGGACGGACGATCCGACGGACAATCAGACCTTTCGGCTTCTCCTCTCCCGAATCGCAAAGCACGCTTTTCCCCGGGAATCATGAGCTCCGCGAGGTATTTCTACTTCGCGAGACGACTCTACTTTGTCTCGTTTTGAGCCCCTCTTCCGAGAGGGATGCCCTTCGCGAATCTCAAGGGCGTTCGCGAAGGAAGGGGATTCCCAAGGGAACCCGGGCAGCCGCGGAGCACTTGTGCTTCGCGAAACACCCAACCCATACGAGTGATCCCTATGCTAAGGCAGGACCGCTCCACTTCGCGAAGCACACTGCTTCGCAGGACCCTACTTCGCGAGGCACCCCTTCTTCGCGAGGCAGTGCTCCGCGAACACTGTTCCACTTCGCGAAGCACCTCCCACTCACACCAATGCCCCATGCTAAGGCCAAGGCACCCCACTTCGCGAAGCACACTCCTTTGCTTAGAAATTCCTCTTCCCGTGTGACCCTCCAGGTTTGCACGATGTGATTTCAAAGTCCCATGGACAATACCACCCGTAGCGTTGCTTCGCCTAATGCTTCTTCGCATAGGCACGCTAACGGCTATTGCTTCTTCGCATAGCCACGCTAACGTGGACCCCTCGATGGTTCGTCCCACGACCCCCCTTTGCCATGGCCTTACCGGCACCTTCCCTTCCCCAAGGACCAGAGGGTACCGGTTATGTAAGTCCTAGGGGTGTGGAGTGAACCCACCTCGTCTGAGCTGCAGGACGTTAAACTACCAAGCACCACGTCCTCGACACATGACGTTAAACTGTGACCCAACCTCGTCTCCCTCACGAAGGGTCCCCCCAGCTTGAACATTCTTTACACCACTCGTCTCCACGGGAATGGAACTCTTCCTCACATGGAATGAGATCCTCCTTGTCGGAGCGGTGTATGTTCGCAGGGGAAGGGCCGCCTCAGAGCGTAAGCCCCTAGCCTTTCGTACGGATGATTGCACCCGTGCATCTCTAAACTTCCCCACTACCAAGGTCAGTGGAGGGAGTGATAGGGAACGAGGCACCCCCATATGGGCCTCCATCCTGGAGTAAGTCCCAACACCATGGGCCGCCCAACGCGTAAGCCCCTCTTCGCTTCTCACAGACGCACCCTTCGCGACGTGATCGTCAGGTCCTTGCAACCTCTTGTTTCTCACACCGAGCATGACTCACGTGGGCTTAGAGTGAGCACCGACCCTGACCCCCACCTTTTGAACTACGAGGTCTTTGATCCATGTCAAGGCATGGTACGTAGGAAGCCTCCACGAGGTTCAAGCCCACCAATAGTGGACCAAGGTCTACTTTAACGTCGGTTCACCGACACACCCACCTTTTGAACTACGAGGTCTTTGATCCATGTCAAGGCATGGTACGTAGGAAGCCTCCACGAGGTTCAAGCCCACCAATAGTGGACCAAGGTCTACTTTCACGTCGGTTCACCGACACACCCACCACCTGAACTACGAGGTCTTTGATCCATGTCAAGGCATGGTACGTAGGAAGCCTCCACGAGGTTCAAGCCACATTGCTCGGTCGTTCTTTCACATCGAGTTTCACCCACGTCCAGCACAACGTTAAACTGCAATTCCCGTCCGACGACAAGCCGTTGTGACCACCCCGAACTACGAGGTCTTTGATCCATGTCAAGGCATGGTACGTAGGAATCCTCCCAGAGGTTCAAGCCCAACTCCCATCGGACCAAGGTCCCTCACTTACGTCGATTCGCCGACACCCATCGCCCATCATTTATTCACGTTAGGATTCACCCTCGTCTCGCATGACATTAAACTGTAATCCCTGAACTACGAGGTCTTTGATCCATGTCAAGGCATGGTATGTAGGAAACCTTCCCAATGTTCAAGCCCACCATTAGTGGACCCACGGGTCCACTTTCACGTCGGTACGCTGATGATGCCCATTGGACCAAGGTCCACCTTCAAGCCAGTACGCTGACAACGCTCATTGGACCAAGGTCCACCTTCACGTTGGTTCGCCGACGACATTCATCGGGCCAAGGTCCACATTCACGTCGGTTTACCGGCACCAACCCGAACTACGCGGACTTTGATTCCCTGCCACGGGGATACGTAGGAAGCCTCGTCAAGGCTCTAGCCCAACTTCACTATCGCCCCCTGCGATGGTCCCACTTCACTCTCCTTCTACTCCATTCACCAATCGCCCACGGGCTAGCCCCGATGTCGATATCCCTTCAAGGAGGATCCCTCAATCCGATCTACCCTAGCTAATGCTCTGGTTGGGTTGATCCGTCTCCGCTGGACGTTAAACTTGCGACATACCCTGTGTTGAACACGGGAAGCTGAGGAAAACCTCAGATATGTGTCTACGACATATAATTCCCCACGCTCGATGTGGGATGCCTCGGGCTTCCACGCCCTCGAGAAGCCTTGCGATCAAGGATAACAGATAGACATGCCAGGTACCCCAGCATCCAGACACGCTACTGATGCCTCAATGTGACTACTCCCCTGACCGAAGGTTGCTGCCCTGACTGGACCCTTTGGAATGTCCCGACAGAAGCAGTGTAATTAACCGGTGTCCATGGAAACATGGCACTTGGAAGAGTTTCACAAACTACGTATTAAATCTATAAGGGAGACCCGGACTAGGTGATGAGTTCTGAGGAGGAATCCACAGGAGGAAGAACTGACATCCCATCATCCCGTTTCGATCAAGGAGCAGACGTCCCTGAATAAGGAGCGAATGCCGCCCGCCTATGGAAAGCGGGAATGCGGGGCAACAAAGCCGCGCGTCCCCCGCAGACGGATGCGCGCGCCCCAGCGAAAGCGTCGGAAACAGAAATGGTGAACCCGACGTGAAATTATTATCCTCAGCATGGAGATTAGTAGCGTTCGAGACACCAGTAGATTGACGTGTCACCGGATCCAGACATCCGGTTCCTGGTCCCGCCAAGAAAATAGCGGGCCTATCGTGAAACTCACCGGAAGTCGGGATAGTAGAACATGGGGCACTCCGCTCTGCAGCGTGTTGGTGTGGATCCTTCTCACAGACATGGAGGATGGAAGAACGTTGGGGCACTGGCTGTCAATCCTTTTCCTCTCAGTACTGATGAGTTGATCCCTTCGTTTCCCAGGAACCAGGTTGCTATTTCGGAGATGCGGTCACCATCCGCTCCTCGCCCACGCAGGGGCAGGGGCAACACCACGACGGCCACTCCACATGGCGCCACTACCGCCACAATGGCTGCCACGTCACGGAATACGGGACGCCCACGTCCCCTTTCCCCATCAGAGGTCATCCAACGAAGGGTGATCAACAGCCTCGTGCGCAGGTATGAGGAAGAAGGGGTCATCCCAACCCGGGATATGGCCCGCCTGGACCTGGAGGCCTCCAGGCCCCGCCGTCAACACCGCCCTAACAGGCCGCGCAGGGAGCCCCTGCTCCCCACCCTGACATTCAACCGTTTTGGGAGCCTATCCCCGGAACGCCTTGACGACTCTTCGCCTTACGCTGAAGAGGCAGGCGCTGTCCGGCTCAGTCCGCTCAGGGCCCCGACCCGGGGCCCCCAGGCGAGAGCTCCCGTCCGGCCGCGTCAGCGCCGCCATCCGACCCCGCAGGAAGAGCAGGCAGACTACGTCCCTGCACCACCTACACTGGCCCGCCTGACCCGACGTCAGCGCCGGGCCCGGGCTGAGGACGCCCGCTCAAGCGCGTCCACGTCGACAGCTACAGTGGCCCGAGCCACCGCCGATGTCCATTATGAAGCCCCCGCGTACATTGAGCAGGGGCACCCCTTCGCCCAACCAAGATTGAGACCCCAACCGCCCCATGGGCAGGCTGGGTTGACTCTCCGGGTTGTAGGCCCCAGTGGTGATCGCCGCGAGCTAACCCGCGGTGATGCCACCCCGTACGGAGGTCCTCCCCGTACCACTACTCCACAGAGCGTGGGCCTTCCCCGCTTCGAGGTTTGTCATGGAGGCATGCCTCGTACTGCCCCCATCCTGCAGGAAGACCTGCCCTGCGGCAGTGGCCCTCAGCGCGGAAACATTTCCCGCGCCCGCTGTACAGGGTATGAAGCTCATCCTTCTGAAGGCACCGTCCATCCGGTCCTACTCCAACGTGGGGGGCCTCCCTACGTCCTCTCTGCAACCGGCGAAGGTCCTCCTCGCCCCAGCAACTCGAGGAGTGAAGGTCGGCCTCGCTCCACTCGCATCGACTATGGAGGTCTTCCCCATGCTCCTGCCAGTTTCAACAGAGGCCCCGCCCACATGGGTACTGTTCATGGAGGTCCTCCCCATGTACCCTTCGACATTTTCCCTGGTTCCCCTCGCACCCCAGCTGTCTCGAGTGGGGGCCCTCTCCGCCACGGCACCAGCGCCGCCCCGAGGCTGCCTGATAGGGGTCAACCCTGTCCCGAAGAGCCACCCAGGGGAAGAAGAGCGGGTCGTCACCGCCACAAGAAGAATCCTGGGAAGGCCCAGGTGGAGATCAAACCTGCCCACTTCTCCGATTCGGAAGAGGAATGCGATTCAGTGATGGAACCTTCTCCCCGCTCCTCTGTATCAAGGACTCGGGCAGGAACCAGACGCGTCAGCCTCGTTCTCCCATAATTTGAGGTCCACCGGATTCCCATCTCTCTCCGCAGGTACATCCAGGAGGAAGAAATCCTGGGAATTCCGCAGGTCTCGACCACGCAATCACCGCCTCTGTCACCAGAAGAGCCCTCTACCTCTACCAGGGATCACGTAGAGTTATTTTGGGGGCCAACGATGGTAGAGCGACGACATGACCTATCGCCGGTAGCCGCGGCTCCTGTGCCGGAAGCTGTGATTATCAGCCCGTCGTATCGTGACATCGTGGCCAGGTCACCTCACTCTTCGGAGGATGGCCCAGAATTCGGCGGCCAGTCAGCTCGTTTGCCGTATTCTCCACCGCCGAGCTTATTATCCCAAAGGTCAGCCTCGGTACCGCTACTGGTACCTCAGCCCCCCCCCCAGTTGACGAGTGGGGCAACACAGGGCCAGACCCTGAGTCCGAGCCTAGGAGCTTCTGGAGTATCCTTGCAGCGGATTACTTCCCGGAGAAGTTCTGGCCGACGGCGGCACTGAATTTCCGCATACCAGAGTCTCTTACCCCTGAAGACGTGGGGTACTTTTGCCGAACCCTGTGGGCGACACACTTCCGCCTCCGTTTTGAATGGGTGGTGTACCCCAGATGTTGTGAGCACATCAAAGAAATCGACGAGCAATGCCGCCTGATCGATGCAGCCGCACTTCTTGTAGCCCAGCACCCTGAGTCGCCAGGACACCAGAGCGCCCTTCAACGAAAATGCGTTCAGAGTCTTAAAGCACTCCGCAGAATCGTCAGGGAAGTCACCCCCCATGTGCAAGTCCGTGGTTGGGGACACTATGTCGCTCTCCTCTTCGACCCTATCCGACGGCAGCCCGATTCGCTATGCGACATCGAGGATATGCCCTCAAGAGGGGTCACAGTCCACATGGCCGACGTTGTGGATAAGGAAGATGAGCTTGAGTTCCTTGATGGAGACTTACCATCCGAGGGCGTACCACCGCTGCTCGACCCGTCAGGGAGAGTTACCCGTCATCAGAGGAACCTGCTAGGTCTCCCCGTACCCACCGAGTTGATGGCACTCGGTCGAAGCACCGACAAGGGTAAGGAGCACGTCGGAACAGTCAAGCACTCCGACCCGTCCACCTCTGTGTAGAAAACGGACGAAGATCCTGAGAAGGCCACGTTACGCCAGCAGCTTGCTGAGCAGAAGAGGCTGGTTGACGAACTCTTGGCTGAACGCGCCGCAGAGTGACGACCCGACTACGGTAATCCCAGGCCGGGGCAGCAGGGGCAGGAACAATTTCCCCCCGGCTAGATGCCTCCGGGCCACCCTGATCATGCTACTACCGCAGACAGGGCGGAATCCGGAACATACGGCAAGAGGGCGCGATTTGTCTCGCCAAACCCCCCCGAGCGACGGGATAATCTGAAGAATCCAACCCGGGTTCCCCCAGTCACCCAATGGGTCGTCCAGCCAGTTGACCCACGAGCGGCCGAAGACGTCTACCGTGTTGAAGAACCTGGAAATGCACTTGTGGTTAGGGATCCCCGTCAAGATAGGGACCCCCACCCGGAGGACCTTATTGCGGCACTCACAGCCCGCCTCGAGGCGTTGGAAGCGCGGAAGGTGGCGGTCCCACCGGATGGCAAGCCTTATCCCGCGTGGGTGGATGATATGCCCGCGCCTCCGGGTTTTGGGAACCCCACTTTATCGCATTTTAACGGGACAGGGGACCCACCCCATCACTTGGCTCATTTCTCTTCCAGGTGTGGCCCCATGCTGGGGACCCCGGCTCAGCAAGAAGCCGCCAAGCTCCGATGTTTCGTACATACATTGGAAGGTCCGGCATTAGTCTGGTACAGCCAGCTCCCTATCGGATCGGTGACCGGTTGGGAGGATCTTCGCCGGCAGTTCTTATACCAGTTCAGCTCCACCACGCGAAAGACCAGCATTGCGGACCTCTTCAAGTGCAAACAGAGGCCTGATGAGCGGGTCGCAGATTTCATCGCCCGGTGGAAAGGACTTACGTATTCCCTCGATATGCCACTGACTCAGGAGCAATTACTGACGATGTGTGTGGGGAACGTCAAGACAGAGCTGGTACCCTCCTTGATTACCCAGAACTACCCTGGAGGGTTCAGAGATTTCTCGGATAAGGCCCAGCGCCTCGAGGAGGCCCTGCAACAGGCCAGTCAGGCACGTTTGCTGCCCCCTATGATCCCATCCAGGAGGGCCGCCAGGGCTGAACCCGCCGTGGTGGCTCAAATAGAAGCCCCGAGGCGGCTGGAATTGCTGCCGGCGGCACCACCCCCGCAACCCCGCAGAGGTCCTCCACCTCAAGCACAGGCTCCTGCCCAGCAGCGACCGCCTCAGAACCGACAGGTTTCCCCGCGCAATGCGCCACCGCCACCTAGGTGAGACAACCAGGAGCCGCCTCCTCGGCAGGCCCCTCCGGTCCCTCGACAGGACCAGGCCCCCAGGGCCCCCTATCCGGAAAGAAGGTACCAGACCTATTCGTTCAACGAAAAGCAGGTCCCTGGCTACTTCCGAAGTGCTCTAGAGCAAGGGATTGTGCGTCTGCCTGAGTGCAGAAGGCCGGCAGAGGCGCATCTCACCGATCACCCCAACTACTGCCCTTATCATCGGATCCTGGGGCACACCCTCAAGCGATGCTATGTGTTTAAAGACTGGCTTCAGAACCAGGTCAAAAACAACATAGTCAAGTTAGTACCAGCGCCGGCGCAAGTGGCAGGAGTCTTTGCAGGATCAGAAATCGGCAGCAACAGCAAAGGTGAGTGGCAGCAGGTCCCTAGCCGCGGGTCCCAGAAATACGAAAACTGGATGGCTCGAAAAACCGTCGTCCATTCCCAGGGTATCATCCGGGCGCGCCTGAAGCAGTCGGAACCTTCAGAAGATGTAGCCGGTGCCTCCACATCGTCTTCACAGTCGACCTCTGCCCAAAAGGGCAAGCAGCGGCGACGCAAGAAGAAGCAACGTGCACCGCCAGTGCCGTCGTCGTCCCGCACTCTCGGCAACTTTATGCCTCCCGAAATGGGTATTCCTCCCAGAATCCGCCCAGCGGTGTATGACTCTTCGAGCGACAGTCAAGGGTACGCTTCAGTTAACACCGTGGAGCTGTTAAATCCCTATATGACCCCCGACGAGGGGGAACCCCAGGCAGGCCTCCCCAACGTTTCCAGCCGACGTCAACGTCAGCGGAATCGCAATCGCGCCGGTCATTGAGGCGCGTCAGCAGGCACTTGTGGCGAAGCCGTGCACGCTACCGAGACCAGGCAGTAGGCTCAGCGCAGATCTCAGCACGCGCAGACCCATCCAACACCCTCGGCTCTACCTCCACCGCTGTTCGTGCTGCTGGATCGGGGGGAGCCGCCTCGTCCGTATCATAGTCAGTCTTGCCCGGCTACAGGCCAGCCTCCGCTGCCCGATCCCAGCCCGACGACTACTCTTCAGGCTTCTACTGGTAGGCAGAAAGATGTACCCAGTACTAGTTACTCGCCGGTTCAGCCAGTCGGACCCGTTGTGCATCCAAATGTCGAACGACCTCCTGTAAGCAGAGGTTCGCGTTTGGCACGAAAGTACGATGTTCTGAAGCACCTGGCCGGAATTCCGGCGAGGCTTTCCATCCTCGAGGCTCTTCGCCTGTCATCTGAAATGCGCGAGGCACTTGCCGAGGCCCTAAGGAGCCCCCTCCAGTTTGAGACGGAGGTAGCAGCTGCGGAAGCCTTCCATACCGAGACGATTGAAAACGCCGAATGTTAGGCGGTTATCTCGTTCTCCGGCGAAGATGAGGACCCTCCTATACAGGGGCACATTCTCCCACTGTATATCACTGGCCACTTCAACGGTGTGGAAGTCCGCCGCTGACTCGTTGACACGGGTTCTAGAATCAACCTAATTCTGACCCGGACACTGCAAAAGCTGGGTCTGTCCGAAGGTGATTTGACTCCCTCTGACCTCAGGATCCAGGGGTACGACAGGACATAGCAAACCCCGGTCGGCAAGATCCGCCTGAAGACTTAGTTCGGTGGCTTAATTGCCAGCACCGAGTTCATGGTTGTTTCTCAGGACACTGCCTACAATGCATTGATGGGTAGGCCATGGCTCCATCTGCATGCAGCGGTCCCCTCGTCGTATCACCAGTGCCTCAAATACTCGCTCAACGGTCGAGTAGGCGTGCTCCAAGGAGACGCGTCCCCTTTTGCTTCTTGTGAGGCCCGCTATCTAGATGCGGGTTATTACAAAAGTAAGGACAAGCAAATCCTGGTAAGCGAGGATGAGCCCGCCCCGATCACAAGTGATCCCTGGGCAATCATGGACGACGCCTACGTCCTCCCGATCCACCGGTTGGAAGCCACGACCCCCGACATGGGGCAATGTTTCGTTGTGTAGGGTATGCAAGGAAGGCATGTTCCCGTGTCCAAGCGACGGCGGAAAATCACCTCGTACTCCTACATCAACCAGGATCGGGTCATCCCGGAACCTCCTACCCCTGTACGGTACCGGGACATCAAGCTCATGATAACGGCGGTGCGCCATACGTGCCTCTTTCGCCGGGCTGGAATTAACCGACTCAGGCCGACACGTCACCACTGCTTTGATATCATCAAACGTGGCCCCTTAGGCCGAAGGCCAGATGGGATAGGATCAAATGCATTCATTGCTATGGTCTCAACGACAAGTGAGTCTCCTGATGTTATGACCACTGCTGCCCAAGCCGGAACCAGCTGCCCCTCGGGTTTCGAGAGCCCAGAAGTATCTTCCGTCACGGGAAGTCCCCCCACGGCTGGGGAGGAAGACTTGGAGGATGCTCCCCCAGCCTTTGAAGAAGGCGTCTCTACCATGGTTGATGAACTGGTACAGGTGAACCTTGTTAGAGAGGCAGATCCGAGATCCACATTGATCAGTGCGACCATGTCCCTCGAGGAGCGGCAGTAGTACGTAGACTTCCTCAAACATCACCGTGATGTGTTTTCCTGGAGTTACGATGAGATGCCAGGACTGGATCCCCAAGTGGCCGTCCACCGTCTGGGCCTCCCGGCAAAACATCGTGGGTTTAAGCAGCCTCCCAGGAAGATGCACCCTTCTCATGGTGCTATGGTTGAGGCCGAAGTTGACAAGATTATCAAGGCCAACTTCATTAAGGAGGTCCAGTACCCCAAATGGCTCGCCAACATTGTGCCGGTTAGGAAGAAGAATGGGCAGATCAGAGTCTGCATCAACTTCAGCGATCTCAATCGCCACTGCCCAAAGGATGACTTTCCACTCCCGGTGACGGAGCTGTTGATTGACGCCACGGCCGGGTTCCAAGCCCTCTCTTTAATGGATGGGTATTCCGGGTATAATCAGATCCGGATGGCCCCCGAAGACGAGGAGTCCACTGCTTTCAGGGCTCCCCATGGTACCTTTTGCTACCAGGTAATGCCATTCGGTTTGAAAAATGTAGGTGCCACTTATCAGAGGGTCATGCATCGCATATTCAAACCGATTCTCGGGACATTGGTGGAATGCTACGTGGATGACCTTGTAGTCAAATCATGCCAGCGCCAGGACCATCTCAAAGACCTTGAGAAAGTGTTCGGTTTCCTCCGTTCCCGTCACCTAAAGATGAACCCGCTGAAGTGTGCCTTCGGAGTCACCTCCGGGAAGTTTCTGGGCTTTGTTGTTAGATACCGAGGTATTGAGATCGACCCGGAGAAGATCAAGGCCATCAGCCAAATGCCTCCCCCGAGCAACATTCGAGAGCTCCGAGGCCTTCAAGGCCACTTAGCCTATATACGCCGATTCATTGCGAATCTGGCCGGCAAGTGTAAGCCCTTTTCCCGGATCATGAAGAAAGGCGCTGCCTACGAATGGGATGAGGAGTGTCGGGCCGCCTTCGAGGAAATCAAGCATTATCTGCTCCAACCTCCGGTCTTGATGCCACCCGTCTCCGGAAAGCCGCTGGTCCTTTATGTGACCGCCCTGGAGAGATCCCTCGGCGCGCTGCTCGCCCAGAAGAATAACGAGGGCACTGAGAACAGTCTCTACTATCTCAGTCGCATGCTTCTTGATACGGAGGTCAGATACTCCCCTATCGAAAAGAGCTGCCTTGCGCTCGTCTTCGCCATGCAGAAGTTGCGACACTACCTGAAACACCACGAGGTGCAATTGATCTCTCGGGTAGATCCGCTGAAGTACATCCTGAACCGCCCCATGCTGACTGGCCGACTAGCACGGTGGGTGGTGATTCTCCAGCAGTTTGATATCAGATTCGTGCCTCATAAAGCCATTAAGGGGCAGGCATTGGCAGACTTTTTAGTTGCCCATCCAACCTCCGCGGATCAATCCCTAGACCTGGATTTCCCCGACGAGACGATCCTCTCAGTCGATCATGCTGTCCCGTGTTGGCAAATGCATTTCGACGGCGCCTCCCGGAGCCCCATCGGTAGAAGGCTCAACGACCCCAAGCTCAATAGAGTGGGTCTGGGTATTGTTTTCATTACCCCGGCGCAAGCCGTCCTGCCGTACTCATTCCTATTGTCAGAAGGTTGTACAAACAACGAGGCAGAGTACCAGGCTCTCATCATCGGCCTCGAGTTGGCCCTTGAGATCCATGTTCCCCATCTACATGAGAAGGGAGATTCCGAGATGGTAATCAGACAGGTTAATGGCGAATACGTTGTCAGGAAGCCAGAGCTTGCACCGTTGCTGGAGTACACCCTCCTCCTAATGGCTCAGTTCTCTCCTTAGCTAGAGGTTACCCATGTCCCACGATCGCAGAACGGCCAAGCGGACGCCCTGGCTGGCTTAGCCGCGTCGCTCGCAGAACCCGAGCAAGATGATTTGGTCATACACGTGGCCCACCGGAGAGTCATTGCTCCCGTCACCCAAGAGGACCGTGATAGCCTGCGGGTAAGTCATCTCACCGCCGGACCCTCCATATCGGGAGTCTCGGGTTCGTCATACGCAGTGGTTGAAACCACCCCCGACTGGAGAGCACCTTTTGTCGAGTATCTCCAAAATGGTCAGCTCCCGGACGACCGGGCCGAGCGCGAGCGAATCCGACGCCGCGCACTTCAATTTACCCTCTAGAGCGGCCCCAGTATTGAGAAGATCCACTATAAACGGAGTTTCGATGGTGTCCTCCTCCGTTGCATCCAAGGAGTAGAGATACCTCAAGTTATGCAAGAGGTTCACGCCGGTTCCTGTGGCGCCCATCAAGCTGGGCCGAAGCTGTCCCAGCAAGTCTGGAGGTTAGGGTACTTCTGGCCCTCCATGATCCACGATTGTATTGGGTATGCCAAGAGATGCCACGCGTGCCAAGTACACGCCAACTTCTTGCATCAGCCGCCAGAACCCCTCCACCCCACCAAGTACTCTTGGCCATTTGCGGTATGGGGACTTGATGTAGTGGGACCGTATCCGCCGGCAACAGCCCGCCAGTGTAGGTTCATCCTGACTGCTACATATTTCTTCTCCAAGTGGGCAGAAGCAGTTCCGCTCAAAGAGTTCAAGGCCCGTTCCATCGTTGACTTTGTGAGATCCAACATTATCCACCGGTTTGGAGTCCCTCACGCTGTCCTCACCGATAACGGCACCAACTTCCGAGCAGCTGAATTGAAGAAATTGTACGCTAAGTACGACATCCGGTCGAACCATGCCTCCTGCTACCACGCGCAGGCGAATGGACAGATTGAGGCGTTCAACAAGACCCCCTCTAACATTCTACAGAAGATGGTTGGTCAGAACAAGAAGAGTTGGCCGGACAAGCTCCCTAACGCCCTCTGGGCTTACCGGACGACGACTCGCAACTCTACCCAGGTGACCCCATATTCCCTGGTGTATGGAGCTGAGGCCGTCCTACCCATTGAGATCTAGCTGCCGTCGCTACGCACTGCAGTTTATGATCACCAGACATCAGATGAGGTAGCCGAGATCCGTTTAGCTGAATTGGAAGCACTGGACGAGAACCGGCTTCGTGCCCTGCACAATCTGGAAAGGCATCAGGACAAGATAGCGAGAGCCTTTGACAAGAAGGTTCGTCTCCGCTCTTTTCTACAGGGCGACCTGGTATTGGCCCTTCGAGCGCCAATGATTCCGGGTAGGAAACCGCCCAAGTTAGAACCCAAATGGGAAGGGCCTTATATCATCCATAAGGTTTACCCCAATGGAGCATACTCTTTGGTGACCACGGATGGAGAGCGTATAACCCCTCCTACCAACGCCAAATTCCTCAAGCGATACTTTGCCTAGGGAAAAAGTGGTCCAGCACGACCCTAAACTGCAAGAGGGTCCTGCACGACTCTAAACCGCGACTTGGTCCTGCACGACCCTAAACTGCAAGAGGGTCCTGCACGACCCTAAACTGCGAGAAGGTCCAGCACGACCCTAAACTGCGAAAGGTCCCGCACGACCCTAAACTGCATCCCCGTCCTTACTACAAGACGTTAAACTGCAAGCTAGTCAGGCATTCTTGACTGATACCTGACTTTAGGCCCCCTGGCCTTCTCGGACCTCTCCGCCCAATCTCTTACCCGGGGTGTACGGTGTGGTGTAGGACTATGTCCTCATTCACGTCAGGATCATGTACCATGTCGTACGCCCCCCCCCCCCTTTACGAGGCTCGGCCTCAGGCCCCTTGGCCTCCTCGGGCCCCCGGCCCCGTCCTTACTGCAAGACGTTAAACTGCAAGCCAGTCAGGTCCCCTTGACCGCGGTTTGGCCCCTAGCCCCCCCTGTTTTTTCCCCGACTTACCCTCTTGTGGGATTGTACGGTATGGTGTAGGACTACGTCATCATTCATGTCGGATTACTTGTCGTACCGTACATATCCCCAAATGAGGTGCTTCCCATCGTCCTGCATGATGTTAAACTGCACTTCTAGAACTACGTGTGGCTTGATTCCCATCTTCATGGGATACGTAGGAACGCTCGGACGCCTCGTCTTGAGCCCAGCCCCAAGATTTTCTCTTCCATCACCCCCCTGGTAATAGTTTCCTCGGAGGATCTTTGTGTAGTAGGGAGTAGGATTTCTTGGCCCCGCTCATGCAACCCCACTCACGCAAAGATTGTAAAGGTCGCACCATGCGCCCACTCCCATTCTTCTATCCTCCCACGTCCTCACCGCATGACGCTAAACTGCATGGCCTTCAAGAACTACGTATGGCTTGATTCTCATCCTTATGAGATACGTAGGAACGCCCGGACATTTCATCCGTTGGCCCAGCCCAAAAGCCAAAATCTTCCCCTCGGGTCAAGACATGGCAGGGTGCACACTTTTGCCCCGACCCACGTCGAGCAAGCCTCGACCCGGCTGCACGTTCCCCCCTGAAGGTGTTTTCCCCTTTCATGGATGGATGCAACTAAGCTTCACCCACTCCTTGACTGGGATTCCGTCACCTTTCACACCCGGAGGGACCCCCGATAACAGTCTGGATACAATGCCCAAGGGATCTCCTACCGATACGGGCCAACGCCCCCGAGGGTTTTCAAGCAAAAAATCGATACAAGTCCCGCGTTAAAAATTTGGTCAGCGGTCGACGCTCATTTGTTGCCCCCATGCAGGTCACCATAGGAATGTTGTGTTTCGAACATGGTCAACAGTGTCCTGGATCTTCGGGTCCACCCCGAGATGCCCCATGCATCAAGAACAGTGATTCCCTCTGCCCCATCTCGAGGTGACAAACTTCCCCCAGGTGGTGCTAGCGATCCGGGCCACGACCCAGGATTCCTCACCTAGAGTGTACGGTGTGATGTAGGACTACGTCCTCATTCACGTCGGGATCATGTACCATGCCGTACGACTCCCCTTACGAGGCCCAGCCTCAGGCCCCTTGGCCTTTTCGGGTCCCCGAACCTCGTCCTCATGTAAGACGTTAAACTGCAAACCAGTCAGGCCTTTCTGACTAATAACTTCCCCTTCTCTCCGGGCCACGGCCCAGGATTCCTCATAAGGGTGTACGATGTGATGTAGGACTACGTCCTCATTCACGTCGGGATCATGTACCATGCCGTACGACCCCCCTTGCGAGGCCCAGCCTCAGGACCCTTGGCCTCCTTGGGCCCCTGGCCCCTCGTCCTCATGTAAGAAGTTAAACTACAAACCAGTCAGGCCTCCCTGACTGATGCCTGACCTTAGGCCCCTTGGCCTTTCCGGGCCACGGCCCAGGTCCCCTTTTACCCAGGGTGTATGATGTGGTGTAGGACTACGTCCTCATTCACGACGGCTTCTTCTCCATACCGCACACCTCCCATGTTTCGGAGTATATTACTCCCCTCCTCGTCCAGTATGATGTTAAAACTGCATTTCGAGAACTACGTGTGGCTTGATTCCCATCCTAATGGGATACATAGGACCACCTGGATGTCCAAGATTCGGGTCCAGCCCCATCTCTCGGGAATCCTCATCCCATCTTGGCCCCTTGGCCTATACTTCCTCCATGAGGGGATCATATGGTGCGGTGTGGGATTATGTCCTCATTCACGACGGTCTCGTGAGGACCACGCCATGATCCCACCCCCTACTGAGTTGTTTCGTCGATCCCTCTTTTTCGGCGGTTCACCAATGTGCTTAAGAGTACTCTGGTTTATTACCTGGAATGCCAAGCTTTACTCGGACACGTCCGCACCCTCTTTCCAAGCTTTGCGTATCCCCGCATCAGGGCTTTCATCATCTTTCACACCCGGAGGGACCCCCAAGAACGGCCTGGATACAATGCCCAAGGGCTCTCCTACCGATACGGGCCAACGCCCCTGAGGGTCTCGGAAAACAAATCGATAAAATCCCGCGTTGCGAATATGGTCAGCGGTCGATGCTCGTTTGTTGTTCCCACCTCAGGCTAACGCGATATGGACGCTGTGTTTCCACCATGGTTAACAGTTTTCCTCTATTGCCACGCTAACCCATTAAGCCCAAATGTCGGGTACACAATTCACACCCTTCATCACTTCATCATGTCCAAGTAGAGTCTCGGGACTCTTGGTACTTTTCCCCCGTGCACGTCTGCGCGTTCGAGGAACAAGCTACGTCAAAAGTGTCTTTAGGAACTCTCTGCTGACTCCCCTTTGATGGACTCCCCAAGTATTGCAATGGGGATACCCCCCTTGTTTCCCACACCGAGTTTATCTCACGCGGGCTTAGGGATTGGGTTGACATCTGTGTTTACTCGGGAGTTGTTACCACCCACGGTCCGAGCTCTAAGACCATAAACTAAGACTCTCATATGGAACTACGTTCAAGACCCCTTGTCTCCGGACCCAGCTTGAGTTCAGAAAATTTACCTCTCTAATACTGCCTTCAGGACCCTGATCACAGGGCTGCGTGGCGCAGTGTAAGGACTACGTCCTCATTCACGTCGGGTTTGCAATAGCTGCACCACGCACGCCCCCATTCTGAGGTTCAGTCCTCCTATTCCCTGTCCTGCATGACATTAAAAGGCACCCTTCAGAACTACGTGTGGCTTGATTCCCATCCTAATGGGATACGTAGGACCACCTGGATGTCTACGATTCGGGTCCAGCCCCACCTCCTGGTGATCTCCTGATCTCCCAGTCACCTAGGCCACTTGGTTTATCCCTCTCCAGAAGGGGGATGTGTAGGTATGATACAAGGTTTTGGGCACCATGCCCCCTTCCCCCGAGAACCTGCCATCTCTCGATCACCTTCAAGGTTGAGTCCCTTGACTCCCTGGAGTGGTTCGCCCATTTACTAAGAGCACTCTAGTCTAGGACCAAGAGTGTCAGATTCAACTTGATCAAGTTCCTTGCACTTGTCAAGCTTCGTGTTCCCATCTATTCGGACTTCCATCATCTTTCACACCCGGAGGGACCCCCAAGAACGGCCTGGATGCTACGCCCAAGGGCTCTCCTACCGATACGGGCCAACGCCCCCCAGGGTTTCGGACAACAAATCGATAAAATCCCGCGTTGCGAATATGGTCAGCGGTCGATGCTCGTTTTGTTAGTCCTCATTTCAGGCTAACGTGACAGGATGCTGTGTTGCGAACATGGTCAGCAGTAATCCTCTGTCGTCACGCCAGCCCCTTCAGTACATTAATGTTGGTTGCATGATTCACATCATTTTCCACCCCATCATGTCCAGGTGGAATCTCGACACTTTTGGCGCTATCCCTCAGTGCACCTTTGCATGCTAGGGGGACAAAGCTGCAATCTGGCGTCCTTTGGGACTCCCATGGTCCGAGCTCTAAGACCATAAACTAAGACCCATTCGGGAATACGTTCAATTTGATTCCCATCCTCATGGGACACGTAGGACCGCCCAGACGCCCTGTCTCCGGGTACAACCCATTCAGGAAGCCAGTCTCTCTCCCTGTTTCACCTCTGTGTAGGTCCCTCAGCCTAAGGTTTCCCTCTCCGGATGGCGTACAATTTGATGTGGGATCATGTCTCTGTCAATTGTGTTTTATAGCACTGCGCACATTTCCCGCCTAGCATCGTCTCTACTACGTCTGCGCTGCATGATGATAAAATGCATGCTTGGTCCTATCATACGACCCTAAACTGTGACATTATCGTCCTGGCCACACGACGAAAAACAGCACTGCATTGTGGTAACCTTGTTGTAGAGGACATCACGTTGGGTATTGGTCACGTGCCATGCCATTTGTCAACGCCCATCACGGATTTATTCTTGTGGCGACATCACGACCTACTGTTCTAGGCCGGTCGCTTAAAAAAAAAACCCATTCACCTTAAAGAACAAACACGATACATCAAATTCCGCTTCTTTTAGTGCAAGGGCCACGTCCGAACTCCCCTTTTCCCCTGGCACTGGTACCTTACCGTGCCACCTTTCAGAACTACGTATGGCTTGATTCTCATCCTTATGAGATACGTAGGAGCGCCCGGGTACTTCCCCGCGGGCCCAGCCTAACCCTTGTGTTCGGTCCCTCGACTCGAGCATTTCCCCAGAGAACGCATGGTAAGAAGGACTATGTCCTCATTCACGTCAGGTTTTGATGTCATGCGTCCCCTGATCCCTTTTCCCATCCATGGTCCGAATTCTATGACCCTAAACTAAGATCATCCCAAGGGAAAGGAATCTTCTCCCTCTCTCTGATACGTTTCGTTGCCGTATTCAGATGTGTTTTGACAAAAAACCCGAAGCATGGGATTTTCACAGGGACGTTCCCCTCATCCCATGACCAAGCTTCGTGAGCTCGCTATTTGGATCCTCATCCTCTTCCACATCCAAAAGGACCCTCCGACGATGTGGATACTAAGCTTAAGGGCTCTCCATGAATGCTGGACCTAAGGGCCCTTCAATCGTTTCGGGCCAATGTCCCTACGGATATCTGATAACATTTGTGACATGGTCCCGTGTTTCGAACATGGTCAACGGTCGACCCTCATTTGTTTGTCCCCATTTTAGGCTAACGCGACAGGATGCTGTGTTGCGAACATGGTCAGCAGTAATCCTCCATCGTCACGCCGCCATCATTGTGATCTGAATCTCGAGCACCATGATTCACACATTTCCACTTCCTCATGTTCAAGTGGAATTCCATCATACTCGGCTCTTTCTCTTCGCGCATCTAGGTGCGCTAAATGATCGTGTTAGTGTCATTGGGTCGGTAGTCACCGAGTGTCCCTTTGCCCTAACCTGCCCCTTTGTGTCGGGAAATTCCCACCACTGCTGCTTGTTTCCCACACCGAGCACGACTCACGTGGGCTTAGTAGTTTTGGCAGGATGTGTACCAACACGTTTAGGCCCCTCCCCGACCCGCATGACGTTAAACTGCGCTTCCAGAACTACGTGTGGCTTGATTCCCATTATCACGTGGGATACGTAGAGACACCCAGGAATTTCGCCTAGGGTTCAGCCCCTGGAATCACGAAATCATATTCCTCCCCATTTCCATCCCTCGCCAGAGAGGCCCTATCTGGAAGAAATAATGATCCGTGATCAGGCCGATGCGCCCATCTGGCGTACTCCCACCACGGTGGTGAAACTACCGAAGTGTTGGATTCTGTTTGAACAAAACACCACTCCATGTTCCACGCTTTGTGTGCCCCTTATTCGGACCCTCGTCCTCTTTCATGTCTGAAGGAACCCCCTAACGGTCTGGTCTCATGCCGCATCGGCTCACCTACCGTCCTGGGACAACGTCCCGGAAGACTGGTCATGTTTGGAGGGACCCCCAATAACGGCCTGGATGCTACGCCCAAGGGCTCTCCTACCGTTACGGGCCAATGTCCCGAAGGATTGATCGACAACAAATTGATAAAATCCCGCGTTGCAAATATGGTCAGCGGTCGATGCTCATGTGTTGTCCCCATTTCAGGATAATGCAGTAAGGATACCGTTTGTCCGCCACGGTTAATGGTTGTCCTTTATTGTCATGCCATCCCTACAGTGTTCTGAATTTGGGTATCGTGATTCACACTTCCCAGTTTCATCTGTTTGAACCAATTTTAGCGCCCCTGGCGTTGCCCCGTTCGTGCATAAGAGCACGTTGAAGAAACGGTAATTCGGCTATCCCGGAAGTTCCTCCTCCGATCAAGCCTTCCCCATCATTCGGGAATCTGGACTGGCTTGGAAAATTGTCGTCAAACGTCCCGAAAACATTGTAGGGATGTGACAAGACAATTCAACAGTGGAAATCGTGCGTGCTACAACATTCAAAACAAAGGTAAAATTTGGAAGCACGAAAGTACCAATAAAAGGACTTTGGGTTTTGTTACAATACTCGGGGGTTGACTTCCCCCATGGATGGGTTGACCCCATCAAAAGAGCATTGCAGCTCCGCCACCCGTTGACTCGCGGCATCCAAGGCTTGCTGCTGCTGAACTAGCTCCCGCTCCTCCTCCGCAGCGGCGGGGCGTAGTTCGTCAGTCTTGGCTTTGGCCCTCTCCACATCAGCTTGAACGGCAACCATCCTTCCAGAGGTTTGCCCCATATGCTCCTCAGCCTCTGCCAGCTGGGCCTTCAATCGTGAGACCAGCTCAGACTGCGCATCAAGAGTGGCTGAAAGCTCGTTGGCCCGGATCTGCATCTGTTGGACCTCGCCTTCAGCCTCCTGGAGCTTCCTAATGCTGGTCGCCTTCCTCCGCTGCCATCCCACGCTCAGCCCACGATCATGCTCCCGGATCTTCTCAGCCATGAGGTCCCGGATGAGCGCGTGAGGGCGTTGGGCATCCACTCCCCCGGCACACAGTTCGCGCAACCGCGAGCGGAGCCTATCCATTTCGGCCAGCCATTGCGCTTGGGGAGTGTCCCTGATAAAGCGCGTGATCAGCTTCCACGACCGGCGACGGACTATGCTGCTGTCTTCCTCATCGGAGGCCGTTTCGTCCCAATCTGCGCGGTTGGCAGACTCGTACGCAGGATATGCCTGCAGGAATTCCTCAGCAGGATCTGCATCTGGTGTTGAGTCTGGTACGACACCTGACGCCGAAGCAGGCGCGACAGAGCTGGGACCGACCGGTTGATCCTCTTCTTCAGAGTCCACCTCGATGACTTCAGGTACGGCCCTGCTGGCGGACCCGCCAGTGATGATATGCGTCGCATCTTGAGGAGATGGAGGGACTATCACCACCATCACCGGCATGCCCCTAGGAGGGACGCCGCCAGACATCCCGACCAGACTCGCCGTAGCGGCCCACGCCAGCCGAAGAACTATACGACAGAGAGACATAAGCGTTAGTTGGCGTGGCCTACATGTGACAACAAGGAGATCGGTGGAGGAGACTTATGAAGATCGACTTCTGAGCGCTGCTCCTGAGCCGGTACTGAGGGGACTCCGAGACGAGGCCCCCCGTATATTGTAGGAAGGTCTGTAGATTCCAGAGGAGCCGCCTCAGACCCCCTGGTCCCACCAGACGCAGAACTGGATGCAGCCATATGCGCGGGTTCTGAAGGTCCCGCATCACCACCCGCCAAGGAGCGAGAACGAGGCCTACGGACAAGTTCCTCCTGCATGGCTCAAACATTGGTGAGAAGTCCATAAGGATCCAAGAACAGATCGTAAGGGGAGAAGTTCGGAATGCTACCTTGAGAGCCTCCGCGAAATCGTCGTATTCTGATCCTCGGTCTCCGACCTCGCCCTCCTCCAACGGGCTCCCTCCTCCAGCCTCATCCTCCCAAGAGGAGCCCTCTGATTCCTCCGGCAAGGGGAAGCGCTCCCTCAGATCGGCAGCCGATAACTGTGGGGGGACCGTCTGATTCAACAATACCCTCACCCGGTCTGTCATTGGGAGAGGGACACCACTGGAGTGGACGTAATCCTCCAGCTCTTCCAGGTACTGTTCCGCCTCCGCCGGAGACGCCATGAATTCAGCCCACACTGGGCCTATACCCGAAAATTCCATCCCGAGGCGATTCAGGTGGGCCCACATCTCAGGTGGGCTGAGAAATTGCCGGTTGACATCCCAAATGTCCCAAGCTTCCGGAAAGACAGCATCTTCTGCCATGTCGATATGACGCAGCCGCTTCCCCGGAGCCCGAGTGGATATCCGACGGAATCCCCTCGGTGGCCGCCCCTCCGAATGGCCCTGCTCTTCCGGAATCACCGGATCTACTGCTGCTGCCATACCCTCGGCCGGTGCGGGTCTCGCCGCCATGGCAGCCCCGCTGCCGTGAGCGGCCCTAGCTGCCCTCCGACCCCGACCTCGAGATAAAGGAGGCCCACCGTCACCAACCCGGATCGTTGGCTGCTTCAACATCTCCCCGGGATAAGCGGCCTCCCAACTGATGGCGTACTCCTTCACTAAGCCGAAGGTGGTGGTGGATGGGGGAAATGCGATCTGCATCTTTCCATCCTCACGTGTGAACATGAGCCACAGCTGCCTCATCACACACGGGTGCTCCTCGTGACGCACCTCCCAGTAGACCTGCGGGGTCAGCCACTGGAGGCACCGAAACTGCCTCGCAAAATGATGCGGGGTGTACGGTTCACAGATTGGCTCATGATCTATCCGAGCCACCAAAACTCCACCTCGGAAGGCCAGGAGGTAAGCCCGATGTTCTTCCATTCCCCGTCCATCATCAGTAAGCCTCCCCGTCGGCAGTGGGAAGCGATGAAAGTTGAACTCGTCCGCCCTCCACACCCTATTCAGCACCGTTGGAATGGCCAGTTTGAACGGGAAGCTCCCAACTACGTTCAGAATGGAGGGGCGAAAGTCTGATCCCGACGGCGAAATGGGGTTTGGATACTCGTAAATCCCCCTGATATGCGCTGCGATCCACCCATACAGGAGGTGGAAGGGCCCGCATATTCTTGGCGGCTTCTTTCCCTCACTAATATGCCGCAGCATTCTGTACAGTTTGGTGAGCATCGGGATCCCCAGGTTGACCCGCTGCCCCATGGCCAACATCGACGCCATGATGAACGAGCTGGGTTGCACCCCCATGCTTGTATCCCTCACTGGTAGGACCCACCCACAGATGAGAGCCACGATGAACGCCGCCAGCCTGACTATTGGCTGTTGTTCGGTGCTGACGCTGAAACCCCAAGTCTTCCATTGGCTGTCCTCCAAAACCCGCCAATACGAGTGCCCCTTGCCCCGTTGGGCTGCCCTTGGACAAGTTCGAGGCCTTGGAGGGAACTCTCGATTCTATGGGAAGTTTAGGAAGCATTTGAACCACCTCCTGAAGTGGACGTCCCTCACTGCCTCCTTGTCCTCTCCAGGGACGAGCGCCATCAGCGCCGACGCCAATCGCGGCATTTGCTCCGGATCCCCCCACGCGCTGGCAACGAGGAGGAACTCTTCATACATGGCCCCCAAGATCGGGACCCCGGAAATCTGGTGGACATCCCACAGGCTGATGCCCACCTCCCCGTGATGAAGGTGAAAAGTGTTGGTCCTGGACGACCATCTACTCAGCAGTTCCGGCATCAGCTGCTTTGGTTGGTAAGTGTGGAACTGGGAGGCCCATGCCGCCTCATACAATCCCACTCTCCTCAGCTCGGTCTCGAACTCCTCGCATGAGGCGCCTACCCAGTAGGCCCAGGCCCAGTCATCGGTAAAGTTGCCGCCCTGGCGCAGGTCCCACTCATCGGACCATCCCTTCTTCGGATCCTATAGAGCCACCTTCAGCATGGTGCGGTAGAGAGGAGGGGACGTCTCTGGTTGCAGTGGCTTCCCGTCGATATCATTCACATGATTGTAGAGACAGTCAGCGGTGATGGGTGTGAAATCCTCCCGCGCATGACCATCGGCCGCCCTGAACCATTGGTGCTGGCACGGTGTGCTCCTGAACCAGCAAGCTGGTTCATCCCTACTCGCCTCAGGGATGAAGACGTCATCCCTCAGCCCGAAGCCGTACAACGGCAGTTTCTTGCACTGCGGATAATTCTTCTGACCTTCCGACAGCAGACCTGTCAAGGAAGTGTGGTCCGAGTGGCTTCGGATCATCTCCCCTAAGCCCGGACGGTTGGCCATCTCATCCCGACGAGCAACATCTGCAAGCACTCCCAGCACGGCCTCTTGATGGTCCATTTTGATGCCGACCCTCAGAAAAGTTTTTCCCCCTGGATCGCGAAGCTCGGCCGCGAAGTTGAATCGCGAAGATCGGCCGTGAAGTGGAATCACGAAGATTGGTCATGAGACCAAGTCGCGAAGTCTGGCCAAGGCCGACAAGAAGTTCGCCTAGCGCGGACGCAGAGTCGGAGACCCGCGGTTCGCCGTGAAGCTCGATTCGCAGAGGGCTGTCGCGGAGTACGCGGAGCTTCGCGAAGTAGAGAGCGCACAAAAAGACAGGGCACGTGAAGACAAAAGAGGTTGGACCCCCTATTTATAGGCGGCGACCTCGGAGCATCGCGGCGCGCCTCAACCGCGCGAAGCATCGCGGCGCGTCCGGATCTGCGGCCCCGGCGAGCATCGCGGGGCCCCTTCGCGATGCAGCATCGCGAACCACCGACAATTGTGGCGATATTCCCTCAGACTTCGACCCTTCGCCCTCCGCGGCTCCAAGTCTGAGGGGGGGCATTTGTTGGCGCAAAAAATGTGGCCCGAAAGAAAGGAACGAAAAAGGCCGGCGCGCTGCCTCGCGAAGCTCCGCCGCGAAGCGCCCCTACCATGGCGGCGCCGCGAAGCTCCAGAGGCGGTAATGCTCCGCGAACCGCTTTGACGTTCGCGAGCCGTCGCGAAGCTCCAGAGGCGGTAATGCTCCGCGAACCGCTTTGACGTTCGCGAGCCGCCGCGAAGCTCCAGAGGCGGTAATGCTCCGCGAACCGCTTTGACGTTCGCGAGCTGCCGCGAAGCTCCACAGGCGGTAATCCTCCGCGAATCCCTTTGACGTTCGCGAGCCGCCGCGAAGCACCAGAGGCGGCGCGCGAGCCCTACTTCGCGGCGCCCCTTCCCTATAAATACTGGACTCCCCCTGAGTCCCGGACGGACGATCCGATGGACAATCCGACCTTTCGGCTTCTCCTCTCCCGAATCGCAAAGCACGCTTTTCCCCGGGAATCATGAGCTCCACAAGGTATTTCTACTTCGCGAGACGACTCTGCTTTGTCTCGTTTTGAGCCCCTCTTCCGAGAGGGATGTAACATCCCAGGTAAATGAAGAATAAATAATTTTAATATTTATTAATATTTATGAATTAAATATTAAATTCTATTTTAAAGGGGTTGCTATGTTCGATAGCGTACCCGATACGCAACGATGAGTTTCTTTGAAACTTACGTTGCACACTAGTAATAAAATAATATTATTTTAAATGTTAGTTAACATGTAGCCGTTATATTGGAGGGAATGGATAGAAATAACTAAAATATGAATAGATATGTTTTTAGATGTTTTTACATTTACCCAATAAAAGATAAAGGCTTAAAATATGGAAAGAGTTCAATTTTAGGGCATATATACTCTATTTTTCACTAAAGGTTCACTTATCACCTTTTAATGGTGAACCGTCATTAAATATAGTTTTGATCACTCTTATACATTCTTTTGGACCAAATAAAACTCTTATTAAGAATCGGGACATCAAATTTTACTTTGTGTAATTTTTGGTACCTTTCTGATAAAGTTCATTTTTTTTATGAATAGTGTAAAATGTTGTATTTTACATCAAAACTGCTTTTTAATCTAATTTATTTATATGATTAGATTATCTTTTGAATTGGTCTTAATGTGTAATATGAATATATTTTTACCATTTTATCCAATGGTGGTCATTGGAATCAATTTCGATTTGAAATTAGACTTAAACTGGTGTCAATCTTTTGATACTTATTGTTTTGTAAAAACACGCTATTTGCTCTGGCAGCGGGAATTAATTATTAAATTAATTAATGTGACTTATATGATTTGAATTTTGTAAAATGGACTTCATTTTTGAATTCGGAATATCAAATATAGCTTAGGGTGAATTTTTGGTAATTTTCTGAAAAACTTCAATTTTTGATGAATAGTGAAACCACTAAGTGGTAATCAAGCAAACTGATTTTTCAGTTAAATGAAAGTTTACCACTAATGTGTATTGAATTTTGAAAATCCGACATACATGGTTGTCATTAAGAAGTAAAATGTGGTTCAATGAGATTATAATAATTTTTTGGTGAATAGTAACTTATTAAGTTTTAATCGCGATTAGTGGTAATTAGTGTAGTTTAAGGTATAAATAATACTTTAATAATATAAAATGACCTAGAAACATGTCCCAACCTCATTGGTTGTGTCATGGCCGACCAAGACAAGCCATGGCCTAACTTGGGGACCCCATGGATCCACTTTTGTTGGGAAATAACATAAATTACTTTTTATTTAATGTTAAAGTGAAAATGACACTAACATAAAGTGTTTTACTAAAACAATTTTTAAGTGGGGTTATACAAGTCCAAATTTTGATTATAAATAGTAATTGGAAAGATAAAAAGATTTCCTATATCATAGTATTTTTTTATAATTTTTAGACATTAAATAAATTAAATTATTTACGACATAATAATGATGCAGTGATGACATCATTATTTAACGATTAAAATAAAATGGAAAGATAATGAAAAATCTACAACCTACACATGGCAAAAACCAATTGTATGAGTGGGTTTCGATGCCTTATCACCTTATCCACTAATTCTATCAATGTGGGACCTTTTAAAACCGAAACACATTTTCAAATTAAGTTATATTTCTTTACTTTCCAAAAGTGCCCCTCCTCTCCTCTTATAAAAGGCCCCCACCTCTACCTCATTTCACACACTCTTCAAGCCTTTGGCTCGGCCAACCCCTGCCCATTTGCTCTCTCCACATCCCTCTCCTCATCCTAGAGGATTCCCCTTGGGCAGAATCCTTTCAAAGGAAGCCTTTAGGCTCGAATCAAAAGGTGTTACACTTTTTAAGGTAATTCATTCTCTAATGTTCATTTGTTTTATTTTGCTTCTCCAACCCCCTAAACTCTTTTTATTTACTTCTTTTGTAACAACACCAGTATCTTAAATATACTAGGATGTTGTTATAAGATTTATTTGAGCTACACTCTCACACAACTACATCAAATGGTTAAAGAACATAAGGTTTCCGTGGATGGCGAAATTCTGCCTCCCGAAACGATGATTGTTCAACACTCATTAAACACCTTCAAAGGTGGCCATTATGATGTCACTATTTTTATATATGATATATAATATGTTTATGTTTTCCTTAAGCTTCTGTTTTTTTCATTTTTTGCATACCTTTATGGCTTCCATTATGGGTATACGCGATATCTTCATTTAAGGAAGTGCGGACTACCGCCCCCTAAAAGTGATGTGATTCGTTAATGCCATATGTGGGACGTGTAAAGAATAGATTTAAAGTTATTATATATGATGTTATACTGGAATTATAATATACCTATATATCATTATCATTTATTTCCATTAATGTATGATATAGAAATGAAAGTAGCGTTCATGCGTACGTACGGACTACCGTCTCCATGAACGGTGCATTTCATTTCTTATCCCCAAATGTAATGTATTATTAAAAGTACATGTATATAACGGATATATATAATTAATGATATATCTAAATGATGAATATAATTCTGGAATTAAAATATACATACCTCTCATTTAGTTTTAATTCCATTAATATGACAAAGAAATGAAAGTAGCGTTCATGCGTACGTACGGCTTACCGTCTCCATGAACGGTGCATTTCATTTCTTACCTCTAAATGATTATGTAATATTTTAAATACATGTATATTATGGATATATATGATATATATGATATCCAAATGAGGAATTTCATTCTGGATATAATGAACCTTTGACCAAATTAACAACATGTAAGTGTAAGAGGTCTATTTTTGACTTAAGAACCAAATACCGACAAAATGAACATTATTAACTTAACTGATTACATGATGTTCATAACATGGTATAAAAGGAATAATGAACTTGAAAAAAGATTCATAATCAAGTAGAGATTAACTCAAGTTTATTATTCAGGAGTTTAAAGAACGGTCGGGTCAAGTCAGACACGAGGTATGGGAACTTCTTAACCCAATTTCCATTCTTTGGGTTAATCTCGTACTTTCAAAGTATGTCATTATATTATTATGTCATATCTTGTATTTGTACTTTATTTATGTGTACTTATAGAGAATGCACATAATATATCTATTTTATTTTAAAAATTATCTTTGTATGGGAACTTCTTAACCCAATTTCCATTCTTTGGGTTAATCTCCTACTTTCAAATTATGTCATTATGTTATTATGTCGTATCTTGTATTTGTACTTTATTTATGTGTACTTATAGTAAATACACATAATGTATCTATTTTATTTTAAAAATTATCTTTGTATGGGACTTCGTCTCAATCTCCTTTCGTTGAGGCATATTTTATTTTATACACAACTTTCTTTTATACGGTGTATAAACCCCTTTGACTTTTACGTTTACTCAAAAGGAATCTTTTTTATACGAAGCGTTTACTAAACGACAAAAGGGAATGTTTTTGTCGTACGTATGCGGCGACAACGACTTCTCCGCCGTCGTAACCGTTATTTGAGTTTTGGCTTCCTCTACAAGCCATACCTTTTTTTTAAAAGAAAAATAAATACCATGTTTTACTTTGGTATTGAAAATGGTTTTCATAATGTTTTTATTATATCAATGTGTTGTATTGATATCTCGTGATTGAAATGTGGAAATGTTATGTTTCCTTTATGCATGTTTTATGTGATATGATTATGTTATGGTTCTTGGGCATTATTATGAAGACGGGTGGTTCCGTGATAAACTAAGGGCGGGTGAGCCCGTTATAGCTCTCCAATGCATTGGGTAACGCGAAGGAGTGAAACATTAAGGTTTCTCCGAAGAGATTTTCAGGGAATATACTGTGATGGGTATTCCAAACGTAACCAAGAGGGTTACTCCCTACGTAAGAATGTTATGAATGCCTCAAGTTACCTTTATGTCTTATGGTTTCTATGATTTATTCATGATTTTATGAGGCGTGTTAAAGTGCCTATGTTTTATGGGTAAAGTATGATTTCATTCTTATGTACATATGAACTCATGTTTCCTTTCCATGTTTTTTATAACCCATACTGAGTTTTTATGCTCATCCCATGTTTTTGAAATGTTTTTCACAGGTCAAGGGAAAGGTACATGATAAGATGATAGGGTCAAGGATGTGTCAAAAAGAATCCATGTTTTAATTCAAATGTGTTTCCATTGATGGGAATGAGGAATACTATCTTTATGTAACCACTTTGTTTATATGTGGAATGTAATACAAGTTTTATGATCTAATTCTCTAAAACTCTAAACCCGAAAAGATCCTCAATGTGTAATCTTGTAATAACTCAAGATTAAGTAAGGTTTAAGGCTGGGGCCTTATAGTTGGTATCAGAGGTCGGTTTAGACAACTTTAGGAGTTAGAAAAGTGTTAAATTATAATATGATTGAAATGATATAGCATTTACAGATTACCATGTTGCTTCGCCTAAGATATTTCTGTGTTCAGAATGGTTTTCCGCAGAGGAAACAAAGCAGCTATGTTGGGACGACATCAGGAGGAAGATAACCTTCCGAATCAGCATCCAGAAATGGTCGGAATTGGAACTGAACAGTTTGTTGCAGTAATGGCGCAGTTGACTCAGGCGATAAATGGTGGTGGTATCCATGCACGAGATCAGCCAGAACAACCGCAGAAGAACATGTCAGTGGTGGAACATTTCATGAGGCAACATCCACCATCATTCAGAGGATCATCTGACCCTGTGCAAGCTGAAGGATGGATTAAAGCACTGGAGAAGATTTTTGATGTCATGGGGTGTTCAGACAATCAAAAGGTTAGTCTTGCTATTTACCGTTTGGAGGGTGAAGCAGATCAGTGGTGGTCTATGGTTAAAAATATCAGGGATGCCGATGAGATTGATGCTCTTGACTGGGTTGACTTCAAAGGTATGTTTCTTGAGAAGTATTTTCCTAAGGCTGTTCGACTTAGGATGGAAAAGCAATTCTTGGAATTGAGGCAAGAGGAAGACTCAGTGGCTGCCTATGAAGAAAATTTCACTCGATTGGCAAGGTATGCTACAAATTTTATCCGAGACCTTGATAGTAAAATCAATCGTTTTTACTCAGGATTAAAGCCAAAGTATCGAAGGGCATTAGCTTCTCGAGAGTTTAAAAGTTATGAAAAGCTTGTTCGATGTGCTGAGAAGGTGGAAATGGAGTTTGCCGATGACCAAGTGTTCTATAACAACCAGCAGAAGAAGAGACCGAGGTGGCAGGATAAAGGTAAGAATTCTTCAAAGAAGTCTGATGGTAAGAGAACTAAGTTTCCAGTTTGTGATAAATGTGGAAAAAGGCATGCTGGGGAATGTCTTCTGAATTCTGGAAAGTGCTACCGATGTGGTAAGATGGGACATAAGGCTCGTGATTGCACTGAAAAGGATCAAGGTGATGGTAAGAATAAATTTGATTTACAGTTAGTGAAGTGTTATAAGTGCAATGGGATGGGTCACTATGCAAACGAGTGTCCGGCAAAGAGCTTGAGTGATGGGAAGCAGTTAGACTACAAGCAGAAAGGGGTGGTGAAATCCTTTGCAACAACTTCAGCAGATGTTGGGCCATCGAATGAAGTGGTATCAGCTCCAGGGAGCTCAGTATTTTTCGAAGATTGACTAGAGGTCAGGGTACCATCAGTTGAAAGTAAAAGAAGCAGACGACTGCGTTCCGTACTAGATATGGCCATTATGAATTTGTAGTTATGCCTTTTGGGTTAACCAATGCACCTGCTGTATTCATGGACCTTATGAATAAAATTTTCCATGAGTTCTTGGATAAGTTTGTGTTTGTGTTTTGAGGTTTGTGAAGAGGTTATGTGTGCCTTGTGATTCACAGTTGAAGAGAGAGTTGTTATGTGAAGCTCATAGTTCTCTGTTTTCAGTTCATCCGGGCAGTACTAAGATGTATAGAGATCTGCGGGAGTATTACTAGTGGGATGGAATGAAAAGGGACATTGCTGATTTTACTGTGAAGTGTTTGACTTGTCAACAGGTTAAAGCAGATCGGCAGTTACCGAAAGGGATGCTTCAGCCTTTACCAGTGCCAGAGTTGAAATGGGAGAATACATTCATGGACATTGTTGTGGGATTACCGAAGACATATCAAGGTAATAATGCAATCTGGGTTATTGTTGATTGCTTGACCAAATCTGCTCATTTCCTTGCTATACGAGATACTTTCTCTCTTGATCAACTTTCCCGTTTGTATCTTAAAGAGATAGTCAGGTTACATGGAGTTCCTCTCTCCATTGTATCGGATCGTGATCCCAGGTTTACTTCTAACTTTTGGAAAGGCCTTCAGAAGTCGTTGGGTACTGAATTAAATTTTAGTACAGCTTTTCATCCTCAATCAGATGGGCAGTCAGAACGAACAATTCAGACCTTGGAGGATATGCTATGATCTTGTTCGATGGATTATCAGGGAAGTTGGGACCAACATCTTTCTTTGGTTGAGTTTTCATATAATAACAGTTTTCATTCCAGTATTCAGATGGCACCATTTCAGGCATTATATGGGAAGCGGTGTCGAACTCTAGCTTTCTGGGATGAAGTGGGTGAAAGGAAGTTGATGGGACCAGAATTGGTAGAAGAAATGGCAGAAAAAGTTCAGCTGATTCAGAAACACATGAGAACAGCTCAGAGCAGGCAGAAGAGTTATGCGGATAACCGGAGGAAGGATCTATCTTTCGAGGTAGGTGATCATGTTTTTCTCAAGGTTTCTCCTTGGAAAAGTGTGATGAGATTTGGTAAGAAAGGAAAGTTGAGTCCAAGGTTTATTGGACCATACGAAATTCTGGAAAGAGTTGGATCAGTTGCATACCGAGTGGCTTTACCTCCAAGTTTATCTCAGGTACACAATGTTTTTCACGTTTCGATGTTGAGAAAGTATATGCCAGATCCATCTCATGTTTTGAGGCCAGAGGTAGTTCAGCTGGAAGAGAACCTATCTTATGAGGAACAATCGGTCCAGATTCTTGACCACAGGGAGCAAGTGTTACGGAATAAGGTGATTAAGCAGGTAAAGGTTTTGTGGAAAAACCACATGATTGAAGAGGCAACATGGGAATCTGAAAATGCTATGAGGGATAAATACCCCCACTTACTTTGATAAGTGAATAAAATTGCGAGGACGCAATTCCCAAAAGGGGGGAAGGATGTAACATCCCAGGTAAATGAAGAATAAATAATTTTAATATTTATTAATATTTATGAATTAAATATTAAATTCTATTTTAAAGGGGTTGCTATGTTCGATAGCGTACCCGATACGCAACGATGAGTTTCTTTGAAACTTACGTTGCACACTAGTAATAAAATAATATTATTTTAAATGTTAGTTAACATGTAGCCGTTGTATTGGCGGGAATGGATAGAAATAACTAAAATATGAATAGATATGTTTTTAGATGTTTTTACATTTACCCAATAAAAGATAAAGGCTTAAAATACGGAAAGAGTTCAATTTTAGGGCATATATACTCTATTTTTCACTAAAGGTTCACTTATCACCTTTTAATGGTGAACCGTCATTAAATATAGTTTTGATCACTCTTATACATTCTTTTGGACCAAATAAAACTCTTATTAAGAATCGGGACATCAAATTTTACTTTGTGTAATTTTTGGTACCTTTCTGATAAAGTTCATTTTTTTTATGAATAGTGTAAAATGTTGTATTTTACATCAAAACTGATTTTTAATCTAATTTATTTATATGATTAGATTATCTTTTGAATTGGTCTTAATGTGTAATATGAATATATTTTTACCATTTTATCCAATGGTGGTCATTGGAATCAATTTCGATTTGAAATTAGACTTAAACTGGTGTCAATCTTTTGATACTTATTGTTTTGTAAAAACACGCTATTTGCTCTGGCAGCGGGAATTAATTATTAAATTAATTAATGTGACTTATATGATTTGAATTTTGTAAAATGGACTTCATTTTTGAATTCGGAATATCAAATATAGCTTAGGGTGAATTTTTGGTAATTTTCTGAAAAACTTCAATTTTTGATGAATAGTGAAACCACTAAGTGGTAATCAAGCAAACTGATTTTTCAGTTAAATGAAAGTTTACCACTAATGTGTATTGAATTTTGAAAATCTGACATACATGGTTGTCATTAAGAAGTAAAATGTGGTTCAATGAGATTATAATAATTTTTTGGTGAATAGTAACTTATTAAGTTTTAATCGCGATTAGTGGTAATTAGTGTAGTTTAAGGTATAAATAATACTTTAATAATATAAAATGACCTAGAAACATGTCCCAACCTCATTGGTTGTGTCATGGCCGACCAAGACAAGCCATGGCCTAACTTGGGGACCCCATGGATCCACTTTTGTTGGGAAATAACATAAATTACTTTTTATTTAATGTTAAAGTGAAAATGACACTAACATAAAGTGTTTTACTAAAACAATTTTTAAGTGGGGTTATACAAGTCCAAATTTTGATTATAAATAGTCATTGGAAAGATAAAAAGATTTCCTATATCATAGTATTTTTTTATAATTTTTAGACATTAAATAAATTAAATTATTTACGACATAATAATGATGCAGTGATGACATCATTATTTAACGATTAAAATAAAATGGAAAGATAATGAAAAATCTACAACCTACACATGGCAAAAACCAATTGGATGAGTGGGTTTCGATGCCTTATCACCTTATCCACTAATTCTATCAATGTGGGACCTTTTAAAACCGAAACACATTTTCAAATTAAGTTATATTTCTTTACTTTCCAAAAGTGCCCCTCCTCTCCTCTTATAAAAGGCCCCCACCTCTACCTCATTTCACACACTCTTCAAGCCTTTGGCTCGGCCAACCCCTGCCCATTTGCTCTCTCCACATCCCTCTCCTCATCCTAGAGGATTCCCCTTGGGCAGAATCCTTTCAAAGGAAGCCTTTAGGCTCGAATCAAAAGGTGTTACACTTTTTAAGGTAATTCATTCTCTAATGTTCATTTGTTTTATTTTGCTTCTCCAACCCCCTAAACTCTTTTTATTTACTTCTTTTGTAACAACACCAGTATCTTAAATATACTAGGATGTTGTTATAAGATTTATTTGAGCTACACTCTCACACAACTACATCAAATGGTTAAAGAACATAAGGTTTCCGTGGATGGAGAAATTCTGCCTCCCGAAACGATGATTGTTCAACACTCATTAAACACCTTCAAAGGTGGCCATTATGATGTCACTATTTTTATATATGATATATAATATGTTTATGTTTTCCTTAAGCTTCTGTTTTTTTCATTTTTTGCATACCTTTATGGCTTCCATTATGGGTATACGCGATATCTTCATTTAAGGAAGTGCGGACTACCGCCCCCTAAAAGTGATGTGATTCGTTAATGCCATATGTGGGACGTGTAAAGAATAGATTTAAAGTTATTATATATGATGTTATACTGGAATTATAATATACCTATATATCATTATCATTTATTTACATTAATGTATGATATAGAAATGAAAGTAGCGTTCATGCGTACGTACGGACTACCGTCTCCATGAACGGTGCATTTCATTTCTTATCCCCAAATGTAATGTATTATTAAAAGTACATGTATATAACGGATATATATAATTAATGATATATCTAAATGATGAATATAATTCTGGAATTAAAATATACATACCTCTCATTTAGTTTTAATTCCATTAATATGACAAAGAAATGAAAGTAGCGTTCATGCGTACGTACGGCTTACCGTCTCCATGAACGGTGCATTTCATTTCTTACCTCTAAATGATTATGTAATATTTTAAATACATGTATATTATGGATATATATGATATATATGATATCCAAATGAGGAATTTCATTCTGGATATAATGAACCTTTGACCAAATTAACAACATGTAAGTGTAAGAGGTCTATTTTTGACTTAAGAACCAAATACCGACAAAATGAACATTATTAACTTAACTGATTACATGATGTTCATAACATGGTATAAAAGGAATAATGAACTTGAAAAAAGATTCATAATCAAGTAGAGATTAACTCAAGTTTATTATTCAGGAGTTTAAAGAACGGTCGGGTCAAGTCAGACACGAGGTATGGGAACTTCTTAACCCAATTTCCATTCTTTGGGTTAATCTCGTACTTTCAAAGTATGTCATTATATTATTATGTCATATCTTGTATTTGTACTTTATTTATGTGTACTTATAGAGAATGCACATAATATATCTATTTTATTTTAAAAATTATCTTTGTATGGGAACTTCTTAACCCAATTTCCATTCTTTGGGTTAATCTCCTACTTTCAAATTATGTCATTATGTTATTATGTCGTATCTTGTATTTGTACTTTATTTATGTGTACTTATAGTAAATACACATAATGTATCTATTTTATTTTAAAAATTATCTTTGTATGGGACTTCGTCTCAATCTCCTTTCGTTGAGGCATATTTTATTTTATACACAACTTTCTTTTATACGGTGTATAAACCCCTTTGACTTTTACGTTTACTCAAAAGGAATCTTTTTTATACGAAGCGTTTACTAAACGACAAAAGGGAATGTTTTTGTCGTACGTATGCGGCGACAACGAATTCTCCGCCGTCGTAACCGTTATTTGAGTTTTGGCTTCCTCTACAAGCCATACCTTTTTTTTTAAAAGAAAAATAAATACCATGTTTTACTTTGGTATTGAAAATGGTTTTCATAATGTTTTTATTATATCAATGTGTTGTATTGATATCTCGTGATTGAAATGTGGAAATGTTATGTTTCCTTTATGCATGTTTTATGTGATATGATTATGTTATGGTTCTTGGGCATTATTATGAAGACGGGTGGTTCCGTGATAAACTAAGGGCGGGTGAGCCCGTTATAGCTCTCCAATGCATTGGGTAACGCGAAGGAGTGAAACATTAAGGTTTCTCCGAAGAGATTTTCAGGGAATATACTGTGATGGGTATTCCAAACGTAACCAAGAGGGTTACTCCCTACGTAAGAATGTTATGAATGCCTCAAGTTACCTTTATGTCTTATGGTTTCTATGATTTATTCATGATTTTATGAGGCGTGTTAAAGTGCCTATGTTTTATGGGTAAAGTATGATTTCATTCTTATGTACATATGAACTCATGTTTCCTTTCCATGTTTTTTATAACCCATACTGAGTTTTTATGCTCATCCCATGTTTTTGAAATGTTTTTCACAGGTCAAGGGAAAGGTACATGATAAGATGATAGGGTCAAGGATGTGTCAAAAAGAATCCATGTTTTAATTCAAATGTGTTTCCATTGATGGGAATGAGGAATACTATCTTTATGTAACCACTTTGTTTATATGTGGAATGTAATACAAGTTTTATGATCTAATTCTCTAAAACTCTAAACCCGAAAAGATCCTCAATGTGTAATCTTGTAATAACTCAAGATTAAGTAAGGTTTAAGGCTGGGGCCTTATAAGGGATGCCCTTCGCGAAGCTCAAGGGCGTTCGCGAAGGAAGGGGATTCCCAAGGTCCCTCACTTACGTCGGTTCGCCGACACCCATCGCCCGTCGTTTATTCACGTCAGGATTCACCCTCGTCCCGCATGACATTAAATTGTAATCCCTGAACTACGAGGTCTTTGATCCATGTCAAGGCATGGTACGTAGGAAACCTTCCCAAGGTTCAAGCCCACCATTAGTGGACCCACGGGTCCACTTTCATGTCGGTACGCTGACGATGCCCATTGGACCAAGGTCCACCTTCAAGCCAGTACACTGACAACGCTCATTGGACCAAGTTCCACCTTCACGTTGGTTCGCCGACGACATTCATCAGGCCAAGGTCCACATTCACGTCGGTTTACCGGCACCAACCCGAACTACGCAGACTTTGATTCCCTGCCACAGGGATACGTAGGAAGCCTCGTCAAGGCTCAAGCCCAACTTCACTGTCGCCCCCTGCGATGGTCCCACTTCACTCTCCTTCTACTCCATTCACCAATCGCCCACGGGCTAGCCCCGGTGTCGATATCCCTTCAAGGAGGATCCCTCAATCCGATCTACCCTAGCTAATGCTCTGGTTGGGTTGATCCGTCTCCGCTGGACGTTAAACTTGCGACATACCCTGTGTTGAACACGGGAAGCTGAGGAAAACCTCAGATATGTGTCTACGACATATAATTCCCCGCGCTCGATGTGGGATGCCTTGGGCTTCCACGCCCTCGAGAAGCCTTGCGATCAAGGATAACAGACAGACATTCCAGGTACCCCAGCATCCAGACACGCTACTGATGCCTCAACGTGACTACTCCCCTGACCGAAGGTTTCTGCCCTGACTGGACCCTTTGGAATGTCCCGACAAAAGCAGTGTAATTAACCGGTGTCCATGGAAACATGGCACTGGGAAGAGTTTCACGAACTACGTATTAAATCTATAAGGGAGACCCGGACTAGGTGATGAGTTCTGAGGAGGAATCCACAGGAGGAAGAACCGACATCCCATCATCCCGTTTCAATTAAGGAGCAGACATCCCTGAATAAGGAGCAAATTCCGCCCTCCTTTGGAAAGCGGGAATGCGGGGCAACAAATCCGCGCGTCCCCCGCAGACGGATGCGCGCGCCCCGACGAAAGCGTCAGAAACATACCCCCCCTTTATATTTTGGGGTGTCTTAATGGGTATGTATATACTCACCCCTACATGGTATTTTCCTACACATGTCATGTCTTATGCAGATGACAGAAAGGTTGTTAGTGAATTCAGAGGAACTTAGAGATACTGAGTGCTTTGGACCACATACAATGGTCGTAGCATGGGATTCAAGACCTGGGCTCTCTCCGTTGTTTAATATCTAGTTTTTTTAGGTTGGGAAATATTTCTATTTGTACATGTATTTCCCCCCTTTAATTTTTAGTTACACTACCATACTTTTGTATTGTCTAGAGGTTCATACATGCTTGGTTTAATTTTTTAGCTGCGTTGTATCTTTTACTCTTTTCCTCTACACGTTTTCATCAAGATGGTTGTGTGTGTGTATAGGTACTTAGGAAAAGGCCTCCCTGAGTTTAGATATGTTTTCATCATTGGCCACATCCCCCTAGACTATGGATACATGCTTGAGGTAGTTGTGGCTCGAGGCCCTGATTGGGTTGGGTCATGACATGTACTTGCCTATGCTAGCTATGTTTGTGAACACACACACATCATACTCATCTTTGTGGGTCACTATCCACTCTTACCACAAACTCCCATTTTCTAGATGTGAACTCTACCATGCGATATGTGAACTTGAATTTATGACCCACATGGTATCTTTAAAGATTTGATTATTTCTATATAAAAAATTTATTTAACACCATTAAATCCTCTATTTTTTCATGCTCATTAATTTTGAAAACACTAAGAAACAACACTATTTACAAATGACCTCCAAAATGTCTAAAAAATCAATTTATCATGAAAATATCCAAGATTCCATCAAGATATTTCAAATTGATTCATTTATAATCATACTTTGTGTTCCACAAATCATATAGACCTTATCTCCTGAATCATAAAAAATTATGAATTTTCATCTAGTTCCATATCTTGTACACCTACAATATTTGAAAATATAAGACAAAAGGACCTTAAAGGATCCATAAATACAAAAAACTCTACATGAAGGTTATGTATTCCAAAAATCGAAATTTGATATGCACATCTTCATATGATCATAAATGAACATCCTCGCATCACCACATATTCATCTCTTCATCAGATCTTTAATGAAAATCCTCAAATCACCATGGATTAAATTTATATACGTAATTTATCCAAATTTTCAACAAATAAAATACCCAACCTATTGGTTTCAATATGAACCTTTTTATTTTTCTAAAAATACTACTATAAATCCTACTACACCTTTTGATTCCAAAAACTCTAGAACATTGTAAAAATTTGTGGTCTATTCAGATCACTACCCATTTGTCAATAAAATGAAAATGGACCCTTGTACCCATAGTTTGCCTATTATATTTCTATCTTTAAAGGGGTTCTCTAGTTTTATATTGAATCCCATTTTTTTATAGAATTACCCAAGATAACCCCCTAAAATCTACTTCCCGTTGATGATATATCTCATTACTATCAGTACATGTTGTGAGGCATATATTTCATCTCCCCTCGTGGAACTAAATGTTACCACTAGATTATTGTGCATTTAATTTCACTTAATGAATATTCCCTTTGCCTTGCACTTAATTTACATCAAATTTTTAAATATCCTCAAAAATTGAAAAATTAATCTAATTTTCCACCACCAGATCTTTAGGTTCTCCTAACAACTTGTTTATCGATACCTTCCATTCATTTAATAATTTTCTTTTTAACTGTATTTTCCTTTAGACACAAATTTTCAATGAGTGAATTTACCAATTGGAATTTTATTTGTTAACATATCCTATAATCTTATATAATTATAATTTAGTGTAGGAAACAAGATTCATACTTGACAATCTCAAAGCCATCCATGTCACTAAATTACTTCCATAGATGCTAGAAAAGTTGATTTCTTCTTTTTCTCTATCACATCCCGTGATATCAAACATACAAATAAAAACTATTAGTGAATAAGAAATAAATCACCAGTGTATAATACATACCACAAATATGATCAATTGACATCACTAGTGTTAAGAACCACACCAGTTGTCCCCCAAACTAGGCATCCAATATGCTATGTGATAAGGCTTGAGAGGTATTCCTGTACCTCCTGGGTTGAAAACTAGTGTTGAGCATCAAATATAATACAATTAGGAATTATTTATTCCATAATAAAATAAATAAATAAATAAACATGAACAACAAAAATAAAATAAATACAATTTGTGAAAATAAATAAAATTAAACATACCTCCATGTGACCACTGGGCCACCACCATCCGCATGAACAACCTACTCCATTAGTGAATATTAATGATAACATGAACCTATGAAATAGCTCAGGTCTAATGACACTGAGAAACATAAGAGGTTATGAGAATAATACAACTCATAGGTAACCACCATAAAATCCATAAAGTTACTTTCCTGAAATATTCTATAAACACTGGTTTAAAAATACAAATAAAAAATAGGGTTTTCATAATTTTAAGAAACCAATCACAAATTTCCCAAAATGAAATTGGAAATCAAAACAATTCCGTTCTTTCTAGAAGATATTTATATTTCAAAAAAAAGTTTGAAAAACCAATTTGAAGTAGAAAATAAAACCCAGATAAATGCATATAAGGATGGATAAAAAATAAAAACAAGTAGCATGGTATATCAATAATAATACAAAAATAAAGGAAGAAGTATAAATATAAAATATATATATATAAATAGAATGAGTATCCAAAGTGTAACAAAACAATTAAGGAACATATAACATGTAATCATGGGAATGTACTAAACATCTTGATAGGCGACCCTGGATATCCTCAGTTCAGATCCATCTATTGGTGTATGATGCAATCTGTATTCAATAACCAAACAGGCTTATCTAACTTGCCTCACCAGTGGTATAACCCACATGGATTATCATAGTCTCCAATAAGCTCTAGTATATATAATCATGAAATAGATATAAAACATCACTTAACCCTCTATATGACATCTAGGAATACCATGATAATAGTATAAAAAGAAATTGTGGATTTTATAACACAATTGGCATAAATTATATCCCATAGATTCTACGATGCATGGATTTACCACTCCCTGAAACCATCTATATGAAGACACTCCCCAAAGGAGGAAAATCATAGGGGTTTATATCACACAAAAAAACCCTTTTCAAGTTCCAACCGGTCTTATACATCATAATATTCCAAATCTAATTTCCAAAAAACATCTTAAAGTACCAATAGATATTTAATATTTACAATCCATAATCATTTCTAATGCAAAAACTTCCTTTACAAAACAATTTCCAAAACCAAGGGAAAACATAACTCATGATTGGAAGATTCCAAATAGTAATTTTAAGTCAATTGGTTACCAAATCATAATCCAAGGTGCCAAATGGGCTAAATTTTTGAAAACTCATTTGAAAACCACATTTAAAGTCATTTTGAAACCAAATTCCATTTGGAAAACATTATTAGTTTTTGAAAACCATTTTTTAAAAATAAGTCTTTATGGATAATAGTAATTTAATTAAATATACCATTTATATGCATGTGTACCTATATTTACATAATCGATGTGCATATAAAGTTGTATATTTAACACCATCATATATATGGAAATCCATGAAAATGCCTAAGAATCATTTTTAGGATTACAAGAGGCTCCACATCAAAGAAGCATTCACAAAAGGCATCGAACCATAAAAATAACCAAACCCCATTCAAACCACAATTTCACATGAAACCCAATTTTATCAAAGATTAGACAAGGTCAAAAACCATTTCAAAATACTCAATTCCATTTTTAAATCCACTTTTCATTTTATCAAACACTTTTTATACATAAATATTTAATACATATAGGTATAACAATGAAATTACTTTGAAAACCCAATTTTTTTATCAAACCACTAGAATATGAAAGATATAAAAAATCATAATAATATTCTACAAGTATATATAACACATTTAAAATCAATTTAGTAAATCTCAATCATTTAAATACATGGTTTATAAAGGAAATGGATGGAAACACCTACCTCAATGACATAAAAACACGATGAAAATACATGATAAGGAAGAAAAATTCCCAAGTGAAAAATCAAAAACCCTAATCCAAATGAAAAAACAAGACAACACCATACCCCTAGGGTTTGGATGAGAAGATCCATATCCAAATATGAACCATGAAACAAGAGTATAAAAATAAAGGAATATAAAAGAGGGATAAAATGCAAAGAAACTTACCTAATGTTGAAGAATAAGACACCCAAATCCAAGATAAGGAGAGGAGTAAGACACCCAAGGATCCTATGGGGATTAAAAAATGAGTGGGAGAGGAGAGGGGTGTATTTGGGTAAAAAATGAGAAGGTTAAAATGGTAGTTTACCAATTTAAAAGAACTATGAAAGTAACACAGTTAGGATTCATGATTTAGAAAACCGTGCACAAACCATGATCACCCCACTAAAAGGGAAAACACCTCACATGGGATAACTACATGATTTTAGAAACCATGAACTAACCATGAAAATATGATCTATCAAAATGAAATACTCCATCACATTATTTCCACTTGGTTGCTACTAACCAAGTGAAATCTGTGCACTAGGTCTCAGATACCACCAAAAAATCCACACAATTACTCTTTTTCCTAACCTTATTTGGGATAAATTGTGCACATACCACGAAAGAAAAACTTTTCAGGGGAAAAATGAACTAAAAACACCCTTTTCATCCATGAACTTCACTCCCCACCAAACTGTTCATTCTAACCATGCATAGGAAAAAAACAAACCCCCCTGAAAAACTCAAAAACTAACACCAAGAACTCTACCCAAACATCAACCAAAATATCATGAAACAAGAAAAGAATAAAATAAAATAAAAAACAAGGTTTAGGTGTGACAACTAATTTTTTATAAAATCAAGATACCATATAATGAACATTTAAATTCTTCATAAGGAAACTCTTTTTATTTCAACAAGGATGTATAACCTTTGAGAGGTCAACACCAACTCCACCTAAATGTATTTTTCTATTGTTACCAAATTTTGTGATAGTTTTTCCATAAGTGGGACTATTTATGGAAATACATTTTCTTCCAGTAGATTTTAGGTATCCTAAAAATAGTTATTTGATACCACATTGTTAGAGTATAATAAATAAACATAAAATTATAACAATTACTACTTCTTCACAAAATATTCTCATCATTATTCTAGAGGTCTAGTTCCACTTGTGAAATAACCTTCTCTGACTTGTTCATTATCATATTTAGTATGACACCACTTATTGCTTTTGATATGGCTTCAACAATATTTTGCTTCACATTTGGATCTACATAATTTGAACTTATTCATTTTAACATATGAAATTCAAAATTGGATTTAAAAGATATAGTGGTTGTTCTAAACCACTTGTTGAGTAAAATTAAATCTTTAAACTGCTTGCTAAGGCTTGAAACCAATTTATGCTTTAAAAAAAATACATGATACAAATTAATTATTGAAATATTTCTAAATCCTCTATTTGAACGAATTTTATTTCAACTCAAACAAATATTATTTAATATTCTATACACCCTATTGATATTATATCCCCCTCAATAGTGTTACAATTCCAACAAATAATAGAATCATTTTACACAAGGGGAGATGGATACCTCCAGAATCCTCAAGAATAGGATTGTGTTTAGTCATGTTAGATTACACTTTGACTTTTAGTTATCTTCTTATCCTTCACCATAATTCTTCTCTATAAGGTACTGATTTTTTATTTTAAAATGTATTCTTTGAGATTCACCTTTCTTGGATTAGTATTGTTTATAATTACAACTAAATAACTTTCATTCATCTATGATTGTTCTATATTCCTAGCCAATTCCAACTTATCTAGCCATATGATTAAGAATTGTTTCATACAAGATCAATATTATTTTCATTATTATTCCTCCCTAGAGGGTTTTTTATCTTTATTTAAATTATATAATTATGGAATTAAATTAAAATACAAAAATATATTATTGATTAAATTTTTATTTTAATTTCCATAACATTAAGCTCAAACTTTTTTTCCTTAGAAAATCTTTCTTCACATACATATCATTCTTACTAAAAACTAGAGAAGATTCAACCTTTTCTTCTAGATTCACCTTCTTTCATTCAAGTAGGGTTATTTTGAGTGTAGAATAATAATAAATGGTTTCAAATATCATTTTTATCCATGATTTTCCTCTGGAGAAGTTTTATGATCCCAAACTTTCTGGAGATGTCTCATACTCATTTTCAGGTATTCTTTTACCCTTTTTTTGGTTATACATGGTTTGAGTTTTTCATTGAGGTTGCTTTAGGTGAATTTGGAGAATTTTGGAATCCCATGGGTTTGTGAATGGTTGGTTCATGGTTAGGAAAACCATGCAGGTTTCCCCAAGAAAACATGCACCCCTTTTTGAGCCACTAGAAGGGGGCACATGGTTAGACCAAACCGCACAACCACCCTCACTAAACCATTCACCATTGAATAGAGGGAGTTTTAATGTTTGGAACATGGTTTGGAAAAATATGTTCCCAAATAAGAGTAACCATGCACCCCATACAATAAGGGTGTATTATTATGGTGTAGAATGTTTCAAATCATGCTGCCCATTTAGGAAACTGTGAACATAAGGATTTTAAACCCCTGAAATTTTATTTTAAAATTACCAAACCCCTGGTTTATATCCCTAATCAACCATATTAATTTTAAATGATTTAAATCTATATTTTACACTCTATATAGGGTTTTAAGACTCCTCCAACATCTTTCTTTATGAATCTAATATCGAGTAGAAGGATCATTCCCCTTCCGGTATGTGTTTTCTTCCTTATTAAGATTCCTATCCCTCATATTTTTATCTCCCTTATGAGAGGGATGATTTTAGAAATTGTTGATGGTTTAGATCTAGGATTTAATTTATCTCATTTCATTGGATCTTGATCCTTGGTTTTGATCCCAGATCTTCCTCACCGTTGTGATTTTAGTCTTTCTACTCCAAATTGAGGGCTATGGTTTGGTGAGAGTTTTTCAACAATCTTGAGGCAGGTGGTCTAATTTCTAATTCCCATAGTCATTATCATAATATCATGTTTTTTTTCATTTTAATTTACACATAATACAATTTATTTTAAATTAAAAATGTGAATTTAGTTCCATGAAATTCTAAGACCCTTCACGGATCCTATTAGAACCATTAACGATTATCGGACTAGACATTGTTGAAATCCATGGGGTGTTCAATAACTTTAAAATAATGAATTATAAAATTATAAACATGGAATAATGAGTTATTATAATTTAATTAAATATTTTTTTCATGTTTTATAATGGATATTAAATGGTTGTTTGACTTAACCTTGAAGGGTTAATGGATTGTGTAATTAAATGTTGATAAATGAATTAATGGGGAAATTATTTATGTTGTGACTTATGATTAAAGTAAATAACCATGGTTATGATTGATAAATGAAATGGTTCTCTGTGATGTGAATTATTGATGACAAGGTTAGAGATGTTGAACCTTGATATATATATATATATATATATATATATATATATGTGTGTGTGTGTGTGTGTGTGTATATTTTTGAATGAGTAATCAATGAGTTGTGGGTTAGGGATTAATGATCCAAATACCCATGGGGTGCCAGAATGATTCTCTAGATCCATGATGCATGCATATGTAAAATGAGTTATGGATTATAGAATAATGGTCCAAATAACCATGTGGTGATAAAATGATGATCTAGTTCCTCAAGATATTGGCAGTAGATGAATATTCCAAGTTTTTGAGATATGGGTACTTGGACTGATGTTACAAGGTTCTAGAAATGAAACTAGAATTAAATCAATAATAAATCACTTTAAATAATGAATTTTGATATTTATATGATGTATGGTTCAGAATACATCACAAGATAAAGTAGGTATGATTGGTACGAGTGTCATCGTGAACTTAGGGTTGACATAGTTGGATAAAGAATAATAAATGAGAAACTTTTCCACCTTATTGTTTTGTATTTATTATTTATACAATTTTATACACTGTTATAGACTATATATTTCTTTGGATGCCTTTGGTGGTGTCCCAACAAGTTTTAATCACACCCTACTCGAGCCTCTTTATTGGTACTCGAATAGACTTCATGTTTGTAGGATATGATAAGGGTAAGATCCCTATTTTAGATGGTTGAGTTTGGATTTGGGATGAATAATGGATGAGGGAAATAGACTTGATGTTGGGACCCTATTGGGAGACATCACTATGTCTTTATTTTGGGTTTTCACTAGAAACATGAAACTTGTATGGAATGAAATATTTACTAATTTGGTTTATAGTAATTTTTCTCCATTTTGGGATTATCACATGATATTGGCATTTATCAATTACTTTATTATTCTGGTTATATTTATTATTTATTTCTACTATTTTTCTTATTTAATAAAGAGTGTATAGTCTCCCCATGTTACATATTAGACACTTGCTGCTATTCAGAAGCCTCTAGCATACATGGAGTTGCACTTAAGGTCAAATGGAGTACTAGCTCAGGGAACCTATATGTGGAACCTGGGTTGGGACATTAAAAAGTGGTATCATAGAAGGATTTATTTTATTTTTTATTGTTTTATTATTTATGAATGGTAGATAGTAGACTAGGATGAGTCGACCCTTAGTTATGATCTTATGCATGAGAGTATCTAACCCATGTTTGGGGGAAAACCCAAGTACCCAGGGCAGGATTGTTGTTCTTGATGTTTTTTGTTACAATAAAATGTTATTTTTCCTTGGGTGATTCACTTACTATGTGATGTTATTATTTTTCTAAAATTTTCCTCATGTAATAGTGTAGTGTGATAATTTTTCATTCATGTATCATTCTAGGAACTCAAGAATTTATTTTACATGCATCATTTTAGGCATGCACAAAAAATCAAATTATGAGTGGGTTTTGGGAAATTAAAATGAATTTTTTATTTGAGTATTATTTAAATGAAATAGTACCTAATAATGAATTTAAAATGTTAAATGTGGTATTTTGAAATGGATAAAATAGGTTTCTAATGATAAATTTAAATACAAAATTGTTTTACCATATGTTAGCATGGCCCAAGATAGGGATGGTTAAGGGTAGTGCCAGTTCCTCAGTTTTAACCATGTGGCGGTGTATATAGGATGAATTTATATGTATTTATATGAATATTCCTTGTGACAATGTGGTAATGATGTGTTATGTATCCTAATACATATGTTTGGAATTGTATAGACATGCCTCTATGATGTCGTTTGTTGGTAGAATAACATTAGGGCATGGATGGAAATGTTCCCCTAGAAATGGAACTAGAGACCCCAATAGTTCTAAGTGAAGGGTTGGGAGAATAGTTCATTGAGAAATTTATTTAGTTTATACAGTTCATAGAAAGATAACCAGGGTGGGCTGAGAAAAATATGTCTAATATGACTTGGGAGTTCCCTTTACATTACCCTACGACCTTCACCAGAGAGGGTGGGCCTAAATCAGTTGAGTTTTAGATTGAGTCTATCCATAATATTTTAGATCATTTAGAGAATCGTATGGATAAAAGAGTCAAATTTTCTACATATATGTTTTGAGGATAAGTGAATCACTGGTGAGACATTCAGGCTTAGGTTGAGAAGTTGGAAGGAATGATATTGAAATAATTACAGAATAATTTCCTGGAACACTTTTATCCAGATACATTGAGATAGGAGGGAGAGGAATAATTTATACGGTTGACCTAAGGATGAATGTTAGTAATAAAATATGATAGTTTCTTCAACAAATTACAATTATTTATCCCAACACTAGTAGAGGATGAGTAAACTGTGGTGAAACATTTTAACAATGTACTTAAATGTGAGATTAATTACCAAGTTAATATATTTCATTTGAAGAGGTTTTATAAGGTGGTAAATCAAGCTCTCATATCTAAGGGGAACCTGAAGAAGGATTCCAATGGAGGATGGGTGGTTTCTTCTGTATGACCTAGAGGGACAATTTCCAAGGGAAGGAAGAATTTTTATGATAACATTAATCAGAGTTTTGGATAGAAGAGTGGCTAGGGGGAAGAATCAGTTACCCATGGAAATACTTGAGTTCATTTCCATCAGCACGGTAGGTTAGGTCAGATTCATAGTCAGTGTCCCTGACCACCGGTGGATTGATGATCATGTGGAAGTATGTGACACTTATAATAGTTTTGTAGAAACTCATTATAGATGGGTAGTGATGGAGGATCAAGACCAAACCAAAGTACGATAAGGGGGTATTCTACACTATACCAGTATTGAAGTTGGAGTACTACTATCCATGATGGCCGAGGTGGTGAATGTGGCACTTCAGGGAAAGAGTGCCCATATAAGTAGAGTATTGGAGCACATGGTACTCTAACTATAGCACAAGGTATATGGATAGGATAGTTTCATGTAGCTCAACCTACACTTGTTGATGGAGAGACTGGGTCATCGACAGTCATAGGTACTATTCTTGTAGCATCAACACTTGTTAGCGCTTTTTTTGATACCATTGACACATGTTATTTTATATATGAAAAACTATTGAATGTTTTGAATATGATGGTGGAGTTTTTGAGTGGGTTTATGAGGATCGACAAACCATTAGGTGTACGTTCAAAGGAAATATGTCTATTCAAGGGGTTTTCCCTTGATATTGGCGAGTATAATTTCCTTTAGGATATATACATACTTGACATGTCAGGTTTTGAATTGATTTTAGGTATGGATAGGATGGTATAATACTTATCCCACATCAATTATTACTGTAGGAGAGTAAAATTTACATCTCTTGAGGATGACATAAATTTTCATCATGGATAATGGTATGTCCAAGTAGGCTTTTAAGGGATAGTTCTTAAAGAACAAAGAGAGATATCACTGCCTACGTTTCAAGTATTTTTTTAGATGATGTGGGTGTGAATCATAGTGTCTTTCCAACCATGGTGGATAAATTTTAGGATGTTTTTTCTAAATAATTCTTAGGGATGACACCATATAGAGATGTTGAGTTTACCATTGATATCATGCTTGGATCTAAACCAGTTTCCATTATACATTATATAATATAAATAGTAGAGCTTCAAGAACTTAAGACTCTGTTGGAAGAATTGATGGATAATTGATTTATCCATCCAAGTACGTCACCTTGGGGTTATCTAGTTTTGTTTGATAAGAAGGATGATGTGAATTTTCATTTATGTGTTAACCATCAGAAGTTGAACCATATGACAGTTAAGAACCAGTATCCTATTTCGAGTTTTGATGATCTCTTTGACTAGTTTAGGGGTTCTTGTGGATTCTCCAAGATCTATATGAGGCCAAGGAATCATTATTTTAGATTAATACCTTATGATATATCATAGACTAAATTTAGAAAAGGTATATCCTATAAGAGTTCATCGTGATGCCATTCGGGATGATGAACACTCCAGTTGTTATTTTAGACTTGATGAACCTAATATTCCACCTGTACCTGGATTAGTTTGTGGTTGTTTTTTGTGTATGAAATATTGGTGTACTACAAGACTCATGATGATCATTCCCAACATATTTACATCATCCTAAGTACACTGAGAGAGAATCATCTATATTCTAAACTATCTTAGCGTCAATTCTAGATTGATAGGGTATAGTTTTTGAGACATATCATCTAAGAGGAAGGTTTGTCGGTGGACCTAGAGAAAGTTTATAAAATTGTTTATTTGTAGTAACCTATGATTTTTTTTGATATTTGAATATTTTTGGGATTATAAAGATATTATCAGAGATTTATCGATGAATTTTCTGATTTAGAAGCACCATTTTCAGGCTTGAACAAGAAGGGGGTGAAGTTTTATTGGTATGGATCATGTGAGAATGCTCTCTATGAGTTGAAGAAGAATTTGAATATCACACCAATTTTGATCCAACCAAAGTTGAATAAGGAGTATATCATGTTTTTCATTGCATTTGGGATTGGTCTTGGAGCAATGCTGATGAAGAGTTTTCGAGTCATGGTATATGGATCACAATAGTTGAGGCCTCACAAATAAAATTAACCTATGCATGATCTTAGGTTGTCTATGGTGGTTAATTAATTAAAGTGTTGGTGCAATTACCTATTGGATGCAAGGTTCATTGTGTATACTAACTACAAGAGCTTAAAGTAAATTCATTCATAGTCAGATTTGATTATTTGGTAGTGAAGATGGGTTGAATATATGTATTAATTTAACTTTGAGCTAGGATATATGTCCATGAAGGTAAATAGTGTTTTCGAAACTTTTTTCTAGAAGAAACAAACCCTAATTATTTAGGAGTCTATTTATAAGTGGAAGATGATGAATTTTTTTGTTGAGATTCACTTAGAGGTTCAGGAGGGTCAGGGGTAGATTAATCTTGCATCCTTATCCATTGAGTCCACACTTCTGAACTAGATCAAGTAGAGGTACTATGAGGATACATTTTCTTTTCAATAAGGTAAATGACTGAAGGTAGGGAGTCACCTTTTTATTGGACCATATATGAGGACAATATCATCTATACTGGGGGATGTGTTTTCATGCTGAAGTGTATGCATGAGGATATGATGCGTGAGTTTCATGAATTGAAGTGGGTGGTGAAACCTAGAATGAAAAAATGTACCATGACCTTTAAAGATAGTATTGGTGGTCGGGAATGAAAAATTAGATTACAAGTTTTTTAACATGATGTTATACCTTTCAGTAGGTGAAGGTCAAGAATCAATGGCTTGGTGGTCTGTTACAGTCGTTGACCATTCCAGAATGGAAGTGGGATAACATTACCATGTACTATGTGGTGGGTTTCTAAGGATTCCTTAGAATAATGATGTGATATGGGTGATTGTTTACCAGTTGAAAAAAGCAGTTCATTTTTTTTACCTATATGGGAAACTCTCATTGTTGATTAATTAGGTGAATTATATGTTTGGAAGATATCCCATTTTCATGGGATTCCATGGGGTATAGTCTTAGATAACGATTAATTCTTTAATTTATAATTTTTGAAAGGTTTTCAGAAGGCATTGGTTACCTAGGTGTTTCAGAGTATATATTTTCACTCACAGATAGATGGGTAATCAGAGTTCACTATTTAGGTGCTAGATGATATGCTGTAATACTGCATTCAAGACTTTAGGGGATCTTGGGAGAAGCAATTAGTGCTGGTTGAGTTCACTTATATCAATATTTATCAGGATACTATTTATATGGAACCATATGAGTCACATTATGGTAGTACATATAGATCACCCTTATGTTGGATGGAGGTGGGTGGGTCTAAGTTGACGAGACCAAGTCTCTTGTAGGAGACATCAGAGTAAGTTCATCCGATTTAGAAACGTATGGCTATAACTTAGAGTAGACAAAATTATTGTGTTGATTGAAATATTTGACCTCTTGAGTTTACAATGGGAGATTATGTATTCCTTCAGGTGTCACTAAGATTGGGTAATCACAGGATTCAGATTTCAGGATAGTTGGTGCCTAGGTTTTTTAGACCATTTGATATTGTAGAAAAGATCAGAATGGTGGTGTATAGTTTGGCTATTCCATTGAGGTATATTAATATGAATGCTGTTTTAAATGTGTCACAAATTCTTTAATACACCCCAAATATTCATATTATATCAATATTGATGATGTTTAAATTTAGGATGATATTCCCTTTAAGAAGTATCTGATTTTTGTTGTGGATCGCAGTGAGAAATTGTTGTGGGGAATGACTGTACCATTGGTCTGAGTGTTGTGGTTGCATAGATGTGTTAAGGAGGAAACACGGGAGAGAAAAGAAGATATTTTTTCCTAGTGGCCTAAAATTTTCACCTTGGAGAATTAGTGATACTCAGGAGTATAACTTGAGGATGTTCTATAATAAGTTGAGGAGATAGTAAGATCCTCACTTATTTGAAGATGTCTCATGATCGCTTTTAGGTATAATTTTACCCTTTTTTTGGTTATACCTAGGTTGGGTTTTTATTATTAAAATTTTTAGGTGAATTTGGAGAATTTTGGATGCCTATGGGGTTGTGAACGGTTGGTTCATGGTTAGGGAAAATTATATAGTTTTCCCCAAGAAACCATGCACCCTATTTTGAGACACTAGAAGGGGGTGAATGATTAGACCAAAACTTGTGGCCACCCAAAACAAACCATTAAACCTTGAAAAAAGGGGGTTTAAAACGTTTTTTAATAGTTTAAAAAGTCATGTACCCACCTAGGAGTAACTATGCACTCCATATAGTAGGGGTTCATGGTTAGGGTGCACAGTTTTTCAAACCGTGTGGCATTTCTAGGAAACCGTGAATGTGGGATTTTGAACCCCATAAATTTTATTTAAAAACTACCAAACCCCCCATTTATATCCCAAATCACCCCTATTTGACCTAACATGATTTATATCTCTTTTCAAGGATCTGTAAATGGTTCCACAACTCGTCAAATTTATTTCTTTTCAAATTGAGGATCTAGTGGATGGATCAAATTCCCTTCTGATGTGTGTTTTCTTACTAATTTAGATCCATAGCTCTTCTATATTTATCTCCCCTTTGAGAGGGATTATTTCATCCATTATTTATGGTTTATATATTGGTTTTAATGGATCTTGTTTCATTGTTTCTTGATCCTAGAACTTCCTCACCATTGTGATTTCAGTTATTCTACACTGAATTAAGGGATACAGTTTGGAGAGCGTTCATAATAAATCTTGAGGTATGTGGTCTAATTGATAGTTAACATAGTATTGATCATAATATCATGTTTATATTTTTAAATTTTCATTTCTATGTTGTGAAATTTCTTTTAAATTTAAAAGGTGAATTTAATTCCATGAAATTGTGAGATCCTTCACGGATCCCGCTAGGCATGTTGAAGATTAGGGGATAAACATTATATAAACCCATGGGGTGTGCCAATATATTTTAAATGATGAATTATGAAATGTGAAAAAGGGAATAATGAGTTATTGGAATATAATTAAATCCTTTTTTGATGTTTGATAATGGTAATTAAAGGGTTGGACAACTTTACCATGAGGGGTTAATGAATTGTGTAATTAAATGTTGATAAATTTTTTGATGGGGAAAATATTCATGTTTTGTATTTTGATTAAAGGAACCATTGTTGTGATTGATGAATGAAATGATGATCCATGATATAAATTATTTATGAGAATATTAAAGATGTTGAACCTTGAAATATATATGTGATATTTGTGAATGATTGATAAATGAGTTGTGGGTTACTGATTGATTCTCCAAATACCCATGGGGTGATAGAATGATGATCTAGGACCTTGTTGTATGAATGTAAAAAATTATTTGTGGGTCAAAGAATAATGATATAAATAACCATGGGGTGCTAGACTAATTCTCTAGGCCCCCAAGATATCGACACTGGATGAATGTACCAAGTGCTTGAGATATGGGTTCTTAGAATGATGTTACAAGGTACTAGAAATGAAATTGGAATTAAATTAATATTGAAATCCCTTGAAATAATGAAATATACTCCTATGATGTTTGGTTAAGACTCCGTCACAGGAAAAAGAATGTATGATTGGTTCATGTTTCATCATGAACCTAAGTTTAACAAGGATGGATAAAGAATAATAAATGAGAAACCCATCTACCTTATTGTTTTTTCTATATTATTTATAAAACTGCATAAAATTTCTAGATTGGATATTAATTTAGATGCCATTAGTGATGGACTACAGATTTTTACTCACACCCTACTCGGGAAACCCGATTAGTACCTGAATAAAATTCATGTTTATAAGAAGGGATAAGGAAAAGAGCCCTATATTAGATATATGAGTTGGTATTTGGGATGGTCTATGGATGAGGTAACTGTACATGATGTTGGGACCCACTTGGAAGATTTCATTGTATCTTTATTTTGGGTTTTCATTAGAAACTTGACACTTGTATGAAATGACATATTTACTACTTTTGGTTTTGTTAATTTTTCTATGATTTGGGATTATCATGTGATATTGGTATTTATTTATTATTGTATTAGTCTGGTTATATTTCATATTGATTTCTAATGTTGTGCTTCTTTGATAAAGAGGGTATATACTATCCACATTACATATTATATCCCATTTCTAGTCAACAACCTTTGGAATACTGGGAGGCGTTCTTGAGGTCATGTGGTGAATCAACACTGGGAACCAGTATCTAGAACCTGTGATGGGACATTATAGAAGTAAACTTACTTTACATATTAACATTACCTTTTAAAGATAATATCTTTCCTTACATTCTATAGGAGTTGGGGAACTCCTTATGAACTCTCTTTCCTTCCATGAATTCTTCCACGTACACTGTTTTCTATATGGAAAATATTAGAATATATAAATAATCTTCCATACATTTTATACCTTATGTTGTCATAATTATATTAATATATAGATTCAATAATTTTATTTCCACCATTGGGATTTTGGGATTCAAGAGAAAGACTCATAATGTGATCCCATCTTCCATAGTAGTAGCACTTTGTAGAGACATTCCACTAAGGTCCTTTATATTTGGATTTAGTAAGGATATTAAGATTACATATATATTTTTAATTCTTGGTTGTGTGAACTCCACTTGATGATGCTTCCATATAGGGAATCACAAAATTATCTTTTCCATTATAGGAAATAAGATTTCTCTCGTGTTCCTTAATCTTACCCTCTTTCTTCTTTAGCTGGATGACTATATCCTTCAAAAATGAGATAAATTTGATTCCAAATTTTATTCTATCTATAATATGTGTCTTGATATGGATAAAAATTTATTTTATTTCCTTTTCTATGGCTATCAAATTTTGGATATCTTGTGAAATTTATTTCAGTAATTCACTTTGGCTCTTTATCTTTTCTCCCATATTCTTTACATCAAAGCATAAGGCCATTTAAAATCCTTTTAGCCTTTTGTTTTACATGAGAAAATCCCCAATAAATGAAATGTGCAATTGATTAATGATTTCCTATTAATCCACTTTCTTATACAAGGATTGGATATTTTTACAATTATTATAATATCATTCTACAAACTAATGACATGATGTATTTTCCATTTCTTCCTCTTTCTCTCCAACTTCCTTATCTGAATATTAATTTTATGAATTGATATATTTTCTCATAACATGGTAAGAATTAGAATCATACATATATCTAATAAGAGTCTACATTATAGAAGGACTGGAGTCTCTACCTTCACAAGATTCTTCTTCTTATTTTTATTCTTATTTTTTGGACATAAGTTAGTATTCATCATCTTTCAAGGTTGAAACCTATTTCTTCATTACTTGTTCCAATTTCTTATAAAACTAATAATAAAGTTTTCCATATATCTAATGTATTATACCACTATATAGTCTTACTATAAAACTCATAAAATAATGACCTTATCATGATAATTTTTATCTATTCATTTCCAATTCATTTATCATGCTTAGTTAGATATATATCATGAAGAATGTATTACCCAACATCCTTCACACAATCCCAAATAAACATAATCATATTCTTATAAAAACCATAAAAATTTATTCTACTAAAAATTAGTGGCCTCATCCTTGAATAAATGATTGTAATAATTCCAAACAAATTTTTATATTTAAACTAAAGACAGAACCTTTAGGATCTAATACCACTTGTTATACCCCTAGAACCCTAGGGGGTGGGGTCAGGGTGGTGAAAAAATAAAACTTTTTCTATTTAATCTATTTATATTTATTTAGTATATTTTTACAATGTTATAAAGAACTTTTTTCAACCAGTTTCTTGATTACAATTTATCATAACCTCACCAAATGATGAATATGTAAATGAGAAAGTAAATAACACACAAAACACAATGATTTTAATTGTTTTAATACAAAGGTATGGTCTAAGGAGAATACTTTGATGATGTGTCAATCATAACATAATATAATATTATTAATTAGTTTGATGGATTATAATTGTTTCAACCATGATCACTCTATTCCTGGAGCACTGCCTTTACAATAAATTTAGAGATAGCACACTGCCTTTCTCAGAATACCTCCATCAACCCCCTTTATCACTATTTTAGCTGAATAATTATGTAGTTTAATAATTTAAAGGTTAATTAAATATATAATGGATGATATGGTCTATATTTTATTAGTTTGATACTTTTTTTACATCGTAGTTCCAAATTCAATGCTCTTTTGTACTCGACCTTACCACATTCTTCCATGATACAACTATAAAAAAAATTCTTCTTTGGTAGAGGATAATTTCACACTAAGATTACCCCATCAATTTATTCCTCTTTAACTATAAAACTTGAAACTCAAATTTTTCTTTTGAAACTCCTTCATCCATTAGAATAGATATGATCAAGATTCACTAATGTGTTTCTTAATCTCCAAAATGTCCATGTGAGATATTCATGTGAGAATATTAGAATGAATATATCTTATGGGAATTAACCTCTCATATCATAGTTCACCACATATTCATCTTGAGGACCATGCACTACACCTTATAGACCACATACTCCACCACATGGAGATCCCTTATATTCTACCTTTACATAAAATCTACATCATGAACACACCTCGTGATAATGAATACTTCTTGAAACGACTTCACAGACACCATCACTGTGTACCTAAACTCAAAAAACCGACCTCTTAGAATTAAATTAATATATAAACCTATCCATTACACATATAAATACATTTTTTTAACATAAATATCCAATAAACACAACCAAAGGATCAAGAGGCCCAATTTCTTTGGAATACTAGGTTCACAATATGTCAAAATGAAACTAAAACACAACATATTTATTTTATTTTAGAAAATTTTCTCCTAACTTCCTTTTTGCTACTAAAAATTTGTAATATTTACTGGGTAATACATAAACAAAAGGGGTGTTCTAAAAATCCCAATAAGGGAATAAACATGATAAAGAAATATAACATATGAATCAATTGGTATAACTTGATATCATAAAAAGATAAGGCTTGTGAATAATCATATGGAAGAATGATATAAAGAATATGGAATCATAATAACATGGTAACATAGGACTTTAGTAACAACATAAAATATGACATAATAATAAGTCAAGGCTAAATACCATGACAACATCACATGGTGGACAAAGTCCCATCATGGATTAGGTTTACTCCCTAATCCCATTCATATAATCTCTTGAGACATAAATTACCCAAATAACTAAAGTGATATCTAGGAACAACCATCATAATACGGATATGCATATCTTTTCCATATAAAAAGATCTTAAATAATTCATAAGCATTAGAAAAACCCATGGAAGGGAAATGGGTTGCATAATCATGTCTTATAATATATCCAAATGGTATATCATAATGAATTGCATGAAAAAAGGTATTACATCATCCTTATAAATTCATAGATAAATAAAGAATAATATTAATTGAAAATTAAGTCCATGTGAATTTAAGACCTAAAAATATTGGATAAATAATTTTATTAATATTCTTTTTAAGTGGGATTTTCGGAAAATGTGGTAAAGAATCATTATAGTGGGTAAGGGAATAATAATTTATATAACAAAAGAAATGAAATAAAAATGGGTTTATATTATAAAAATAGAAATTTTAGAAACCATATATGGTTAAAAACACTTTATGTAGTGATACTTGAAAATTGGTAAGAAATAGAGAAGTTCCCTTTAACTAGGTGTTCTTAACAAATGAAATTGAGAAGGGAACCTTTAAAATATGAATATTCCCATCAAGTTAAATCAAATTAAACTATCTATATATATTATTAGGATATATATATAGAATATATAATAAGTAAATAATAATAATATAGGAATAAAGTGGGGAAAATAAAGAGAAAGTATATCTCAATGAAAATAGGGTTGTTCAGAGAGACCCCTTACCTCAGTTAAAGAATACTTCTACACTTGCCCTTAACATCACGGATAATAAAATTATATTCATGAATTACTTAATTTATAATCTTTTAAATATATATTTTATTTACTATAATTATATTATTTTTATTTAAAACCATTTCAATGATATATAAAGTTCAATTTCATTATTTAAAGGGCTTTTATTTTATGGTTCCAAGGTTAGATCACTTGTGGATAATTATTAATGTTATTATAAAATGGGACTAAAATACATTAGTGAAATTAAATGATGATAATGTTATTATAGGAATTAAAATAGTCCAAAATATTCATTTTTTTCCTGATATAGTGGTGATTCATTTGTTCAAAATACGAACATTAGACGATTTATTCATTTAGGTAGTTTTAAAGACCATCATAAAATAGATTCTTTTTATTTGATATTATAGATATATATTCATTAAAAAAGCTTAAATAAGTTATTTTATAATTATTATCATCATATTTAACCAAAATAATATTTTTATAACCAGAATTTATGGTGGTATATAATAATAAAGTAAGTTGTTTGTGGAGGTGGTGAACCAACCATATTGTGAACAATGATTCCATTTTAGAAAAAATTGAAGGGAAGTTAAAGTATAGAAGATAGATATTCAATTTAAAAAATAAAATTTCAACATATATATGATAATTTATTTATTATTCCATGTTGGAATGATTTTTTTAATAATATGAGGAGGAATAAAAAATTAAAATTCCTGGTTGAGGGAATTACCTTCTCCTTTGGATGTATCCTCTTAAGTTTCCACTTAAAGCACCTTGGATTGGTATTTTCATAAGATCAAGTTTTATAAGGATGTTAGGGATATATTAGTGTAGTTTTGGTCATATTTTTCATATGACCCAAGGATTATAAGTTGTGAGGATAAGGGGTTGTGATGGGTGGTATTTATAAGGGGAGGAGTAGGGTTTTTTAATATTATATTCATTAGTTTTATATTTTGGATCAAAACTACAAATATTGATGAATATTGTAACTATATATAGTAAATGGCGCATGCGATACTAATTAAATAGTAACTTACATCAACCACGACTAATTTATTAATGTATTTTTCTTATTTTTCAAATTAGCATATTTTACCATATTTTACCATTCAAAAAAGTTCAAGTATTTTAGAAAAATACAAAAAAGTTAAATTTAATTGGATTTGAATATTTAAAAAATTAAATCCATTTTATGAAAATAATTTTCTAAATATGAGAAATTTAATTTTTAAATAAAATATCTATTTATTTGAAAAATACCAATTTTAATATTATGATCAATTTTTTTACCATTTGAAGAATTAATTATGGTCTCATAAAATTATACTATCAATATAATAAAACATATTATTAATTTATAAACCCATTTTATTAAAATAAAATTTCTTTTAAATCGTTCTATTTTTTATAAAAATCAAATTTAAAAATTTATTTTTTTTAAAATACAAAAGCTTATCTTATCATTTTTGAAACATTTATTTAGTTGTATAATGATATATATATTTCATATTTTCTTTTTATAAGATAAAAAATTTTAATTTACACTTCTATAGGTGAGTATAATATTCTAAGGGCCAGGTTAATATTCTTAATGGTCAAATTACTATTCCAATGGTCAGATTACTATTCCAATGGTCATATTTTTAACAGTTATATAGATTCCTTAATTTCTATAAATAACTCATATTTTATTCATTGTTTATTGAATTATATTTTATCTTAAGGTTATATATATTTTTATTTTCAAGATTAATATTATATTAATAATCTTTTTTTCATTTCTATAATGTTGTTTATGAGTGTGGTTATTTTGGTGGATTGAGAAGATCCAAATTTTCATAGTTTAGTTATATTATTTTCTATTTTATATCCCATTGAATTATTTTCAATTATTGTGGATATATTTATTCTCTAATTTAAATTTTCAAATTAATATAATCAAATATTATTGGTTTTATCATGTGGTTCATGTTCTTTATATAATACTACATTACTAAATATAACATATTTATATAAGAAGGGAAATTCCTTTGATAAAAATTTGATACCATTACATTATTACCCCTTAAGAAATTCCATCCTCAAAATATAATTTTACATACTAAGGTGAAAATAGATGGGGGGGACTTCTTCTTCATTGCTTCCTATATTTCCCATTTTCTTCCTTATACTTATAGTTCCACCATAGTATTTTATCTAGGTGATTTGTCTTGTTGCGTAGAACTTTGTCTATACGGTCCAAGATCTTCACCAATTTCTCCTCATAAGAGATATCATTTTCCAATTTCACTACCTCAAAATTTAGTACATGTGAGGGATTTGGTATGTACTTCCTCAATACGGATATGTGGAACACATCATGTACTTGAGATAGGGTTGGGGGTAGTTCTATTTGATAGGATACAACTCCAATGCGATCAAGAATCTAAAAGGGAACTATGTACTTGGGAAATAGATTTTCCTTCTTACAAAATCTCATGACTCTCTTCCATGGAAATATAAATAGGAAAATTATGTCTTTAAACTCAAACACTAGGTCTCTTAAATGATTGTTATCATAGCTCTTTTGTCTACTATGAGCTTCCCCGATGTGCTCCTGAATGGTATTGAACTTTTTTACCACTTAAAGTACTAAAAAATTACATTCACATATGTCATCCCTACACATAGGTGTTTTAAATCCCTTCCCATAAATGGATTCATATAGATCCATTTGGATGCTTGAGTGAAAGATACTATTGTATGAGAACTCAACCCATGGAAGATATCTATCCCATCCTTCTTTGAAGTCTATTGAGCTTTCTCTCAATATGTTCTGAAGTGTTTGTATAGTTCACTCATATTATCCATTAGTTTTTGGGTGATAATCCATACTGATTTTAAACTTAGTATTTAGAGTATAGTGAAGAATTTTCCAAAACTCATAGGTACACCTAGAATCTTGATCAAATACTATTGAAAATGGCGTTTCATACAGCCACACAACTTCTCTAATGTATATCATTGCAATTTTATCAATTTATAAGTCCTATAAAATAACAATGAGGTGAGAACTCTTTATAATATTATCCACCATAAACCATATAGATTTATTTCCTATGGATGTATTTAGGAGACCAGTGAAAAAAGACTATGGTTATGTTTTCCCTTTTTCATATAGGTATGAGTAATGGTTGCATCATTACCATTGATTTTTTATATTCAGTATTCAATTTATAACATACTGGAAAGTTTGATGTATATTCTATAATATCTTTATTTATATTGTTCCACCAACATGGAACTCAAAGATCTCAATACATCTTCCTACTTCCTTGGTGGATGGAGAAGGTTGAGCTATGTGAATCATTAAATAAATTATTCTTTATCTCAGGATTTGATATCACACATAGTCATGACACAAATCTTATAACTCATTCTTCATAAATTTTAAACTCTGAGGATTTAACTTTTCTTATAGCTTCCACCTTCTATTATATTTCCACATCATCCCTTTAATAACTGTTTATCTTATCCAGAAGGGATGTTTGAGTAATAATTTGAGAAATGAATGATGATATCCCTTCATTTATGATTCTTATGTAAATCATTTACAAGTCTAAGAATATTGGATACTTCTCAATTATCATCATGGATAAGGTTGCAAGATCCTTTCTACTTAGAGAATCTACCACTTTAAGCTCTTTCCTAGGATTGTAGTGGGTTGACCAATAATTTTACTTGATCAACTATATCTATCTTTGATGGAGTATATTAATATCTTTATATTTTAATATATATTTTAGGCTCTTTTTATTTGGATATATTTTACACTTCTATCCATAGAGATAATTCCTCCAAATCATTAATGAAAATATCATCACATACAGCTCCAGATCATGCATTGGGTAGTTATTATGCTCATAAACTTTTAACCACATTAAGGAACAATATATCACTTTTTCATTTTACATAAGTACATATCCCAATCCCCATTTTGAATAATTACTATATACCATGAATAGTTCCCCATTTTAGGGTAGTGTGAGTACTAGTGCAGTGATAAGAATCATTTTCAATTCATTGAATCTCTCTTCAGATTCATTTATCCAAAAAATATTTAAATCCTTTTGATTTAGCTTGGCTAAGGGGTTTTAAAATAATGAGAATTTTCTCACAAATTATTGGTAATAACCATCTAGTCTAAGGAAACTATAGATCTCTATTAAATATGTTGATCTGGGACATTCCTTAATGGATTTTTTATTAGAAGGATCCATAGATATTATAAAGGCATCAAACCTAGTATCCTATAGTATGTGGTTAATTTATTCAATTGGAAATAGATATATGGAATCACATCCTGAAGGACCAAATAGTTTAATAGTATTAGAAAACTAGATTCATAATTGAATATCATATTTCAATTTAAAACTTAAAATACAATATAGAATTTTCTTTGATAACACCATTATTAAATTTACAATATACCTATATATCAATCATAATACACTTCCTGGAATCATAGGGAAAAGGAAACATAATAAAGGGGTGAGATCAGATGCTCAGTAAGGGTATGCTTACAATGGAAGCTATCATGATTATATAAGTCATACTAAATATGAAAAGGTAAATATCTAAAATCACATTGAAGAATAATATGGAAAAAATAAATGATGATCAAATGACGAAAAATAAATAATCACATGATTTTGAAACTTATCCATGCACATCATAACTAATCAAAATTATCACATGGATATCAATAAATAATCACATAATTAAGAAATTCATATTTTCTAACATCATAAACACACTGTCAATACCTATTTCAAAGACATATTATATAAATGGGTAATGTCTCAACCAAATTCCTAAGATAGTTTGTCTCGTGAGACTTACAGATGCATTGGGGGTTATAGAGGGACCCTGTCATCACTTACTAAGTATAATGAATTCATTATATGAAATGGGTGAAACATACTCATAAAAAATATTCATATTGAAAAACTATCATATTAAATGTTAATAATTACCCAGATCAATAAACATAACCATACACTATCTAGAGTAATAAGGAGAATGGTATTAAAATAGTACATCCCCAGTCAAAATGATCATAAACCATAGAGATAAATAATAATTATGGTATAATTAGAGTATATACTCAGCATTATATTCAATAAAATATGTCGATATAAATAAAAATACTTTAATAATATCACTAAAATATTTATTGAGGGAAATACTCTTTTCACATTGAAATCACATATTTAAAGTATAAAATATTTCCCAAATATTGAGGAAAATTTTTTATTTGAAAATTACCTTATAATATTTTAAAGGAATATTCAAAAAAATGAGTGGTTTTTATGGGAGGAAATTACATACATTCCATATAAGTAAAAAAACATTCCTTTCACACTATTGTAAAAATATTAAAAAGAACCTTGTTTGGAAAATGATAAGAAGATTATTTCTAATTTTTTTTAAAATAAAAAAATTGGAATTTTTTATATAAATAAATATTTTTTATAATTTAAAAAACATTCTTTAAAAATATTTTTATAAAACATGGATATGGAATAAAAAGGTTTTTCAACTGAAGAGAGAAATAACATCAACTTTTCTTAAAAAACATTTCTCAATAATTTTATGTATCAAGGAGAATAAAATGGTACTATTACTTGAAAATTTAATGTATAAATAGAGGATAAAAAAATATATTATGTTTAGGATATAAATATCAAATAATTCCTCCAAGTAAGACTCAATCTTGGACAATCCCGAATAATGATGAAATTGTGAAATAAACCCTTACCTCAGGTCTGATTTCCTTCATATATGTTTAAACCTCATTTATAATAAATGTAGATTTATTATACATAAATCACAAAACATAATAATATATATCATATAATATATTATTTACTTATAATATTTATCACCCATTTATTTATAATTATTTTTTAAAATAACTATTTTTGGTAACAATTGCTTTTTTTCATGTATGTTTTGGTTTGGTAGTTTCAGTATCTGTAATTTGAACATGGTTCCATATCTATGAAAATTTTAACATGATATAAATATTACGCATATTAATTATATAATTATTTATAATAGTCCATAAAAATTATAGATATAAATTTTTTTACACCATTCATGGAGATGGTAGGTTGTACGTACGCATGAACATTGTTTTTAATTTTTTGATGGATAGAACAAGAGAAAGGTTGATAGTAATTAACCTTTATATAATAATTATTATATCATATACATAATATATATTCATAAAATACATCCTTATTATCATCCATGTAAAAATAAGACAAAATTTTAATCACATTGCTTTATGGAGGCGGTAGTCTACACATAGGCAAGATCCGCGTTATAGTTTTTTCAAGAGACTGGAAGGTAAGAAGGTAGATGTGTTTTTATAATTATAAAAGTATATTTATGTCATTAATATCATATATATACATTAAAATAATCATTATATATACCCATGAGAGGCAGTGTTGGAAAATGAATTACATTGGTTCGCGTGGTGGTAGTCTTCCGTACACACGATCGACAGTTTCACTTCCCATTTAATAGAAGAGGAGATGCATATATCTTATTAAATTAACCTAATAAAATATAAGTATATATAATACTATAATTTTAATATTTAATAAAAGTTTAATAAAATTTTAAGGCGGTGGAAGAATAAATAAACAAAAATGCTCGGTGAAGAACAATACCTCTTCTTTAGACAACCTCTTTAGGTTTGCACAAAAAGCATTCTTAGAAGGATTTTTTGATAAAAAAATGGAATATAGGTCATGATTATGGATTAAATTAAATTATTTAGTCAGATAATTACCTAAAAAATTATTTCTAAGTGAAAAGAGGAGTGGAGAGGGGATTTTCTTTTATAATTGAGGTGAGTGGCACACTTGTAATTTTTCAAAGTTTTCCTTTAATTACATGTCACTTTCTTGGTCATAAGGATAAAAAATAGATCATTATAAAACAATAGATGATATAAAGTCGAAATAAATACATAAAATAGGAATTTATAAGTTTTTAGGTCATTTTATCCCTTGTATTGTTAGTTTAACCCCCCAAAACCCGTTTTAACCTTAATTGTGACAATTAATTTTTACCATTTTCACTATTCAAAATGAAGAAAAATTAAGTTGAAATTATTATATAATATTAATTATTCTAATTACATCCATTTTAACAAATTTAATTCACTTAATTTTGAGACTTTAATTTAAAATTAAACCCATAGATGTGACAAAATAATGGTTTACAAAAGAAAGGTTTTCTTAAGTATAAAAAGTTTTTATATCAAAATAGAATAGATAATTGATTAAAATGAACTAAATTGGATTAATTATAATATAAATGAAGTAATGTTACATTTAAAACAAAAATAAAACAAAATTTAACTTTTAAATTCTTTAAAATATAAGGTAGTCTTTAATAAAAATAAGCATTTTCACTATTCAAAGAAAAATTAACCTTTTTTAGAAATTTTTTAGAAATTAATCCTAAGATAATTTTGAAATTATGATTTAAAAAATAAATTCTATTTTTACAAATATATTTTATAAAATTGTTAAATATTAATTTTAAAATAAGTGTGCAAATTATTATGAATCCACTCTTTAGAAAAAAAAGTTTTTCAGAGAAACATTTATTTTTAATTTCAAATGTTTTTTAGTTTTATTTCTATACAATTGATAAATAAAAATTTATTAATTCATGTGTAAACCATATAATTTTCATATTTTTTAGTCTTATTCATACAATCCAATTTAATAACTAATTTATAATGGTATAATATATTACAGCTCTTTTAGACTTGGGGTTGCGTGTATCGCTTTCTATAGAAGAGATTGAATTTAAAAAGAAATACATTATAAAGTGTTAGTGTGTTAAGTTATTACCTTCTTCAAAAAATTTCATCCTCATAGTTTCTAGAATTTCACCTTATGAAAATATTTGGGTATTTATTCATCAAAACTTCTTCAGGTTCCCATATCACCTCTTCTATCTTATAATTTCTCCAAAGTAACTTTACCAACCAATAAATTTGATTCCTTAACACTTGTTCTCTATTGTCTAGAATCTGGATACTCTATTCATTATAAGATAAACCAGTTTTCAAATCTATTTATCTATAGGTGAGTACATTCATTAGAACTGGATTTTACTTTCTTAACAAATATATAAGGAACACATCATGTAACTTAAAGAAACATGGTGGAATTTCAAAATGGTAATCCACAAATATAATTGTTTCCTAGATTTAAGAAGGTACACTATACATGGGGCTTCATTTACCTTTATTACTGAACCTTATAACACCCTTCCATGAACACACTTTTAAGAAAACATGATCTCCCACTTGAAATTAAAAATATTTCATCTGTTTACTGATATAAATATTTTTCCTACTTTGAGATACTTTGATATGGGTCTGAATAATATTTAAATTTTCCATTGTATTCTACACAAGGTATAGGCCTACAATATTCCTTTCATCAACTTTATCCCAAAAATTTGGAGTGCAAAATCTATTTCCATTAAATACTTAATACAACACCATTTGAAAACTTGAATGGAATATACTGTTATAGAAAAAATATACAAAAGGTAAATAATGACCCCACATACATTGAAAGTTAAAAGATCATGGCCAAAAAATTTATTCTAACATTTGAATAGTCCTTTCATATTGTCAATCAGTTTTAGGGCGATGAGAAAAAATCAAATTAAGCTCGGTATCAAGAGCATTTGTGAATAATTTTCTAGAATTTTCATGAAAATACTAGACCATGATTAGAAATAATTGAAATAAGTACATCGTTAAGTATTAAAACAACATTAATATAAATCCGTGCATGGTTCTCAAGAAGTAAATCTTCTCTTATACTAAGAAAATGTGAATATTTGGTAAGTCGATCAATAATAAACTATATTTCATCATTCTTTCTAATAGTATTTGGTAATATAGTGAAAAAGTTCACAGTAATGTAATATAATTTTTACATAGGAATAAGAAGAGGTTCCTTGAATCCTCTTGGATGTTGTCTTTCAGCCTTCACATATTGTCAAACCAAAAATCTTGACCAATAATCAAAAATTTATTGCTTTATATTATCCCACCAAAAAATTTCCATCAAATATCTATACATCTTAGTGATACCTTTGTGTATAGAGAAATTTGATCTACAAGAATCATCCAAAAATTTTATCTTTAACTTCGGTATAGATAGAACACATGGTATCTTTCCGAATTTTAGAATGCCATTTTCATAAATGAAGTCTTCCAATTTTCCTTCATTCTCGACTTTATTATTCTTTTAAAAATTGTGATCATCAGGATGATAATTTTGTTTTTTTCCCAAAAAAATATGGTTTCACAATAATTTGAAAAAGGAGGGATTTCTCCCCTTCTTTGATGATTCCTAGATCCATATTTACTAAATCCATGAACATAGGATCCCTATTGATCCTAATTTTTGTTAGAAATCCATGATATTTTTGGAATAATGCATCCAATACATTATTTTTCTTCCCTGTGTGGTAGTGTATTAAAGAACCACAATACTTGAATAGCTCAAGCTAACACCTTTGCGTCATGTTGAGATCTTTTTCTTAAAATATTTATTTCAAACTCTTATGATTCATATATATCTCACACTTTTCACTATAGAGATAATGTCTCATATCATCAAAGTAAATATTAAAACTAACGACTCAAGAAAATGAGTTGGTTAGTTTTGTTTCATGAATATATAAATGTATTGATGCATAGTAAATGAATTTATTATTCTACATAAGGAAAAATCTACATCCCTTTTTCGATGCATCACTATATATTATAAATCCATAATATCATGATGGTAGAGTCAAAATTAGGGCATTCACCAGTCTCCTCTTCAATTTTTTAAAACATTATTCACAATACTTTTCAATATGAACTTAACCCCTTTATGTTTAAAATTGGTTAATTGGGTAGCCAATCAAGATTTTTTTTGAACCAAATGAAAATATTAACCTACCAAACCAATGAAACTACATACCTAGATTATGTTTATTGGTTTATTCCTTTCATGGAATGCCTTTTCCATTTCAAGATAAATTGAGATTTTATATTTGGTGATAATATGGCAAAGAAAAGAAAATTTTTTAATCTAGAATTCACACTTTCTAAATTTCCCATATAACTATTTTCTTCTAAGAGTTTAAAGAATGATAATTAAGGGATTCTCATGGTTCTCAATGCCCTTAGATTAAACCTATATATCATCAATAAATACAACAAAAAATTTATCAAGATATTACTTAAAAACTATGTTCACTCAATTCATGAAGAAAATGGGTTCAATAGTCAATAAAAATGGGATAACTGTGATCTCATAACATCCATACCTCATTTGAAATAATTCCTTTGGAATATATTCTTTCTTTACTCAAAATTAATAATATGAAAAACAACGGTCAATGTTTGAAAAATATTAATCTATGTAAATTTGTTCAAATAAGTCATCAATGCTAGGTAGAGGTTATTTTTTATTTATTGCAATAGTATTTATTTCCCTATAATCAATGCATATACTCATAGATTTATCTTTATTATTAACAGAAAGAACATGAGCCCCAAGGTGAAACAATTATAAATCCATTATCACACAAATATTCTATTTTGATTATTTAACTTTAATAATTCCATAGCGGACATTATATAGGGAGGATTTGATATAATTCTTTAATTAGGGACTAAATAAATTGAAAACTCAACTTCATGATTAGGTATATTTACAGGTAATTCCTCAGGAAATACATCAATGTATTCCTATAAAATAGGCACAACCTCAATTTGGAGACTACATCTTTAATCCGTAGATTGTATCTATGCTTCTACCTCCAGAATATCATTTAAAAGAGCTAATGGGGTGGGTCTATACATGACTCAAATTATAATGTATCACCTCTAAAGATAAGGAATTCTATATCTTCATTGCAAGTAGTAACTTCCTTCTCTTTGCAATATTTTTTTCACCATATTTTCACTTCTTATACAAACTAAGGATTATATAAAAATCATCCATAAGTATAATAATGAATTTAGAAAATTGGGAATATTTATGGATCATAATGGGATCTGACTGACACATTCTTATTGTGGTGATGCTTCCACTAGGAGTCTTTACTTATAACTACCTTCTCAAGGTTCAATAGAAATATCTAATTTTCTTAGAAAACTTGGAAGATATAAAAGAGTGAAAATATCCATAATTTAATAAAAAAATAGATTAATTTTAGGATATTAATAAAGTACCTTCTACTACATCATTATGAATTTCATCCTCAATTATTCCAATCACATAATCTTAGCCTTTTTCCCTTGACCTTTTCTGGGGAAAATTCCCTTGATTCCTTGGGAAATAATTTTCATAGTTCCCAATATCCTTACATTTGAAGCACTGAGAATTGTAATATTCATTCTTCCCATTGAAATTGTGAGTTTAGAGGCCTTTATCTCTAATATTTTAGAAAAATACCACCCCCATTAAGCTTGTTACATGGTGTTTCTTTCCAAATTTATTAAAATATAGAAATTTATCCCTTCATTTCTTCCCATTTTCCATATTTATTTTTTGAGAGTTCTTAACCAACATTTTTTTATTTCTTTCCATAAAATCCATAATAATTGTATAATTATTTCTCTATATTGATACCACATGATATTGTATCCTCATATGATGAGAATGTTTGGGAGACTAGTTACCTTTAAAGGACTGGCTTAATCCCATCAAATAAATGATCAATATTTATATTTGTATTATGTAAATAGTCTATAACATTCCTTTCTAACCTTATTAATTTGTATTAATACTTAGTAACATTTTCATGTTGTTTTTATCTTAGAATACATAATTGTCTCTCCATATCCATTCATTTCATGTGAGGAAAATATTTTTCCAAGAAGAGTACCTTAAAATCCTTCCATTCCATGATTTATATTTTATTTTCATGCATAGTGTTTTAAATAAATGAACACTACTATTCTTAATATAATGAGAGATGATAAATTATCATGAAAACCTTCTCTATTTAATTACTTACCAAAGAAATATATATCTTCTCTAAGGAACTTATCCATTTCTCAACAACAAATAGATTTCTAGTCCTATTAAAATATGGTGGTTACTAACACATAAATTATTTTAACATAATTAAACCATGTTATGGATCCATAGGATTCTCTATATGGGAAAGGTTATTGGTCATAACTCGAGCTAGCTTCCCCAATATGGTTATAATTTTCCCATCTCTAGCTATAGCTCAATCTCCAACTTCATTATCTTTCTTAGGATGGAAATCCATAAATAGATTATGTGCATTGATATGGTTCTCATTTATTCTACTATAACCCATTTATAAATAATTTAATACACTATATTAGATCGTAATATTATAAAACATAATGTATAATCCCAAAACTATTAAAAAACTTAACATTAATTGAGAAATTACTTCCTAGATAATATCATAATCATAAAAATGGTTTCTTTGTGAAATTTTTCAAATCATAAAAATAGTTTCAAATAATTCATAATGGTTTTTAAATAAAATATGAATTATACTAAGAATATCCCTTGTGAGTGTCAAACCAGGTGTGCAACAAATCTCATTATCCTGCACCAGGTGAAAATCAATTCAAATCCCAATGAACCCTTTTTAGAGTTATTACCACTACATATAACTATACCAAAACCACTTATAATATCCTAAAATAGATGTATTTATAAGAAATCCATATAATATCTACCTTAATAAATTTTAGGATATTATCTTATACCTAGAATTATCCTTAAAGTTAGTCATAGGGTTATGTTCTCTAATTAATGTTTTCCTAAATCTTGTTCCAAATGTTTATACTAAACTTCCCGTGGTACCAACTATAAAGACCCTGAAACTAGTATCTAAGAATTAGTGGTCAATTTATTAAATTGGAATTAGACACAAGGAATAACATCCCAAAGGACCAAATTGTTTATTAGTCTTGGAAAACTAGATACATAATTGAATCTCATATTACAATTGAAAACTTAATATACAACTTATAATTTTCTTTGTGAACAACATTCTTCCCTTTAGAATATACCTATATATAAATCATAACACACTTCCTGTAATACTAGGGTAGGAAAACATAAGAAATAGGTGAGATAATATGCTCTGTAAGAGTATGCGTACAACATAAGATATAATGAATAAATAATGCATACTCAATATGTCAAGGTAAATATATGAAAACACATTCAATTTAATTTTTTTAAAGGAAGGGTCAAATCCCCTTAAATAAAAAAGATTAACAATACAAAGGAGGGGGGGGATGGGGTCAAATAGAACATCTCTTCCCTCATCAAACAAATCAAATACCAATATTTTTTCTAATCTTAGATCCAATTTTAATCTCTTCTTCTCATAATTCATTCTAGTTAACATGTCGTCCACACCCACGACCTCGACCTCTAGAATAAATCTCTTCAATTCTATTCACCCATTAAAGGAGGCTTTCAATGTCTAAGTCTTAAGAACTAGATTTAATCAATGTTTGATAGTCCTCTTTTTGAGTATCCCAATCCACACGTCCACATTCTCGACTACAATTTTGTGGATGATGACCTCGTTTCCAAGTGGATGTTTGTGGTCTAGGTCCTTCCAATTATTCATTTCTTGAGTCCGAGACCTCTATCACAGAGGGATCTATCACTTTAATATCCTTCTCACTCAAAGTTACTTTTTCTTCCAAATTCATTTTACCTTCTTGAATATCCTTACAAGCATCAAGTGGGTTAAGTTCACCACTATCATCTGGAGGGCCCAAGGTGTCATGAGGAACATTCTGTTCATTTTCACTGTATGTTGCAGTAGTGGGAAGCTTGGAATCAATTATCTGGATAGAGAAAACACATTCAATTTAAACAATAACTTTAGAATGAATAATAATATGTAAGGAATAAATAATGATAAAATAATTCCTTATAAATAACCACATGATATTGAAACTTATCAATGAATATCAGAACTAATAAAAAATAATCACATGGATATTAATAAATATTCTCATAATGAGGGAATTCATAATATCAAACATCATAAACATACCATAAAGGCTTTGTGACAAGACGTTTACATAAATGGGTGAGGCCTCATCCAAATATCCAATATAGTTTGTTTCAGGATACCTACTGTTTCATCGAGGGGATATAGCTTGTTTCTCCCATCACTTACTAAGTCCAATGCATTCATCATATAAAAAGGGTGAAACAAAATCAATATAAACATTAATATTGAAAAGATATCATGTGAAATGTTAATAATTACCTTAATCAATAAAAATAATTATAAACCATCCAGAGTAATATGGAGAATGGTTTCAAAATAGTACATCCCTAGTCAAACTCATTATAAACCATCGAAATAAAAAATAAGTGTGGTATCATTAGAGTATATACTTAGTATAAGATTCAATAAAGGATGTTTACATAGATGAAAATACTTTAATAAGATATCTATAAAATTTCGTGAAGAAAGTTACCCTTTCACTTTGAAATCACTTATTTAAAGTATAAAATATTTCCTAAATATTAAGGAAAACATTTTATTTGAAATGAACCTTGTAAAACTATAAAGTAATATTAAAATAAATGAGTGTTCATGATGAAAGTTAATTCCATACATGCTATATGTCTCTACCCTTCCCAATTGGGTTCGTGTTGTAACTCACCAAGATAACCTCTAATAGTTCAGGGGCTAATGACAAGCACTGAGAAGGAATATAACTAACATGGGAGGCCATAGCCTAAGTACCCATACACATGAATACATCTTCAAACCTATAAACTATTGAAATGTAAAAAAAAATTAAAAAACATGCATGAATACATCTAAATCTCACAACTATATTTCAACAGAAAGTAAAGGAAAATAAACAGGTCCAAATAAAAGCCCAACACAAAAGTCTATAACATAAGTCCAACCTAAAAGAAAATTGGGGATACTGTCAGAATACCATAGGAACACATTTCGGTCTGTTCGGTCTCACTAAGAAACATATGGTCCTTGTTTTTTAAGTATGTTTTCAAAAGGTCTATCATCTTCACAAGGCACGATAGGTGCTGGAAAAATTCTATACATGGGTGAGTATAAAAATAATCAGTAGGACAGGATGAAACCAAAAATTATACAATAAAGAAAATAAAGTCATCTCTATATAGGTATATGTCTACAACACATATAACAAGAACATATAGATATACTTAAAAAATATGCACAATCTCATGGTAAGTCATAATAGTAGTATACCAACCTAGGATTCCAACTCAAATATTCCACAAAGCACTCATCCGGGAGAACACACTCCTAAGTCTTATGACACTGATGATGTCTGTCTGAGAGGTAGTGATCATCGGGACTTGTCATTAGATATTCATAGTGATAGTCTTAAGAGAATATGATACACATATGAGGATCACTTCCAAGGAGATGGGGTGATACCAACAACTCAATATAGATTAACCCACTAAGTAGAGGATCATCGACCATATATATTGGGTCACAATGATACCAATAACTACACTTAGGGTACATAGATGAATAGAGGATCTCACTTCAGGCCTCTCATAGGGACTCCAAATGACTCTATCTAAGAATTCATACTGAGAGGATCGTAGTACTAGAAGTAGGAGATGATTCCATACCAACCCTAAGGGAAAGGATAAGGGGAACACACCCTAAATAAACTTCCCCATGATATGAAGGATAGGGATCTAGTCCATGTATAAAAAAGTACAAATCTTTTAGTAGGGGTCACCCGTTTTGTCCCTTGACCCTGGGTGCTGCTTGTGTAAATGAACCATGTATTCACCCCATGTCCATGTATAATTACATGAAATATAGGCTACCCATGGGACAGTACATGGATTCATTCCATGTACATATGCCTGTGTACCAGTACATGACTTAGCCCATGTACCTGGTCTAGGTTGTGTCTATGTGGGGGAGCACACGACATGCGGGTTTCCAGTGTTGTCCACCCCATGTATATGTATACTCTAAGGTACACATCAAGTTTACTAGGGAGATACTACATGCCATGTGATAGGAGTCACATGCCATGTGATACTTAAGTTTCTCATAAAACCCTAGAAACCTACAGGAGAGACCCACATTCCATGTAATCTCGAATTACATGTCGTGTGGATTGGGATTTTCCGAAAACCATAGTTCTTCCTTACACAAGAACTCGCACCAACGCTGCCTCAGATATCAGATCCAATCACACTATAAATCATTGATCTCCCTCGGTTGAACCTCTCTATGTCTATTCATTAGAATCCGGGCTTCGAATCTATTCAAAAAATAGATTATGTTTATCCCGATCATCATCCGCTCACCCAAATCGAATTGGGGCGGGGGGGGGGGGGGGTTCAATCTAGTCCAATACACTTTACACTACCACCATCACACCTTTTTTGCATTGTACCAAGTACATATCTATAATTTATAACTATTGTTCTAAGAAACAGGTGCACGATGTTCAATTCTACTTTAATATGTCGAACTGTGGGCCAAAATAAGAACACCCATGATGAATGGAGAAATATGGGTGAAAAAAAGAAGCATGAAAAATAGTAAAGAACCTTGGATTGGTTTGGTTAACCTCAATTAGTTTTCAATAGAATAAAAAACAAATAACCAAATAATTAAACAACTCCCAATTTAAATTCCTATAGAAAAAAACCACCCTGCGTAACAATCGAACCACAAATTAATCTGTTAATTGGCTGAGTCATTTTCATCATAGAATCAAGAATGAGGAAAAGAAAAAATTTAAAATACTACCCTAACTCAATTTTTATCAATCATTTATGAATAATGACAATGTGTGGTTGTCGTTGGTAAGATCCTTCAAATCCGTGGTGCGTTGATCGTCGATCCATGATCCGATTATCGTTCTCTTGAGCGAATTCCTCTAATATTGTCTACATTGGATCTCCAAAAATTCCATGGTTATGTGGATAACCCTATGGTTTCTTTATAAAGGTATATTTAAAGAAACATTAGATGTTGGATCAATAATTAGAAATAAAATAATTCATTCAATTATTTTATTCATTTTCATGCCCGTGTTTACTTTTCCACAAATGACCTACACCGAACAAGGTTAAGTTGTGCCTAGGGTAAAAACCATAATCTAAACTCAAAGGTACCCTCATATTTCTGATTTGAAAACATTTTTATAATTTATTCAACCTTTTTATGAAAACTACACCTTAATTCTATTTAATATATTTAATATATTTCAAACAATTATTCTAGGCACATTGGGCCTTAGAATTGCACGCTGTCACAGAGACTGGTCTCAAAAATATTCTATATAATATCCAAAAATAATACACCAAAAATCAAATACATTAAATTATCCCCACCTTGGGGATTTACTTCCCTAAAAAGAAAAAATAAGGGATACTAAAAAAGATGCGGGTACTGAGCATGAATATGAGCATCCCACTCCCATGTACTCTCCTAAATATTCCTATGCTTCCACTGGACACACACCAAAGGAATAAATCACCCAAAAAGTATCATCTCATTCTGATCTTTGATCTCTACTGGGTACTCAACAAATGTATCTCCATCCTTAATTTCTAGCTCTCCCCATTCAATAATGTGCTATGGCTCATGCACATACCACCTCAGATGTGACACATAGAAGATGTCATGAACATGGCCTAACTACGGAGGTTGATCTAAGCAGTACACCACCTTTCCAACTATATACAATATATATAAAGAGATATTGCGGGCTTTGGGGAGGATGTTCCGTCTATACGGGTGTTGAAGTCCCATGGGTTGGTGGTTAGGAAGAGGAGCTCCAGGGAGCGGGAGAGTTGGGTCCGCTGGATCCCTCCAGTGGAAGGTAATAAGCTGAACGTTGATAGAGCATGTACTAGGACATCATGTGAGGAGGGGGGGGGGGTGCTTTGTGATGGGAGTGGTAGTGTGATGATGTCTTTCACTACCCATTACGGGAGGGGGATCTCGGTGCAGGCAGAGGCCTTGGAAGTTCTTTCAGGGGTGTCTCTATGTATTGATAGAGGGATTGATGTGGTGCAGGTTGAAATAGACTCGAATATTATTCATGATGCATTTCATGGGCGAGGTATGACTCGGTGGATGATTTCCTATACTATTAGACAATGCAAGGCCATTATGGGGAATAACATCAGGGTAACTCACACTTGGCGAGAAGGGAATAAAGTAGCGGATTATTTTGCATCTCTTGCAGTCCCTGGGGATACTATGGTTTGGGTGGATAATGTGTCTCCTATTAGACCCAAGGGGGTTAATTTGATTAGTGGATATTCCCTTAGGTTTCATTATTTTCGTCCACCTTAGGGGGGCTCTCGTTGTTTGTTGGTAGTTGAGTACTTCTGGAATAAAAATCTTAATGTTGGATGGATGTAAAGAGATGTTGAATCTTAAAAATATATTTATTCTCTGACCAAATCTCTATAATCCACATCAAGGTGAAACCTATAGGAACAAATGGTCTCCTTAATTGAATTAAAAAAGCCTCTGTCACCTGTTAGTATAAGACTTTTTATGGCTCTTTCTAGTCTTAATATTCTCTTGGTTTATCTCCACATTCTCTATTGTAGCTCACACCAACTCTAGGCCCATGAGTTATGACTCTCCTGAGTTAGTCTAACAAAGTGGATACCCACACGATCATCTATAAAAATCCTCAAATGGTTCCATACCGATGGTGGAATGGTAACTGTTGTTGTATAAAAACTTCACCAGTAGTAAGTGATCCTCCTAACTATGGATAAATTCTAACATGAAATCTCGCGACATGTCCTCTAGAACATGAATGGTCCACCCAGTCTAGCTATCAATTTAGGGGTGAAATGTTATTCTCAATCATATCTGAGTTATAAATTCCTCATGTAATCTATTACACAACCATAATGTGAAGCAATCATCATATTCAGAAATGATTATCTCTGGGTCTCCACAGAGTCAGAATATATTCTGCATATAGAGGTGTCTTGAGATCTCTATTAAACTCTACTCTCAGATAACAAGGAAGTGGGATGAATTGGGGAGTCAGTCTATGATCAAAGAGATATAATCATGTCATATGGACATATGTGGTAATAAAATCACAAATTCCATTGACATCTTAGCCCATTTACACCCTAAAACCTCAAGGGGTTGAGCTAAACCTACTGGAACTAGGTTCTCAGCCTTCACTTGCTAAAAATTAAGGCATCTAGAGACAAACTCTACAACTCCCTTATTCATCCCTAGCCACAAAAACTAATGTCATAGGTACTGGTATATTGATTCTATAATTGGATTTACCACCAAAGGATATGTATGAAACTATATTAGAACCTCCTCCCACAAAATCACTGGTACCATCATGTATCCTCAGAGAAGAAATACATGATACATACCTTTAGAAAATCCACTTGGGGCATGTCCAATAGATTTTCGAGTATGTAGAGTCTCATAGTCGGTATCCCCTATCTATTCCTCCCTAACTCATAGCAAGAGTAGAGTGTTAACAACCATCGAATAAAGGTAAGATTCTATATCCCCATCCATAAAGGATAACTACAATCAGGCCAAATACTCCAACAACTCATTCAGAAACTATGAACAAGACCTCATTTTGAGATCATATTCCACCACGTTCCGGTTACTAGGAGTATAGAAAATATCGAAGTCATAGTCCTAGAATAACTCAAGCCATTTAATCTATCTCAAGTTAAAATCCTTATGATAGAAGATATACTTTAGACTCTTGTGATCAGAGTAGATGATAACCCGATCACCCATCAGGTAGTGTTGCCACATATTCAGTGCAAAGACTACCATTGCTAAATCAAGATCGAGGGTCATATAGTTCTTCTCATTTGTCCTCAACTAAAATGAACCATAGGAAATCACTGGCTACCTATCCATCAGAACACAAAAAATCACAGTTCTTGATGCATTGCAGAACACTACGTACACTACACCCTCCTTTGGAAATCTCAATATAGGAGCTCTCATAAAACTATTCATAAACTAATGAAAATCCTGTTGGAACCTCTCTATACACATTAAAGGATTCCCATTTCGAGTCAAAGTTTTCATGGGTGCTGATACACTAAATAAATTAGGTATGAATCCCCAGTAATATCCTACCAACCTAAAGAGACTCTGAACCTCCATCACGCTCTTGAGTGGATCCCAAAATAACACTTCCTTACACTTGGATAGGTCTATTTCCAATCAATACACTAAGTTAACATATCCCAGAAAGTAGATCACTTGAATCCAGAACTATAACTTTGAGAGATTTATATAAATCTAGTGCTCTTGGAGTATGTCTAGAACTACCCTCAAGTGTCTCGTGTGATCCTCCTAAGACACAAAGTATAGAAGGATGTTACTGATGAAGTCTACCATAAATCAGTATGAGAAAGGCTAAAAGATATGGTTCATGAGTCCCATGAACACTTTCGGGGAGTTATTTATGCCAAATGGAATCACTAAGTACTCATAGTGACCATAGATACATAAAAAATGTTGTATGTGATATATCCTCATCCAATACTCGCAGTTGGTGATAACATACCCGAAGGTCAACCTTCAAGAACAATCATGACCATCTAAACTAATAAAAGAGGTAATAAATCCCCAATAGTGGATAAGTTTTATTCATATTCACCTGATTCAAGTGCCGGTAGTCTACACAAAACCTCAAGCTCCTGTCTTCCTTATTGGAAAACAAAATTAGGGCTGCCCTTGGTGAAATACTAGGTCTAACAAAGCCCTTCCTCTGTAAGTCCTAAAACTTCACCCTCATCTCATGAAGCTATGTGGAAGCCATTCAATATGTTGTCACAGATATTGGTGTAATCCTAGGGTTTATATAAATGCAGAAGTAAATCTATTGGGAGGGAGGTAAACCCAAAATATCCTCAAGGAAGACGTCATAGTACTCTACCACCACTTTAGGAAACTGGAAACTCATAACATCCACTACACCATGGGTTATTCCAACTAATTAATGAGTAATAGATTACACCATCCTATTAATTATTTCATCCTATGTTACCTGGGTTTACTTCACACTAACAAAGGATAACCTAGTTCCATCACTACGTACACACTGCACCATTCTCCCAAAATAGTCAATCTCGGTTCAAACTTTAGATAACCAGTCCATACCAAGAATGACATCGTAAGGCCTCAACGCTGATACTAAGAGATTATAACAGAAACTATCACCTCCAATATTTATGTCACACTTTCATCACAAGTTTGTGAATTTTAAGTCTTCTCCAGTAGGATTCTCCAAGTGCAAGGGCTGAGCCAATGGTTCAACTGAAATCTCTAAGTCTCATACAAGATATGTGTCCCAAAAAGAAATGACTAGTACCCATTTCTATCAGTACAAAAAATAAGGTAGAAAAGACACACATTATAACTCAAATAATTCCCAAATTATCTAGGTCATAAGCTTAGACTATCTGTAACTATCCCTACACCAATCCTCTAGCTCCCTGAGCTTAGAGTGGACCACATGGGTGTAGTGGTGGCATCAATTCAAAGCGTTGAACACCAAATTATTCTCTCCCAAATCCTCTTCTATATCATCCACCATAAAAACTTGCATGTTCTTACCACTGCCTCTAACTCAGAATCCCATATACTGTGTCTCTATCAGTTGTATAGTGGGATAGAAAATCTCATGAAAGTTGTACCCTGCCATCACATGAGTTGTACCACCTCTCTCTGATTACCTAGACCAACTCTGTGAGCCTTTAACCATTTATCCCATGTCCCAGGACCACCTCATGAAATATATCACGCATCCATGTCCTTGAGACATATGTCTTCTCCCTGATGTATAGGTCTCTACTCCGATATTCCCAAAGGAAACCACTAGTTGTATCTGCTCAGCCAAAATAACTCTCAACCATTAAATCTCACTCTAGTACCCCAGCATAGGTTGATGTGCATAGAGGGATAACAATAGCCCAGATGTCTCTACGTATACCTTTATTGAAGGTCCGAGCTCTAAATAACTGAGCGAGGACCATATCCATTGAGTAACTTGAAAGGTTGGTAAAGCTCGATGAACACTCAACTAATATCACACAACCTACTAGAGTTATAGAATCTCCTGGATGTGCACATACCTCAACATAGATGGTGGGAAATCCTTTCTAAAAAGGTGATCAAAATATTTCTAGGAAAGAGTATCCTTTTCATAAGTATGGATCACTAACCCCCACCATCACCATACTAAGCCGTGTATGAGGCTTGCCACGAATACCACCATCTGATCTGCTGGTGTCCTAACTATATAGAAAAATCAGGTCACCACCTCAAGCCAGTCCTCATCATTCTCTGGGTTAGTATCAACTCAAAAATTGAGGGGTCTCTATCACTAAAAGTTGTTAAGTGCACTTAGCCTACACGCCTCATCCACTAGTACTATAGGCACCATGTGATGATCTACGAGTGGTGGTATGGTTGGTGCACCACCTGGAGGTAACATATCTAGAACTGGTCACTGTATTGATGGCTCATTACTGAGGGGATCATCCTTGTGATCATCATACTAAATCTTAACTTGCATACATCACATAGGCATCCTCAAACAAAAAATATGTACCACGATCAATGAGTATATCTAGATAGATGACTCAAGAAGGACATGGAAACCACAACCCATTATTATACGATGCATGTACCATTGGTTTACCTATAACTAGTGTTATCAAGTACTGAGTAAAAAATCAAGTGATTAGAGTCTTGATGTATGGATATATTGGACACTGCACCAACACTAGAGTCCCCGGCCAGGAAGAAGAACTTAAAACACTTATCACTATTTCCCCAAAGCACTCTCATTGAATCCGGTCCCAAAGTAGAATTGAACTGCTCTAATACCACTCTGTCAAGAACAGTATTAGTTGGTCCCATTCTGAGACTCCCCAATACCACCTCCAATAGGTCAAGGGATTGTGAATAGAACCAAGGCATATCACACACATGGAAGGCATTAGCCTAAGTACCTACACACATGAACACATATCCATGCCTATACACTACTAGAATGTAAAAACAACTGAACAACCATGTATGCATACAACTAAATCCTACAAATAGAGTACGATAGGAAGTAAAGGAAAATAAATAGGGATAAATATAATCCCACCACAAAAGTATGTAACACAATTCAAACCTAAAATAAAACTGGGATTACTATCAGAATACCAAAATAACACACTTCAGTATATCCAGTCTCACTAAAAACCATATAGTCCTGGTCTGTTAGGGACTCTATCAAAAGGTCGATCATCTTCAAAAGACACAAAACATGTAGGAAATACCTATGAAGGGGTGAGTATAACAATAATTAGTAGGAAAACCTGAAACCAAAAATCACACAACAAAGGAAATACAGTCATCTCTACTCAAGTATATGTCTACAACACATATAACAAGAATATCCAGATATACTCAACAATGTCACATAGTCTAAAGGTAAGTCACAACCATAGTATACTAGACTAGGATTCTAGCATAAATATTCCAAAAATCACTCATATGGGAGAAGACACTCGTGAGTCTGATGGCACTAATGACGTCTGTCCGAGAGGTAATTTTGGTCAGGTCTCATCATTATATGTACATGATGACAGTTAGAATAGAATACAATACACATATGAGGATCATTGTCAATAACATGTGGTAATACCAAAAAATCAATCTGAATTAACCCACTAAGTAGAGGATCAATTTTTGTGTAGTGTTGGTTATAATGATACCAAGAACTCCACCTAAGGAACAAAGATGAATAGAGGATCTCACTCCAAGCCTCTCGGAGGGATTCTAAATGAATCTATCTAAGAAGTCCTACTAAAGGGATCGTAGTCCTAGGAGTAGGAGATGATTCCATACCAAACCTCGGGGTAAGGATAAGGGGAACACACCCTAATGAAACTTTTCTAATATATGGAGTAAAGGTCTCTAATACATGTATAAAAAAGTACATGATGTGTAGTAGGTGTCACACACTATGTACCTTTAACTCGAGACTTAACCGTGTCTTCATAAAGTGTTCGTGTAGAAGTACGTGGAATGTAGGATGCCCGTTTAGTCTACCCATGTGCCAATACACAGATTTAGCCTGTGTACCAGTACATAGCTTCAGCCAATGTACCAGTACATGGCTTAACCCATGTACTTGGTCCAGGCCATGTCCGTGTGGGGGAGAACACGATGCGCATGCTGCCTCTGTAGTCCACCACGTGTCAATGTATCCTCCTAGGTACACATTGTTTCCACCAAGGTATACCACAATCCATGTGATAGGGTTCAAACACTATGTGATACTTAAGTTTCTCCTAAAACCCTATCCACTTCTAGGAGGGACCCACACACCATGTAATCCTAGATTACATGCTATGTGGATCAGTATTTTCCTAAAACCCTCATTCTTTATTCCAAGCATCCCTATAGCACCACAACCTTATATCTCAGCTCCAATGATAGAGAAAATCATATATCTACATCGGCTGAACCTCACCATGGCCATTTTCTAGAATCCGGGCTTCGAATCCATTCAGAAAATGGATTCCGTTCATCTCAGTCATCATCCTCTCACCCCACTCTAATTGGGGGTTTCTAATATAGTATGATCCACTCCCCACTACCGCTGTTGAACCTCTATTGTATTTTTACGAGTCTAGATCAACAATCTAAAACTTTTTCACTAAGAAATAGGAGTGCAACATTCAATTTTCTAGAAATACATTGAACTGTGGGAAAAAATAAGAATTCCTATGATGAATGAAGAAAGATAAAAGAAAACCAAAAAACATGAAATATAGGAATGAACCTTGGCCATGTTCAGTTGGACTCGATTAGTTGATGTTAGAACAATGAATAAAGAACCAAATAAAAAAAACTTCCAATTTAAATCCCCATATGATAAACCAATCCCACATAATTATTGAATCGTGAATCAACTTGTTCATTGATTGATTGGAATTCATATTAGAATTAATAATGGGGAAAATAAAAAATTCAAACAACTACAATACCTCGATTTAGATTAATTGCTAATGAATAATGATACTGCATCATTATTATTGGTGAGATCCTTCAAATCCATTGTGTGTTGATCATCGATCCACGATCTGATTGTTATTTTCCTGAGAGAATTCCTCTAAAGCTATCTATAGTGGATATATAATGATTATAAGGTTATAAGAATAACCTTGGGAGTTCTCTATAACAATCAATTTAAATACATGTCATACTTTGTGTCAAGAATTATAAATAAAATAATTTATTAAATTATTTTATTCATTTCCACACCCGCTATGACTTTTTCACAAACGACCTGTGTCGACCAAGGTTAAGTTACTCCTAGAGTAAAAACCAAATTTTTAACTCAATGGTGTCCTCATATTTATGATTTGAGTACTCATTCATAAGTTATTACATTTTTTAGGAAAACTATGTGTACATGTTATTTAATATATTTTAAACATTTATTCGAGCACACCGGGCTTCAGAATCGCATGTTGTCTTAGTGCCTGGTCTCAAACATAATCCCTTTAATATAAAAATATTTTAAATGAAAAATATGAGACATTACATCATATAAGTAAAAAACATTCCATTAACACCATTTTAAAAAGTTAAAAAATCACCTCATTAAAAAAAAATAAGAAAAAAGAATTTTGACCAAAGAGAGAAATGAAGTAATATTTTATTAAAAAACATTTCTCCATCATTTTAAGTAACGAGGAGGGGAAAATGGTACTATTATTTTAAAATTTTATAAATAACAAGAGAAGAATAAAATATTTTTGGTTTAAAATAATAGTATCAAATAATCCCCCCAAAGGATACTTAAACATTAACAATCCTGAATAATGATGTGATTGGGAAATAAACCATTACTCTAGGTCCAAATTCCTTCGTATGTGTTAGAAAATATTATATAATAAATATATATTTAATATACATATATTATTGAAACATAATCATATGTATCATACCATATATTATTTTATTATTATCTTTTTTCACTCTTTTATTAACAAATATTTGTTAGAATCATTATTTTGGGTAATAACTGCTTCGTTTTTCATATGTGATTTGGTTTGGTAGTTTCGATCCTTATAGTTTGATCATGGTTATATATAATTTTAACCATGATATAAATATTATATATATTAAATATATATATATATATATATTTATAACATTTTACAAAAATTAGAGATAGAAAAATTAATTACACTATTCATGGAGATGGTAGGACATAAGTACGCATGAATACTGTTTTCATTTTTTAACAAATGGAAAAAAGGAAGGTAAATAATAATTAAGATTTAAAGAGTAATTATTATATAATATAAATCATATATTTTTATAAAATACATATTTATTTCTATTGAGGTAAAAATAAAATGAAAAGAGAATCACATTGCTTCATTGAGGCGGTTGTCCATAAGTACGCACAAACGACATTATCATTTTTCAACGGATTAAAAGGTAAGAAGGTATATTGTTATTATAATTATATAAGTATATTTATTTCATTAATATAATATATATACATTAAATCCATAATTATATATACCCATTATAGGAGGTGATGGAAAATGAATTATATTGGTTCGTGAGGCGGTAGTATGCCGTATGCATGATCAATGGTTTTGTTTCCCATTTTATGGAAGAGGAGATAGATATAGATTATGAAATTAAAATAATAAAATATAAGTTTATATGAGTTACTTATGATATTATTTCATCATAGTTTAATAATATTTTAAGGATGTGGAATAATAAATAAATACAAAATTCTTAGTTAAGAGCGATACTTCTTCTCCGGACAACCATTTAGGTTTGCACCAAAATCCTTCCTAGAATGGTTTTATAATAAAAAAGGGATTCTAGGTAATAATGAGGTATGTAAGGAAAGTATTTTTATAGGGATTTGATAAACCCAAATGAATTATAATTGTGAAGAGGAAAGGTGAGGGGTGCCCATTTATAATTGAGATGAGTGACTCACTTGTAATTTTTCAACGTTTTTCAATAATTCCATGTAACTTTTTTGGTGGAAAGGATGAAAAAATGGCTCATTGTAAAACCCTATATGATATAAGGTCTAAATATTTCTAACCAATAGGAATTTGACAAGTTATTTGGTCATTGTACCCTTATGTTTATGATTTTAACCCCCTGGTAAACCCATTTTAACGTTAATTACGATAATTAATTTTTGTTGTTTTTAATTTTCATTATAAACAAAAAATAATTTGAATTTATTATATAATATAAATTATTCTAATTAAGAATATTTAAACCCTTTTAACAAATTAAATTCATATAATTTCTATAATTTATTTTAAAATTAAACTCATAGATGTGATGAAATAACTGTTTTCAAAAGAAAAGTTTTCTGAAGTATAAATTTCTTTTATATCAAAATTTAATATATAATTGATTAAAATGAAATAAATTGAATTAATTATAATATAATTGAACTAATATTTATTTTATTTTTTTAAATTTTTTTTTATCTTTTTAAATGCTTGAAATGAAAATATATTCTAATAAAAATTAGTATATGGCACTATTCATCAAAAAATTAAACTTTTCAGAAATTTTTTAAAAAATAACCATAAGATAATTTTGACATAATGATTTTAAAAATTAAGTTCATTTTTAAAATAAATTTTCTAAAATTGGTAAAAATTAATTTTAAAATAAGTGCAAAATCTGATGAGATCTCTTTTTATAAAAATACAGTTTTTTGGAAAAACATTATTTTTCTTTCAAATGATTTATATTTTTATTTATAAATAATTTAAATCTAATAAATTTATTTATACATGTGTAAAACATAGAATTATCATTAATTTTTTATCTGATTCATACCTTCCAATTTAATGGTGAGGTTATAATGATATATTATATTGTGGTTCTTTTAGACTCAGGGTTTCATATATCAGAAGATATCAAAGAGATTAATTTTAAATAAAAATATATTATAATGTCTCAGGGTGTTACATTCTTCTATCTTAAAAAGAATTCATCCTCCAAATTCCCAAAATGTTACCTTGTGAAAATATTTGGGTAGTTCTTCATTATAACTCTTTTAGGTTCCCACTTCACATCTCTTATATTATGATTTATCCAAAGTAACTTTACTAGTGGAACCATTATATTCCTAAAAACAAGTTCTATAGTTTCCAAAATCAGGATAGTCTCTTCATAGTAAGATATATCAGATTACAATTCTATTTCTTTATAGGTGAGGACATGCGTTGTGTCTAGAATGTACTTTATGAACAAATATATATGAATCATATCATGTAATTTAGAGAGACTTTGTGTAATTTTATAATGGAAATCCATTTATCCAATTATTTTTAGGATTTATAAAGGTCCAATGTACTAGGTTATTATTTTTCCTTTCTTACCAAATCTTATAACACTCTTCCAGGTAGATATTTCAAGAAAATTTTGTCACCTACTTGAAATTTAAAATCCTTCCTCTAGTTAGAAACATAACTAATTTTTGTTGTTTATGCTTATTTGATAAGGTTTTGAATATAATTTACCTTTTCTATTATATCCTCCACAGGTTCTAGGCTTAAAATCTTCCTTTCACCATCTTTATCCCAAAAAATTGGAGTAAAAAATCCCTTTCCATATAGTTTTTCACACGATACCATTTAAATACTTTAATGAAAGCTATTGTTATATGATAAATATACCAAAGGTAAATACTGACCCCACATACCTTGAAAGTCAAGATATAATGATCTTAACATGTTTGATAACATTTGAATAGTCCTTTTGGAAATTCCATCTGGTCATGGGTGATAAGCAGTGCTCAAACGAACCTCAGTATCAAGATCCTTCTGAATAATCTTCTAGAATTTTGATGTAAATCATGGATCATAATCCAAAACAATTGAAAGAGGTATAACATTATGTATTAAATCTTCTTTAATGTATATTTGTTAAAGGAACACAAGAGGTAAACCTTCACTTATATTAAGGAAATGTGAAGATTTAGTGAGACGATATACAATAACCCATATTGAATCATTCTTTCTATGAATTTTTGGAAATATAGTAAAATATTCCTTAGTAATTTCTTCCAATTTACATATAGAAATATGAATAGGTTTCATGAATCATCTAGGATGTTGTATTACTGAATTTTACTATTAGAAAACCGAATATATTGACATATAATTGGAAATTTCTTGCTTCATATTATCCCCTAAAAATGTTCCTTCAAATATCTATACATCTTGGTTATAGTTGGGTATAAATAGAAATCCAAGCTATGAGAATCATCAAAAAAATTCCATATTATTATTAGGTATATATTTAATACATATTATCTGTCCAAATTTCAGAATTCCATCTTTATAAATGAATTCTATAAAATTTTCCTCATTGATGACTTTAATCTACTTTTGAAAATTCTGATAATCAGGCTGATAATTTTTTATCTTTTCCAAAAAGGATAGTTTCACAATAATTTAAGAAAGGAGTAATATATACCCTTTATTAATGATTACTAGATCAATATTTACTAAATAAGTGAACATAAGATCCTTATCAGTACTAATTTTTGTTAGGACTCCATGATATTTCCTAGTCAATGCATCTATTACCTTATTTTCCTCCCTTAGATGGTAGTGTATTGAGAAATCATAGTCCTTGAGTACATAAATCCACTACATTTTCCTTATATTTATATTTTTACATGAAAATATGTATTTCAAAGGCTTATGATCCATATATATCTCACACTTTTCACTATAGAGACTATGTCTCCATATATTCTAAGTAAATATTAAAGTTTCCAACTCAAGATCATGGGTTGGACAGTTTTGTTCATGAATATTTAACTGTATTGATGCACAAGTATTTAATTTTTCATTATTCATAACTATACAACCATGTTTCTTCTTTGATGAATCACTATAAAATATAAATCCATCATCTCCCAATGGTAGAGTCAAAATTGGGGAATTCAACAGTCTCCTCTTCAATTATTCAAAGCATTCTTCACATTCCTTTGTATAAATGAACTTAACCACTTTAATAGTAATATTGGTTAATAGTTTAGACAATTTGTAATGGTTTTGAACAAATATCTAATAGTAACCTTCCAAACCAATGAAACTACGTACTTCGATTATGTTTGTTGGTGTAAGCCATTCTTGGACCACATTTTTCTTTACAATATCAACTGATATTCCATCCTTGGAGGAAATATGTCCTATAAAGGAAACATTCTTAAGCCAAAATCCACACTTACTAAATTTCACATTTAAATATTTTATTTTAAGAATCTTAAAAATGATCCTCAAGTGATTCTCATGGTCCTCATAACTCTTAGAGTACACCAAAACATCATCAATAAATACCAAAAAAAATTATCAAGATTTTCTTTGAATCTATTAATTAGATCCATGAAGAAATAGTGTGAATTATTCAATCTAGATGGAATTAATGTGAACTTTTAATATCCATTTCACATTTTAAATACTATCTTTATGATATCTTCCCTATTTACCCACAATTGATGATACCCAGAATAAAATTAAATAATTGAAAAATATTGATCTCTACAAATTTGATCAAATAAGTCATAAATTTGAGGTATAAGATACTTTTTTTTATCAGAATATCAATAATTTACCTATAAATAATTAATAGACTCATAGATCCATATTACTTATAAATGAAAAATAGGGGCTCTCAAAGGTGAAACACTAGGGTGTATAAATCCATTATCACAAAACTCCTCTAGTCATTTATTCATCTAAATTAAATTCCAATGTGTATATTATATAGGGAGACTTTGATATTGGTATTGCATTAGGGATTAAATTGATGTAAAACTCAACTTCACACTCTAGTGGATATATAGATAATTTATCAGGAAATACATCAATTTATTCCAATAAAATAGGTGCATCCTTAATTTGGAGATTACCTCTTTAATCTATAGATTATGTCCATTATTATTCCCCAAGGATATCATTCAGAAGATATAATAGGGGTGGATTTATATATGAATCATATTATAAAGCATTGCTTCTAAATATAAGGAATTCCACATATTCATCATAAATAACAATTTCCTTATATTTTCAATGTTTTTTTGCACCATATTTGAACATCCAATACACACCAAGTATTATATCAAAATAAACCAAAGATATAATAATAAAGTTAGAAAATAGGTCATGTTTATGTGTCATAATACGAACTGAATAACACATCCTTATTGAGGTGAGACATCTAGAAGGAGTCTTGGAAAATAACTCCCTTCTTAATTTCTAGAGAAATATATAATTTTATTAGAAAACTTGGAATATATAAAAGAGTGTGGAGTTATAGAATCAAAGAAATCATCAGCAAATTTTGAGGATATGATTAAAGTACCTACCACCACGTCAATAAGAGCTTCAATCTTATCTATTCTGAGGACATAATCTTAGTATTCCTACCCTAGTGTTTTCTAAGGTAATTTTCCTTAACGTCTGGGGAAATCATTTCCCTAGTGAAGAATATCCTTATAGTTGAATAATTGAACATTGGTAGCTTCCTTCTTACCCTAAAATCATGAGCTTGGTGTCCTTTATCTTTACACTTTTATAAAACTCCCATCCTCAACAAACATGTTCCATAATGTAGTTTTTGAAATTTATTACAGGATAGAATTTCTACCATTCACTTTTATTTTTACAGAGTTATCATACTCCATTTTATTATCTTTATTTTCTTTGAATCCATAAGACTTATAGAATTATTTCTCTATATTGATAGCACATGAAACTGTATCCTCATGTGATGAGAATGTTTTGGAGGGTAGTTTCATTTGAGGGATTGGATTATTCGCATCAAAGAAACTATCAATATTATTATTTGGATTACATATATAGACCATAACATGCCTCGATAAACTTTTAAAGTTAGATTCATACATAGAAACATTTTTATCTTCATTTTTTCTAAGACTCTATAATTATCTCTCCATATCCACACTTTTCATGCGAGGAAAATATTTTTCCAAGAATATTACCTTAAAATACTTCTATTTTATGATTTTTATTTCTTCCTCATCCTTAGTGTTTTGAATTAATAACCCCATTGATCCACATATACTGAGAGATGATAAACTTCTATGAAAACCTTATCCATTTCATTACTCCCCAAACTGATAAATATATTCTCTAAGAAACTTATCCACTTATCAGATAATAATTTATTTTTATCCCTATTAAATGATAAAGGTTGCTAACACATAAAGATGTATAACATTATTACACCACATTATGGATCATTAGGATACTCTATACAAGAAATATTATTGTAACCTTAGTTAGATACCTCAATATGGTTATAATTTGTTTATATATAGCTGTATCTTTATCATCTTTCCTAGTAGGAAAATACTAACATGGATTTTGTGTATTGATACAGTTTCCTTTACTTCTTCTAGGAATCATTTATAAATAATGGAATATACTATATTTGATCATAAAATTATGAAGAAAAATGTATAATCCCAAAACTAGTGAAATACTGAACATATATTGAAAAATTTAAGCATAACTAATCTCATAATAAAAAACATATTTTCTTTGGGAATTTTTTCAAATCATAAAAATATTTTAAAATCATTCTTAATGGTTTGTAAATAAAATTTGAATTATACAATTCATATCTCCTAGGAGTGTAATACCTGGTGCGAAAAAATTCCTATTTTTATGCACTAGGTGATGATCAAGTCAAAGCCTAATGTTCCCTTTTAAAAGTTATTACCCTAGGTAAAATTGTTCTAGAGCCACATCCACTTGTAGTATCCCGACATGGATGTATTTCTATGAAATCAACATAATCTATACCTTACCAAAACTTTAGGATGTTTTTTATACTTATAATCATCTTCAAATTAAGTAACATTTTTATGTTCTCTAATATATGTTTTCCTAAATCTCATTCTCAAGGTTTCTACTAAACTAACAAGGAATCACATCCCAAAGGACTGGATAGTTTAATAGTCTTGAAAAAATAGTTACATAATTGAATCTCATATTCCAATTGAAAAAAATAAAATACAATATAGAATTTTCTTTAAGAACAACATTATTCTATTTAGTATATCCCTACATATCAACCATAATACACTTCCTAGCATCCTGGGTAAAGAGAACATAAAAAGGGGCGAGATCAGATGCTTAGTAAGGGTATGATTATAGTGGAAGCTATCAGGATTAAATAAGGAATACTAAATATTAAAAGGTAAATATTTAAAAATGAGTCCCATTTAATTAATAACCTGATCATGAAGAATAATACGGAAGGAATAAATGATGATAAAATAATTCCATATAAATAATCACATGATCTAGAAACTTATCCACATATATCATAATTAATAAAAATAATCACATGGATATTACTAAAAAAATATTATAATGATGGAATTCATAATAATGGAAATTATAAACATACTATAATGTTTTTATGAGAAGATATATTATATAAATGGGCAAGACATCGGCTAAATACCCAAGCTAGTTTTTCTCATGAGACCCACTGATTAATCGAGGAACTATAACGAGCCCTTCCCATCACTTACTAAGTTCAATGCATTACTAATATAATAAGGGTAGAACATAATCAATGTAAACATTCATATTGAAAAACTATCATATGAAATGTTAATAATTTATAATCCCGTGTTTCTGAACTGGACAAAAGTACGAAAGTTTTTGAACTTTTTTTTACTAAACCAGTAGTTTTTAAAACCGAGCTTCAGAAATTAATTTGGAGAGTTGTATGACTCCAAAGTGATGTTTTTATGTCTGGGAGAAGGCCCGAGAAGTCTCCAATGTGGCTTGAGAAGTTTCTGTAGTGTCATACATGAAAAACAACAAGTTTTAAATGACAGAAGAGGCCGCACGGTTTGCACACGACCTACTAAACCGGGCGGCCCACTGCAGGTAACCATGTGACCTTATTTTAAATGGGGCAGTGGCTTGCACACGGCCTATGCATGCTTTCATAAACAGTGCTCTTAGCCCATGTGAGGTGCATCTTTGAGGCAAAAGACTCCACATGGTTTGCACACGGTTTGGAAAACCATGCGGATTAAACTGTGTGCGGCACCCTATTTTGGGTTTTTAATTATTTTAAAATTTAATTATAATTAAAACCTAAAACTAAAATACCCCAAACTACCCTCTATCCCTTAGATCGTGATGCACTAGGGGGTTCTCCCCTTCACCTTGCACTCAGACCCCCTCCTGGTTCCTCCTTTGATTGTCGTTTCCATCCGATTTCATCACGATTCTTCCTCGAATAATTAAGGTAGAGTCTTATACCCCAGTTTCATTCCTTTTCTTGGATGATTTTGGCCTATTCTTTGACCCAAAAGTTTTGGATGAACCCTAGGGATTTAGGGGTAATCTAATTTTTGGTTTGATCTTGTTCTAGGTTGGTTCAAATGGTCTCTTAAGATCCGTGGGTGCATGTTCCGAAAACCACCGCTGAAGGTGAGGCAGTTCGGGTGGTCTCGATCCACCAAACACATCTCAGGGTAAGGTTTATACCTTCTCCTTTATTTTACACCTCTTGAATGAATATATTTATGTGTCCCTGACTCCCTTTTATTAAATCAGTAGGGTGTTGAGTTGTTACGGGTGGTTTCACTTCGTTTTGGTTCGTTGCTGTAGTGGACGGCTTGGTTCCACCTTGAGGTAGGGTCCCTTTCCAAGTCCTCAAACTTTATAAATGCTTTAATAAAGTTTCTTACTGAACTTTTGTTATAAATTAATTCATACAATGATGTATTATACTCAATGGCTCCTAAATGTGAATTTAGCATGTTTCATGTATTAAATGCTAAAGATGATAAATGATTTGTTGATAAACATAATAATGTTTTTATAATAAAACTATTCTAATGGAGGTGTGCTTCCTTCATGCTAAAAATTAGTGGTTATACCTTTCTTTATTGACTTGTCATGTTTATAATATTTATGCCTGATGTTATGTTGAGATACAACATGCTTAGGACATGACCCTAATGACATTAGAAACACAAAGTTTTCCTTTTTAAAATGATTAAAGGACCAAAGAACCATCTAAGTCTTTGGTCTAGTTTTGGATTTGAATTACCCATGTAGGTAATTTTCCTTTGTATAGATACTTAGAGACCTTTTAAATGAAATTTAATTGGTTTGGTAAATTGAATTGGTTGATTTAAATGAATGGTTAATGCTTAGTTATTGACCTCAAAACAAGTTACCAATTTTTTTTCAAATGTTTTGAATACTAATAAAACCTTGGGTGACATGTGGGTTACAAAGTAGGAATGCCATGATGGACTGAATATGTTTTCATGCTCATACCTTAGGAGATTCATGGATTCCCATGTAGGAATTCCCTTGACGGACCTGAGTTCATGTGACAAGGATTAGTTCCATGTCTATGGAAACCCTTACCATGCTAAGGGACATTAGTAGTGTGGAAATTTCCCTTTGAAAGTGCCTCAATGGTTTTTACTAAATGGTTGAAATGATACTTGACCTTTCCAAACTATTGGAAGGCAAGGCTTGAACCAATCAATAAATGGTTGCAATGCTAAATGACCTTTCCAAACTAATGGAAGGCAAGGCTTGAACCAATAAATAATGGTTTCAAATCTACTTGACCTATCCACACTAATGGAAGGAAATACTTGGAACAAATGAAATATTACATGACTACCTTATCAAATAGGAATGGACTAACTCGATCTCACCTTGGGTTCTGAGATGAAAATACCTTGGGTCTTGGGAACCCCATTCCTATTCAAGGATATAGTTTTCTTAGGTTGATACCCACCAAGAATCTGGTTCTTATCTACTCCTTAGATGACCATTATACTATAGTTGGGTCCCTTATTCTTACAAGATACTTCAGATACACTCCTTGTATCTAGCATTGACTAGTAGGTGCATGGTTAAATCCAATTAGGCCCTATCTTTTCTTATCCCCGTTTTACCTTGGTTGATCACCTTGGACTTGGTAGGTGACTTATTGTGGAATAACTTGGATTGCGCTCCTTGGATTACACTCTTACCCATTAGTTAGACTCAGATACTATTGAGATAGCTTTCTGCGAGTTTACATTACCTTGGTCTTTACCCTAGAACTCCCTCACTAGATATCTTTCTTAGGTTGCCTTATTACGTCTTGGAACCTTCACTACTTATACAATCACGATATTAATTGGATACACTCCTTGGGTCCATCATTGACAAGTAGGTGCCATGGTTAAATCCCATTGGGCCTGATAATTTATTATCCTCGTTTTACCTTAGAGGAAACTCCTTGGACTTAGTAAGTGACTTACTCACATGTGAATTACAAAAAACTGGTAATATTCAACTAATGAAATTATTAAATGTTCAGACATCAGACGAGGGCTTAAGTAGGTACTTGGGTATTTAGTTACATTGTACCGCTTACTTTATTTATGAATTATTACACCCTGTTTAATTTATATTACACTGTAGGGATTGGGTTAGACACCGGTGGTGCCGACCTACTGAGATTTATATCTCACACCCTACTCATGCCACCATTTCACTAGGGTACCCAAGTAGACCTTTATTTTTTCACAAATCCCCAGACCTTTGTTGTTATTGTTTTCTTTTACCCAAGAGTTAGGAGAAAAAGACCAATTTGGAAGTCAGAATGATCATGGAGATTACCTTTGGCTTCTCATATATTTCTTTACTTGAGTCTTATATTGTATTATATTGAAAATAATTTTGTACTTTTTACTGATTTTAAATATGTATAAATTCCATTTCATGCATCTATCTATTGTATAAACTGGAATTTTCCACTTTTGTTCATTTATATGAAATCTGACTTCTACTGCTTTTTCAATTATGTATTACTACTTCCGCTATTGATTATTATTTACTATGTTATGCCATCGTAAAACTATGATAAGAGGGTATAGTCTCCCCACTAAATATTCTTATACCATCGCTACTAGTCAGAAGCCTCTGGCATACGGGGAGGCGTACTTGAGGTCATGTAGCGACCGGTCCGACCACCGTCCTAGTGGTGAGCCGGGTCGAGACATTACAAAGTGGTATCATAGCTAGTTTTTCATTTTGTATTACTATTTTGGGTTGGTAGACAAGATACTGGGAAAGTTTCGGCGCTTGGTTAATAGTCGTACTTGGGACTGATCACCCCATGTATGGGGAATAACCAATTGGCCAAGGTTGGGATTGCTGTTTATGATGCTTTTTATTACAATTGATATGATTTCTCCAAGAGTGATTGGTATAAATTACGCTGCTTGTGATTTATGGAATTATGAATATTACCCTTGGCCTATTATATAAAGGATGTTTCATTACATGAACCATATTTGGCACTTAGAAATTCACATGCCATGTATATATGTCATGCCATGTAGTTACATTAGTAGGTTTCTTGCTATGTATGATTCAGTGACTTATTAATATGACATGCCTGTATTTATAACTATTTAGTTAATACACTAGTATTCCTTCTGTGCTTACTTCTTGTTATAGAATGCTCATGTGATTAAAATACCATGCTTCTATGATTTAAGCTTGTTGCTCTGTGTTAGATTCTTGTAGTGACATGACATGCTAGATTACATTGATATATGTACATGATTACATGGGATAAGTTTACTGGTTGCAGTTATAATGAGATCCAATTTTGAGTTATAAGGTGAATGGGATCCTTATAGCCGAAAAAATGCAACTCATGTAATTGAACCATTGTAAAAGGGATGCTAAATTCAATTTTTAAGTGAAGTTGATTTTGACTAAATGGATCCAAATGAAAAACTGTAAAGTGTATGAGCACTTTTCAGATTGGTATATGTCCACCCATATAAATTTGACCATTATTTTGATCATGTTAAATTCTAAATTAACATTGGTACCAATTAATGGGAGCCAATTATCAAACCATGGAGTGTATGGGTGCTTCATGAATTTGGAAATGGAAACCCATATTAAATGGAATGGAATGATGATTTATGAAATGATTATAAATGTGAAAGATGTTTAGTGTTGATATAAAATCAAAATGGTTAGTTTTTAAAATGAAAATGGACCCAAGTAGGTCAGTTGGGGAATGTTTTTATGAGATGACCTATTTGGGTGTTTAAATTTTAATAATTGTGTGTTTACTATTGGGTTTCTTTATAGAGAACCCGAGTTGGTTAAAATGGGACCATCATAGGTCTCCTTATTTTCCTTAAAAGAATTTATTTTGATAATTTTAAGAAATTATGGGATGTCAACTAATGTGAAATGTTTTAAAAAAGAAAGTTTTATAAAAGTAGCCTGTTTTTCCCTTGGGGTGTTAGTTAAAATAAAGTACCTTGTGATTTGTTTTGAAAATGTTAATTTGATGTTTTGATTAAATATTTTTATGATTAAATATTAAATGTGATTAAATATAAGAGTATTGGAAATGGAACCTATAGTGGTGTCCATGGTTTAAAAACCTTGTGTAAGGGTGGTTCAGATTTCTATTTGAGTTACCTTGGATCAGAAGCATGCGTACTTTCTGTAGGTGTTCTTTTCCTTATAAATGGTGTTATGATCGGATTTTGATCTTGATGACCTTTTTTTTGACATGACCTGGTGTAAGGGTTGAAACTTGTTCTTTATAAGGGGTTAACCTATGGTAGGTAGCGTCCTCAAGACTTAAATTCCTTGCTGGTGTTGTGACCTTCCTCACTCTTTGGTGCTGTTGGGTGTCGTTTTCCCAAGTAGAACTTTAGTTTTTCTGTGAAACTCTTGTTAGGATGGGTGGTCATGTATTTATTGACCTTGTGATGGGATCGATCATCGAGTAATACTCTTTTCTAGCTGGTTAGACGTTCCTCGGGCATGGTAGACAACTTCGTAGGTCATTTGACCCCTTCTTCTTCTTAGTAATGGATGAATGGTTATGGAATCATCTAGGAAAATGGCCATGTGAGGCAATACAACTCCATAATAAATCTATTTGTACTATTGAGTAAAGTCTCAAGTCACCTCCAAGTAGAGTGGCTTGAGCATTAAAGAATCAGTTCCATTCCAATAATTGGACATGATTTCGAAGGACTTGACTGTTTTGACATGTTGGTCTCGTTGTTATAATCTATCATGCTTTTGAGTGGTTAAATTTCTTCCCCTTTGACTAGTACACCCCTAATGTGGGTAGTGTCCTGTTGATATGGTTAACATGCACTTCCAAGTAGAAGGAACACCTAAGGGGACCATTGAGAAATGGTCAGGTTGCTTGAATGCCCTTGAGGATTAAAAATCTTAAATCATGTCAGTGCTTGCTTAGTAGCACGACCTTGATCTGGTTCATCTATTTTATCTTTTATTTTCTCAATGTGTTAGACTGAAAACCCTATGTTAAATCCTTTTAGTGTACTCTTCTTAAGAGGTGAGAATGTTCCCTATCTTGACATCATCCTTGATGCACTAAGAGAGAGTTGGTCTTACGCCATGCTAAATCTTAAAAGTTGTTGATCCTATAAGATGATCTTTGTCAATGTTTCACACTAAACATGGTTCTCTTCGAGGCTTGGTAAGTCAGGAGTGATTCTTGGTATTCTATATAGGAACTCCTTGTTCGAACTCATGGACTCCAGTCATTTCTTCTGATTTTATCTGGCCTCCTAAGCCCGACTTCTACGTGATACATCAACAAAATAGATCGACTAATTTTCTTCCTTTTAGTTGATGATTACAGTTATATGGGTCCATTTTAAATCATGTTGCTTTGTGAATGAAAGTGTGGTTTCAAGTTTAGCAACGTCTTCTAAGACATCTTGCTCGACCAGCTCTATTAGGTTGATCATATTTCAACCGTTTCTTTTTAATGAAATCATGCATGGGGTTTCGTAAGAACACTTAGAGTTATAATTTATACAATAATTACAATGGTGGAGGTACCATGGCTTGTAATTTTCCCCTTATTAAGTTAAGACCTATGTTGGGAAGCACCATCGATCGAGTGTTACTGATACTTTGACGTGATCATGTCTCTATTTGAGCGGGCTCTTGTAAAGGATGAAGTGCATGATGCATAAGAAATTCTTAAAGTGCATCGGGCGTTGATAACCCAATGAAACCGTTTGAATGAAACTTCATGAACCTTGTAGGTCGGGTGAAGTTTACATTGTTTCTAAATGATTCTTGGGGATGAGAAGTTTTTAAGGTGGGTAGAATGTAGAATCCCGTGTTTTTGAATCAGACAAAAGTAAGGAAGTTTTTAAAAAATTCCATTTACTAAACAGTCATTTTTTAAACTGAGATTCAGAGAATAATTTAGAGAGTTGGATCACTAATAAGTTATGTTTTTGTGCATGGGAGAAGGCTAAATAAGAATTAGAAGTGTCTTGAGAAGTTTTGGGAGTGTCAGACCTGAAAAACATCAAGTTTTAAATGAAAACAGAGGGTGAACTGTTTGCGCACAACCTTATAAACTATGCAGCCCACTGCAGGTAACCATGTGGACCTATTTTAAAAGGGAAAGTGGCTTGAGCATAGCCTATGCATGTTTTCCTAAACCATGCACCTATCCCATACGGGGTGCGTCTTGGAGGCAGAAGACTTCACGCGGTTTGCGCACGGTTTGGAAAACTGTGCGGATCAAACCATGCGCGACACCCTATTTTGGGTTTTTTAATTATAATAAAATTTAATTAACATTACAACCAAAAAGTAAAATACCCAAACTACCCTCTACCCCTCAGATTGCGATGCACCGGGGGGTTCTCTCCTTCACCTTGTTATCAGACCCCCTCTCGGCTCCTCCTTTGACCCCCATTTCCGTTTTATTTCTTTATGATTCTTCCTCGAATCATCAAGGTACAGTCTTCTGCCCCCATTTCCCTTCTTTTCTTGGCTGATTTTGGCCTCTTCTTTGACCAACAAGTTTTTTCCAAACCCTAGGGATTTATGGGAAATATGATTTTCGGTTTTCTTTTGTTTTAGGTTGGTGAAAATGGTCTCTTAGGACCCGTGGATGCATGTTCTGACAACCGCTACCAAAGGCGAGGTGGTTCAGGTGGTCTCAGTCCACCGAAAACATCTTGATGTAAGGTTTATACATTTTACTTTGTTTATCACCTCTTGAATGAAGATATTTATGTGGCTTTGAATTCATTTTATTAAATTGGTAGGGCATTGAGTTGTTATGGGTGGTTTCACTTCATTTTGGTTCGTTGCTGTAGTGGACGACTTGCTTCCACCTTGAGGTAGGGTCCCTTTCTAATTCCTCAAACAATATAAATTATTTAATAAAGTTTCTTACTGTAATTTTGTTATAAATTTATTCATACAATGAATTATTATGCTCAATGGCTCTTAAATATGAATTTAGAATTCTTTATGTCTTAAATGCTAAAGATGATAAATTATTTTTTGATAAAAAAATCATGTTTTTATAATAAAACCCCTCCAATGGAGGTGTGTTGCATTCAAGCTAAAAAGTAGTTGTTAAAACTTTCTTGCTTGACTTGTCACGTTTATAATATTTATTCTTGATGTTATGTTGAGATATTACATGCTTAGAACATGACCCTAATGAAATTAGAAACATTGAGTTTTCTTTTTTAAAATGATTCAAGGACCAAAGCACCATCTAAGTGTTTGGTCTAGTTTTGGATTGAAATTACCCATGTAGGTAATTACCTTTTGAATGGATACTTAGATCCCTTTAAATGAAATTGACATGTTTTGTTAAATGGAATGAGTTGAGTTAAATGAATGGTTAATACTTAATGATTGACCTCAAAACACATTACCAAATTGTTTTTAAATGTTTTGAATACTAATAAAACCTTGGGTGACATGTGGGTTCCCTAGTAGGAATTCCATGATGGACTCAATGGGTTTTAATGCCTATACCATGGGAGATACATGGATTACCATGTAGGAATCCCATGGACAGAACTAGGTTCATAAGACAAGTATTGGTTCCACTTCCATTGAAACCCTTAACATGCTAAGGGAAGGTAGTGGTGTGGACCTTGCCCTTTGAAAATGCCTTAATGGTTTTTACTAAATGGTTGCAATGCTACTTGACCTTTCAAAACTAATGGAAGGTAAGGCTTGAACCAATCAATAAATGGTTGCAATGCTACTTTGACATTCCACAATAATGGAAGGAAATTATTGAACTAATAAATAATGGTTTCAACTCTACATGACCTATCTACACTAATGGAAGGAAAGACTTGAACTATATGAAATATTACATGACTTCCTTATCAAATAGGAATGGACTGACTCGATCCCACCTTGGATTCTGAGAGGAGAATAACTTGGGTCTTGGGAACCCCATTCCGATTCCAAGATACAGTTTTCTTAGGTTTATACCCACCTAGACTCTAGTTCTTGTCTATTCCTTGGATACTTGGTATACTACCATTTAGTCCCTTCTTCTTATAGGATACCTTAGATACACTACTTGGGTCCATCATTGACTAGTAGGTGCCATGGTTAAAGCCCATCGGGACCTGTCTTTTCTTAGAACCATTTTAACTTGGTTGATCACCTTGGACTCGGTAGGAGACTTATTATGGAATTACATGTATTACCCTCCTTGTATTACACTTTTACCACTTATCTTGACTCAGATACTACTGAGTTAGCTTTTCATGAGTTTATGTTCCCTTGGTATTTACCTTAGAACTACCTCACTGGATATCTTTTTCAGGTTGCCTTGTTACATCTTGGAACCTTCACTACTTATACTATCACGAGATGCCTTGGATACGCTCCTTGGGTCTAGCATTGACAAGTAGGTTCCATTGTTAAATCACATTGGTTCGGTCATTGCTTATCCCCATTTTACCTTGGAAGAAACTCCTTGGACTCAGTAGGCGACTTACTCATATTTGAATGATAAATAAACTGGAAATATTCAATTAATGAACTGATTACATGTTTAGACACCAGTTGAGGGCTGAAGCAGGTACTTGGGTATTTAGTTACATTGTACATCTTACTTTATTTATGCATGTTTACAACCTATTTAATTTATATTACACTATCGGGATTGGTTTGGACATCGGTGGTGCCGGCCTACTGAGATTTATATCTCACACCCTACTCGAGCGACCATTGAACTGGGGTACCCAAGTAGACCTTTCTTATTTGTAGGGCCTAAGACCTTGCTGGTTGTATTTTACTTTTACCTAGGAGTTAGGAGAAAATGATTGAGCTGGAAATCATGATGCTCGTGGAGATCTTCTTTGGGCTCTTAGATCATTATTTACTTGAGTCTTATATTGTATTGTATTGAAAAACATGCTATAATATTTACTTCTTTCAAATATGTATAAATTCCATGTCATGCATCCATCTATTGTATAAACTGGAATTGACCACTTTTTTTCATTTATATGAAATATAACTTCCGATTCTTTTTCAATTATGTATTACTGCTTCCGTTGTTGATTATTATTTACTCTATTATACCACTGCGCGACTCTGAGAAGAGGGTATAGTCTCCCCATAGACTATTCTTACACCCTCACTACTAGTCGGAAGCCTTTGGCGTAAGGGGAGGTGCACTTGAGGTTATGTGGTGACCGGTCTGTCCACTGTCTTAGTGGTGATCCGGGTTGGGATGTTACAAATAATTACCCCAATCAGTAAACATAATCATAAACCATCCAGAGTAATATGGAGAATGATATAAAAATATAATATCTCTAATAAAACTAATCATAAACCATCCAGAGAAATAATAAGGATGGTTTCATTAGAGTATGTACCTAGTATAAGACTCAACAATGTATATTTATATAGATGAAAATATTTTAAGAAGATTACAAGAAATTTTCTTGAGGAAAATACTCTTTTCAGTTTGAAACCACTTATTTAAAGTCTTAAATATTTCCCAAATATTAAGGAAAAAATTTTATATCAAAGGAACCCTGTAAAATTTTAAAATTATTTAAAGTAATGAGTGGTCATGATGGTGTTTAATTCCATACATTCCATATAAGTAAAAAATTCCTTTCACATAGTTGTTAAAAGATTAGAAAGCACCTCATTCATAAAATAAAAACAATATTACTTTTAAAAAGTTTTGTAAAAATTAAAACACAGTTAAAAAATTCTTTAATGAATAATATTTATAATTTTTAAAACATTTTTAAAAATATTTTTAGAAAAAATGGATACAGAAGAAAAAATATTTTTGACTGAATAGAGAAATAAAGTCATATTTTATTACAAAAATTTTCTCAATCATTTAAGTACCGTGGAGAGGAAAATGGTAATATTACTCAAAAATTTTATGAATAACTATAGGATAATAAATCATATTGGGTCTAATATATAAATATCAAATAATTCCCCCAAGGGATATTTAAACCTAAACAATTCTAAATAATGACAAGATTGTGAAATAAATATGTACTTCAAGTCTGATTTACTTCATACATGTTCGAGACTCCAGCATAATAAATATAGATTTATTTTAAATGTATTCTATAACCCTAATAATATATATAATACCATATATTATTTACTTATAATATTTTATCACCCATTTATTAATAATTTTTTGTTAAAATCACTGGTTTGGGTAATAACTGCTACATTTTTATGTATGTTTTGGTTTGGTAGTTTTGGTCCTTGTGAATTGATCATGGTTCAATCATATATATAATTTTAACCACTATATAAATTATATATATATATATATTAATTTTATAAGTATTTATAACAGTTCATAAAAATCAGAGATAGAAAAATGAGTAACACCATTCATGAAGATGGTACAACGTACGTACGCATGAACACTGTTTCAAATTTTGATAGATGGAGAAAAAGAAAGATAAATAATAATTAGACTTTATATAATCCTTATGATATCATATAAATCATATATTTTCATCAAATCCATCCTTACTACAATCTATTTCAAAATAAAATAAAATAAATAATCACATAGCTTTGCTGGGACAGTAGTCCACACATACGCACCGTCGACGTTATCATTTTCCAAAGGATTAGAAGGTAAGAAGGTATTTTTGTTATTATAATTTTATAAGTATATTTATTTCATAAATATAATATATATACATTAAATCCATCATTATATTCATCCATGAGAAGCGGTGATGGAAAATGAATTACATCTCTTCACGAGGTGGTAGTTCCCCGTACACATGATTGATGATTTTGATTCCCATTTGATAGAAGAGTATATGAATATATATTATGAAATTAACATAATAAAATATAATTATATAATATATAATTATTTTATTATGTCAATAAATTTGAATAGTACTTGAAGGAGGTGTAATAAGAAATAAAGTAGAAAGGCTTGGTTAAGAACAATACCTCTTCTTCAGACAACTTCTTTATGTTTGCACCAAGACCCTTCATAGATGGGTTTTATAATAAAAAAATGACTATAGTTCATGGGTATAGATTTATGTAAAATATTTGGGTAAATGTTTTCTGAACAAAAAGGCTTTTCAAGTGTGAAGAGGAGAGAATATGGGGTTTCCTTTTATAATTACTATGAATGGCACACTTGTAAATTATCAATGTTTTCCAATAGTACCATGTAACTTTCTTGGAAAAAGGAATAAAATGGTTTATTATTTAAAATTATATGAGATAATTTCATAATATTTCCATAAAATATGAATTTAAAAATTTATAGGTCATTTTACCCTTATCGTTTTTAGTTTAACACCCGATAAACCCGATTTAACCTTAACAATGATAATTAATTTTAACTGTTTTTACTATTAATTATGAGAAAAAATTAAATTGAACTAATAATATAATATTAAAAATTATAATTAAAAATATAGAATCCATTTTCACAAAATAAATCCACATAATTAGTAGAAGTTATTTTAAAATTAAACCCATATGCGCGACAAAACATTAATTTACAAAATAAAGGTTTTCTTAAGTATAAAAAGTTTTAATATTATAATTGAAAATATAATTTATTACAATGATCTAAATTTTATTTATTATAATATAATTTAACTATTTTTACTTTTAAAACAAAATTAATCTTTTTAAATTCTTTAAATGAAATGGTATTTTTTTTAATAAAAATTAGTATTTTTCACTATTAATAAAAAATTAATCTTTTTAGAATATTCAAAAAAATATACCATAAGATAATTTTTACCTGATGATTTCAAAAATTAAGCCCCTTTTTTCAAATAATTTTTCTATAAGTAGTAAAATATAATTTTAAAATAAGTGCACAAAACACGACGATACCATTTTTTAGAAAAAAATACCATTTTTCAAAAAAACAAATCATTTTCTTTCAAAATCATTTTATTTTTATTTATAAAAATTTTTTGACCAATAATTTTATTTATACATGTGTAATACATGTATTTTTCATAAATTTTTTAGTCCTTTTAATACATTCCAATTTAACGTCTAGGTTACAACGGTACACCATATTATAGTTCTTTTAGACTTGGGGTTGTGTGTATCACAAGCTATAAAAGAGATTGAATTTAAAAATAAATATATTTGAAAGTCTTTGGGTGTTTCATATATACATTTTCTAGTGATAAAATGCTCCAAAAATTATACTTCCTAAATACAAAAACTCAAATTTACTATACTTTGCATATAACTTATCCTTTGACAAAGTCTTTATCACCGTATTCAAATTCTCTTCATAATCATACTTTATTTTGGAGTATATTATAATCTCATCTGTAAATATTACTAGAAAATTTTCAAGGTAATATCTAAAGATTATATTCATTAATTTCAAATAGATTGTTGGAGAATTAGTGATTCGAAAGGGAATCACTATGAAATCATAGTTTTCATACTTTATTATAATGGTATTCCTTGGAGTATCCTCCTTCCTCATGATTAATTTATGATATCCCAATAGAAGTTCTTCTTTAGATAAATACTAGACCCCACATATTTGGTCAAAAAACCATCATTCTGTGGAAACAGATACTTGTTATTTATCCTGAATTTTTTGAGTTCACGATAAAGAATATAGAGGCACATTGACCCATTCTTATTTTTGATTAAGAGGAATGAAACTAACACCCTAAGATTTTATGAAATAATTTTTTTCTTAATAAATTTAATTTCTTAAATAGCTTGCATTACACATGAAACTGAGTTTTAATGAACCATGATATACTGTTAATATTATTATTTAAACATGACCATTAAAACCTAACTATTAAACTTGGAGATATGAATACGAATATATATATATATATTTAAAATATTATGTATAATGTTTTTATATATATAAAAATTATTGATAAAAAATTACTTAATTTTTATTAAAGTCTTTATAGGTTTTGAAAATACAATTTTATCAAAAAATATTTTTTTGCTTTTTGTGAAAAAATATTAAAATTAGATTTTGTAAATTTTATAAAATTTATTTGATAAAATAATTTTTTTTTAAAAATTTCATGTCAACATTTTCTTTGAGTTAATTTTGGATTTTTTTGAAACAATTAGTTTTTCAATGAATAGTAAAAAATATATTTTTTTTGTTTAAAACTGTTTTTCATTCAACACATTTACAAGATCCATTTTATTTTAATATGGGTTTAAAATTAATATTAGTTCAATTATATATTTATTAATCTAATTTATTTAATTTTAATCAATTTCATATTGAATTTTGATATTAAAACATTTTATACTTATGGATATTTTTTCTTTGGAAAACCTCTTCTTAGAAGCATCAAAGAATTAAATTTTAAATTAAATTTTACACTTATATGAATAGAATTTATAAAAATAGATTAAACATTTTGAATCATAATAATTAAAATTATATAATATGTTCAACGTAATTTTTGGTCAAAATGAATAGTAAAAATAGTTAAAAATAATTATTATGGTTAAAGTTAAAACGAGTTTAATGGGGGATAAAATGAAACTAAAAGGGAGTAAAATGACCTATAAACTTTTCCAAATATAATTTTATGGGCATATTTAGACCTTAAATATTATAAGGTTTTATAATTATCCATTTTGAATCCTTTTGGAATTTTTAAAATATGGGTACACCTTTTTATTTTAAAAAATTCCATGTGTGTCCTCTCCTCCACTTATAAAAGGACAACCCCTCTTCTGTCCTCTTCAAATTTCCAAAACCATTTTTTTGTCCAATACCTACCCAAATATATTCCTAAATTCCATTAACACAGCTTATAGGCCTTATTTTTATTAGGAAACCCTCATAATATGGCTTTAGGTGTAAACCTAAGGGGTTTCTCCTAAGAGAAGGTATAGTCCTTAACCATGAATTTTCATATTATTTATTCCTATAACTCTTTCAAATATAATTAAACCATGATGATATAATAAAATATTTATATTACATATAACTATATTTTATTATGTTAATATCATTATCTATATTCATATCCTCTTCCATCAAGTGGTAAATGAAAATGCGAACCTTGTGTACGACAAATCACCACCTCGCAAAATGATATAATTCACCTTCTATCACCACCTCTTTTGGAAAAATATAATAATGAATTTAAAATAATTATATTATATTTATGACATAATTATACCTATGTAATTATAATATCACATATACCTTCTTACTTTCCAATTCCATGGTAATATAATAACATTGCTCATATGTGTGACAGACTACCACCTCATGAAGCGATGCTATTAGTTATTTACTTACACTGAAATGGAAATTAGTATGGAAATAATAAATTAAAATATGTGATATATATTATATAAAAATAATTCTTTAAATTTAATATATTATTTAGCTTTATTTCATTTCATCCATTGAGAAAATGGAAACAACACTCATGCGTACATACGTCCTACCATCTCTATGAATGATGTAATTCATTTTCAATCTTTAGATTTAATGGATTACTATAAATAAATATGTATTTAATTTATATTATATTTATATAATTTTTAAATTTATGGATATTGTGTAATTGTTATTAAAATACAAGGACCAAAAATACCAAACCTAAACATACTTGGAAAATGAAGCTGTTATTACCTGAAACATGATTTCAAAAAAGAATTATTAATAAATGGGAAATAAAAGGTCATAATTAAATCATATATGGTCTGATATATATTATTATATTTTATAGTATATTTATAATAAAATTATATTTATTATACAAGAGGTTCAAAGTTTTACAAAGGAAGTTGATAATTAAGGTAATGGATTTCTAGTCACTATTTTATTTCTAGGTGACATATGCCTAATCACTACTCTTTTGTTTTTTTGTGGAGTATATAAAAAACTATTTAAATTTTATACTATGAATATACTTATTTTAATGATATTTAAAGTTTAATATGATTTTATTCTTTAAAATAGCTTATTTTTCAAAAGATTACCAAAGTGGTAAGTGATTTTCATCTCACTTTTATTTCTGTAGGACACATACCTTATACACCAATTGTTTCTTTTGTGTAGTGTATATATTACCCATGAATATATTTTATAATACTTATCATAATAATTTTGGGATATAAATATACACATAATTTTACTAATTTCATGGGAATTATGATTCAAAATATACCAAAGTGGTAAAGGTTTAATGTTACAATTTCATTATTTATTAGTTTTTTATGATATGCCTACAATGATGAGATCTTATGATATAAATTTTATCAAACACATGAATTTTATTATCATATAGTTATTTATTTAAATTTTATGTTTTTATTTGATTTTACTATCTTTATGTACTCAATATTCCAAAATAACATTTTTAAAGAAAAATCGAATTTATCTCTCTCTTCGATTGTGTAGGAACCCGGATCTTCATTTAAGGTATGTCCTTCCTTTTTCTGGAGTTTTTGAGAAAAATAAAGTTTCTGTAAATTTTTGAAGTACACGCCGTGTACTTTCTGAGTACACGTTGTGTACTCTTTCCCCACCCAAATCCATGTACTGGCCGTGTCCGGGCGACACACACGGTGAGTAGGGGTGATGTGGAGGCTAGTTTTGGAAGAGTACGGAAATACCTAGTATATGCCGTGTACTCTAAAAGTACACGCCATGTACTTTATTTTTTTATTAAATGGACCTGGGTCGTGCCTAATCAACGAAAAGGTCTTCTTCTCCAGCTTCCTTGTCCGAGAGTGCCGGGAATCCGCAGTATCTTTGACGATCCACCATTCCTTCATCCGTTCTCTGATTCGAGCACGGTCTATTGCATTGGAATCGTAGCAGTGAGTTCTTCCTTCTTCTTGATCCTTGTTTTCCAATGCCTCCTCCTTCTCAAGATATCGTGGGTTGAGAGTTTTGGGCGTTTTCTCAGATCTATGACGTTCGGAGGAGAATCAGTCATCGTAGTTCAAGTATATTGATCTCCTAAGATCGAGGTAGGTGGTTTGTGCCTTACCGTTCAAAGTCCTTGAGTTTTATGTGAAAATTCCACCAATACCCATGAATAGGTTATTGTGTGTTTAGCTTTTTTCCCTTGTTGTTTTACTGCCTTTCTTTTATTCTTGTGTAGAGTTAATTTGGCATGTTAGAGGACAATTTGTTGTGCTTGGATGTTTTCCCATGCTTTGCTCTGTTTATGACCTTTGGGTCTCGTATGCCTTTGGATGTTACACCTGTTTCCATGCCTTGTGATTATAGGTTGAAGTGAAATTCATAACATGTTTGTTTCCCTGTAGACTATTTATCCAAGTAGCTCTATAGGTGTACTTTGGTTATCTGAGTAGCTCTATAGGTGTAATTTTGTCTTATAGCATTATTATGCACTGACTGGCACGAGACTGAGAGAACCTGGTGCTATAGACTATAAGGGATAGACCAAGTGAGCTTTCTAGAGAGTCTTAGATATTATAGACTACAATAGGGTAGATCGAGAGAGATTCCTCAGAGAGTCTTGGACATTACATAATATTGGGGATGGACCGAGTGAGCTCCCAGAGAGTCTTGGATATTATAGGCTACAGGAGGGTAGACCGAGTGAGGTTCCTCAGAGAGTCTTACCTTGTTTGAATCTTTTTAAGAAACTTCCAAGGCTAGAGGAGTAATTGACTGAGTGAGCTTCCTCAGAGATTCTATGGTATACTTGAGGCTATAGGAGGAATTGACCGAGATAGCTTCCTCAGAGAGTCTCTAGACCTTGGGGATAAGATGGTTATACCGCATGATCTTCCTCAGAGAGTCCCTGACTACCCTAGACTATAAGGGGAATTGACCGAGTGAGCTTCCCTAGAGAGTCTCATAAATTCTCATGACCAAGCCAGAGGGGTTAGGCTGAGTGCACTGCCCAGAGGGGTTGTGGTATTTCTTGGTTAGGACCAGAGGGGATGACTGCGGGTACTTCCCAGTGGGTTTCCTATTTGTGTTAGATATTTTGATTTACTACTGCTGTTGTTGTGGACTGATTACTATTGTGTATCATCATGCTTCACTACTTGCTGTGTACTGCCTACTGCTTGTTGTTTCTGTTTACTGCTTATTGTACTTTTACCTGCCATATACTTACTGACTGTTAGGCACATATCTTCAGGTGGTTTCCTACTGGGATTTTATCTCACACCCTATTTGGGCCATGCTTTTGGGCCCAATCAGACTATGTTGTTGTAGGTATAGAGAAGGGCAAGCGCCCTTCGACTTCTGGAACTTGATTACTTGGAGCAGGAGAGCAAGGGACCAAGATTTTTCTTACGATGCTGAGGAGTTGTTTACTTTTATTTTGTACTTGTTTTGGTACTGTGGTGTTTTTCAGCATTGTGACTTGTTTGGATGCTTTCCTAGATAGGTATCTTTCATCATTCCATATATATACATATGTTCTCTAGTTTTTTGATTTAGTTTTCCGCTTTTTGTTATTGTTGATTATTTACTGTTTCCGCTATTGAATGTTTATTTATTTCCGATGTGTACTCTTCCAATGAGGGCATAATCTCCCCACTATCACACCCAAGGCCCTCGCTACTAGTCGGCAGCCTCTGGCATTTGGGGAAATGCGCTTGAGGCCATGTGACCAACTGGGTACAGGGTGCCTTTGGGTGGCTTCCAAAACTGGGATGTTACAAAGTGGTATCAGAGGAGTTCTTTTGCTTTCTTTACTGTTTGGAGACTTTAGCCAGGGATAAGACGAATTCGGTACTTGGTAATAATCTATGCCCGGGAGTAGCTAATCCGTGTATAGGTAAAATCCATACTACCTCATTTATTGAAGTTTTTTGGTTTTGAAATTTTACTGTTGATATGATTTCACCTAGAGTGATTCACATGCTTCGTTCTGTTATTGTTTTGATATTACGGTTCTATTTCTATCGTAACCCGATGAGATGAGGGTATGTCCTCTCATGCATCATATAGTCAATTGTTAGAAATCACGTGCCATGCATTCTTTCCATGCCATTTAGGGTGCATTAGTAATTTCATGTTGTTGTGATAGACGTAGTGTAGATTATGCATGTTGTTGTGATAGATGTTTGATAGAATCCCTGCTGTTGTGATAGAGAAATTGATTTTGTAGCACTTTGCTTAAATGAATGCCAAATTATGATTTCTGAGGTGTTAATGGCCCTCTTGAATTGGAAGATGGTGGATCATGATCCTTTTTTCTCTTGTATATGACTGTAGGAGATTCCATGCTTTGATTCGCGAGGAGTATGGGCCCTCACGGATTGAAATTTGGAACCTCTTTGCCTTGTTTTCAGTGTTTCTGGGCTTCTGTGCAGTTTCTAGGCTACTACCCAGAAAAACCCAGAATACACGGCGTGTACTTTCTGGATACATGCCGTGTAGTTTTCAGGCCATGTCACTGACCATGTGAGCAGAAACATAGTGTCATGAAAAGAACTTCAGGAACACGCCGTGTACGGTAGATGCACGACGTGTAGTTTAGAGCTGTGTACCCGGCCGTTTCACTAACACCACGGGCCGGGGAGGCTTGAGTAGAACATGCCGTGTTGGTAAAGAACACACCATTTATTTTTGTCCTAGGTAATCGGCCGTGTCATGAACAACACGGGTCAGTGTTACCTTCTCCTATACACGTCGTGTTTGTTCGGAACACACCGTGTAAGGGCAGCCGTGTAAACGGCCGTGTAACTAACAACACGGGCCACCGAGACCGTGTTTATTACATGCTGCGTCCCTAGGGAACATGCCGTGTAGTCTGGGGTTAGTTGGGACCATGTGGGTTATCCGTGTAAGGAGACTCGGGCAGGGGTTTAGAGATCAAGTACACACCGTGTGTGGGAACAACACGCCGTGTAGTTTGGGGTGTTACACAAATAATAGTGACAGGAGTACACACCCATGTTAATGGCTAAAAGTACACGCCATGTAATTTTTATACACGTCGTGTAGTCTTGTTTTGTAAAACTTGATAGTTTCTTCCCCCTGTTCCCATTTTATACTCCCGTGTTTTTAGTCTTTGTTATCCGGATCTAAGGTGTGCTTTTGATCTTTCAGAGCTATGACTCCGAGACATCCTCCAGTCATATGTCAGTTTCTAGACGGTGACCAGACACCAGATATGGCTGATCAAGAACCTCATGTTGATCCTCCTACTGTTCTAGCCTTAGCACCATCAGTTATACACGTCGCAGGTGCCGATACACTATTCAAGGAGGACTTCCTGAGGATGTTACAGACTTTTCAGGGAGCGCCGCCTCCTGCCTCGTCGATGGATGAGTTGATGAGGGGTTTTCAGCAGCATCCTCCTCCTACTTTTTCAGGGGATGGAGGACCCCAGGCTTCAGAGTCGTGGTTCGAGGACACCTTGACTATCTTCGAGCATCTGGAGATACCCCCAGAGAAGAGGGTAAAGCTGGCCACCTATATGCTCTAGGACACCGCCAAGAGGTGGTGGGAGGTGATCTTGCAGTCAGGAAGCCATAAGAGTATGTCATGGGATGAGTTTCAACGCACCTTCTATGACCACTTCTATCAGGAGACCTTGAGGGCCGATCTAGCCCAGATTTTTATGAGTTTGCAGCAGGGTACTCTTTCTGTCATAGATTACTCGTCCCGTTTTACTGAGCTGCAGCGTTTCACACCGATCCCAGCAGGTGATGACTTGTTCCTTGCTAGGAAGTCCGAGGATGGTCTCAGGTAGGAGATCCATTCCCAGGTGAATATCTTCCAGTTGAATTCTATATTCTCTATCATCAACTAGGTGCTGATTACTGAGTGCAATCTGAGGGATTCTGGAGCAGTGATCCAGGGCGGTTCGACATCCAGAGTTGGTGTTCCTCCTACAGACAGTAGGAAGCGTCACAGAGAGTCTTCTCGAGTAGATCAAGGTTCACGAGATGTGTCTTTTGGAATCTAGGTTGTATGCTACTAGTGTGGTAGGAGTGGTCATACTAGGCCTTAGTTCTAGAGAGATCCGATAGAGTGCCGATCTTGCGGCAAGATGGGCCATCTTCAGCACTTCTATCACATATTCTCACCTTCAGCTGGTGGTAGGGGTTCATCTATGACCCCGCGTTCTGGAGATGCTTCGACAGTTTCCCACCAGTCTGGGAACTGGAGTTCTTCCGGCCGTTCAGGCCAAGGTGGAGATCACGACCATGTTGGTCAGACACCAGGTCATCAACGACAGTAGAGTGGATCAGCTCAGAGCGGTCGGCCAGGGGCACAGGGCCGTGGTGCAGGACAATATTTCACTGTGGAGTAGACCTATCAGGAGTAGGATCCCATCCCTTCTACAGTTCATGGTACGATCTTAGTAGCCTTAGTTTTATCTTCAGCTATTTTTGATACTGGTGCTTCCCATAGCTTTATCTCTGTTGTAGTTGTGGAGATCCTTGGGCTCTGTATCTTTTCGTCCGCCGACTTGTTGACTCTTGACATGCCATTGGGAATGAGGAAATCTAGCGTACGTCAGTGTAGAGAGTGCCCTCTTGAGGTTGTGGGGTTTTACTTCTTATGGGACATCTATGTCCTGGAGATGTCGGGTTATGACGCCATTCTCGGGATGGATTGGTTGGTTTATTTTCAGGCATTCATTGATTACTATCACCGCAGGGTGAGTTTCATATCAACAGAGGGTGGATCGTTTCTTCAGAAAGGAGAGTGGGATGTCCAGGTGGGTAGAGATGGACCCGAGCATCATGGGCTAGGGGAAGTTACATCCCAGATTCCCAGTCTTTATCTGGATGACCAGGGGACTTCACAGTTAGACTTTCCCTCAGTGGTGGATCGTGTCAGGGATGTTTTTCCAGAGGACTTTTCATGTTTTCCTCCAAAGTGTGAGGTAGACTTATCGATTGAGCTCGTTCCAGGAGCGGCACCGATGTCCATTCCTCCTTATAGGATGTCTACACCTGAGTTGCAGGAGCTCAAGAAGCAGTTGGAGGAGTTACAGGAAAAGTGTTTCATTCGACCCAGTAATTCTCCTTGGGGTTCGCCTATCCTATTTTCAAAGAATGCAGATGGTACCCTTAGGCTCTGTGTGGATTATCGGAAGCTGAACCAGTTGACGGTCAAGAACTGATATCCCTTTCCGAGGATAAATGACCTCTTTGATTAGCTTCGAGGAGCCCGAGTGTTCTCAAAGATCGACTTGAGGTTCAGTTATCATCTGTTGCATGTTAGACCATAAGATATACCTCTTATAGCCTTCAGGAGCAGGTATGGTCTATACGAGTATACAGTCATGCCATTCGGTCTCACGAACGCGCTTGGAGTGTCCATGGCACTGATGAACTGAGTGTTCCATCCGTACTTGGAATCCTTCGTCGTGGTCTTCATGGATGATATCTTGGTGTACTATCACACTCAACACGACCATGCCACACATCTTGAGATCATTCTGAGTAAACTAAGAGAGCATCGGCTATATGCTAAACTCTCGAAGTACCACTTTTGGATAGACCAGATTCACTTCTTGGGTCACGTCATCTCAAAAGCAGGAGTATCTGTGGACCCAGAGAAAGTGAGAGCTGTAGTTTCCTGGGAGCAGCCGAAGAACTTCTTTGAGGTATGGAGTTTTCTAGGGCTGGCTGGATACTACATGAATTTCATTCAGGACTTTTCACGCCTGGAAGCACCTTTGACAGGTCTGACCAATAAGGGGGAGAAGTTTTTATGGTCATATTCTTGTAATTCAGCCTTTCAGGAGCTGAAGGGGAGGTTGTCGTCAGCACCAATACTAGTCTTTCCAGAGCCAGGCAAGAGCTACACTATTTATTGTGATGCTTCAGGTATCGGTCTAGGAGCTGTGATTATGTAGGGAGGTGGAGTCGTTGTGTACGGGTCTCAGTAGTTGAGGCCACACGAGGGGAATTACCCTACACACGATCTGGAGTTGGCAGCTGTTGTTCATGCCTTACGCTGTTGGAGACAATAACTTTTGGGATAGCACTTTTGGGTTTTCACCAACCACAAGAGTATCAAGTATATATTCACTCAGCATGATCTGAATATGAGACAGCGCAGGTGGGTCGAGTATCTTCATGATTTTGACTTCGAGCTCACCTATACGCCGGGAAAGGGAAACGCAGTGGCAGATGCGTTGAGTAGGAGAACCCAGATTCAGGCAGATCAGGAGGACAACAGTGAGTGGAAGCTGATGGCTCTGTTCTCTGAGATGCATCTGAAGGTGCACGACAGATAGGGACATACTTTTCTATCTTATGTAGCTGATACCTCTACACTTCTTGATCGGGTACGAATGAGGTAGCTATCAGACTCAAAAGACTTAGTCTTTCAGGAGAGTGTGTCCGGAGAGGACCCTATTCCTAGATGTACAGTGAGAGAGAATGATATCTTGCGTTTCTGGGGACGTGTATGGGTGCCAGCAGACACACGCGAAGAGCTGATGCGGGATTTTCATTCCTCAGTTTGGGCAGTTCATCCTGGTATCACCAAGATGTATCGTGACCTACACTTCCAGTATTGGTGGCCAGGTATGAAGAATGATGTTCCTGGTTTTGTCATGATATGTTCTACTTGTCAGCAGGTGAAAACAGAGAATTAGTGACCAGCAGGGCTTTTAAAGTAGTTACCCATTCCCAAGTAGAAGTGGAACGACGTCGCGATGGACTTCGTGACCGGGTTACCGAGGTCACCTCGGGGAAGTGATGCTGTTTGGGTTGTCGTCGACAGGCTTACGAAGGTTGCACACTTCTTGCCGATCAAGGAGACCTTCAGTGTTGATGATCTGGGACGGTTGTACATCCGGGAGATTTTACATCTACATGGAGTTCCACACTCCATTGTTTCAGATATGGATTTACGCTTTACCTCTCAGTTCTGCCAGGGACTTCAGAAGGCTTTGGGTACAAAGGTACTTTTGAGTACAACATACCATCCCTAGACTGATGGCCAATCCGAACACATGATTCATGTGCTTGCGGATATGCTCCGAGCTTGGATTCTAGACTTCAGAGGTTCCTGGGATAATCATATACCTCTTTTGGAGTTTTCCTACAACAACAGATTTCAGGCGACCATTCAGATGGCACCATATGAGGCTCTGTACAGTAGGCCATACCGATCACCCTTATGCTGGTTGGAGGCAGGAGAGAAAGCTTTACTGGAACCTCGTCTTCTTCAGGAGACCTCTGAGCAGATAGATTTGATTCGGAAAAGGATGGCTACAACACAGTCTCAACAGAAGTCTTATTCTGATCAGTGGAGACGACCTTTGGAGTTTGAGGTCGGGGATCAGGTTTTCCTGCGTGTCACACCGAGGTTGGGACACAATAGTATTCTGAGACAGGGTAAACTTTCACCACGGTACGTTGGGACGTTTGAGGTTTTGGAGAGAGTTGGGCCAGTTGCCTATCGGTTTCAGCTACCTCAGAGGTACCAGGATATGCATGACGTCTTCCACGTCTCTCAGCTCCGACGTTACTTTTTAGACTCGTCTCATGTCTTCCAACCCGAGGAGGTTGAGCTCGAAGCAGATGCATCGTTTGAGGAACATCCCATCTGGATTGTCAATTTCAGTAAAAAGGTTCTCTGTGGATGGTCTATTCCTTTAGTATGGGTGCTTTGGTAGCATGGGCGAGTACAGGAAGACACCTGGGAGAGAGAGGCTGATGTACGATCGCAGTGGCCGGAGCTGTTCGGGGTTTTTTCTTCTACGCCTTGCTAGGGAATTTCGGGGATGAATTTCTTTAAGGGGGGAATCTTGTAAGAACTCGGATCTTAGTTTTAGGTATGTCCTTCCTTTTTCTAGAGTTTTTGAGAAAAATAAAGTTTCTGGAAATTTTTGAAGTACATGTCGTGTACTTTCTGAGTACATGTCGTGTACTCTTTTCCTGCCTGAAGCTGTGTACTATCCGTGTCCGGGCCACACACACAGTGTGTAGGGGTGACGTAGAGGCTGATTTTGGTGGAGTACAAAAAGACCTAGTACACGCCATGTAATCTAAAAGTACACGCCGTGTACTTTCTTCCTTTATTAAACCGACTGGGGTCGCACCTAATCGACGAAAAGGTCTTCTTCTCTAGCTTCTTCATCCGAGAGTACTGGGAATTCACGAATCTTCAACAAGCCACCATTCCTTCGTCCGTTCTCCGATTTGAGCACGTTCTATTGCATTGGAATCGCAGCGGCGAGTTCTTCATTCTTCTTGAGCCTTGTTTTCCAATGCCTCCTCCTTCTCAAGATATCGCTGGTTGATCATTTTGGGCGTTTTCTCAGATCTACGATGTTTGGAGGAGAATCAGTCATCGTGGTTCAAGTATATCGATCTCCTAGGATCGAGGTAGGTGGTTTGTGCCTTTCAATTCAAATTCCTTGAGTTTTATGTGCAAATTCCACCAATACCCGTGAACGGGTTATTGTGTGTTTACCTTTTTGATCTTGTTTTTTTTCTTCCTTTCTTGTATGCTTGTGTAGAGGTAATTTGGTCATGTTAGAGGATAATTTTTTGTGCTTGGATGTTTTCCCATGCTTTGCTCTGTTTACGACCTTTGGGTCTCATTTGCCTTTGGATGTTACACCTGTTTCCATGCCTTGTGATTTTAGGTTGAAGTGAAATTCATAACATGTTTGTTTCCCTATAGACTGTTTAGCCAAGTATCTCTATAGGTGTACTTTGGTTAGCCAAGTAGCTCTATAGGTGTACTTTGGTCTTATAGCATTATTATGAACTGACTGGCATGGGACTGAGAGAACCTGATGCTATAGACTATAAGGGATATACCAAGTGAGCTTCCTAGAGAGTCTTAAATATTATAGACTACAGGATGGTAGACCGAGAGATCTTCCTCATAGAGTCTTGGACATTAAAGACTATAGGGGATGGACCGAGTGAGATCCTAGAGAGTCTTGGATATTATAGACTAAAAGAGGGTAGACTGAGTGAGCTTCCTAAAAGAGTCTTACCTTGTTTGAATCTTTTTAAGAACCTTCCCTGGCCAGAGGAGGAGTTGACCGAGTGACCTTACTCAGAGAGTCTGTGGTATACCTGAGGCTATAGGATGAATTGACCGAGATAACTTCCTCAGAGAGCCTCTAGACCCTGGGGCTAAGAGGGTTAGACCACGTGATCTTCCTCAGAGAGTCCCTAACTACCCTAGACTATAAGGGTAATTGACCAAGTGAGATTCCACAGAGAGTCTCATAAATTCGTATGACCAATCTAGAGGGGTTAGGCTGAGTGCACTGCCCAGAGGGTTGTGGTATTTCTTGGTTAGGACCAGAGGGGATGGCTGCGGGTACTTCCCAGTGGGTTTCTTATTTGTGTTAGCTGTTTTACTTTACTGCTGATATTGTTGTTGATTGATTACTATTTTGTATCATTCTGCTTCACTACTTACTGTTTACTGCCTACTGCTTGCTGTTGCAGTTTACTGCTTATTGTACTTTTACCTGCTATATACTCACTGACTGTTAGGCACAGATTTTCGGGTGGTTTCCTACTGGGATTTTATCTCACACCCTATTTGGGACATGATTTTGGGCCCAAGAAGACTATTTTGTTGTAGGTATAGACAAGGTAAAGCACCCTTTGAATTCTGGAACTTGATTGCTTGGAGCAGGAGAGCAAGGGACCAAGCTTTGGCTTGCGATGCTGAGGAGCTGTTTACTTTTCTTTTGTAAATGTTTTTGTACTGTGGTGTTTTTATACATTGTGACTTGTTTGGATGATTTCCTAGATATGTATCTTGCATCATTCTATATATATACATATGTGCTCCAGTTTGTTGATTTAGTTTTCCGCTGTTTATTATTGTTGGTTATTTACTGTTTCCACTATTGCATGTTTATTTATTTCCTCTGTGTACTCTGCCAATGAGGGCATAGTTTCCCCAATATCACACCCAAGGCCCTTGATTCTAGTCGACAGTCTCTAGAGTTTGTGGAAATGCACTTGAGGCCATGTGACCAACCGGGTACAGGGTGCCTTTGGGTGGCTTCCAGAACTGGGACGTTACAGATTGAAAAACATTTTTCTTCAATATCCACATTTTCAAAAATGTTTTCAATATTTTTTAAGATTATTATATGATGGTTTAAATAAAATTTTAACCATGATTTATTTTATAAAAAATGTTTTAAAATAAATTTTTTAATTATTTTCTAACTGAGGTACTTTTTTTGACATTTTCCTAAAGTGTGAAAGTAATGTTTTCTTTTAACCTGTATGACATGAACATAATTTTATACCTTCATAACAAATAAATTTTTAAATATTAATTTATAGTTTTAAAAATATATTTTCAAATAAAATTAGTTTCACAATGTTGTGTGAAATTTTATTTTGGAAAAAGGTAAATTTCAAATAGAAAACTCTTTTTTTCTCAAGAAATGTTCCAAGAGATATTTCAAAATCATTTTCCATCTAAGGTAAAATAATTTGATGTTACTTAATATTTACTAGGTATATAATCCAATTATACTATCCTAATTCATTATCCATATGTTTTATTATTATGATGAAAATATATTCATGAAACCCATTCATTTTCCATGGGGTTTTATATGATGAAATGATGAAAAGTTTATGAAACCCATTTATTTTCATGTTTTCTAATATGATGAATATTTTATGATCTTTTGGAACAAAAATTTGTGTATTATGTGATGTGTGGGAATTATATATTGTCACATAAAAGACATATTTTAATGTTATTTTTCATTTAATTTACATCCTTTATTTTTTTGGGGGTTTCCCTAGGTTTTAGGGAGGAATAGATGAGTATTCATGAATTGGGCCAAACCGTGAGCCCAATTCCAGATTAAAAAATAAATTTTTTATCTTTTATAACGTTTTCATTTTTCAAAATTTTTCATCCATTCAAATTTATAATTGACCTAACCTAACCTATTAACACCAAAAAGGTAATTTGGAGCTTTTAGAAATCCATAACCAGAGTTTATTTGGGTTTTGGTCTAAGGGGTTGGGCCTGCCCGAAAGCCCAATTCCTGTTTTAAAAATAAAATTTTATTTTGTTATAACTTATTCAATATTTGGGATTGTTCGGTGATTATAAGTCTCACCCAAGCCCAATTAACCCAGCCGCACTTCTGAACTCTCTCCCCCCTCTTTGGAGCTCTGGTTAATCGCGATTTCGTGCCGAACTTCATAGGGTTCCTCAAATCGCCCAGATTTGAAGAGGTAAAGTCTTTATTTCATAACTCTCTCAATTCTCAATATTTTTCCTCCATTTCAGTTTCTAAATGGCCTAATACATCTTGTTCGAACTAAACCTAAATTTTGGATCTTTTAAATTCCAGATACTAGTGTTTTGGAGTGAATACTTCAAGATACTTCAAGTAAATGAGCCATTTTCTTTCCTCTTTCAAATTACTTTGGGTTTAACTCATTGTTCTTAGGGTTTCTTCGGTTATAATTGTGTTTAATAATATCCATAAACTAGGTTTTCGAACCTAGGGTTTAACTTTGGGCTTTCTTGCCCAATTTATGTGGTTTTAGGTTTGATCTATTTCTCTCTTGGTGCGGCGGGGGTGCGATTTGATTTTCGCACGGAGATTCAAGGGTTTTTGTTACTTTGGTAGGTGATTCCATTGTGTGTGAAATTTTTGTGAATTAGCTTGATGTTTTAATGTTACCTTAATGTTTATTTCACTTGAATGTTTCTGTAAAAATTGGTTTTAGTTGCATTTATAATGAAAATGAATTTTAAGTTCGAATTTTTGGTGGAATTGGGGGTTTTTCATTCAAATCTTTTATTGGTTCATTTTGGGCTTACCCATAACTGAATTATTGGTTTAATTAAATGGTATTTAACTGAAATTTTGTTTTAATGACATAAAAGTGTTAAAATAGTGTGCAAAGTGGGTATCTTAAAGAGCTTTGGGTGCAAAATAATCTGATGTTTTGAGAGGTAGTTTTATTGAAAATAAAATTATTTTATTGTGTGTTTTAAATGGTATAAAATGTGTGTAGCTACTGTACAATTTGTTTGTGACTAGTAGTGATATTTTATATGCAAAATGATGTGTGTTGTTTTCTGAAATTGTTTGAGCACAAAAAGGGGAAGCCCGAGTACCTAGGTGGGGCAGATTAGTACTAGTACGACTAGTGGATCAGATGGGTTTTGTCCATGTTCCACTTAACATCTGGATAATGACAACTCTAACTAAACCATTTAGATGATTATTGGGGACCACTAGGTTATGGGTATGTTCCCTACTAGTGGCTCGTGCACGAGAATGGATTTTTCTATGGTTACTCTACACCGAGGTACGAGGTACATAGGGCCCGAGACGACCTAGTACTTAGGGGTGTTCCCGATTTTGATTCTCATTGGATTTGTGGTATTTACCCTTGTTGTGGGGTTTTTTGGCAGTACTTTATAGTAGCTCACATGTATATTTAATGTTCTAACATTCTGAAATTCTCGGATTGAAAACTGTTTTCATTTGAAAGTTGCATTTCTTTGAATTTTAACACTGTTTCACCTTGTGTATTAAAATTGCTTGTTTTGTTCACATTTTATTGCATGCTCTTTGGAATCATCGGGTGGTATCCTATTGGGCTTAGTCTCACACCGTACTTACACCCCTTAGGTGTAAGTAGACCTACTTATGCTTGACTCAGGTAAAGGGAAGGCTAAGGGTGATGGCGGTTTGGGATGTTAGTCCCCATCGTTGGGGCGGAGTTGCGGAGACGGCTTGCGGGTGATGATCCCCTTGTCATGTGGAGTCCATGGAGATGTATTTATGTTGTAATTATTTGTTTTTAGACCCCCTGCAGTGTCTTTAAACATATTTATTCAGATCTGGTTTTGTTAAGAATTGTTTAGCATGAAAATTTCAGATTCTAATAATTGATTATTTTTTTTGATTTATGCTTTCATAGTCGGGTAAATCGTTCCCAAACCAGATTTGTTTGATACCCGGGCACTTGAGCCAGTCTGTGGGGATAGGGAACACCCTTTGGGCCTTGCCACAGGCCGGGTTTGGTGCCGTTAATGGTGGCGACCAGATTTGGTTCATGACAAAATGGTATCATGGGAGGTTAAAGTTTTTGGGTTATATTGTTATTTTGGGATGATTCGGGATAGATAGAAGCTAGGACTGTCGGGGCTCGAGGTATTGGTTGTGAGTAGGGTGTCTGGACCACACCTCTCATGGCAGACCTTGAGTCACCAGGGGATGTTGAAATTTACGGATTGACTTCACTTCCAGGTGAGACGTGTGGGCTGCAGACCACATGTGAACATCAGGCAGATGTGGAGTAGTTGTTTATTTTATTATAGGAATGTGTTTAGTTTATTTATATTTGATGTATTTGATTATAATTTTCAGAATTGTGGTATTGACTATTGTTTTGTGACTGTTGCATTTTGTAGCAACATGCCTCCCCGGAAAGCTCCCACGCACCCACATGAGGAAGCTGGAGAGAGTTCTCCCATGTCAATTGATTAGAGGCTCGTGGAGGCTGTGGTTCGGGATATCCAATCTTTGGTATAGGGACCAGGTCCTGCTACTATTCCTGTTAGGGTAGAAGAGACAGGTCCTAGAAAAGATAAAGCACAAGAGTTTCTGAAAAACAAGCCTCCTACCTTCCGAGGTAGCACAGAACCCCAGGAAGCAGAAGAATGACTTAAGAAGATCGAGCATATGTTTGAGTTACTGGAAACACCCGAGGAGATCAGGGTGAAGTGTGCCTCCTTTCTGTTGGAGGGTCCCAGCCGTAAATGGTGGGAGTCAGTGCTTCAGGCTGGGAAGAATGAGCAGATGCGTTGGGGAGATTTCAAGGCTATCTTCAATGAACAGTACTTCCCTGAGGTGTTGGCTTATGCCAGGTCTAGAGAGTTCATGGAACTTGTTCAGGGGAATCTATCTGTGATGGAGTATGCCAACCGTTTCACTGAGTTGGTTTGGTATGATCCAAAAATTGTCTCTAAGCGAAGGCCCAAAGGTTTGAGAAAGGCTTGCGACCAGAGATATACTCCCAGGTGTTCCTGTTTAAGCTGAGGACCTATGCTGAGGTTGTTGATCGGGCGTGCATGGTGGAGATTGATAGGAAAGGCAGGGATGGTTTCTATGGTTTAGTATCAGCAGTGGGTAGTGGCAGCTCCTCAGAGAAGAAAAGGAAGAAGGAGGATTATGTGAAGAAATGAGGGGGTAGTTCAGGCCACTCTTCTAGTCAGTTTTCTTTTGCGGCTTCTGATGCGAGATCGGTCGTGTGCCACCAATGTGGGAGGCCTGGGAATATCCAACCAGAATGTCCTCTTTCTCCGAAGCCTTGTTACCAGTGTAGAGGTATAGGGAATTTGCAACGCTTCTGTGGTGTGGCACGTCCACTCCCAAGTGGGGCAGGGTCAGTGGCTTCAAGAGGGGTGCCAGCACAGTCCGAGCCGTCGAGGACTGGGGGATCTAGATTTGGTGGTCGTGGTGGTAGGGATGGATCATATTCTGGGAAGAGCCAGTTCAGGGCACAGCCACAGACTAGTGGTCATCCTCAGAAAGATACTGGACATCTCCATGCAGTGGATCAGTCACCATCAGGATTAGAGGCGGGACCGTCGATAGTTCGAGGTACCGTTCTGATCACATCTTCTATAACTACTGCTCTTTTTGATACTGGTGCCTCTGTTTCATTAATTTCTGGACATTTTGTGGACATTCTGAATTTTCCAACTGAGTTTATGTCTTTTGCGATGGAGTTGGTGACAACGTTGGGAAAGAAGAAGGAGCAGGGCCTCAGGTGCCCCTCGTGTGCACTTTCTGTGTCAGGGGTCGAGATGGAGTGGGACCTCTTGGTCTTAGATATGGACCTTTTTTATGTCATACTTGGGATGGATTGGCTAGTACACTTCTAGGCACACATCGATTGCTATAGACGGAATGTGAGTTTCACGACACCTGATGGGAGTCGTCAGGTTTTTCATGGAGATTGGGATCCACGATCAGGTCGCGCAGGGCCTCCACTCCCAGAGTTGGGAAGTGTTATCTTCCAGTTATCTTCTCTTGTGCTAGAGTATGGTCTTTCCCCTGAAGTTTCACTACCTCATGTAGTGAATGAGTTTCCCGAGGTATTCTCAGAAGATTTTTCAGGTTTTCCCCTGGAGAAGGATGTGGAGTTTTCGATTGATCTGGCGTCGGGAACACAGCTGATATCTCTTACCTCTTATCGCATGGACCCCACCGAGTTGAGGGAATTAAAGATACAGTTGGACGACTTAGAATCCAAAGGATTCATTCGCCCGAGCGTCTCTCCTTGGGATGCTCCTGTTTTGTTTGCAAAAAAGGCTGATGGATCCCTCCGGTTGTGCATTGACTACCCGAAGCTGAATAAGGTAACAATTAAAAACAAATACCCTTTGCCCAGAATAGATGATTTGTTTGATCATTTGAAGGGGGAAAAGTGGTTCTCAAAGATAGACCTGCGTTCAGGGTATCATCAACTCAGGGTGAAGGAGTCAGATATCCCTAAGACAACCTTCCGAAGCAGGTACGACCACTTTGAGTATTTGGTCATGCCCTTCGGATTGACCAATGCTCTAGCGGTATTTATGTCACTTATGAATAGGGTGTTCCATCAGTATCTCGATTCCTTTGTTGTGGTGTTCGTGGATGACATTCTGGTATACTCTTGCTCTGAGGAGGAACATGAACATCAATTGAGGATCGTTTTGGGTACATTACAAGATCACCGCCTCTATGCAAAGTTGTCAAAGTGAACTTTATGGATCAAAGAGGTGAGATTTCTAGGGCATGTTATCTCAGAGCATGGAGTTTTAGTGGACACTGAGAAAATTAGTGCAGTCATGTCATGGGAGAAACCGAAGAATGTGTTCGAGATCAGGAGTTTTCTTGGCTTGGCTGATTATTACAGGAGATTCGTTTGGGATTTCTCTCAGCTTGCTTCACCGATGACTTCCCTCACCTGGAAAGGGGTGAAGTTTCTATGGGGTCCAGAATGTCAGGCGTCGTTTGAGGAGCTGAAGAGGCGGCTGACTACCGCCCCCGTGCTGATTTTTCCAGAGGCTGGAAAGGGATATGTGGTCTATTGTGATGCTTCAGGTATGGGTCTTGGGTGCGTGCTTATGCAGGATGATCATGTGGTCGCGTATGGCTCTCACCAACTTCGACCACATGAAAATAACTACCCAACCCATGACTTGGAGTTGGCAATGGTGATGCATGATTTGAATACTTGGCATTACTACCTCTTTAAGGAGAAATTTGTGGTATACTATGATCACAAAAGCTTGGCTTATATCTTCTCGCATAAGGACCTCAACCTGAGGCAACATCACTGGATCGAGTACTTGTAGGGGTTTGACTTTGACATTATCTATACCCCAGGCAAGGGTAATATAGTGGCCGACGCTTTGAGCAGAAGAGTTCCAGTGCAGGCTTTGAGGAAGTCTACTGATGAGTGGACATTGATGGGTCTCTTTTCTCAGATGCATGTGGAGACCAGGGAATACAGTGAAGTGGAATTCTTAGAAAGCGTCCAGTTGACTCCTTCTCTATTGGAGTTTATTTAGCAGGAACAGCCCAGTGATGATCTTTTTCAGTGGTCTAAGCAGTTCCTTCATGGTGGGGAGACATCCTCTGATTGTTCGTCGTCTCCCGAGGGCATCTTGTGCTTCAAGGGCCGTTCAGTAGTGCCATTATCTCTACGGAAGGTGGTGATGCAAGATAGCCACCTGTCTCAGTGGGATGTCCATCCGAGTGCCACTAAGATGTATTATGATGTTCGTCGGCAGTTTTGGTGGCCTGGTATGAGACGGGACATAGCATACTTTGTTTCGAGATGCTACACATGTCAGTAGGTGAAAGCAGAGCACTAAAGGCCATCTGGTTTGCTCCAACCACTACCCATTCCTACTTGGAAGTGGGAAGAGGTCTCCATGGACTTCATTGTTGGCTTACCTCGTACACCTCGGTGTAAGAATGCTATTTGGGTGGTGATTGATCGTCTGACCAAATCATCCCACTTCATTCCGATAAAAGATACAACTAAAGTAGATGAGTTGGGCCATTTGTATCTTCAGGAAGTGGTGAGACTCCATGGTGTACCATTAGCTGTTGTCTCAGATAGAGACCCCCGATTCACTTCTTGATTTTGGGAAGGCCTTCATAAGGGCTTGGGGTCTCAGATTAAGATGAGCACGGCATACCACCCTCAGACGGATGGTCAGACAGAGCGGGCGAACCAGATTTTGGAGGACATGCTTTGTGCATGTGTCCTGGACTTTGGAGGTTCTTGGGATAGCCATTTGGGATTGGTTGAGTTTTCTTATAATAAGAGTTACCAATCCATGATTCGAATGGCCCCTTTTGAGGCGCTCTATGGTCGGCCTTGTCGGTCCCCCCTATGTTGGGATGAGGTAGGAGAGACTTCACTGTTGGGGCCGAGCCTTGTGCAGGAGACTTCTGAGAAAGTCAAGTTGATCAGGCAACACTTATTGATAGCTCAGAGTCGTCATAAATCTTATGCTGACCGGAGGCGTCGAGACCTAGAGTTTTCTGTGGGTGACATGGTATTCTTAAAAGTGGCCCCTCGTTTGGGCCATCGTCAATTGGGGAAGAAAGGTAAGCTGATGCCACGGTATGTCGGGCCCTTTGAGATCACTGAGCATATTGGAAAGGTGGCATACAAGTTGGCCTTACCTTCTAAGTTGACTTCTATCCATGATGTCTTCCACGTCTCTCAGTTGAAGAAATACAATCCGGATCCATCCCATGTGTTGAGTTGGGAAGAACTGGAGATAGATCCTGACTTGTCTATCGTTGAGAGGCCGGTGAAAATAGTGGACTCCCAAGAGAAGATAATTCGAGGGAAGTCTATTCCTTTAGTCCGGGTTTTATGGTAGCATGAGAATGATACACATGAGACATGGGAGCGAAAGTCATGGGTCAAGGAAGAGCACCCATTCTTGTTTTCCAACCGAGATTCATGTTGACTTTATGGGGTGGAAAGTCCATCATGGTGGGGAGAATTTTCACATACAAGACATATTTTAAAGGTATTTTTCATTTAATTTACATTATTTCTTTGTTTTGGGGGTTTCCCTAGGTTTTATGGAGGAATAGATGAGTATTCATGAATTGGGCCAAACAGTGAGCCCAATTCCAGATTAAAAAATAAATTTTGTATCTTTTATAACTTTTTCATTTTTCAACATTTTTCATCCATTCAAATTCCTAATTGACCTAACCTAACCTATTAACACCACCAAGTTAATTTGGAGCTTTTAGAAATCCATAACCAGGGTTTATTTGGGTTTTTATCTAAGGGGTTGGGCCGGCCCGAAAGCCCAATTCCTGTTTTAAAAATACAATTTGATTTTGTTATAACTTATTCAATATTTGGGATTTTTCAGTGATTAAAAGTCTCACCCAAGACCAATTAACCCATCTGCGCATCTGAACTCCCCCCCCTCTTTGGATCTCTGGTTAATCGCGATTTCGTGCCGAACTGCATAGGGTTACTCAAATCGACCAGATTTGAAGAGGTAAAACTTTATTTCACAACTCTCTCAATTCTCAATATTTTTCCTCCATTATAGTTTCTAAATGGCCTAATACGTCTTTTTCAAACGAACCCGAAATTTTGGATCTTTTAAATTTCAGCTACTGGTGTTTTGGAGTGAATACTTCAAGATACTTCAAGTAAATGAGCCATCTTCTTTCCTCTTTCAAATTACTTTGGGTTTAACTCATTGTTCTTAGGGTTTCATCGGTTATAATTGAGTTTACTAATGTCTAGAAACTAGGTTTTAGAACCTAGGGTTTATCTTTGGGCTTTCATGGCCAATTTATGTGGTTTTAGGTTTGATCTAGATCTCTCTTGATGCGGCGGGGGTGCGATTTGATTTTCGCACGGAGATTCAAGGGTTTTTGTTACTTTGGTAGGTGATTCCATTGTGTGTACAATTTTTGTGAATTAGATTTCTGTTTTAATGGCACATTAATGTTTATTTCACTTTAATGTTTCTGTAAAAATTGGTTTTAGTTTCATTTATAATGCAAATGAATTTTAAGTTAGAATTTTTGGTGGAATTGGGGGTTTTTCATTAAAATCTTTTATTGGTTCATTTTGGGCTGCCCCATAACTGAATTGTTGGTTTCATTAAAGGTTATTTAACTGAAATTTTGTTTTAATGACATAAAAGTGTTAACATAGTATGCAAAGGGGATATCTTAAAGAGCTTTGGGTTCAAAACAATGTGATGTTTTGAGAGGTTGTTTTATTGAAAATAAAATTATTTTATTGTGTGTTTTAAATGGTATAAAATGTGTGTAGATGGTGTAAAATTTTTTTGTGACCAGTAGTGATATTTTATTATGCAAAATTATGTGTGTTTTTTTCTGAAATTGTTTGAGCACAAAAAGGGGAAGCCCGGGTACCTAGGTGGGGCAGATTTGTACTAGTATGGCTAGTGGATCGGATGGGTTTTTTCCCTGTTCCACTTAGCATCTGGATAACGACAACTCTAACTAAACTATTTGGATGATTATTGGGGACCACTAGGTTATGGTTATGTTCCCTACTAGTGGATCGTGCACGATAATGGATTTTTCTATGGTTACTCTACACGGAGGTACGAGGTACATAGGGCCCGAGACGACCTAGTGCTTAGGGGTGTTCCCGATTTTGATGCTCATTGGATTTGTCGTATTTACCCTTGTTGTGGGGTGTTTTTGGAAGTAATTTACAGTATCTCACATGTATATTTAATTTTCTAACATTCTGAAATTCTCAGATTGAAAACTGTTTTCATTTGAAAGTTTCATTTCTTTGATTTTAACATTGTTTCACCTTTTGTATTAAAATTGCTTGTTTTGTTCACATTGTATTGCATGCTCTTTGGAATCATCGGGTGGTATCCTATTGGGATTATGATCACACCCTACTTACACCCCTTGGGTGTAATTAGAACTGCTTATTCTTGACTCAGGTAAAGGGAAGGCTAAGGGTGATGGCGGTTCGGGATGTTAGTCCCCATCGTTGGGGCGGAGTTGCGGAGATGGCTTGTGGGTGATGATCCCCTTGTCGTGTGGAGTCCATGGGGATGTCTTTATGTTGTAATTATTTTTTTTAGACCACTTGTAGTGTCTTTAAAAATATGTATTCATATCTGGTTTTGTTAATAATTGTTTAGCATGAAAATTTCAGATTCTAATAATTGATTGTTTTTTTTATTTATGCTTTCATACTTGGGTAAATCATTCCCAAACCAGATTTGTTTGATACCCGGGCACTTGTGCCAGCCCATGGGGATAGGGAACGCCCTTCGGGCCTTGCCACGGTCCGGGTTTGGTGCCATTAATGGTGGCGACCAGATCCGGTTTGTGACATATATCCCTCCAATTTATTGGGTAAAGTTTTATAACTCGTTATATAATTATGGGAAAAACGATGATGTGCTTGATCCACTATGGGAAACTAGTGATGATACTTGATCCACTATAAAATAAGAAACAAGTATTAATAACTGATCTATTATTACTTTATGGTATCATACGTTAACCTCGAAATATGAAATGGTTTCTATACACATGATGGTTACACACTTATAGGACATGAACTTATGGTTTATGATTTATTTATGATGATTTCTTACTCTTATGGTTATTGTCTTTTAAAATGATAATGTTTTATTCCATAGATCATGTTTATGATTCATTATAGATCAGGTATGAAATTTTAAAGTTATATTAATAATCACATATCCTTATGATTATCTTATACTTTCATATAATCATTTATTGATATCTTCTATTTTTACCCTTACTAGTCATTTGAGCTCACCCTTTCTTATTTTTCCTTTCCTCAGGTTATGAAGATAGGTTTAATTAGGTAATGTCTCAAATGATTAATAAATGGTAAGATATTTTTGATAGATGTTTAATATTATTCATGAAATAAGAATGTCCTGTAACCATTCTCCAAAGACACTAAACATTTATTGTACTCAGGAAGGTATTTATTAAATATATTCGATATTAATCTAAAAAGATATAATAATTATGTATAAAAATCTTGGGTATATATAGTTGGAATTAAAGGAAAGTTTTATTTATACTTTCGAAACTAGGATGATAAAACCTTTGTGATATCCCTAGGGATAATTTCAAAGATAAGGCTAATGATAAGTCAAGGTATAGTAAAACATCATGTAATTTTGGTGAAGGATAGAATGAGTGGTTTCTAAGAAATTAAATACTTATATAGATATTTTAAGTTAATGTGGCTCTATAATAGTTATACCTAGGGGTAGTAAATCTGAAAAGGGAACATTTAAATAGACTCGATCATCACCTGGCTCATGACAATGAGCCCTGATGCATGTCTTGTTTGAAACTCATGGGAGATATGATTTGGAAATTCACAAACTCTTTATTAACCATCATAAAGGATTTGAATAAATCCTGACCATGAATGTACAATATTAAAAAAGGTTTCATTTATTGAAAAGTTTGTGTCATGATCTATACATACTAGGAATGATTGATCACCCTAATCAAAGATACTTAACAATCATACTGACCAATTCAGTTTTACTATGATATTGAAAATAGAATGATAAAGTCGAGCTGGTATCAAGTATGCTCAAATATTGAAGTATCCAATTTAATATTAGTTATATGAGTTCATGCATATCCTAAAAATTATCTAGGGATGTTCATTGTTATCCTTAAGGATTAAATATTGAATTATCTGTGAAAACCCATAATGGTATGGCGATCACATATCAAGTCTATGATTCTTCTCTAGATGTAGTTTGTTGGAATGTGCTTCCTTCAAATCTTATTATTCTCCCTATGACAAAATTTGATGTTATCTTAGTCATGGATTAAAATTATCTATACAAATCCCACATCCATTTATAAGTAAGGGAATCCACGTTTGATATTTAAAACCAATCTATGATCATCTATTAGTGTGATAAGTATGAACTTATGATAAAGATCCATTGTATGAGTCTTGATTCCCATTAAAAATGGGTTAGATCTCAAATGGATGGTAAAAAACTCAACAGCAATGATATGCCTATTGTGTTAGAGTTTTTTGATCTCATTGAAGAATATTTTCCAAGTCTTCTACCTAAATATGAAGTTTAGTTGTCAATAGAAATCATACATGGTTCGACACCTATTTCAAAGTATCCCTATAGAATAGACCTGATCGAGTTATAGGAATATAAGAAGAAACTCTAGGAGAAATTTAATAAGGGATTCATTCATTCAAGCGCATCACTATGGGATGGTTCATTTTCTTAAGAAGAAATATAGATCAATGCAACTCTACATTTATTATCAAGAGATGAATAAAATCATGATCAGGAAAAACTATCCTATGACCCATATTGATGACTTGTTTGATCAACTTCATGGAGCTCAATACTTTTCCAAGATTGACCTTCATTTTTTATATAATCAGTTGAGTGTAAAAAAGGAGGATATAACCAATACAACATTCCATAAAAGGTATGGACACTATGAGTATTTATTGTTTCCATTCACTATTAATAATTCCCCATTTATATTAATCGATTTAATTAATAAAGTCTTTATAAATTACTTTGATTAGTTTTTGGTAGTATTTATAGATGATATTATTATCTATTTGAAGAGTAAGGAAGATAATGAATATCACTTGAGAATTATGCTAAAGTCCATAAAGAAGGATAAACTATATGAAAATTTTAATTTTTAGAATTTTGGATACAAAAGGTTGAATTTTTGTGTCATTTAATATCAAGAGAGGGTATATAAATTGATCCATCAAATATGGAGGCTACTGAACATTGTCCTTGACCAACCACTATGAATGAGATATATTTTTTTTCTAGTTTAGCTGGATATTATCGACAGTTTGTAGATAAATTATCATGACTATCTAACCACCTCATCAGGGTACCTCATAAGGGAGATAAGTTCCTCTAGATATATGAATGTGAGGGAAATTTCAAGGGACTAAAGAAAATATTAGTGAGCACACCTATGCTTACATTATCCTATAGTGGAGAAGAGTTTGTAACTTATAGGGATACATAAAATAATGGATTGGAATGAATTATCATGTATAATGACATGGGTATAGTTTATAACTGATAAAATATGAAGCTTCATGGGAAAAATTACCCAACTCGTGATTTGGAGTGAGCTACATTAATTTTTGAATTAAAGATATAGAGACATTATATTTATATAGAAAAGTGTGATATATATATATACCGATCACGATATTTTAAAATATATATTCACAAATATGGAGTTAAATATGAACAAGAGAAGATGGTTAGAGCTAATTAAAGATTACAACATCTCAATACATTACGATGTTGGGAAATTGAACAAGATAGATGATGCTTTGAGTCAAAAAGATAATGCTAGATTATCTATGTTGAGGTTTACACAAGATACAATATTTTTAAATTTTCAAAGGTTAGATCTTGAAATTCTAAAGGAAGGGAAGAAATATTATCTCTATCAAATGATTGTTCAACCATCTATCCATGTAAATATTAAATAGACATAGAAGGAAGATATAGAGATGAAAATGAAGGTAAAAAATGTTCCTAAATTTAACCTTGATTATAATGGAATGATAATGTTCATAAACCATGTATGTGTTCTATCCATACTATATTTGAAGAAGGATATATTAGAAAAGGATAATAGTTATTCATTATCTATTCATCATGGAAATAAAAATATGTATAGATATTTTAAAGAGTATTTTTATGGGATTAAATGAAGAGAGATATCCCAGAGTTTTCATCTCAATGCTTGGTATGTCATTAAGTTATGAGTTTTTTTAATTGGAATCCCCAAAATGTAAAAAGAGAATAATACTATATAGGATATTATTGACCACCTTACAAAGTATATACACTTCATTACTATAATATAATACTTATATCTTGATCATATTTCTAGAATATACATTATGTAAGTGGTTTGGTTTCCAAGAGTACCATATATTATAGTATCTAATTGATATACGAGGCTTACCTCGATGTTCTGGTGAAGTATTTAGTAATATCATAATAAAAATTGATTTTTATTACAAAATATCATCCTAAAAATTATGGTAAGTCTGAGAGAGAAATTAAAACCCTAGAGCTTATGTTGACGTATTATTCTATTGATTTCAAAGTTTTTTTTATCAAAACCTTTATCTATTTGAGTTTATTATAACAATAGCTTTCACATTATAATTTAAATGGATCCTTATAAAGATATCTATGGAAATAAGTATGTAAATACAATTTTTTTGGATAAATTTAGAGAAAGGAAGATATTGGTACTATATATGAATAAAGAAATGGTAGATAAGGTTAGATCTATTCAACAACACATAAGGAAAACACAAATTTGACATAAAAGATATGCTAAAAAATTTCGATGAGATATGGAATTTGAAGTTGGTGACAAGGTGGTTTTAAGAAAATATCAAAGGAATAAGGTAATTATATTTGGAAAAAACATAAACTAATCCTTATATATATCGGTACCTTTTAAATTCTTGATCCTATTGGTATGGTAGATTATCAATTAGCGCTTCCATAAAACCTCTCTTAAGTCCATGATGTGTTCTATATATCTATCCTAAGGAAATACATACCTAATACTACACATGTAATCAAATCAGAGATCATACTGCTAGAGAATTATCTTTATTATGAGGAAAAACCAGTGGAGGTTCTATATCATACAGATAAAGTGAAATGAAACATGACCACTCACCCACGTCAAAGTTTTGTGGTGAAACCACAATTTTGAGAAAACTATATGGGACCCGAGGATGTAATTAGGTAGAAGTATCCTTAGTTTTTATACTAAAGTGATAGAATTTTGAGTGAGAAATTAATTTTAATAGGTTTAGAATGAAAAATCTCAAGATATTATGAAATATTTTTATTCAAATATATTTATTTTCTTCGATAGCTTGCATTACATGAAACACCACATTTTAATGAACCACACTATACTATTAATATTAATATTTAAACATGACTGTTAATAAATATCCATTAAACATATAGGTATGAATAGTAATAATAGATTTTAAATATTAAGTATAATGTTTTTATATAAAGAAAACAAATTGATAAAAAAGTGCTTAATTTTTTGTGAAGTCTTTATATGTTTTGAAATACTATTTTCTCAAAAAAAATATTTTTATTGATTTTTGTGAAAAAATAATAAAAAAATAATTACACTTTTATAAAAATTATTTTTTTAAATAATATTACTTTTTTGAAATCTATATTTCAAAATTATCTTTGAGTGAATTTTGATATTTGTTTTGAAAAGATTGATTTTTCAATGAATAATAAAAAATAATGATTTTTATTAGAAATTTCCCTTTCATTTAAATAATTTACAAGATAAATTTTATTTTAATATGGGTTTAAAAGTAAAATTAGTTCAATTATATATTAATTATTATAATTTAGGTTATTTTAATCAATTTTATATTGAATTTGTATATTAAAACTTTCTATAGTTCTGATTTTTTCTTTAGAAAACTGCTTTTCATCGCCTCTATGAGTTTAAATTTAAATTATAATTTTAAAATTATTTAAATGGAATTTATAAAAATGGATTCAATATTTTGAATTATAATTATTAATATTATATAATAATTCCAACTTAATTTTTGGCAAAAATTAATAGTAAAAATAGTGAAAAATGTTTACCGCGGTTATGGTTAAAATGGGTTTATTAAGGGCTATAATAAAAAAGGGGTAAAATAACCTATAAAATTTTAAAAATCCAATTTTATTGAAATATTTTGATCTTATATCATTTAAGATTATATAATGAGACATTTTGGATCTTTTTGAAAAGTTTAAAATGCGGGCGCACCTTTTTCTTTTAAAAAATTCCATCAGTGTCCTCTCCTTCACTTATGAAAGGACACCCATACCCTCTCCTATTAACATTTAAAAAACCATTTGGTTTATAAAAAAGCTACCCAAATCCATTAATTACTCCCCCTTTAAATCATAGAGTCCTTATTTTTATTTGGAAACCATCCTAAGAAGGCTTTAGGTGTAAAGCTAAAGGGGTTCTCCGAAGAATTGGTACAGTGATTAACTATTTGTTTTAAATTTATTCCTATATCCACTTCAAATATTCCTAAACCATGATGATATAATAAAATAATTATCTCTAATATACTGATATTTTATTATGTTAATGGAATGCACTACATTAATTTCCTCTTCCATTAAATAGGAAATGAAATCATCGATTGTGTGTACAACAATCTGCCACCCCATGCACCGATGTAATTCATCTTACATCACCACCTATTATTACTATATATAATGATGCATTCAAAAAATTTATATGATATTTATTACATAATTATAATTTTTGTAATTATAATATCATATATACCTTCTTAATTTCCATTTTCTGGGAATACAATAACGCCGCTCGTGTGTACGACAAACTACCACCTCACTAAGTGATGTGATTTGTTGTTCACTGATGATTTACATGGAAATTAATAATGATAATATTAATGAAAACATGTAATATATATGTCATAAAAATTATTCCTCAAAGTAACTATATTATTTCCTTTATTTAATTTCTTGCTTCTATAAAACGGATACAATGTTCATGCGTATGTACGACCCACCATCTCCATGAATGGTGTAATTCATTTTCTATATCTAAATTTAATGGATTAATATAAATACAAATATATATAATTTATATTAAATTTACATAATTTTAAACATTCTGGATATAATGAGACCAATATAAAAATATAAGGACAAAAAAATACCAAACCAAAACATACACGAAAAAAGAAGTAGTTATTGCTTGAAATGTGATTTTAACAAGGAATTGTTAATAAATGGGTAATAAAATTTCATAATTAAATCATATATAGTATGGTATATATGATTATTATTATTTAATAGATGTATAATAAACTCATATTTATTACACATTATCTTCTAACATTTATGAATGAAGTCGAGACATAAGTTAAGGGATTTCTAGTCTATATTTTATTTTTGGGAGGCATATGCCATAATCACCACTCATTTATCTTGTGTGGTGTAAATAATGATAATTTGACATGTTATATCATTAATATAATTATTTTAATTATATTTAATGTTTCATATTCTTTTATTTTTTAAATTTTCTTATGATTCAAATGATTACCAAAGTGGTAAGGTATTTTCGTCTCACTTTTATTAGTGCGGGACTCATGCCTTATACACCAATTATTTGTTTTTTGCGGTGTATATACTACACACGAATGTATTTTACGATCCTTATCATGATAATTATGTAATATTCATATCTATAAAATATTATTTATTTCAAGGGACTTATGATTCAAAAGATAACAAAGTGGTAAAGTTTTAATGTTACAATCTCATTGTTTATTGAGATTGTTTTTGACATGATTCCAATGATGAGATGTTATGGTATTCCCTTAAAAAAACTCATGAATTTTGTTATCCTATGTTTATTTATTAAAATTATAGGTTTTATTTTTCATTTTAATTTCTTTATGTATGCAATATTCATGAATAATGTTTTTAAGTAAAAACCAAATTTACCTCTCTCTTCAGTCAAAATCACCTTTTCTTCCATATCCATATTTTCTAAAAATGTTTTCAATAATGTTTTTAAGATTATAATATGATTTTTTAAAGTCATTTTTACCCATGATTTACTTTTATAATTTTTTTAAAAAATGAATCTTTTTGTTTTTCCTTTGAATGTGGTACATTTTTTTAACATTTTACCAAAGTGTGAAAGGAATGTTTTATTTTAACTTATATGACATGAACATATTTTTTTTCCATCATGAAAAATCAACATTTCAAATATTACTTTATAATTTTTCAAATATATTTTAAAATAAAAGTATTTTTAAAATGTGTGATGAAATTTTAGTATTGAAAAGGTAATTTCCAAAGTGAAAAGATTATTTTCCTCAAGAAATGTTCCAAGTGATCCTTCAAAATAATTTTCTTTCTAATATGAAATCCTTTGATGTTACTTAAAATTTACTGGGGATATAATACAATTATTCCATCCTTATTCTTTCTCTAAATGTTTTATGATTATGATGAAAACATGTTCATGAAAAATATTCCTTTTCAAAGGATTTTTCTGTGATGAAATGATGTATTTTTTATAAAACCCATTTCACTTCCACAGATTAGGATATAGAGAAATGAATATGAAACCCACTTATTTTCATGAGTTATGATATGATGAATGTTTTATGATCTTATGGAAAACAAATTTATGGATTAGGTGATGGGTGGGACTTATATCTCCTTCCAATGAATTGGGTAATGTTTTATATCTCATGAGATAATGATGGGAAACAAGCCAATGTTCTTGTTACACTATATGAAGTTAGAAAATATGATTAACATCCTATGGGAAACATGTTATGATTCTTGATCCATTATGAAATGTGGAATAGGTTATAATGCCTAATACTTTATGATTTGATGGTATCATATGTTAACCATGACATATTAAATGGTTTCTATACACATGATGGTGCAAAATTTATATGACATTAGCTTATGGTTCATGATTGATTTATGATGATTTATCAATCTTATGATTTATGTATTTTGAAATAATAATGATTTATGCCATGGAACATGTTTATTATTAATGATATATTGGGTATGAATTTTGTTATTTATATTCACAATCAGACACCCTTATTCTTATCTTATGCTTTCATATAATCATCGATTAATATCTTCCATGTTTACCATTACTAAGAATAAATTTCTTATATTTCTATTTATTAGGTTATAATGAAAGTTTTAAGTATGGTATGTTTATAAAGACTACAAAATGGGAATATATTTATGGGAGATGTTGAAGATATTTCATGAAATATGAATATTTTATAACTATTATCCAAATACAATAAACCTTTACGGTCCTTGGGCATGTATTTATTAAATCTATTGAATATTCATCTAAAATATTTAATATTTATATATGAAAATCCAAGTTTATTATAGGCGGAACCCACTATGAAGAACTTGGGTGTATAACAACATTTTTCTAATTATATGTTAACTTCTTATTTAGTTCTTGTAACTCAATGATGGATATTCTATTAGTAGTATTGGATATAGGCACAGATCTAGATATAAGTTCAATTGAGAACTCAACATCTTAGTCTGGAGGAAGAATATACAACTCTTTCAGGAATACATCATTATAGTCCCTGACAATGGGAATGTCTTCAAGCATGATTTTCTCATTTTGTTAATAATCTAAGTGATATATGCTTTCTGAAAAGGCAATAATATCCATGATTAAGTAGAATATTTCCAAGTAAATTTATTTTCCTCCTTACAATTTTATGATATCATAGGATTAATCGATATGTAAAGAGTCTTCTCCCTCTCCTAAAAGTTAATGAGATTTTTTATGAGTACGACTAATCCAAGACCAATATAGTATCATAATAAAACAAAGGATGTATTATAAGATTTTTTGGGAGGTTCATTCCACAAAAATTGAATGGGGAGGAGTTATATACTTGATATGTAACAACTATGATATTTTATGTTCCCATAGATAACTCAACTCCATTGTTTTGAGGTGTTGTTTGATTAGTTATAATAAACATGCATGATATGAAAGAGTACATAAAAATATAATCATATAAGATATTTGAAGCTAATGAATGGACACCCTTAACTATTTGATCCCTATTATAATCATTTAAGATAAGAAAAATAAACTTATGGATGACAGTAATCAAAATAAAAATAATATAAAATAGAGACTATTATCTTATAAGGATTAACTTATAAATGAAACATATATCCTAACTTTTTCATCACTAGGTGTCAATCTAGATTATGCATGGTAATTTTCCTATTAGGTTTTATAACCTAACAATGTATTCAAGTACTTTATAGTGGTTCATAAATATTTTATGAGTTTGATGAAGAATATCCCCTAGGAGTGTCAAAATAAATGTTTCATAAGGCCTCTTTTTCATACACTATGTGCAAGTCAATTTAATACCAAATGATATTTTTCTAGGTTATTACCCCTAGTTACATCTATTCCTAAACCACATCTACTTTTAGTATCTATACAAGGATATAATTTCTTACAAACCACTTTCTCCATACTTTACTAAAATTTCTGGATATTTTAATATACTTATAATTCTCTCTGGGATCATCACTAATGAATTCTAGTCCAAATATCCCAAAATAACTAGACCGTACTATGATACCATTTATAGCATCCCAAGTCTTTTACATATACCATCACATTATTTTTAACATAAATATCCAATAAACACAACCAAAGGATCAAGAGGTCTAGTTTATTTTGAAGATTAGGTTCATAATACATCAAAATGAAAATAAAATACAAAATATTTATTTTATTTTTCCAAATTATCTTTTAATTTTTCTTGATATCTTGAAATTTCATAGGATAACCTAGGGAATATATAAAGAAAAAGGGTGATCTAAAAAGTCCAGTAAGGGAATAAATGGGATAACGAATCATAACATATGAATCAATTAGCATATCATGATATCATAAAAAGGAAAGGATCATAAACAATAATATGGAAGAATGAAATAAATAAGATGAAATCATAATATCATGATTATATAGTAAAATTAAAGCAACATAAAACACGACATAAGCATAAGTCAAGAAAAAAATGCCAAGACAACATCACTTGGTGGACAGAGTCCCATAATGGATTGGTTTTACTACCTTATCCCATACATGTACATGTCTTATCATGAGACATAAAAATTATACAATTCATTAGAGTTTTATTAGGGTGAACCCATTATAACATGTACATTCATATGTATTCCACATATATAAATCATACAGAAGTTATAAATATCATAAAAACCTGTGGAAAGGAAATGTGTTACATAATCATGTTATGAAACATAGAAAAATAGAATATGATATTGAATTACATGAAATAAGGAATTAAATAATTGTTTTATGTTCATAGTTAAATAAAGAATCATAGGACATGAAAATTAATTCCTTGTGAATTTAATACAAAAAAAGTGGATAATAATTTTTAAAATATTCCTTTTAAGTGGGGTTTTAGGAAAAATAGGTAAAGAGTAATTAAAGAGGGTAAGGGCATAATAATGTTTATAAAATAAAAAATGAAAGAAAAAGGTTTTACCGTAATAAAATTAGAAATTTTAGAAACCATGGATGGTTTAAAACACTTTATGGAATTTTACTTGAAAAGGGGTAAGAAACATATAAGTTCTCTTTAATTGGGTTTTCTCAATGAATGAAATTAAGAAGGGAAACTTTAAAACATGTATATCCCTATCAAGGAAAGGTGAATTAAACTAGTTATATATGTATAAGAAATATATAAATAATATAGAATAATTAAATAATAATAATAGAGATATAATGTAGGTAAAAGGGAGAGAAATCACATTCCAATGAAAATAGGGTTCTTTGGAGAGATCCCTTACGTTAGTTCTAAAATCATTTCAAACTTACAATTAACATCATGTATAATCAAATTATATTCATTAATAACTTAATTAATAACATTTTACACCAATATTTTATTTAATACAATTATATTATATTCATTTAAAACCATATCAAAGAGATATAATGTTTAATTTCATTATTTTCAAGGCTTTCATTTCTTGGTTCCATGGTCAGTTCACTTATAGAGAATTATTGATGTTCTTATAAAATGGGAATATAACTATAAAAGAGAAATTAACCGATATTAATTTCCTTACATAAATTTAAATAGTCCCAAATATCTATTTTTTTATGACATAGGGGTGATTCATTTATTAAAAACTTTAACATTATACAATTTGTTCATTTATGTGGTTTTACTGACCATTATGAACAAGATTCATTTTATTTAATATTATGGATATGTATTCATTAAATAATTTAAAATAAGTTATTTTATACTTATTATAATTATAATTAAAAAAATAATATTTCTATAACCATCCTTTAAGGGAATGGATAAAAAAAGTATATTGTTTATAGAGGCAGTGAACTAACCATATTGTTAATAATGTTTATATTTTAGAAAAACAATTAAGGGAAGACAAGACAATGAATGGTATATATTCCATTAAAAAAATTATCATTCTAGGATATATATTATACTAGAATCATTATTCCATGTTTAATGGAATTTTTTGGAGGTTGTGGAGGAAGAAAAAAATTAAAAGTCTCGGTTGAGGGAATTACCATCTCCTTTGGATTTCTCCAATTGAGCTTCCACTTAAGGAACCTTGGATTGGTAGTTTTATAAGAACATGGTTTATAGTGATGTTGGAGTGATATTAGGGGAGATTTTGGTAATATAAAAGTCTTATAAAATGTGAGAAGAAGAGGTTGCGAGGGGTGGTACTATAAGGGGAGAAGGGATTATTTTGTTGAATATTATATTCATTAGTTTGATATTTTTGCTCAAGAATAAAAATAGTGATGAATATTGGGACTGTAAAAAGTAAATTATGTAGGTTATTCCTATAAAATTTCCACTTACATCATCACTGACTTATTTTTCATATTTTTTCTTATTTTGAAAATTATCATTTTTACCGTATTTTACTATTCAACAAGAATTCAAATATTTTAGAAAAATATCAAAAATTAATCCTAAATTTTTTTATTGAATATATCAAAAAAATAAATCCATTTTGTTAAAATAAATTTCAAAATATGAAAATTTTAATTTTTAAATAAAATCCTTATTTATTTGAAAAATAACAATTTTAATATTATGATCAATTTTCTGACCTTTTGAAAAATTAATTATGGTCTCATAAAATCATATTATAATTATAATAAAACTTAATATTATTTTATAAAACCGTTTTATAGAAGTAAAATTTGTTTGTAAATAATATATTTATTATAAAAATTAAAATAAAACTATTTTGATTAACAAAAATAAAAATACTTGTTATATATTTTTTAAACATTTATTTACTTGTGTAACGATATAAATATTACATATTTTCCTTTTAAAAGATAAAAAAAATTTAATTTACACTTCAATAGGTGAGGATACTATTCTAATGTCTATTTTTTGTATTCTTAATAGTCAGATTATTATTCCAAGAGTCAAATTACTATTCCAACAGTCAGATTTGAAACTGTCATATGGGTTACCTAATTTTTATAAATTCCTTATATTTGATTCACTATTAATTCAATTCCATTTTATATCAAGATTACGTATATTTTCATTTTCAAAATGAATATTGTATTACTAATATTTTGTATCATTTTTATAGTGTTATTCACCAGTGTAGTTATTTTGGTGGATCGATCAGATCTAATTTTTCATATTTTTGTTATCTTATTATTTATTTTTTGTCCCATTGTAATATTTTCAATTCTTATGGCTATATATATTTTCGAAATTTAATATTCAAATTAATATAATAAATCTCTATTGGTTTTATTATATGGTGTTTGTGCTTTATATAATACTACATTACTAAATATGATAGGTTTATAAAAGAAGATAAATTCCATTGATAAAAATTTAGGGTTGTTACACCTCGCATACTACTCCTCTGTATACTTGAACTCATAGAACAATCTATATTGAATTGTTCCCATGTACTACCTTCATCATGGAAATTTTGTCCTTCATTGATTCATAGAATTTATTTTACCTCTGATCAAATATTTAATGAATGAGTTATCCAAGTATTTATATGAAAAAACCTCTGATAAAATTACTAAGCCTTTGTAATTACTATTTATCCCCTACAAAATAAACTTTTTGACACTCACAATATCCCCGATTTGTGAACAAATACTCTATTTTTGGACCATGTAGTTAGATGTATGGTTAATAAAAAATATTTTCCTTCCGACTGTATAGTGTGATTAGATATTTCACACCCCTTAGGATACCATGTACATGACTTTTTAGTCAATCCAAAATCACCTATATGGCACTGCCTGCTCCAACTTTGAGATGAGCCAAAAAATAATACCTTATATCTATGTGGTGCATTGATGAACCATATAGTCACCTATCCTAGATAATTTATTGACTACTTGAGTCACATAATCAACTATATGGGCCATATTCCACTCCTATCACGAACTCCGATTTTCATCTATGAACTCTACCACACGGGTTGCGTACTTGACTTTGTGAACCACATTATATCTTCATGGAAATATCTCTTTCACCTTAAAAACTTCACAGATCACAAAATTTTAGTGAAATAAATCATCTAGACCTCAACTTAGAATCATCACAACTTACAAATTCTCATCCATATCTATATCTTATACAACTAACATATTTGAAAATACCAACCAAATTGACATCTAAAGATTTAAAAATATAGATAGCTCTACCATGAAATGTATTAATTCCCAAAAGCACCACTGATTGCGCACCTATTCCTTAGATCTTTAATGAACATACTCACATAAACACATATGAACTTATTCATCAGATATTCAATGTACATTCTAACATCACCAGGTCTTCAATTTATATACATACTTCATTCACATTTTCAAAAAATCCAACACACAACCTCTTGGTTGAAATATAAATAGTGATATGTTTATAAAGAATATGAACGAAAAAATTAATGATTTTGAGAAATTATATAATTTATTTATTTATATAAATTTTTATTAGTTTATATATATATATATGTTCTATGTAATCTATAATAATAATAACAAAAACAACAATAAAAATAACAACAATAATAACCACCACCACCACCACCAACACAACAACAACAACAAAAAACAAAAAAAATTAGAAAGACTCAGACACATACACAACTATATTAAAAAAATTAGTGTCATTTTGTTGGTGGGAGTGACCTTAATTTCAAATGAAAAATAAAATAAACACCCTTAATTTATTGTTGTGAAACACCATATAGAAGAGGAAATGAACTCCACCCATTCCTACTCTAATTTCCTATTCTTCGTTATCTGCTCCTCTAAATTAATTTTCCTCCAACATCCCTCCACTTTTTGTGGTAATATTTATAGAGGGTATTAAAAAAACCCTATCAAGGAAAATGATAATGGAGATTAATTTAGGATTCAATTTTTTGAAAATTTGACCACACGTTCAAAAGGTAGGTAGTCCTAACTTCTCCTTTTATTTAAATAATCTTGCAAATTAATATTTATTAATTCCATGAAATTATCTTTTTGATGTTTTTAATTTCTTTAGAAGTAAATATTTGAGAAATTTGTACATTCATAATTAATATAATAATATTCATAAGTTCTCTCATTTAGATGCCTAAATAAATTCATAAATAAAATGTTATATAAAAATTCTTTGATAGGTAAGGACTGGTATAAACTAAAAATAAATATGGAATGAGTTAATTTTAAGAGTTAGGAATTATGGAAAAATATATAAGGTTATACTGAATTTGAAAATTAGAGCATTTTTTCTAATTTTAAATATTCAAGGATGAAAAATAATGACACACACACACCTAGGTAGTTAAATAAATATTTGATCACTGTGAATTTCATAACCTAGTTAAGAATTTAAAATAAACGAATGATTTATGAAATCAATGACTAATGGTTTATTATGATTGATAGGATAAGTTACAATAATTTATTATAACTTTTAGTATTTTACAATCATGAATTGCATTAAATTTAGTGAGAAATATTTAGTGTTTAGTACATGAATGGATTATTATGTTTGTTTGATAATTGGCCACGATATTATCAAGGAAAATTGATCTAATAAAGGATACAAATGTAAAATATTTTGGGTCACTAGTACTTAAAATTTTGAGTTTTACTTATCACCCAATTTACCTTTGGAGTTCCTAGGTACCAAGGGTCAGAAATGGGGGTTTTTGGCTGAAAAGAGACCCAACACATGGTTAGTGTATGGGTTATCTAACCATGTGGAAAACCGTGAGAGGTGTTCTATTAGGGTGACATTGATTTTTTTTCATGATTTTAGCATGGTTTATCAAACTATGAAAATACTAGGAGAAAATATGCATCTAGTTTTTGGTGGGGTAGTATCACCAACTTGGTAGACACACAATTTTCCGAACTGTGTGACCAACCCTTGAATTTTTCTAGCACATTAAAATTTTGGTTATTTTACCAAATTTACATTATCAATTTTTATATCCCTTGGACTCATTTCTCTTTCCATGCATGCACATCCCCTATCCTTGGTGTGTAAACTTCTCCTCTCTTCTCTTTGGGGGATTCTCCTTGGATCCAATTTTATTTGTATTGAAGTAATCCCCTTTATATATGGATTATTATACCATTCCACTTACTCCCACATGTTATTCCATTTTCATAGATATGTGCGACCCTATAAGGTATGTTGAAAAAATATAGGGTATGTAATGGGGTATTTTATTTGTTTTCTTGTTAATTAGGTGTTTGAGGCCTTCTCCTATCTATTTTGGGTGGTTGTCATCGAAAGCGACGAGGTTAGAGATAATTCCAAGGTAGGTGTCCCTATTTGAGAGTATTTTCCATAGATTACCTTTAAATTATGAGTCACCTTTGGTTTTTTACTTATCAAATTTCCATTTATTGATTTATGGTTTATTTTTATCCCATGATTGATATGTTTTATGGCTTGGTTTTTCAATTTGGAAGTTTAAAGTAGGTTTTCTAATTATAAGTGGATTTTATTCACTCCAAGTGTTTATTGAAATTAATCAAAAAGTTTTTATGGATTTAAATGGATTTATAAAATAATTTTATAAATAGGGTTACCTTGGGAAAGGTTTCTTATTCAAAATGATCATATTGGTTTGTGGAATATTCTTATAAAATGGTTTCTCATGTATGGTACAAACTTGTGATTATATTGGCATGGATTAGCACATGGGTTAATATGGGTGTGAGCGAGGGGTTGTCTGAGGAACCATGATAGCCTTCAGGAAGGAAGATGATGAGGTATTCCATTTGTTTCTATTAGACCATGAGACCCTTTGTGTAGAAATATCATGAGAGCTTCCATTTTTTTACTAAGAGACTGTGGGAGCTCTTGGAGTTCGGAACTAGGAATAACATGAGAGTTTCTAACATATTAGCTTGCTAGAATACGTTTTTAGAAGCACTCATGTTATAAACTTATAGTTATATCATTATGTTTACTTAATCATTCCTAATGTTTTTATATGATTTGTACATTTTATTGGTTCCATGCCATTGTGATATCATGTGTGCAATTCCCATTTCCATTTTCATGGTTATATGATAATGATGATATGATCATACTTATGGTTCTTTGTTTCATGTGTTGAACATGTTGTGTCATTTAGACTTGTTTATTTATTTGATCCATATTGAGATTTTTTTTTGGAAAAAATGTATCATTTTAAATGGAAAACCAAATGGATTTCAAAGGTTTGTTTTGAAATTGAAACATTTTCAAAATTAGTTTGGTTTTTAAATATGTTTCAAACTATTTTATTGGTTTTCATGGGTAAAATCATTAAATATATTCATAGTGACATACTAAGGGGATTTTTTCCTCAGAACCCATATGTGAAAAATATGTTTTTCCCTTGATAGACTTTGGAATATCTAAAGGAATATTTTTTCATTCTCGGGCAGAGTCAGCGTGATATTCTAGGGTCCAGAGGGGCATGGTATTGATATGTAATTTTATTTTAAATAATAATAAATATTTTATATCACCCTTGCAGATATTTTTGAAATAAATTGTTTTATTATTTTTTGGGAAATTGAATGGGAAATTGAAGACCATAATTGTTTCCATAGCATGAGGGTTACCCTAGGTGCAACATAATGTTGGTCAGTGTCAGGCATTCCGTGGAAGATGGATGTTCGTTGGTACATTAATTAAATTTATTTATTTATTTTATGACCTAAAACCAAGAATTAATCTATTAATGTGTTATGGGAAATCCCTATATTTAACCACATAATACTAGGAGAATAGAGAGGTTGGATCATTCTTTATTAGAATATTAGGATTGAATAACTACATTGAATGTATTAAGGTGAACCATGGGATGGATAGTGAATACAAAAGATCTTATTCTACATATCTAGAGGATGGTTTATTCACTAATGATCGATCCAATATCAAGGTAGGGTACATTATTTGATTTATTTTCACCCAATTTTATTTTATAATCATGAATTTTTATATCTTCTTTATTATTATCTCTGATTTATATCCTTCACATGATCCCTATTGTATTTTGGTACTCTTGATCTGAATAATCGTTCGTTACACTGTGTTTTCACCCATGGATACCAAAATTATGGAATATTTGTTTGAGATCACATCATCCAACAATGGTCTCACTTTGTTCTTTTTCATTTTCCCCACATTCTTCACATTCTTCATTATTGGCCCATGGGCCCATGGTTTGACATTTTTAGGTTGGATTAGACTATGATAGAACCCCAAAATTCATGTAGGATACATGAATAACATGCATATTGTTGTGTTTCAGATAGATCGTGGTGTGATGTGGGTGATGGTGATAAGGATTAGAGTCTGGTTATTTGTGTTTCATTCATGGTAGAGGTGAAATGTGACAGGATGAACCACATGGGTTTAAGAGGTTGAAATCTGGCCACTAGAAATAGACCAGGCATGGTCAACCGTATATCCAAAATCCCCTAATGAGGTTTATAAGGGAAACATAGGTGGTGGTGATATAAATATTATGTGTGAATATTTCTTATTTTTCTGGAAAATCCCATCTTACATGGTGTGTAGTCTAGTAACACACACTGTGTAGTCCTGTAGAAATACTGGATAGGGTTTTGGGTGAAGATAAGTATCTCATTACATGTGTGACCCATAAAAACCATGTGACCTGATGTTGTTGGCTTGGTGTATACCCCATAGGTATATGGGCATGAAAATAAATGGGAACGCATGAATGACTATAGTATATGGTCATGTATATATAATTGGACATGACCAGGGTATCCAGACATGACTAGTGTATATGGGCACTAGCTACTAGGACATGAGCAGGCCTCAGGTGAAAAAAAAATTCATGTATCACCTTCACATGGTGTGTTGTTCCATATAAAAATTCAACCCATTTTTAGGTGAGGACATGGTCATGTATCTAGTAGAGGTCACATGCCATGTAACCCTAGGTACATATCATGTACCCCCATTAGACTATTATATCTCATGTATATTTTTATTTAGGACTCAGATATGGACACCTAAGTAGCCAATCATGATTATTTTTCCACATAGAACATGATGGTAGAATATAATTTGGAATCGGAGATACAATATGATGTGTTGAGAGCATGGATTATTTCTCAGCAATGATTGACTGATGGAAGTGATTGGTTATGATTTCCAGAGTGTTACTAGGGTTAGAAACCCCATATTACACTTGGTCACAGGTCCCTATACTCTTTACCCATGCCGAGTTGAAAACCCCATACTATATAGGGTGTGGTTCTTCTATCTATAGAGTGGAACCCCCCATATTTGAGATCCACTAAGGAGAAGGTCCTCCATTGAATACTTTTCCCCTGCGACCGTGGAGAACAATGGCAAGGTAAAGTTCCCCCAAAAGGATTATTGTGTAGATTCATGTGATATGGAGAATTAAAAATTTACCTTTAGATCTGTAAAATAGTTCATATTTCATATCAGAGCTGTGGAGATAGATATCCCCTTTCTATCTCATCTAATTTTCTTTATGAGCATATATGTTGGCTTTTCATTTCCCTCTTTTTATAGATTGAGTTGACTACATGCTGTATCTTTACATTTCCCACTTCATGGTTTTCAAGGTGTCTTACTGGATATGTATAACCTCACACTTTCGTGATCTTTTCCATTATGTGTCATGTATTTTGTAGATGATAGTCAGATCAGTGATGAACTTGGTGCACTAGGATTCGAATTAGCATAGATATACCTAGAATAAATGACCTTCTTTGGTGGTCGACCTTGGAGATTGTAATCTATGCTCTCTTCAGTCTCTCTTTACTAGTTTTTGTAAGGTTTAGATCTCATTTGTAGTAGGCAATGTATTTTTTCCCTTTATACTTTTATAATAAACTGTTGTACTTTGATACTTTCATATATGTTGTTTAATGCATGATTTACACTCTATATGTTTAGTCTTTTATTTTTCCTCTACACCTTTGCATTGATATGGTTACATGTGTGCACACATGTACCTTAGGATAATAACTCCCATTTTATTTTATGACATCCTAGATCTTGTCTCCAGCCCCTATCCTATTAGAGGTAGTCTAGGGGAATCACACTCGGATTTCCACCATCTGGGCGGCCCCCTAGGGGCAATGTTATGACATAGTGGTATCAAATTTTTTTCTTTCCTCTAGGTTGGTGTTTAGAGTTTGTCTTAGTTGTGATCTTTTTTTTGGAAAAATTAGGGAATTTTTTAAAAAGTCTCTTGAGTGAAACTTTTAGGATAGGGAACCTAATGCTAGTATGAAGGCTAATGTATCCATTCAGTAGGACTATAACTACCTCCTAATTGACTTGACACATGAAGACATCAGTTATAGGGAACAAATGGTACATGTATCACATATGATTGCATCTTTTTTACTTTCATGTACTTATTGATTCAAATCCCTATATATTATCATATAGCTATGGAATATATTGGTAACTTTGAAGATTCCTCCACAATGATAACCACCAAAGATGATGATACAAGAATGTGATGATGATTATTTGAGTGATAAAGCCATAATCCAGGGACCTTCTCATGAGGTGATTCCTTTAAGTAGGCAGAGATAAGTGATGAAATAGAAAATACTTTCAAATATTTTTATTTTAATTTCAATGTTTTAATCTCACAAATGATTTATTTTAGGTCATTTTTTATATTTTATGGCTTAGAATCATTTTTTGAGCTTAATTGAAAAAATAGTCTTTATGGATTCTAAATGCATTAATTTATTTTATTATTTTGGCCATAACATATTCTATACTGATAAAAATTGTGAAATTATTTATTTTTTTGGATTTCATACATGTTGTGATTCATTTTATTTTTCAAGTCCTAAATCTCAATCCATTATTTGAAGGCTCAAAATCAGTAGGCCTAAAAAACTATGCACAAATCTGTAAAATTTTATTGGTGGGACCATATATCTTAAATGACCAAATAAAATGAGCTCAAATTCAACTAAAAACAATAGAAAATCCTTAGTAACAAATTTAATTAATGTGTATTATTATTATTATTTCATTATCATGTCCATTAGTGCATGTGAACTCGGTGCATTAGAATAAAAACAATCATCTTGGGAATAATAAATATCCACAGTAAAATGACTATAACTATCTCCTGACGTGCAAAAATAAGCTCAATTTTTATATGAAAAAAGAGGATAAATATAAAAATAATGTTCATTAAGACAAAAATTCCCAAATTATGTCATTAAAGAGGTATACCAACTTTTATAGTTTATTTTTGGAGAAACTTTTTCATCCCTCTCCCTATAAAAATGGGTTTCTTCTTCCTTTCAAGGGGTTGACACTCTTAGTGTCCATTTTAAATTACTTTGTAGTTTTTTCAGTAATGTTATTTTTAATTTTAGTATATTTTAGTATTATTATTCTTCTAATTCTATAATATTTTTATCTTTCGTATCTCTAAATCTTTCTCTTCTCCACCGTGATCTCTTATACCCATGATCATGAGTAAATAGACCGAGTAAGTTCTCGAGGGATCAATACGATGTTGAACTAAAGTCATTGAACAATAATTTTTTATATTTCCTATTTTTCTAGGGTTATAAAAAGGTATATATTAGTGGGAAATATTCCCTTGTGTCTCCACTTTCCACCATAGGATTAGCTTTCACTTCTACAAAATTCTCCCCCAATCGAGGAGGTGGATGTGCGGTCTCTCGTCGACCGTTGAGTGCACCGTATATTTACAATAATTGGAAGAAGATAATTTTTATTTATATTATGAAGTATGTTCATTAATTTTATTTTTAACTAATTAAGATATGATGTATGTTCACTCTGGATAATCTACTAGAAGGATCTCCTTTTCGTCTGACATCATTATGTCTGCATTTATTTTGTTTTCATTTAATTTGCATGTTTAATTTTAGTTTTTAATTTTTAAATTCTCAAATATCTATTCCATTTAGTTTTATTTCATAATTAAAAAACATATTTAAAAAGTGAATTAGAATTAGTGAGTGATTGACCACAACAGCTCTTGAAGAGAACGACCTAGGTCAACCCTTGTACTTCACTTAGTTAAAATATTTTGAGAGCACACACAAAAATAATAAATCAAAATGGTTCTATTTCCAGCGATCCAATTTGTGTTCACTAATTATTTTTATTCACATTTTGTTAATGATTTCCCTTACTTTCATTAAAAAAATAAAAACAATAACAAATTTCAAAAAATTTAAAAACATTATTCTTTGTCCATGATGTATTGAAATTGTGATTATTATGCATGGAGTAAACAATATAAAGTGATAAAATAAGTTTAATACGATATTTATTTTCATTTTAATAGGATTAGTGATAAAATTAAAAATTTTAAGATACATATAGAATGGATTAATGAATATTTACACACATCCTAGGAGAAATATGAGCCTGATCCAGAACCAGAATGAGTGGTGGAAGATATTTTTCTAATCATTTTTTATGTTAAAGAACCTAGGGAAGATGATAAAGAGATACTAAAGGAATTAATAACATAATCACTCACTAAAAAATTTATTAATGTGGTCCGAGAAGAAAAAATGTCACCTAATATACTTATGGGAGATTATTTTTTTGGAATAATCCTGTAATCACTTTTTTGAAGATAACTTACAACTTGATCTTCCCATCCTTGATAAATTATTAGAACCTCTTTACATATCTCTTAATTTAGAAGATGATAATGAAGATTCTACTGATGAGATTTAGTTTCCAATGGTCCTTATAGAATATATCACTGTCCAAGCTAATTTACATGAAAGGAAATATTTCCTTATTGACTCTTGATGGTTTAATATTATTCAAGCATAATTTTTTTTTATGAAGTCCCTTTTTTTTAAATTTATGATAAATAAAAAACAGAGAAGGAGTTATATTTTAAATAAAATACCACCCAAGTAGTGGTGATTGAACATGAAGATCAAGATAAGTTTTTGGTGGCGCGACTACCTCCTCTACAACAACTTACATATAATATGGAGAAGGACACCACATAAGTTAATAAGAAGCACATCTATTTTATTTTCCCTCAAAATATGGACCTTAATTTCTTTATTTATTATTTCTTGGGGTTTGTGAATTTTATTATATTATTTGGGTTTCTCCATTATTAGATTTCAATCCTAAAAACTGGTAAAACTTACACATGGTGGTTCATCTCAATTAAACCACACCAACCTTCTAATTGGGGATAATTCACTACAACTTCTTGACTAGGGGAAGTAAAAACCTAACACCCTCTTGGGGGTCTAAAGAAATAATTATCCCTTTTAACTACACTTTAATTTTATTTATCATTATTTTTATTATGCCTTTTTATTTATTTCTTGTAGTTTTAAAGTGGAAGTAATTAGGAGATTAACGCAAGGCTACCACTAAAAAATAAATCAGGCTGTGTCTTTCCTTTTCTTTATTTTATTTACTTCAAAATTTAAATTCAACATGTGAAATTTTAGTTATATTATTTGAGCTAAAATGAGGTTATTAAATAGAATAAGTTTGGGGGGGGGATGCAAACTTCATTTTAGGAATTTTGTGTGTGTTTTCAATTTATTTTTCCTATTATTGTTTTTTTTTGAATTTTTCATGTTTTGTTTTTTAGGGGAAATATTTTTGGGGTAAATATATGAAACGTATTTATAGTAAAAATGGAAGTCACTTTGATAAAATACCTCCAATTTATAGAATTTGATCCATCCATATATCCCTGTTCTTCAGCAACATTCTTGGTGGATTATTTGCAATGGAGAAGTGATTTTTTGGAACCCAAATTAGTTTGGATCAGTTCTAAGCTTCTCGCACTGTCCTTATAACAATATCAGCTTCATAGAATCTAGTGTTCACCCTATTATCATAAATTCCACCTTATATGTTAATAATAGAATCATTTTTGACAGAATAGTGTTCACTACTGACTAGGATGGTTGTGTATTCACAGTATTGGCTACAATTTCATTTAATATTAATGAAATTATCAAAACTCAATCTATGACTTCTCTTTAGGATCCTTGGGGAGACTTTTTATGGTGAAATGGTATGCCTTTGAAGTACTTATTTCTATTTTGGTGTGTCCAGAACAATGCTTTTACAACTAATGAGAACATACAATGGTGAGGGATTAGTTTGGCATCTAAATGTTTCTTTTTCATGAAGCTAAAGTATGAGTCCATGTATCACTTATTTTTTGATAGTGAGTGGGTGATGGAGGTTTTAGGGAAACAATTCCAGTTCTATGGGAGACCTATTAGAGTGATTTAAATAGATTCATTTGTTCATATATCATTCTCGGGAGTGCATAGACTAGGTTCTGAATGAAAATCTAGGGAACTTATATTTAATGCAAGGTGTTGGGTCCTGTAGTCACCCAAAAACTCTACGTGGAATCAGTCCCTACCAGTTTTCATTATATGAATCCTCTATAAAACCAAATTATTATTAATGGAATTCATTAATCTATGCTAGAACATAGAAAATATTTCTTCCCTCTTGGCCCTTTGTCCCTCAATTCTTTCTCCCAAGAGTAACATTTCTGGTCAGGGGAAATGGGTCAAGTGGAAGTCTCCCCTCTTGAGGTTGAAGCTTAACATTGATGGGTCATTAATCATGGGGTAAATATGTGGAGGTGGAGTTTTTAGAGATCCCCTTGGGTTAGTTGTGGCATCTTTCTTATATTTATTTGGTAATGGGGATTCTTTTAGAGAGAAATCCCATGCCATTCTTACAGGTTTACTCCTATGCCACCAGAGGAATATTCCTATTTGGGAGGTTGATGATGAATCCATTATAATTTTCAAGGATCTATCTAGAAAGGGTTATATTCCTTGGATCCTTAAATATTATATCATAAGGTTTTAGCAACTTTTGGATAGTCACACGTCTATCCTTTATACCTAGCGCGAGGGTAATGTAGTTGGTGATTTCTTTGCTTTTAAGTTTCTATAGATAATCATATCTTAGTTTTTTCTAGTCTTGGGTCATTTCCTACTGAGGTATCTCAATTTTTCTAGTATTATGAACTTGGAGTTCACTATTTTAGACCCCCCCAAATTTCCCCTTTGTAGTCTCTTCTGCCACTTTTTATTTAATAAATTAAAATTTCTATTATATGTGATGTTTTTTTATTTTTGGTGTGTTTTTAGAATTCTAGAGATAAATCGAATACTTTGGAAAATTTAAACCATATTGTTATTTTTGTCACATTAATTTATTTGAATATTTTAGGTTTTAAATGATTCCTAAATGAATTTAGTTTCTAGATTTCTGATCTTTTCATTTGATGAAGTTTGATTGATTGTGAAACTCATATGCACTAGTACTGTTTGATTTGAATATCTTGTCCAACCAAAGAGGTTTATAAAAATATTTTACATCTTCATAAATTTATCTTTTTCTTTAGAGTCTTTAGAAATGTTGTGTGATATATAACTTTTTTTTCTCTTTTTCAAAGATCACAGTGTTAATTTAACATGTTAAGTAAGATTGAGGCACCACTTTGAAAGAACTTTTTACAATGAATGATAATTTTGTCCTACATTTTCATATGACCTTTATTAAACCACTAGTAGCCATAAAATACCATGTTAGGAAGCCACATTATGATAAATTTGATTCATTCTCAAATTTAACCAAGATATGAAGGTAGAACAATCCTTATAGTCTATATTGGGTTGTCAAATCCACTAAGACCTAAGAAGATACCTAAGATACAAAACCTATGAGATGGATTTTTGGATATGAAGTGTCCAATTTGGTTTTAATTTTATATGGTTTTAAAGAACACTAATAAACCTAAGTTAATTCAATTTAATGAAAATGGGTTGATATTAGTTTTATGCTCCACGTGGATTGAATGAATTTTACCTCTTTAGACAATTTTGGTTTTATTAATTTTTTATGAATCCATTCTTCAAAATAACACTACCTTCATCATTTTCTGGTTTTATACTAACTAAACTCAATTACTAATACCCTAAACACATAGAGAACCAAATTCGGGATCTTTCCAAGGTATATGGTCATTTTAGTACTTAGATTTAGCTTCCTCAAACACAGTGAAGATGAAGGGTGGAAATATCTGAAGAATGGAAGTCTTAAATTAATTATCCATTTAACAACAATTCATTCCTAAAAGAACATTAAATCTAACCTTTTCCTCTTCCTATGATAAACCTATTAAAGTGTTATCCCTCCATTTAGGGTATACTCTTAATGGTGAGCGAAAGATGGCTTATAAAAATTGGATTGAAGAAATAAAAACCACAGAAATAACTACCAATCCTTTGTGTGTGCGAACGAAATTCACACCTATGTGTGAAATAATTCACCAAAACATAGAGATATCACTTTTATTTGTGATTATAGATTTTTAATAAAATAAATGGGAATAATATAATATAAATATGTTGATTAAGAACGTAGAAATACAAAAAGAAACTTATATAGAAATTGAAAACATTACAAAAGAACTTTGGCATAATAAAATTACATAAAAAAACCAAGATATCCCTTCCCCATCACTACCAATTCCTTAAATAGGAAATTGGAAAGCCTTAGGTCTATACTAAATCAATGTATTCCCAATTATTTAATTAATTTAGGCCTTATGGTGGTGGAAATTAGTGGAGAAATTGATTCCCTCCTTGAATTTTTATCCTCATTGTCTCCCCTGAAAAGATCATCCGGTATGGGAAAGAATATCACTAAATCTCAGTGGTCCATAGATGAGTATTTTGTGTCCCTGGATGTTTTCTAGAGGTCTATAAAATTGGGGCCTCTTTAGAGTTGTGTATCGGGAGTTATAATTTCTTTAGTGGGATAACATTCTAGGCTGTAGAATCTGGCACAAATATTTATATTCTATTTGGGCCACCTTGATAACCACAATGGATCTTTAATTAGCACTGGCTCCTAAAAAATTATTTGTTCCTGCATACGTCTTCTAAAAACCCATGAAATTTGGGATTCAAGGGACCTATATTACGGGCCCCACATTCTCATCAGTGGGTTGGTGTCCAATCTGACTTCTCCAGAATTGTTTCCTTTCATTGCCAAATACCCCCATCATCCTTTAGGAATCCTCCATTGATCCATGAATGAAAAATATTCATATTTAAGTGTAAATCCATTTCCCAAAATATAAAATTAAAATATGAATAATTACATTCCTTAAAATCATATGAATCATTGGTCCTAAATTAGAGTACATTAGGTATGAAGTGCCCAAATGATGAGAATGGATGTTCAAAATTAAAATCCACCAACTCAGGACCATAAGATAAAAAATGAAAATTTAATACCATTAAAATGTAATTAACATATGTGTTTTTATTGTCTAATCACACCCCTAAACATTATATTTTCTAGTCCCGAGAAAATAATTCTAATATTATATTTGAATTATTTTTTCAAACACATTATAACAAACAGTGCTCACAATGTAAACTACACACAAATATATCTTTATAACCTATCAAAATAATTTAAAACAAGATAAATTTAAATGAAGATCTCAATCCCAATCCCATTCCTTTGATCAAATCAATCATTATACTTCATCCAACATAATTAGGTGAAATGATTTGTTGTGAATCACAATAGATATGGGGGTTCATTTTCATTCAATGGGGATATAATAGAAGCTCTAGGTGGAATCACATTTAATCCTAATATGAGTTTTTATAATTATTTTTTTTAGTTTTTTTCAATGTTTCCATAGTAATTGAGATTGTAGTTAATCAAATTAACCCATGTAGAAAGACTTTTCTTACGACTCCCAGGCTCAAAGGCCTTAGGGAACCAAGTGAATCCCACATACTCGGGCATCATCTTGAGTTAAATTGATCAAAAACAAAATCATATTATAATAAATAAATATAGAGTGAAAAACTCAGGGCTATAAAACTCTGGATTCAGATCCCCAAGTGCCGAAAGCCTCTCATTTTATCAATCTATTTCTCTACACATACATTTTTTTTTGAATACTCATATTATTCATAAAAATCAAACCATCCTATGCTATTTATTATGGGACCTCGAGAATTTAAATTAGTACCCCATAGTCTAGAGGATGTGCATTGTGGCATTTTGATTTAATAGATGAAAAAAATTACAAAAATTCTCATTGGACAACCAAACTTCCAAAATCAATGCTTGTAAACTTAATCATGAATTAAATTAAGAGTAAAAGAAATAAAAATTATTTTCTATGTAGTTTTAATGTGATAAAAGATGTTATTATATTAATGATAAAGTAATTTTACTTCTTTTTTTCATTGTTTTTTTAACAAACATTTTGTTTCAACACCCCCCAACTTAGAATGAAACTGTCCCTATTTCATAAAAAGAAAATAGAGGAGAAAGAAGGTGGGGATAATGAGTTGGAAAGGTCATAAAAAAAGTTCACATGGTGGCTTAATAATGATGATTGTGGTGCTCCCAAATCACTCTTTGTTCTCATTGGAGATGTAGGCACATCCTTTATTGAATATGTATCACCCGAAATAGTCCACAAACCATAAAAACAAGAAAAAAAAACAAAAAACACAAAAATTTATTTAATACCAAGTCTCATAATTTTTATGGTTTTCCTTTTCTTTTGTTTTTTTTAAATCAAAATGATTTTACATTGTCTTCTTTTTAATTTTTGGGTAAGGTAGTACTCAGGGATCACACCGCGTGACACAGATGAATATGGTGCTCCCCTTTCATACCCATCCATAATCATTAGAGAAGAACATGTCAATAGTATAAGGTAGAATAAAGTTATATCAAAATGATCCACTAATCCTATATAAAATTTATTAAACAACAAAATTATTTGAAATTTTAAAACCATGACTTGCCTCCCTTGTAACACTTTTTTTAACATCGTTATCTCGACTAAGACCCATAATTATTTAATTATTTTTTTCATCTAAGGTAGGTTCACACAATTCTCCATCAAATTCATGTTTTTGGAATGGTTATATGAATGGGTTGAATCTATGGAAATTAACTATAAATGTTTGACCATTGGTGGTATCTTGAATTTCAACAGCCCCATGGGGGTATATCTTATGCACTATGTATGAACCTGACCATCTAGACCTAAATTTTCCCAGGTGTAAGTGAATTTTATAATTATAAAAAAGAACAGGTTTTCCCAGTTCAATGTGTTTGGTTTTAAGATTTCTATATTGGTAGGATTGTACTTTATCTTTATTGATCCTTGAATTTTCATAAGCTTCTATCCTAAGTTACTCATGTTCATTGAGATCTAATTTCCTTTTTTGTTTTGGCCAATGAGAGGTCATAATTCATTTTCTTAATTGACCAAAAGGACTTATGTTAAATCTCCATAGGCAAATGGCATGATTTACCATAAACCAACCTATATAGGGACATTCCTAAAATGGTTTTATATGCGGTTTGATAGGGCCAAAGAGAATCTAAGAGTTTTCTATACCAATATTTCCTAGATGGATTAAAAGTTTTCTCAAGAATTTGTTTGATTTCTTGATTGGCTAACTCATCTTGACCATTGGTATATGGTTGGTAAGAAGTGGATACTTTGTGAGAAATTCCATACTTTTCCATGAGGGATGAGAACATACAATTGAAAAAATGAGTTCCATGATCAGTAATGATAGGCCTAGAAATTCCAAATCTAGAGAGGATGTTTTCCTTGAGAAATTTAATTACAGTTTGATGATCATTGAATTTTTTAGGAATGGCCTCAACCCATTTGGATAGATAATCGATAGCTATAAGGATGTACATATATCCCCTGGAGTTTGAGAAGGGGCCCATGACATCGATTCCCTAGAAGTCAAATATTTCAATCATTAAGATGGTAGTGAGTGGAATTTGACTCCTTTTTATGATGGTCCCTACTTTTTGACACCTAGGACAACTTTGAAAAAATGTGTAGGAGTCCCTTGAGAGGGTGGTCTAGAAGAGACCACACTGAAGAACCTTAACAAAAGTTTTTTAGAGGAAAAGAGACCTCCACATGACTCACTATGATAGAATTTAAGGATGAAATCTTGTTCAGATTATGGGACACACGTCCTAATGACTTGGTCAGGACAGAACTTATAGAGGTATGGATCATCAAACACATAGTTCTTAACATTAGAATGGAATTTCTTTCTAGATTGAGTCCCTATGAATTTTGGAATGACCCCTGTAACTAAGAAGTTGGTATGTCAGCATACCAAGGGAAGTCACTCATGGAGTATAGGTGTTCATCAGGGAATGAATCAGACATAGAGAGGTGAGAAAATTTTTCATTGAATTCTATCATAGACATTTGATCAGATACAACATTTTCAACACTATTTTTTTCCTTGATTGTGAGGTCAAATTCTTGTAAGAGAAGGACCCACCTAATTATTCTATCCTTAGCATCTTGTTTTTGGTAGAGGTATTTCAGTGAAGAATGGTTAGTGAACACAGTGATGGGAGATCCTAAGAGGCAGGACTCAAAATTATTTAATGAAAAATCAATAGCAAGTAACTAATTTTCAGCGGTGGTGTAGTTTATTTGGGCATCATTTAAGGATTTTCTTGCATAAGCAATGACATAAGGAGTTTTATCACAGCGTTGTCCTAACACATAACCTACAGAAAAGTCACTAGCATCATACATAAGTTATAAAGGAAGATTTCAATTTGGAGATTTCATAATGGGAGGACATGTGAGAGAGTATTTCAGGGTTGAGAATGAACCCTCACAGCGTTCTGTCCAAACAAATGGAGCATCCTTTACTAGGAGAGAACAAAGGGGATGAGAGATTGAACTAAAGTCCTTGATGAATCTTCTATATAAACCAGCATGTATTATGAAATTCCTAACTTCCTTAATAGTTCTGGGTGATGGAAGTTGATGAATGATGTCAACCTTTGCTTTATCAACTTAAATCCCCCTACCTGAGACTATATAGCCGAGGACTAGTCCCTATTTAACCATTAAATGGCATTTTTTCTAGTTTAGAATAAGATTATTTTCTTCACATATTGACAAGACTCTCTCCACATTCCTCAAACATCCCTCAAATTTATCCCCAAACACATAGAATTCATCCATGAAGACCTCTAGAAAATCCCCTACCATGTATGAGAAGATTCCCATCATGCACAGCTGAAAGGTTCCAGGGGTATTTCATAACCCAAAGGGCATGCGTTTGAAAGAGAAGGTGACGAATAAATATGTGAATGTAGTATTCCCTTGATCCTCTAGGGATACCTCAATTTGATTATACCCCAAGTACCCAACTAAGAAATAGTAGAAGGTGTGACCTGCGACTCTCTCAAGGACATGGTCAATGAATGTTAAGGGGAGACAATCCTTCTTGGTAAATGAGTTTAGCTTCCTATAGTCGATGCAGACTCTCCAGCCACTACTCACCCTTTTTGGAAGAATCTCTCCATCCTTATTGGTTATCACTGCGATTCTAGACTTTTTTTGAACCACTTGGATTAGACTGACCCAATCACTCTCAGCTATGGGATATATGATACTAGCTTTTAATAATTTCAGAAGTTCTTTTCTCACTACTTCAATGATATTAGGATTGCATCACCATTGAGTTTGATGACATGGCTTTGAATCAGATTCCAGAATAGTCCTTTGAGTCCCGATAATTATTCCAATACCAGGAATATCATACTGGTTCAACCCATTGTATTTCTTATGTTTCCTAAGGACATATATAAGCATCCTCTCATGATTGTATTCAAGAGAAGAATAAATGACAACAAGATGTGTTTGATTGTCCCCTAAGAAGGCATACTTTATTATAGTGGGAAGTTCCTTCAATTCAAGATCAGATTGGTTCAAAATTTCAGCAGAATATTGGGACATTGGATCACGATCGATTTTTTTCCTAGAGTTTTAGACAGAATCGATTCCCCATGTGTACAATTTTTAGATACACGATTGGTTTGATCACATTTAGGGAAGGAAGTTTGATTTGCCTCCATGAAAGTTGTATCTTGAAAGGTTTCACTGATTGTTATACCTAAGACTTCATCATAAGAGCAATTTGAAAATGATTCAATCCAAGGAGATAAACATCCTTCATGTGAACAAAGGAAATAAATCTCATAATGACTTAAAAATCTATTAAATATTCCCTGATGTTCTATGGATTCATTATCAATTCTTCTTATCATGTTTAGTTCATGAATATCCTCGTCATCTCCTATTTGTGAGCTTTCATTATAGATGTTCAAGTCTAGACTCATGTTTCCAAAGGTGATGGTCATGTTCCCATTTCGAACTCGGATAACAGAGTTGATTGTTGTAAGGAAAGGATGACCAAGGATGATTGGGGTTTGTTCCTTATTTCCTATGTTTGGATGGTTTTCAAGGACAATGAAGTCATCAGGGTAGATGGAGTTTTCAACCTTTACCAGAACGTCCTTTATAATCCCCTTCGGAACCGTAATTATATGATCAACAAGTTGAAGTGTGACAGATGTGGGTTGGAGCTCTTATAGGCCTAAATGGTAGTACACAACATAGGGGATGAGATTGAAACTAGCACCTAGGTCACACAAGGCCTTGAAAACTTTTCTCTCTCATAGTTCAACATTGATGTAAGGGAAACCTGGGTCTTTCAACTTAGGAGGAACGATACCTTGAATGGTGGTACTAACATTAACAGTGAAAAGGACTTGGGTTTTATGTGAAACATTTCTTTTAAAAGTGTACAAGTACTTAAGGTACTTTGAGTAGGAAGGTATGGTTTGGATTTCATCGAGAAGGGGAATGTTCTACTTGACTTGTGAGAATATTTCCCTCAATGTTTTACTCAATCTAGGCTTGCTTTCCCCCCTCAATAATTGAGGAAATGGTTCAGGTTGCAGGGTTGTTTGTTGAAGAGTTGTTTCTTTGACAATGTTATCATGTTTTTAGTTTTGATCATTTGGTTAATTTGATTTTTCATACAAGTTTGAATCTTCAGATAGGCTCTGAATTAGTTGTTCATGTTTCTCTATTGATTTCCCACTTCTTAAAACAGTCACAACATTTAGTTGTTCATGATTTTTTTGAGTGAAACATGACTCTCACCTTACCATTTTATGTGTAATGTCTTGTGTAGGCGTGGGTTCCTTTCCAATTTTGATGGTTTGAAGTTCTTGTTTTAGGGAAGAGACTTCTGAGTTCATCCTTTCCATTTTTTTCATAGTTGTTCTAGTAGTATTTGTGGAAGAGTTTGGGTTGGTGCTTGAGAAGATTGGTTTATCCCAAGGGGATATTTTCAAGGTGGGATGTTTTTTTGAAAATGGACTGGTGGCTGTTGGTATTGGATAGGTTGGGTTTGGAACTGATTATGGGTTTGGCAGTTCTGATGGGGTTAAGGATTTTTTCCCTGTGGTTGGCTAGGTTGTTGGTTATCTTTCTAGCAGAAGCCAGAGTGGTCATTATACCTTGTGTTGAAGGTGTTTCGGTATTGAGGCCTTTTAAATTTAAAGGAATTTACTTCTACTGGGGTCCTTAAAAAATAACATCCTTGATGGATGGAATGATTGGGAAGTTATCTGTTTTATGGTCTTGTTTGTCACAAATTGTGAAAATAGGGTCTATAGTTTGGATTTCATGGACTTTCCTAAGGTCTATCTCTTCAAACGTTCTAGAGAGTGCTATGAGTTTATCCCTAAGGCCTTCCTCTTCTATAAGGGTATGAATTCTAGTAGTTCTTTTTGGCTTTTCATAATAAGGTAAGTCCCCCATGTTTGGTTTTGTTCAGAAAGGATTTCTAGATACTCATAAGCATCATTTGGGGATTTGTTTTTAAAGGTTCCATTGCACATCATATAAATGAATTGTTTATTCCCTGGGCCCAACCCTTCATAAAAAATTCTCACTTGTTCAGGTATATAAAAACCATGATGTGGAACCATGTTTAGGGTGTCTTTGAACCTCTCAGATGTTTCATAGAATGAATCTCCCTCTTTTTCAAAAAAATTTAATGCAATTTTTAAGTGCAATTGTTTTGTGATGAGGGAATTATTTTTTTTATAATTCTCTTTTAAATTGGCCCCATGAGTGGATTGATGCAGGTATCAAGTTTTTATCCAATTTTTAGCTTGATCCTTTAATAAAAAAGGAAATAGCCTCAACTTAGCTAATTCTAGTAGATGTTGGGGACACATGGTTTCTACAATGTCCATGAACTCCTTAACATGATGGTAGAGAATCTCAGACTCCATCCCATGAAAGGTTGGAAGGTTTTTTAGGACATAGGGATTAAATATGTAATTGGTATCTCTTAGGGAATTGTGTTTAATGATTTTAGGGTAATTGGTCCATGATGGAGTGAGTTAGTCATTCATGGTTTGATAAACTACATTCCCTAGGTTTAGAGCTTCTTGATTTTGGTTTCCCATTTGATTTCTTCCAATATTTACAAATTGATTTCTTGGAAGACCCTCCATTATAATTGATTCAATTTTTGATTCTATAGTATCAAGAAGATTAGGATCTAATGGAAACAATCCCATAGGTTCACTTTACTCCCCTATCCTAGGATGTTCCACCCAAGCTAGTCTGTTTGAATTATCGCGGGTGTAGGTGGACATGCGCCAAAAAGAAAAAAGAGAGATAAAGGGACAAGATAAGAGATATTGGGAGAGAATAAAATAATGGGGTTGATGACAGAAGGTTTTGGTATAAGGTACTTACTTGCTCCATGAAAATGGCGCCATAATTTGATTCACGCTCAAATTTACCCAAGAGATGAAGGTAGAACGGTCCCTATAGTCTAGCTTTGGTTGTAAAATCCATTGAGACCTAAGAAGATACCAAAGATACAAAACCTATGAGATGGATTTTTGTCTATGAAGTGGAAAAATTGGTTTTGATTTTATATGGTTTTAAAGAACAATAATAAACCTAAGTGAATTCAATTTAATGAAAATCAGTTGATCTTAGGATTATGCTCTGGGTGGATTAAATGAATTTTACTTCTTTAGACAATTTTGGTTTAATTAATTTTTGATGAATCCATTATTCAAAATAACAATACCTTCATAATTTTTTGGTTTGATGATAAATAGACTCAATTAATAATCTTATACAAAATTAGAGAACCAAATTCATGATCTTTCAATGGTATATGGTCATTTTAGTACCTATATTTAGCTTCCTCAAATGCAGTGAAGATAAAGAGTGGAAATAACTAAATAATGGAAGTCTTAAATTAGTTAGATAATTAACAACAATTCATTCATAAAATAAAATTCAATCCATCCATTTCATATTCCAATTATCAACCCATTAAAGGGTTTTCCCTCTATTGATGGTATACTCTCAATGGTGGGAGGAAGATGGCATACAAGAATTGGATTGGAGAAATTAAAACTGCAGAAATAACGAGCACTCCTCCATGTGTGTGAATGAAATTCACACATATGTGTGAACTAATTCACCAAAATATAGAGATATCACTATGATTTGTGATTATAGATTTTTAATGAAATAAATGGGAAGAATATAAGAGAAATATGTTGATTAAGAACATAGAAATACAAAAATAAACTTACATGGAAATTGAAAACACTACAAAGAAACTTTGTCATAATAAAATTACAACAAAAAAACAAGAGATCCCTTCCCTCCTCACCACCACTACCTTAAATAAAAAATTGGGAAGCCTTATTCTGAGACTAAATCAATGCATTCCCAATTATTAAATTAATTTTGGCCTTAGGGTGGTGGAAAGTAATGGAGAAATTGATTCCCTCCTTGAATTTTTATCCTCCTTATCTACCCTAAAAAGATCGTACTGTATGGGCAAGCATATAGCTGAATATCGGTAGGCCATAGAAGCATCTTTTGTGTCCCCAGATGTATTATAAACATCTATAACATTTGGGCCTATTTGGAGTTGTGTATAGGGAGTTATGGATTCTTTAGTGGGATAACATTCTAGGCCGCAGATTTTGGCCCAGATTTTGTTATTCTATTTGGACCACCTTAATAACCACAATGGAGCTTGAATTAGAACTGGATCAAGTATAATGATTTGTTCCTATACATTTCTTCTAGTAACCCACGAAATTTGGGCTTTATTGGGCCTTTATTGGGGGCCCCAGATTCTCATCAGTGGTCTGATGTCCAATCTGCATTCTCCAGAATCATTTCCTTTCATCGCCAAATATCCCCATCATAATTTATGGATAATACATTTATCCCTAAATAAAAAAATTTCATATTTAAATGTAGATCCATTTTAAAAATATCAAATTAAAATATAGATAATTACATTCCTTAAAATCAGATGAATCATTGGTCCTAAATTGGTGTACATTAGGCATGAATTGCACAAATGATGAGAATGGATGTTCAAAATTAAAATCCTCTAACTCAGGCCCATAAGATCAAAAATGAAAATTTAATACCATTAAAATGTAATTAAAATATTTTTTATTGGATAATCAAAATTTATCCATTTAAAACCCTCTTTATAGGTCAAATGGATGATTATTGTTGAACACAAGTCTAGGGGAGGGAGAATATGAGTTGTATTATACTTTGTTGAATAATTTTATTGAGATGAAATTTTAAAAAAGTGTTTTCATATTTAATAATAATTTTTTGGATGAAATTTAATGATTAAATGATTTATGGGTGTCCCAAAACATCATTACACATATGAGATTGGAGTTCACCAATATTTAAAGAACAAAATATGACTCTCTTTTCCTCAAAAAAAGATTTTGAAGAGAAATCAAGATATGAATTCAAGCTAAAACAATGATAAAAATTAGGGAAAATTGGGAAGAAAATCATTGATGTTGGAACTACTAGTGTGAAATTCCCCAAATATAGAAAGAGGTGTTTGGAGGTGATTCATTTTTGAGCTGATTGATGTGCACACCATTCTTAAGAAAAACTATTTTCATGTATTTACTATACATTAGATCCTAACCCTCCTCATTCTACCTAAAAAGTTTTTAGATTTAAAAACTACCATCCCATATCTTCATAAAAACCAATGAAAAAGTCTTCATGATTATTGCATTTTTTACTTTTTGAAGTGGAGATACTAGGATGATAGAAAGCCTTTGGAGATCACACATGTTATTGGGAATGAGATAAACTCCACACAAAAAATCCTTGAGTGGAGAGAGAAATATATTTTCAGGGAGGTGAGTATGAAATGCATGTTATTATTAACATGATATTGAATGGGTTTTTATGATTTTTTGGATTTAGTAAAATTTTATCCATGTAAGAGGCTTGATATTTTCCCTAATATAATAATTGATCCCTATTACCATTTAGGTTTTGGGAAGTTTGTACTGACCTTGGTATAAGATGATTTCCTAGGAGTGAAATGTTTAAGTGTGGGAGATTTGAAAAAGAAAATATTTTCAAATATTTTAATTTTAATTTAAAAATTTTAATCTAAAAAAATCTTTATTTTTAGGGAAACTGTCAAATTTTATGGTTTAGAAGCATTTTTGGAGCTTAATTGCAAAAATGGTATATTTTTGATTTTAACTATTTTAATTTATTTATGTATTTATGCCAAAAACTATTTTATTCTTATAAAAATTGGGAAATTATTTTCTTTTAGGATTCCATACATGTTGGGATTAATTTTATTCTTCAGATCCCAAAGCTAAATCCGTCATCTAAATGCCCAATATCAGCTCACAATACATGCCCTAAAAACTGTGCATAGATCTAGAAAATTTTATTTCTGGGCCCATATATCTTAAATTAATGAACCAAATGAGATGAAATTAAACATGAAGTAAGTATAAATACATAGTAACATATTTAATTAATGTGTAATCTCCTTATTCTTTAATTATCATGGCCATTAATTTATAGGAAATTGGTGCTTTGGAATATGAACTGTCAGCTTGGGAAGAATAAATATATGAAGTAAAATTTAAGTAACTATCTACACACATATAAAAATAAGCTCAAAATTTGTAGGAAGAAATAGGAGAAATATAAAAACAACTTTTAAGAAAACCACACTTCCAAAATCTTTCATTAATGTGGTTAACCATGTGGAAACGTTTGGAGAATATATTTGGAGCCAATTTTTCACCCCTATCCTTATAAAAATGGGTTTCTTATTCATTTCAAGGGGTTGGTAATATAAGTAATTTTTAGTAGTTTTTTATTAATTTATTTTTTTAATAGTTTTATTCATTTTATTATATGTTATTATTCTTCTTCCCCTCATTATCTATTTTTTTATCTTTTATTTTTCTATATCGTTCTCATCTCCACTGTGACCTCTTATACAAATGATCATGAGTAACTAACCTGAGGAAGTTCCCTAGGGATCAATCTGTTGTTTAACCAAAGTAATTGAAAATTCATTTTTTATGTTTATTATTCTATTAGAGTTAGGAAAAGGGGGATCTTAGTTGGAAATATTCCTTTGTGTCTCTACTTCCCACCCAAGGCTTAGCTTTTACTTCTACAATATTCTCCCTCTATCGAGGAGGTGGATGTGCAGTCTCTCTATGATCGATGAGTGCACCATATATTCACAACCATAGAAAGAAAATTATGTTCATAGATATGATGGATCATGTTCATTAAGTTTATTTGGAACTAATTAAGTGACGATGAAGGTTCACAGGGGATAATATTCTGGGAGGATCTTCTTTCTATCGAACACCATTCTTTCTGCATTCATTATGTTTTCATTTTATTTGTATGTTTAATTTTAGTTTTTCATTTTCAATTCTTAAATATAAATTTATTTTATTTTAATTTTTATAATTTAAGAAAATATTAAAAAAGTAAATTAGAAGTAGTGAGTGATTAACCACAACATCTCCTCCAGAGAATGACTTAGGTTAGCCCCTATACTACAGTTAGTTAAAATATTTTGAGATCATGCACGTAAATGATTCATTAAGTGCCATCACTTTTTGAGCAGTGGAAAGTTCGTATGGGATAGGATGATGATACATGATGTGTTAATGTAGTAAATTATTTCAAGCATCAAAGAATGCTATGGTTTCATGGTGATCCAGACCTTTAGGAAACCAAGGATTAGCTTGAGTTAGTGCTATGAGTTTTTAGGATTATTCATATCATAATTGACCATATGGTTATGATTTTATCCAATCTTATTCATAGATCAGTGGGGAGTTGGTGGAGTTTGATGACCCAGGCACACGATGAGTTGGCCCTCTCATGTTCAGATTTCCAATAGCTGCACTACTACAAATATGGCCTTTATCAACACTATAAAAGGGCATTAACAACGCTGTTAATCGAGGTGAAGCTAGGTGGACCCTTTTATCAATGCTCCAAACTACGCTGATAAAGGCCCCTTTTATTAGTGCTAAAAAAAGCACTGATAAAAGTTGTTTTTTATCAGCGCTGATAAAAGGGTCATTTAACATCACTTTTTTTAGCGCTAGTAGAAGGGGACTTTATCAGCGTTTCTTTAGCACTGATAAAAGAACCCTTTTATCAGCGTTTTTAAGCACTGATAAAATTCAAATAATAAAAATAAAAAATATATATAATGGGGGGGTCTTTTAATAATGCTTGACCAGACTTTTTATCAGCGTTAGGCAGAGCCCCTCCCTTTCACTACACGCTGCCATGCCCGTGCAAAACCCCTCCCACTTGCACGAGGGCCCTTGCTCCCACCAGAACTCAAACCCAAGACCTCCCCTCTTGTGCTCCTGCACATTTACCACTAAGACATTTAGTTTTTTTCTCCATTTAATGATATATCTATATATATATAGTTATATTTATTCATATATTAATATATATTCATATTAATATAAATATATTTAGTTATATTAATACATATATATTTATTTATATATTAATATATGTATATTTATTATTATATTAAGACATATTTATATCTATTTATATATATATTTTTAGATATAATTTTTATCCATATATTTATTTGTATTTTAATATATATTTATAAGATTAGTTTTAAATACATTTATAAAATATGTTTTTTTATGTGTGTTTATAAATAAATAAATAAGTAAATAAATACATATATATAGCGCACACACACACACACACAGATATATATATATATATATATATATATATATATATTTACGAATATATATATATATATATCTGTGTGTGTGTGTGTGTATCTGAAAATCCATATATTGTTAAAATGACCATAACATCTAATCCAAAAGTATGTTTTAACTCCACAACTAGTCAAATTGAAGAAAATGAAACAATATTCGATATGATATGTGATACAAGCCTAGAGGATATCTAAATCAGAATTTATAGCTGTTTGAATGTTAAAAAATTGGGGTATCCAACCAAAAAATTCAGTTTTAGAGGTCTTATGGGACTTTTTGGCCTCAAAAAATGTGACAAAAGTTTCCCTTCGATGACTAGAATTTATAGCTCATTGTAGGCTTCGATTTGATATGCTTTAGAGCTCAAATGGACACCCAAACCAAAAGTTATGGTCATTTGAAGTCTGAGTTACATTTTCAACATATTTTAGATCTTTTATTATTATTTTTTCATTTTTTGTGTCTTCAAATTGTTATTAAATGATTATTATTCATTGATAATTAGAAAATTATTAATTAATAATATTTTTTAACTAATTTAAATCCATTTTCACAAAAAAAATTTATATATTAAATGTAATAGTCTATTTATAATTATCTAAGACATATTTAAAAAATATATATTATATTTATATCAATATAAATATACTTATATATCAATAAATTATATTCCATGAAAAATTATTATTTTTTAAATATAAACTTTATTAGAACTAGGAAAAAGTGCTGATAAATCTCCCCTTTTATCAGCACTACTAAAAGAAGCACTGATAAAGGGATCCCCTTTAAGAGCACTCAAAAAAGCACTGATAAAGGGGGTTCCTTTATCAGTTATTTTTTTAGCACTATTAAAGGGTGGTGCTGTAGAAACCACCATGGCAGGGGCAATACCATAATTAACTATCTCCTAGTCATGGTAAATATAGCCCTGAAGGAGGTGGTGATAACAGAGGAGTTGGTAGAGATCTAGAGGGAGGATCTGATGGTGGAGGGATACACTATGAGATATTTCCACAAACACCACTAGGAAGTCTACACCTGTCTTTGATAGTTGGTGGTCAAGGTCACGAGCATCTACAAGATATGAACAAATATGACTTGGATGATCATGAGATGATTTGAGGTATGATCTGTGTATTTTATTACAATTCTCAAGTACATATAGACATATAACCAAGTCAATTTTTCAATTCAATATCCATTGTGTGAGAGATACAGATCCCCATTGAGACCTTTTATATGTATCTATAATTAGAGGCTTCTATAGGGAGCGATTATTTGATATCACATATCTTTTGACAATGTCAGTTGGATTTTAGAGGAGAGAGTTTCTCGTGTGACCTATTGGTAATCACGATGAAAACTTATGACATCATATTGGGTATGTACGAGGTTTCTATGATTTATTCCCAGATTTAATGTCATCACAAGTGATTTATATTCCTTTGGATAGATAGGATGAGATTCTCCTTTGTAGTTGAGATAAATATCATGGTTAAGTGAGTGGGTCCTATGTGTAGGGATATGCAACCCATCACAAATAAATTTATGAATTTATTTTTCATTGTAGTGGGTTATTTTGAAATATTGATTCTAGTGATAGTGGGGTATTATATGGGTGTATTACCCTTGGATGTTCTGGGATTACCTATGAGGTGGTAGATAGATGTACGCATCGACTTTCTCCTAGATACCACACTAATATATTCTATTTCATATCAAAAGGCCTTTATCGAGATCTAATAGATGAGTGTGTAGTTAGAGGACCTTTAAGATAAAGGTTTTATCATACCCCATGAGTCCCCCTGGGAGGCTGCAGTTTTGTTCCTAAAAAAGGAGGATGGGGGTTTGAGAAATTTTATTGATTATCATCCCCCAATTTTAGTAATAATAAAGAAAAATTACCCCTTAATGAGGATTAAAGTCCTATTAGACCATTTGAAAGCTGTAATTTTTTTCTTGAAGATAGATCTCAGGTCTTACTACCACTAGTTGAGGGTTCATGAGGATGATATCCCAAATATAGAATTTATATGTCTCTATAGACACTATGATTTCCTAAAGATTCCTTTAGGAGTGATTAATTCCACCACCAAGTTAAATTCTCTTATGAACCAGATCTATTAACCTTATTAGGACTGTAACACCCGAGACTTTTATGTTATCAAAGGAATCTTTTTCTACACACAACACTTTCTTGGCTTGATTTACACGAAATCGCGAGTTTCCTCGATAGATTGCATCGTACGCAATACCGAGTTTCACTAAACAACGATATACTATTAAAATATTATTAAAACTAGCCGTTATGAATAGTAATAACCACTTTTTGAAATTTTATAAATTTTATTTTTCAAAATGGACTTCATTTTTGGATTCGTAATATCGAAATTAGCATAGGGTGAAATTTTGGTATTTTTCTGAAAACTTTCAATTTTTGATGAATAGTGAAACCACTAAGTGGTAGTTAAAAAAACTGAATTTTTCATAAAAATTAATTTTACCGCTTCTTTGAGTGGAATTTCGAAAATCCGAGAGACACGGTTGATGTCAGTAAGTAAAATGTGGCTCAATGAGATGAAAATAATTTTTTGGTGAATAGTAACTTTTTACTTTTTTTTACCACGGTTAAAATTAAATAGGGTAATTAAGGGTAAAAATGATATTATTATTACCCTAACACATTTTCTAATTCTATTGGACAAGTGTAATTCGACCAAAAACAACCTTAGGAATAAAATATGACCATTTAGGCCCACTTGGATTAGATTAGGACATTTATTATTAATTTATTTAAAGAAGGGTTAAAATAGTTAAAATCAAAGTTTAATAAGTAAATAATTTTTAATATGGGGTTATACAAAAGATAAATTCGACTATAAATATTCCTTATAATGCTAAAAAGCTTTCCTACATAATGGTATTTTATTTGTAATTTTTAGACAATAAATAATTTAATTTATTTATGACACAACGATGGTGCATTAATTATCTTATTAATGAAATATTGATATAATTTGTAACGCCCCGACCCCAGTTACCTAGAGTCGGTGCATTATTACATAACATTGGCATGATCACAAGAAAGATCAAATCTCGAAAGACCGATTGGTTTAGTAGCCTTGGAAACACTAGATATATTCATAAGTTTTACATTACATCATAAAATGAAAAACTACTACAATAACATAATGTCTCCATAATCCACACTCATATCCCCACATAATATCCCTGCAGGTCATTCATAATTTACTTCTTCACTTCCTGGGAAAAATAAAACATAGAAAAGGGGTGAGCTCAAATGCCCAGTAAGGATAAAAATATAATGGAAACTTTCATAAATAAGAATAAACATTTAAGGCAATGTATAACTAAAACAAAAGCCTTTTAAACTTGAACATTTAACATAGTATGGCATAAATAAAATGAAATAATGCCATTTACTTATTCACATGGATATTCTACTAATCGAATAATCACATGAAAAAATCAATAACCACTTTCATAATGTTGGAATGCATAATGCCAGACTATCATAACCACATAGTCAAGGCCTCGTGCCAAGACTACAAATAATATTTTGTCAAGGCCTTGTGCCAAGACACTAGTTTGTCTCATGAGACCTACCGATGCATCGAGGAGCTATAGCGGGCTCCACCCATCACATATTAAGTCCAATGCATTCCCATATGAAAAGGTTTAAACATAACATAAACATTCGTATTAAAACTAGCATACGAAATGTCAATACTTTCACCATAAACTATGAATGGTATAAAAATAGCACATCCATAGTCAAACATATCACAAAACCTTCAATACAGTATAGAAGTTTTGTATCATAATAAATCATCTTCAAATAAGCTTAAAATCCATCAAAGGATGTTGACATAGATGAAATCAAAACTATTTGAGAGAAATATCTCCTTTTTTGAAATCATTAAAAGTCACACATTTATAAAGGAAGTAATTAAAAAGAGATTTTTGAATCAAAGTGTCCCATACTACTTTGAAACTTTTGAAAGGAATTAACATTTTTAAAAACATTCATGTCCATATAAATAAATCCTTAGAAACCATTTTGAAGCCATTAATTAAAAATATTTATAAAGATAAATCTTTAAAACATTTAAAATTCTGATTTTGATAAATAGTACCTTTCTGAAATTCTTAAATTATTCATTTTGAAATCATTTAAAAGTAACATAATTATAAAATAAAACATTTACTTTGAAAATATCCTTGTAAGCTTGTAAGGAAAGCTTTGACGATTTTATAACGACGGAAAATAACCGCACCCGCCGTATAAGTAAAAAAACATTCTTATCTTAATTCTGTCGAAAAGGTTAAAAAGGACCTTGTTTTGAAAACGACGGAAAGATTCCTTTATAAACCTCTTACAAAAAGTCAAACAAGGGTATAAATGAATTTAACCCATATTCTTGTAAATAATAAATATGTTTTGAAATACATTTCGAAGAAACATGGATGTGGATGATAAAGAAATCCCAGTAGATTATTACGTATAAACAACCTCAGATAATGAAGAGATTGTGAAATAACCCTTACCACGTTAATCAACTGAGTCGCATGGCCAAAAGTTAATAACCACCAAATTATTTAAAGAATAACATGAATATAAAGTGAATCATGAATATATATCAAATGGAAGTACACAATACACCACTTTCAATAATTTAGTAGCGAACAATGGAAATCTCACGGAATTGAAAGTGAGATAAGAGAATCCCTTACCTTGTACTTTTCCTTGGTTGGGGTAGGTTAACCTCCTGTATAATGGTGAAATAATTGTTATTAAATTATACAAGAATCATATACATTAATATGATATCATATATGATCTTTTAATATTTATTTGATAATAATATCTTAGTATTAACGCCGTTTCGGGTGTTAACTTACTCATTTTATTTTATATGTTTTGTTACATAAGTCATGTTTGTTGTATCTTATTCATATCCAGAATGATATCAAGTCCTTAAACATCATTTTTAAATCATTAAATGATAATTATACTTGAATGGATATGATGGAGAATGAATCTCATCGCGTTCGTGGAGACGGTATTCCATACGTACGCACAAACGCTACTTCCATTTAATTTTTATTTTAAAAGAATCGAATCCAAATGATACATAGGTATATTAATATTCCAGTATAATATAATATTTTATATATGTTACTTAAGTTCATTAACACCATCCTTTATACGTTCCATGTGTGGTATGAACGAGTCATATCATTTTAAGGGGGCGGTAGTCCGCACTTCCTCAAATGAAATTATCGTATGTATATACAACATGAAACGAATAATGGTATGAAATAAAATGGAATTACAGAAGCTTATATATAAAATATATATCATTAATATCATATTTAATTACAGTGCCATCATAATGGCCACCATGAGAGGCGGTAAGATGTTTTTGAACAATCATCGTTTCGTGAGGCGTTAGTTTGCCATCCACAGAAACATTATGTTCATCATCCATTAGATGGAGTTGTGTGTATGTGTAGTTTGAATCCTTCTTATAAAAACATCCTAGTATATTTAGGATACTGGTGTTGTTACAAAAGAAAGGAAATAAAAATATTTTGGGGGTTGAAGAAGCAAAATAAATGAAAATAATTTAAGAGAAATCGTTACCTTTAATTTAGGTAACTCACTTTGGTTGGAACCAAAGGACTTCTTGAAATGCTTTCTGCCTAAGGGGAAGCTTCAAGGAGGAGGAGAGGGATGTGAGGAGCTTAGTTGGGCAGAGTTTGGACGAGCCAAGTGGCTTGAGAGGTGTGAGGAAATGAGAAGGAGGAGTGCCCTTTTATAAGAGGGGTGAGGGGCACCTTTGGAAAAGCTAGAAATATTAATTTATAATAAATTCATATTCGGTTTCCAAAGGCTCAAAAGTTGACTATTCAAAGGATGAGGTGGGGATAGGTCGAAAAAAACTCATCCAATAGAATTTAGACAGGTTTGGGTACTTATATTAACCTTATCTTTAAGTATTAACTCTAAGTTAATTAGTTTCACTTTTACAATGTCTCTTTGTATTTTTATATAATATGGTTAATAAACTTACTATATAAATCCAAGCGACCCCCAAGTGGTCCATTAATGATTAACCTATCATAATATAAGTCTCTTGGCCGAACCTTAGATTTTTAGGAATTTAATATCAATTAATAATATAATATTTGTTTTAAGAACTCTTTTATGTCAATTTTGAAACTATTCATTAGTTGATTTTTGTGAAACTCATAACAGATTGATTACTTCGAAAAAAGTCCATTAAATCAATCCTAATATATCATATTATCCTATAAAATTAGTTTAATTCATTAAAAGTTTCATATAATATTTTTTTGGGTATTTATAATATCAATTATTTTAATTTTTCACTATTATAGTAATTACTGCATCATCATTGTGTCATAAATAAAATAAATTATTTAATGTCTAAAAATTATAAATAAAATATCATTATGTAGGAAATCTTTTTAGATTTCTAATGAATATTTATAATCTAAAATCCAACTTATATAACCCTATGTAACAATTGTTTTTCTAAACGATATATGCTTGTATCATTTTTTATTCATTTTGACTTAATTAAAATAAAGTGTCATTATCACTTACAAGTGGATCCATGGGGTCCCAAAATTGACACAAATATGCCCATGGTCGACCCTTTATCAACCAATAGGGTTAAGACACGTTTTAGGTTAATTTAGTATTATTATAATATTATTTTTTTAACCCTTATTTACCGGATTTACCCTTAACCATGGTAAATAAAATATTTACCGCAGTAATTATTCAAAATGTCTAAAAATAAAAGTTACCTATTTACACAATTTGAACATCCTGATTCCAAATATGGAATCCATTTTCCTAAATTCAAAACACATAAGTGGCAGAAATTAATTTAAAATTAATTCCCGCTGTCAAAACAGAAAGCGTGTTTTTAAGAGATAATAACTATCAAAAGATTGACACTTGTTTATGTTCGGTTTAATTGTAAAATTATGTCCAATGACCAAGATTATATTAAATAGTAAAAATATATTCTAAATATACTTTAAAACCACTCAAATTCATAATTTATCACTATTAATTATTTTGATTAAAAAAGTTGTTTTTAATTAAAATTTAGTAATTTTCACTATTCATCAAAATATGAAAGTTATCTGAAATGTACCAAAATTTCACCTTAGGCTAAATTTGATATTCCGAATCCAAAAATGAAGTCCATTTTAAAATATAAAATATATATAACTTCAAAAATTAGGTATTACTATTCATAACAGCTAGTTTGATTGGTTACGGTGTGTTAGAACTCGAAGTTGCGTACAACACACGCTACTGTTTTATTCAAAGGAAAGCGTACTGTGGAAGCTTGGGATGTTTCATTTTAAATTTTTTGATGTCTCCATTTAGTCAAAAAGTTTAAAATATTGTATTTAGAAAGGTTTCACTATCAAAAGTTGATAAAAGTGCAATACTGAAAATGAATCTGTTCTTGCATTATGACTAAGAAACTCATAATATGGATTCTAAAATTATAAGGATTATATAAAGTTTAAAATTTAGTTAATACTATTCATGACCTCTTTTAATGGCTTTTTTTTTGGTAAGTCATGGTGCAATTGAACTCAGTGTTGCGTGCAGTGCAAGTTATTGAATTATTTTGAAGAAATAACACACTATGAAATCTTGGGGTGTTACATTCTCCCCTCCTTCAATAAATTGCGTCCTCGCAATTTGAAATTGTTCTTCAAAAATAAAAGGTTGGAAGTAGAAAATATATTTGTGGGAAAACCGACATCGGAAATTGGGTTACTAAAATTTAGTCTTAATATGAGGAAAAGAGAAATCAAAGGGTCACCACCAAATTATGATCTCGATTAGGAGAACATTGGTGGAAATTAGAGACATATAATCGAAGGAAAAACGTAAATATTTATAGGTAGTGATTGAGGTCATAAATCACAAACAAGTGTATAATTGAGGTCCTTAAATTCATCAATCTATGATGATTTGAAATACCATCGGTTCAACAAAACATAGGGTATTAGGATAACACATTTTTGACGTTTCAAAATATCTTAGTTGAAATCCCACATCGAAAAATGAATTAATGAGGCCTCTATTTAAAATAAAGAGTGGAAAGTATGAAGATTACCGAAAATAACACATACTAGGGTTCCATGTAGGAAAATATGGATATGGAAGAGAAATCTAACCATCAATTATCTGATGGAGAGTGGTAGAGAACATGGCTATGAAAGGGCCAACAATCCCAAAGCCATAAATTTGTGATGATTTAAGGTACCATCTAGGACAACATTTTTGTTCTAAGTTTCTATTATTAATGTTGAGAAATTTATTTATGAGATTGGCTGAGATAATAAGGAGATATACTTACTTTATAATTAGAATTTTACCCATTAATAAATTTCTACCACAAACTCATCTTTCACTCTAAAAGATAATAGAACGTAATTTTTTTTTCTATTTATACTATTCGTACAGGGTTCCAAAATAAATGAATTTATAATTCATCTACCAGATCTTCTAAAAAAAACTACATTATTTAATTCAGGACATATCATGGGACAGTGGTAGGTGATACACCCTTGTCGCCCTTCGGTTGCGGGTTCAAGTCTCGCAGCCTTGTCGGACGCGACGGGTTGCCGCCCGACCTCCGGGTTGTCCTTTTATGGCAATCCAAAATAATCCAAACTAGAACTATCCAAAATACTTCTGTCTAAACTCACAGTACAACATTTATAAGGAAGGTAAACATAATATAGATCCTTTTTACCCCGCAATAGCATATGAATACCTTCATCTTGTATTCTTTTAATAAACTGAAACATCTTGAATTACCATATTCCTTATTGATTACATTCATGCTCCCTTATTCCATATAGAATGCTGGATATACTTCATTAATCCAAAAATGTTTTAAACCCCAACAATGATGGAATATACAAATCATTAATTAGTTCCAAGGTAGTCAAGAATATCCAATATAATTTATCCAAAACAATCACATATTATTCCAAAATCACTACCTCAGTATCAGAACTATATTATGATTTATCATTCTCTCAACCATATATTTTCCAAAAATTTATCCTGCTATTGAGTCACTTTTCTTTGTTCCACATAATCTCACGTCCTTAATGAAATAGTACTGCAGTACAATCCTTATATACTCCATAATTATTATAACAAGTACATTGTTGATACAACACTCAATTGACATAATCAACATAAGAACTCTAATCATTCTTCTTCATCTGTGGTAGTATCATAACTTGATTATTATCCAATAGCATCATTTGTGGCATAGTCTGATGACTGGGACATAGGTTCACGTAGTGTCCAAACTCCTTGCAAATTAAGCATTGTACATTTGAAACCATTTTCTTACCCTTGCAGTCACGTACTTTGTACCCTTTTCCTCCACACTTATAACAAACTCCCATTCCTTTCAGGAAAGTTCCTGGGTGTTTCTTTCCACAGTTACCACATATGAGAAAATTCTTCTTTTCCCTCTTCCCTTTATCCATCTTTCTCTCTTCCATCCTTTTCTTATCTTGCTTCCCTTCAAAGCCATAGGACTCATTAAACTCTTTACTTATCTTATCAACACATGATATTATTTCTTCATATGATGATAATACATGGGAGACTATTTCTCTTATAAATTCTAGCTTAAGACCATGAAAGATATGATCCTTTCTTCTCTTTGGATCATGTGCATTTCCGGAGTTCTCATTCCTTCTACTGGGCGCCATTTCTAAACAATGGCATAAACTAGATCAGTTTATGAATCAAAATACATAATCCCATACTTATAAAACACTTAACATAAATTGAACTATTTATGGATATAATCCATAATCATAAGAATGTTTTCTTTAAGGAAGTATATACTCATAAACCCTTCAAAATGATTTGTAAAGAAAATGAGAGTTATCCTAAGCATATCCCCCGGGAGTGTCGTAACCAAGAGTGCAGCAAGGCCCGTTGTCGTGCACCAGTTCCCGTTCGAGTCTAGCTCAAAGCGGTGTTTTCGGGTTTTACCCCTAGGTACATCTGTTCCAGAGCCGCCTCTACCTGCTCGTATCCAGACAGGTATGTATTGCTCGGAAAACTCACAAAATCTCTACAATACCAAAATTCTAGGAAGTTCTTCTATACTAATCCTCAAAGTTCATCTTAGGTCTACGTGCTCTAATCAGAGTTTATCTAAATCTAGCTTCCAAGGTTTGTACTAAACTTCCTCTGATACCAACTGTAACGCCCCGACCCCAGTTACCTAGAGTCGGTGCATTATTACATAACATTGGCATGATCACAAGAAAGATCAAATCTCGAAAGACCGATTGGTTTAGTAGCCTTGGAAACACTAGATATATTCATAAGTTTTACATTACATCATAAAATGAAAAACTACTATAATAACATAATGTCTCCATAATCCACACTCATATCCCCACATAATATCCCTGCAGGTCATTCATAATTTACTTCTTCACTTCCTGGGAAAAATAAAACATAGAAAAGGGGTGATCTCAAATGCCCAGTAAGGATAAAAATATAATGGAAACTTTCATAAATAAGAATAAACATTTAAGGCAATGTATAACTAAAACAAAAGCCTTTTAAACTTGAACATTTAACATAGTATGGCATAAATAAAATGAAATAATGCCATTTACTTATTCACATGGATATTCTACTAATCGAATAATCACATGAAAAAATCAATAACCACTTTCATAATGTTGGAATGCATAATGCCAGACTATCATAACCACATAGTCAAGGCCCCGTGCCAAGACTACAAATAATATTTTGTCAAGGCCTTGTGCCAAGACACTAGTTTGTCTCATGAGACCTACCGATGCATCGAGGAGCTATAGCGGGCTCCACCCGTCACATATTAAGTCCAATGCATTCCCATATGAAAAGGTTTAAACATAACATAAACATTCGTATTAAAACTAGCATACGAAATGTCAATACTTTCACCATAAACTATGAATGGTATAAAAATAGCACATCCATAGTCAAACATATCACAAAACCTTCAATACAATATAGAAGTTTTGTATCATAATAAATCATCTTCAAATAAGCTTAAAATCCATCAAAGGATGTTGACATAGATGAAATCAAAACTATTTGAGAGAAATATCTCCTTTTTTGAAATCATTAAAAGTCACACATTTATAAAGGAAGTAATTAAAAAGAGATTTTTGAATCAAAGTGTCCCATACTACTTTGAAACTTTTGAAAGGAATTAACATTTTTAAAAACATTCATGTCCATATAAATAAATCCTTAGAAACCATTTTGAAGACATTAATTAAAAATATTTATAAAGATAAATCTTTAAAACATTTAAAATTCTGATTTTGCTAAATAGTACCTTTCTGAAATTCTTAAATTATTCATTTTGAAATCATTTAAAAGTAACATAATTATAAAATAAAACATTTACTTTGAAAATATCCTTGTAAGCTTGTAAGGAAAGCTTTGACGATTTTATAACGGCGGAAAATAACCGCACCCGCCGTATAAGTAAAAAAACATTCTTATCTTAATTCTGTCGAAAAGGTTAAAAAGGACCTTGTTTTGAAAACGACGGAAAGATTCCTTTATAAACCTCTTACAAAAAGTCAAACAAGGGTATAAATGAATTTAACCCATATTCTTGTAAATAATAAATATGTTTTGAAATACATTTCGAAGAAACATGGATGTGGATGATAAAGAAATCCCAGTAGATTATTACGTATAAACAACCTCAGATAATGAAGAGATTGTGAAATAACCCTTACCACGTTAATCAACTGAGTCGCATGGCCAAAAGTTAATAACCACCAAATTATTTAAAGAATAACATGAATATAAAGTGAATCATGAATATATATCAAATGGAAGTACACAATACACCACTTTCAATAATTTAGTAGCGAACAATGGAAATCTCACGGAATTGAAAGTGAGATAAGAGAATACCTTACCTTGTACTTTTCCTTGGTTGGGGTAGGTTAACCTCCTGTATAATGGTGAAATAATTGTTATTAAATTATACAAGAATCATATACATTAATATGATATCATATATGATCTTTTAATATTTATTTTATAATAATATCTTAGTATTAACGCCGTTTCGGGTGTTAACTTACTCATTTTCTTTTATATGTTTTGTTACATAAGTCATGTTTGTTGTATCTTATTCATATCCAGAATGATATCAAGTCCTTAAACATAATTTTTAAATCATTAAATGATAATTATACTTGAATGGATACGATGGAGAATGAATCTCATCGCGTTCGTGGAGACGGTAGTCCGTACGTACGCACGAACGCTACTTCCATTTAATTTTTATTTTAAAAGAATCGAATCCAAATGATACATAGGTATATTAATATTCCAGTATAATATAATATTTTATATATGTTACTTAAGTTCATTAACACCATCCTTTATACGTTCCATGTGTGGTATGAACGAGTCATATCATTTTAAGGGGGCGGTAGTCCGCACTTCCTCAAATGAAATTATCGTATGTATATACAACATGAAACGAATAATGGTATGAAATAAAATGGAATTACAGAAGGTTATATATAAAATATATATCATTAATATCATATTTAATTATAGTTCCATCATAATGGCCACCATGAGAGGCGGTAAGATGTTTTTGAACAATCATCGTTTCGTGAGGCGTTAGTTTGCCATCCACAGAAACATTATGTTCATCATCCATTAGATGGAGTTGTGTGTATGTGTAGTTTGAATCCTTCTTATAACAACATCCTAGTATATTGAGGATACTGGTGTTGTTACAAAAGAAAGGAAATAAAAATATTTTGGGGGTTGAAGAAGCAAAATAAATGAAAATAATTTAAGAGAAATCGTTACCTTTAATTTAGGTAACTCACTTTGGTTGGAACCAAAGGACTTCTTGAAATGTTTTCTGCCTAAGGGGAAGCTTCAAGGAGGAGGAGAGGGATGTGGGGAGCTTAGTTGGGCAGAGTTTGGACGAGCCAAGTGGCTTTAGAGGTGTGAGGAAATGAGAAGGAGGAGTGCCCTTTTATAAGAGGGGTGAGGGGCACCTTTGGAAAAGCTAGAAATATTAATTTATAATAAATTCATATTCGGTTTCCAAAGGCTCAAAAGTTGACTATTCAAAGGATGAGGTGGGGATAGGTATAAAACAACTCATCCAATAGAATTTAGACAGGTTTGGGTACTTATATTAACCTTATCTTTAAGTATTAACTCTAAGTTAATTAGTTTCACTTTTACAATGTCTCTTTGTATTTTTATATAATATAGTTAATAAACTTACTATATAAATCCAAGAGACCCCCAGGTGGTCCATTAATGATTAACCTATCATAATATAAGTCTCTTGGCCGAACCTTAGATTTTTAGGAATTTAATATCAATTAATAATATAATATTTTTTTTAAGAACTCTTTTATGTCAATTTTGAAACTATTCATTAGTTGATTTTTTTGAAACTCATAACAGATTGATTACTTCGAAAAAAGTCAATTAAATCAATCCTAATATATCATATTATCCTAGAAAATTAGTTTAATTCATTAAAAGTTTCATATAATATTTTTTTGGGTATTTATAATATCAATTATTTTAATTTTTCACTATTATAGTAATTACTGCATCATCATTGTGTCATAAATAAAATACATTATTTAATGTCTAAAAATTATAAATAAAATAGAATTATGTAGGAAATCTTTTTAGCTTTCTAATGAATATTTATAATCTAAAATCCAACTTATATAACCCTATGTAACAATTGTTTTGCTAAACGATATATGCTTGTGTCATTTTTTATTCATTTTGACTTAATTAAAATAAAGTGTCATTATCACTTACAAGTGGATCCATGGGGTCCCAAAATTGACACAAATATGCCCATGGTCGACCCTTTATCAACCAATAGGGTTAAGACACGTTTTAGGGTAATTTAGTATTATTATAATATTATTTTTTTAACCCTTATTTACCGGATTTACCCTTAACCATGGTAAATAAAATATTTACCGCAGTAATTATTCAAAATGTCTAAAAATAAAAGTTACCTATTTACACAATTTGAACATCCTGATTCTAAATATGGAATCCATTTTCCTAAATTCAAAACACATAAGTGGCAGAAATTAATTTAAAATTAATTCCCGCTGTCAAAACAGAAAGCGTGTTTTTAAGAGATAATAACTATCAAAAGATTGACACTTGTTTATGTTCGGTTTAATTGTAAAATTATGTCCAATGACCAACATTATATTAAATAGTAAAAATATATTCTAAATATACTTTAAAACCACTCAAATTCATAATTTATCACTATTAATTATTTTGATTAAAAAAGTTGTTTTTAATTAAAATTTAGTAATTTTCACTATTCATCAAAATATGAAAGTTATCTGAAATGTACCAAAATTTCACCTTAGGATAAATTTGATATTCCGAATCCAAAAATGAAGTCCATTTTAAAATATAAAATATATATAACTTCAAAAATTAGGTATTACTATTCATAACAGCTAGTTTGATTGGTTACGGTGTGTTAGAACTCGAAGTTGCGTACAACACACGCTACTGTTTTATTCAAAGGAAAGCGTACCGTGGAAGCTTGGGATGTTTCATTTTAAATTTTTTTATGTCTCCATTTAGTCAAAAAGTTTAAAATATTGTATTTAAAAAGGTTTCACTATCAAAAGTTGATAAAAGTGCAATACTGAAAATGAATCTGTTCTTGCATTATGACTAAGAAACTCATAATATGGATTCTAAAATTATAAGGATTATATAAAGTTTAAAATTTAGTTAATACTATTCATGACCTCTTTTAATGGCTTTTTTTTTGGGTAAGTCATGGTGCAATTGAACTCAGTGTTGCGTGCAGTGCAAGTTATTGAATTATTTTGAAGAAATAACACACTATGAAATCTTGGGGTGTTACATAATTGATGTTATAAATACCCAAATAAATATAATTTGAGACTTTTTATGAATTACACTAATTTTATAGTTTAATATTACATGTTAGTATTTATTTAATTAAATTTTTTCTAACTTATCGTTTTGTTATGATTTTCACAAAAATCAATTACTAAATAGTGTCAAAATTGACATAAAATAATTTTTAAAACAAATATTATATTATTAATTGTTATTTTATTCCTAAAAATCTAAGGTTCGGCCAAATGACTTATATAAGGTTATATATATTAATAATAAACAACTTGGGGTTCGTGTGGCTTGATATAGTAAGTTTATTAACCTTATAGTATAAGAACACAAGAAGACACGGTAAAAGTAAAATTATTTAACTTAATGTTAAATCTACATGATAAGGTTAAAATAGGAACCTAAACTTGTCTAAATTCTATTGTATGAGAGGATTTCTACCCATACACACCTTAGCCTCTAAATAAATCAATTTGGAGCTATTTAAAACCGTACATGACTTTAGAATAAAATAATATTTTTAGTTATTCCTAAGGTGCCCCTCTCCTCCCTTATAAAAGGGCACCTCCTCCCTCTCTTCCTCACACCACTTTGAGCCTTCAAGCTCGGCCAACCCATGCCAATTTCTTCTCTCCACTTCCCTAGAAACATCCTAGAGGTCCTGGTATTCTTCAAAGACCCATTTTATTGCCCTAAAAGGAGGTCTCAAAGAAGCACTTCAAAGAAGAGGTGATGTCCGTTACCGATTCTTTCATATTTATTTCTTCTTCCACTTCTTCTTCTTTAGTTGTTTCATTATTAAGTAATAAAATCAGTATCACTCATATACTGATATGTTATTATAAGTATTAAACAACCCTATTTCACCATCTATCCATCATACGGAAAAATAAATCACCGCGCGTGCGTACGTACGGAATATCGTCTCCACGTCGTGGTGTAATCTATTTTCCACCACCACCTTACTTGGATGGGTATAATGGTTTAAATAATGACTATATATGACTATTATAAAGTGATACTGATTCTGAAATAGTATACATACACTCCAATACAATTCCACGATCATAGGAACGATATCATCACTCGTGCGTACGTACGGAATACCGTCTCCACGATGTGATGCGACTCATTCTACATGATCTTCATTTCATAATGATTATATAAATTAATTGAATGAATTAATATGATATATATTACACTAATACCATTATGGAAATTTGGTATCTATAACCTAAAGAGAAGAATACGAATTTATTCGACAAAACACGCATAAGAACAAAAAGTTATAAACACCCGAATAACAGGTAGCAATGAAATATTACTACTAAGAAGCTAAGAATATGACCAAATATGATATCATAAAAATATGTATGATTCTGGAATAAGTCAATAACATTATTTAAATCATTATACAGGAGGTTCGGACACGTACAAAGCATATCGGACCTAAGGTAAGGGAAATATCACAATCTCATTTTTATCCGAGATTGTTTATACGTTGGTATTTACTAGGGTGTATTTTATCATCCACATCTATGTTTCCTCAATATGTAATGTTATTTCCATACACCTACATTTTTTTAAATCCAATTTTACCCTTTTGTGAGTTTTTAGTAAAAGATATGAAAGGAATCTTTTGTCGTTTTTCGTACGAGGTACTTTTTGACTTTTTCGACAAAAGTACGAAGAATGTTTTTTTTAACTTATATGGCACGAATGGATTTTTACTGTTTTATAAAGCCTTATTTTCATGAAGCTTCCTCCAAAATATTTCATGACTATTTTCAATAAAATCTCTTTCTTTTAAAATTGCATGACGTTTTGTGAAAAGAAATTGATTTTGAAGAAGAAAGGATATTTTCCTCAAGAATTCATTTCAAGTGTTTTATCAAAATTATTTTCCATCTAAGATAACATAGGGTTCTGTTTATATCCCTATTATTACATTGATTTGGTTATGTTGTGATGGAATTATTTTTATGAATTCCTTTATCTTATATGAATTGTTTTATGATGTCACGATGTTTACGAATCCTATTTTTACTACATGGGTTATGCAATGATGTATGATTTATGATTTTGTGGCACACATAAGAATGGTATAATTATGATATGGGTGGGACCTATATCTCCCTCCAATTCATTGGGTAAATATTTTATATCTCATGAGATAGACATGGCTGGAACGGTAGGTTATACCGGTTCAGTGAAACAGGACTGAAACGAGGGTGACTCGGTTCAGAAATGGACTTTGTCCACTAATATAGTCTTGGAAATGAGTCTTGACTAATAAGAATTGATTATCTATGATTATGTGTATATGCCACAAAGTTTCATGTTTTAAGTTATGATTATTTGGATTTCATTTCACTACTATGATTTATCCCATGTTATGAAATTATGCTCCCTTTTGTAGGTTAAGATTTCCAAAATGTTATGTTCTTATGAATATGATGTGATTGATATTTCTTTTGTTTACCCTTACTGAGCATTTGAGCTCACCCTTTTGTATGTTTTATTTACCTAGGTCAGGAAGAAGGTTATTAAGTAGAATATGCCAAAAAGGGACTCTAGATATGATGAAATAAATGGGAGGCAAAATAGATGCTTTATGAACCAGTTGTTTATGTTTCCCAGTTTCTAAAGACACTATACCTATACGTCCTTTCTTGGTTTTGTTATATGTTGTAATAAGTGTTCTTCAATTCTGAAGTAATAACAATGTATGTAAAGTATGGGTCATTATAGTTGGTATCAGAGGAAAGGTATAGTCAACCTTTGGAAACTAGGATGTGAAAGCCTTAGTAAGAACCCTAAGGATAAGTATAAGCATAGAACACAATCTTAGTGTTTTAGAAATGGCCATGAATAACCTAGGATAAGACCTTAAGTGTGAAATTTTATTCTTGATTATGTGGTTTTCCTATTATAATTAGTGTTGCTCACATTATTCTTCTTGGTTTTAGTCAATGGCTGGAACCCGAAGGAACCGTGTTAATGAGGAATGCGACGGGCAATGAAATGATTGTCCCCATGAGCAACCAAACGTTATGGGAGCTGGAATGAAAAATCTTGTAGCCATGCTCACACAACTTTCTCAAGCTATGAATCATGCAGGACTTCCAAATGAGAAAAGGAAGGAGCAACATTCTGTTGAATACTTCATGAGACAGCGTCCACCTTCATTCAGCGGGTCTACTGATCCATTAGTTACTGAACAATGGATTAGTACTACTAAAAAGAAATTTTCAGTTCTTCAATGTTCTGAGCATGATAAAGTCATCTTAGCAGTGTATCGTTTGGAAGGTGATGATGATCAATGGTGGAATCTTATTAAGAATACGAGGCAAAGGGATGAAATTGAGTCCATGGAATGGGATGAGTTCAAGAACTTATTTTTCAATAAGTACTTCCCTCGTATTCTCCGAATAAAGATGGAGAAAGAGTTTCTTGAACTGAAGCAAAATGATGATGAATCTGTTGGTACCTATGAAGAAAATTTTACAATACATGCAAGGTACGCTTCTGGGATTATTATCCAACCTAAGAGTAAGATCGATCGATTCTTTAGTGGCTTAAAACCAACTCTTCGAAGGGCCTTAGCCATAAAGGACTTCAATAGCTATGAGGAAATCGTTTGATGTGCTCTCAAAGTTGAGATGGAGATTGGAGTAACCCATCAGTCATATGGGTTTGATAAGAAGAGGAAAATGGAATTCAAAGGAAAATATAAAGAGAACACTGAAAAGAAGATGATCTTTCCCTTATGCTCAAAGTGTGGAAAGAAACATGGAGGGAGTTGTCTTAAAGGGACAAGTAAATGTTTCAAATGTAGAAAGGAAGGTCATCGGGCATTTGAATGCCGCGATGATGGGAAGAATATGTCTAATGATGCAAAAAAAGGAAGGGATACACATAATAAATCTACTACACTTGAATGTTTCAAGTGCAAGGAGATGGGAAATTATGCCAATAAATGCCCTAATCCAAGGGTTGATGATGATGGTCGACGTCGACAAACTCTTAAGGCTAAAGACAAAGGAAAGTCACATGCAATTTCTATCAGTGATGTGGAGTACGATAACGATGTGGTGAAAGGTACACTTCCCATCCACTCTAAAGTAGGAAATGTTTTATTTGATTCTGGATCCACCCACTCCTTTATTTATGAATAATTTTCTAAGGGTATCACCGTATTACCTCAACAATTAGATGTTGAGTTAGCTGTTACAACACCTAATGGCACAACAGTCACATCGAAAGTTCATAATTCTTCTCCGATTGATGTTTGTGGGAAAGTGCTTCCGGAAAATCTTGTGATCCTTCCTATAGTGTAATTTGATGTGATTCTTGGCATGGATTGGATTTCTCTACATGGAGCTCATATCAATTTCCAAAGAAGGGAAGTCACATTTCATATTCCAGATCAATCTATGATCATCTATCGATCCAAGGATGAACATAACCTTCCAGTGGAAATTTCTTCCATTTTATGGGTATTGATTCCACTAAATGAAGGTTATTTATCTCAAATGGTTGGTGAGAAACTCACAATTAAGAATATGCCCATTGTATGGGAGTTTGATGATGTCTTTCCGGAGGAATTACCGGGTCTTCCATCGAATCGTGAAGTTGAGTTTTCAATAGAACTCATACCGGGTGCTTTGCCTATTTCAAAGACACCTTATAGAATGGCCCCAATTGAGTTGCAGGAATTGAAGAAGCAACTCCAAGAGAATCTTGATAAGGGGTTCATACGCCCTAGTGTGTCACCTTGGGGAGCACCTGTTCTTTTTGTTAAGAAGAAAGATGGATCAATGAGACTTTGCATTGATTATCGAGAACTTAACAAGATCACTATCAAGAACAAATATCCTCTCCCGCGCATTGATGACCTATTTGACCAACTACACGGAGCTCAATACTTTTCTAAGATTGATCTTCGTTCAGGGTATCATCAATTAAGGGTCAAAAGGGAGGATATACCAAAGACGACTTTCTGTACAAGGTATGGACATTATGAATTTATAGTGATTCCATTTGGTCTTACTAATGCCCCTGCTATCTTCATGGATCTAATGAATAGAGTCTTTAAAGACTATCTTGATCAGTTTTTGGTAGTCTTTATAGATGATATTCTTGTCTATTCAAAGAGCAAGTAAGAACATGAAGATCACTTGAGAATTATATTGAAGACCCTGAGAAAGGAGAAGCTTTATTCCAAATTTACCAAGTGTGAATTTTGGCTTCAAAAAGTTGCATTTTTGGGTCACATAATCTCAAAAGAGGGGATATCTGTGGATCCAGCAAAAACAGAGGTTATCGAAAGATGGTCGAGACCAACAACAGTGACTGAGATCCGAAGTTTTATTGGTTTGGCTGGATATTATCGACGTTTTGTGAAAGATTTTTCACAATTATATAATCCACTCACCAAGTTGACTCGGAAAGTAGTTAAGTTTGTTTGGACGGAGGAATGTGAAGAGAATTTCAAGGAGTTGAAAAGAAGGTTATCCAGTGCACCTGTGCTCACACTGCCTTGTAGCGGAGAAATGTTTGTGATCTATAGTGATGCATCCAAGAAGGGATTGGGGTGTGTTCTTATGCAAAATGATATGGTGATAGCTTATACCTCACGATAGTTGAAAATCCATGAACAAAATTACCCAACACATGATTTGGAGTTAGCTTCGGTAATCTTTGCATTAAAGATTTGGAGGCATTACCTTTATGGTGAAATTTGTGATATTTATACTGAACATAAAAGTTTAAAGTATATTTTCACACAAAAGGAGCTGAATATGCGCCAAAGAAGATGGTTGGAGCTGATTAAGGATTACGACTGCTCAATCCATTACCACCCTGTGAAAGCAAACAAGGTGGCAGATGCATTAAGTCGACAAGACCATGCTAGTTTATCCATGATGAGGATCACAAAAGATCCAATATTTATGGATTTACAAAGGATGGATCTTGGAATTATAATGGAAGGGGAAAAATCTTATCTTTCTCAAATGAATGTTCAACCGTCTATACATGTGAAGATTAAAGAGGCACAGAAAGAAGATTTCAAGTTACAAAAGAAGGTGAGAAATGTTCTTGAATTCAACCTTGATTGTGATGGGATAATAAAGTTCACGAATCGGGTTTGTGTTCCTCCCATCCCTGAATTAAAGAAGGAGCTGCTGGATGAGGCACATATTTCTTCATTCTCTATTAATCCTGGAAGCACGGAGATGTATAGGGACCTGAAAGAGTACTTCTGGTGGGATGGCATGAAAAGAGATGTTGCTGAATATGTCTCCCGATGCTTGGTTTGCCAATAAGTTAAAGCTGAGAGACAAAAGTCTAAGGGGATGTTACAACCATTACCCATACCCGAATGGAAATGGGGAAACATCACTATGGACTTTGTCACAGGACTTCCTAAAACATCCAAAGGCAATAATGCTATCTGGGTCATAGTTGATTGTCTTACAAAGTCTGCACACTTCATTGCTATTAGAGAGGATTTCTCTCTGGATCAGCTTGCTAGGATATATGTAAAGGAAGTGGTAAGATTTCATGTAGTACCACTTTCTATTATATCTGATCAGGATCCGAGATTTACCTCGAAGTTCTGGAGAATTCTTCAGCATACTCTGGATACAGAGTTGAGTTTCAGCACTGCTTATCATCCTTAGACAGACGGTCAGTCTGAGAGAACAATTCAAACTCTAGAAGATATGTTGAGAGCTTGCTCAATGGATTTCAAAGGTGGTTGGGATCAACACCTACCTTTGGTGGAATTTTCTTATAATAATAGCTTTCACTCCAGTATTCAGATGGCTCCTTATGAATCTCTCTATGGAAAGAAATGTAGGACTCCAACTTGCTGGGATGAAGTTGGGGAAAGAAAGCTATTAGGACCCGATCTCATTGATGAAATGGAAGAAAAGGTCAGATATAATCAACAACACATAAGAGCATCTCAGAGTCAATAGAAAAGTTATGCCGACAACCAAAGAAAAGACCTAGAGTTTGAAGTGGGTGATAAAGTGTTCTTACGAATATCTCCTTAGAAGAGGGTTATGAGATTTGGAAAGAAGGGGAAGTTGAGCCCTAGATATATTGGTCCTTTCGAAATACTAGATCGTGTTGGGAAGGTAGCTTACCGATTGGCGCTTCCACCGAATCTCTCTCAAGTTCACGATGTGTTCCATGTATCTCTCCTGAGAAAGTACATACCTGATCCTTCACATGTACTCAACTCAGAAGTTGTACCGCTGGAGCAAGATCTTTCTTATGAAGAACAACCGATAGAGATTCTAGATCGTAGCAAAAAATTCCTACGAAAAAAGACCACTCGATTGGTGAAAGTTTTATGGAGGAACCACCAATTAGAAGAAGCTACATGGGAGCTTGAGGATATGATGAGGGAGAGGTATCCACATTTGTTTGTTACAAAGTGACGAATTTCGAGGGCGAAATTCATTTTAAGGGGGGTAGAATGTAACACCCGAGACTTTTATGTTATCAAAGGAATCTTTTTCTACACACAACACTTTCTTGGCTTGCTTTACACGAAATCGCGAGTTTCCTCGATAGCTTGCGTCGTACGCAATACCGAGTTTCACTAAACAACGATATACTATTAAAATATTATTAAAACCAGCCGTTATGAATAGTAATAACCACTTTTTGAAATTTTATAAATTTTATTTTTCAAAATGGACTTCATTTTTGGATTCGTAATATCGAAATTAGCATAGAGTGAAATTTTGGTATTTTTCTGAAAACTTTCAATTTTCGATGAATAGTGAAACCACTAAGTGGTAGTTAAAATGACTGAATTTTTCATAAAACTTAATTTTACCGCTTCTGTGAGTGTAATTTTGAAAATCCGAGAGACACGGTTGATGTCAGTAAGTAAAATGTGGTTCAATGAGGTGAAAATAATTTTTTTTGTGAATAGTAACTTTTTACTTTTTTTACCACGGTTAAAAGTAAATAGGGTAATTAAGGGTAAAAATTATATTATTATTACCCTAACACATGTCCTAATTCTATTGGACAAGTTTAATTCGACCAAAAACAACCTTAGGAATAAACTATGACCATTTAGGCTCACTTGGATTAGATTAGGACATTTATTATTAATTTATTTAAAGAAGGGTTAAAATAGTTAAAATCCAAGTTTAATAAGTAAATAATTTTTAATATGGGGTTATACATAAGATAAATTCGACTATTAATATTCATTAGAAAGATAAAACTATTTAATACATAATGGTATTTTATTTGGATTTTTTAGACATTAAATAATTTAATTTATTTATGACACAACAATGATGCAGTAATTATCTTATTAATGAAATATTGATATAATTGATGTTATAAATACCCAAATAAATATAATTTGATACTTTTTATGAATTCCACTAATTATCTAGGTTAATATGACATTCTAGTATTGATTTAATTAACTTTGTTCGAACTTATCATTCTGTTATGATTTTCACAAAAATCAATTACTAAATAGTGTCAAAATTGACATAAAATAATATTTAAAACAAATATTATATTATTAATTGTTATTTTATTCCTAAAAATATAAGGTTCGGCCACATGACTTATATACGGTTATATATATTAATAATAAACAACTTGGGGTTCGTTTGGCTTGATATAGTAAGTTTATTAACCTTATAGTATATGAACACAAGAAGACACGGTAAAAGTAAAATTATTTAACTTAATGTTAAATCTACATGATAAGGTTAAAATAGGAACCTAAACTTGTATAAATTCTATTGGATGAGAGGATTTCGACCCATACCCACCTTATCCTCGAAATAAATCAATTTGGATCTATTTAAAACTGAACTTGACTTTATAATAAAATAATATTTTTAGTTATTCCAAAGGTGCCCCTCTCCTCCCTTATAAAAGGGCACCTCCTCCCTCTCTTCCTCACACCACTTTGAGCCTTCAAGCTCGGCCAAACCCTGCCAATTTCTTCTCTCCACTTCCCTAGAAACATCCTAGAGGTTCTGGTATTCTTCAAACACCCATTTTAGTGCCATAAAAGAAGGTCTCAAAGAAGCACTTCAAAGAAGAGGTAATGTCCGTTACCGATTCTTTCATCTTTATTTCTTCTTCAACTTCTTCTTCTTTAGTTGTTTAATTATAAAATAATAACATCAGTATCACTCATATACTTATATGTTATTATAATTATGAAACAACCCTATTTCACCATCTATCCATCCTACGGAAAAAGAAATCACCGCGCGTGCGTACGTACGGAATATCATCTCCACGCTGTGGTGTAATCTATTTTCCACCACCACCTTACTTGGATGGGTATAATGGTGTAAATAATGACTATATATGACTATTATAAAGTGATACTGATTCTGAAATAGTATACATACACTCCAATACAATTCCACAATCATAGGAACGATATCATTACTCGTGCGTACGTACGGAATACCGTCTCCACGATGTGATGCGACTCGTTCTACATGATCTTCATTTCATAATGATTATATAAATGAATTGAATGAATGAATATGATATATATTACACTAATACCATTATGGAAATTATTTATCTATAACCTAAAAAGAAGAATAAGAATTTAGTCGACAAAACACGCATAAGAACAAAAGGTTATAAACACCCGAATAACAAGTAGCAATGAAATATTACTACTAAGAAGCTAAGAATATGACCAAATATGATATCATAAAAATATGTATGATTCTGGAATAAGTCAATAATATTATTTAAATCATTATACAGGAGGTTCGGACACGTACAAAGCATATCAGACCTAAGGTAAGGGAAATATCACAATCTCATTTTTATCCAAGATTATTTATACGTTGGTATTTACTGGGGTGTATTTTATCATCCACATCTATGTTTCCTCAATATGTAATGTTATTTCCATCCACCTAAAATTGTTTAAATACAATTTTACCCTTTGGTGAGTTTTTAGTAAAAGATATGAAAGGAATCTTTTGTCGTTTTTCGTACGAGGTACTTTTTGACTTTTTCGACAAAAGTACGAAGAATGTTTTTTTAACTTATACGGCACGAACATATTTTTACGGTTTTATAAAGCCTTATTTTCATGAAGCTTCCTCCAAAATATTTCATGACTATTTTCAATAAAATATCTTTCTTTTAAAATTGCTTGACGTTTTGTGAAAAGAAATTGATTTTGAAGAACAAAGGATATTTTCCTCAAGAATTCATTTCAAGTGTTTTATCAAAATTATTTTCCATATAAGATAACATAGGGTTCTGTTTCTATCCCTATTATTACATTGATTTGGTTATTTTGTGATGAAATTATTTTTATGAATTTCTTTATCTTATATGAATTGTTTAATGATGTCACGATGTTTAGGAATCCCATTTTTACTACATGGGTTATGAAATGATGTATGATTTATGATTTTGTGGCACACATAAGAATGGTATCATTATGAGATGGGTGGGACCTATATTTCCCTCCAATGCATTGGGTAACGATTTTATATCTCATGAGATAGACATGGATGGAACGGTAGGTTATACCGGTTCAGTGAAACAGGACTGAAACGAGGGTGACTCGGTTCAGAAATGGACTTTGTCCACTAAGATAGTCTTGGCAATGAGTCTTGACTAATAAGAAATGATTCTCTATGATTATGTGTGTATGCCACAAAGTTTAATGTTTTAAGTTATGATTATTGGGATTTCATTTCACTACTATGATTTATCCCATGTTATGAAATTATGCTCCCTTTTGCAGGTTAAGATTTCCAAAATGTTATGTTCTTATGAATATGATGTGATTGATATTTCTTTTTTTTACCCTTACTGAGCATTTGAGCTCACCCTTTTGTATGTTTTATTTCCCCAGGTCAGGAAGAAGGTTATTAAGTAGAATATGCCAAAAAGGGACTCTAGATATGATGAAATAAATGGGAGGCAAAGTAGATGCTTTATGAACCAGTTGTTTATGTTTCCAAGTTTCTAAAGACACTATACCTATATGGTCCTTTCTTGGTTTTGTTATATGTTGTAATAAGTGTTATTCAATTCTGAAGTAATAACAATGTATGTAAAGTATGGGTCATTATAAGGAATGATTTATAGTTTTCTTCATCAATGACATACTCATTTAATCTGCATCATAGTAGGAGAATTAAAATCATTTGAGGATGGTCCTATATTTATTTTGAGAACACCAACTTTATGGTAATCTCTCAAAGTTCCAATTTTGGATCTATCAGGTTCACTTTCTAGGGAATTCCATCTCCGATCATGGTTTAGCGATGGAACAGGTGAATATTGATGCCGTTATTTCTTGGGATACACTCAAGTGTGTGATGGTGGTGTATATTTTTCTTAGCTTGGTAGGGTATTATTTGATATTCATGTTATAATTCTACATGTTAGAATATCTATTAAATTCCACGACATGGAAATGGAAAATGTTTAACTAAATTGAGCAGTTTCAAGGAGCCTTTAAGGATCTGAGGTATAGGTTGACTTGTTATCTTGTGTTGATACAACATGAGGAGGTTATTGATTATGTAGTGTTTTTCAATACCTTTAGAGATAGGATCAGTTGCATGATAATGTGGCTAATGGAAATAACCACTTATGGGTCAATGTAATTGATACCCTAAGAGAAGAACTATACGATGCATGACCTAGAGGTGATAGTGATCGTCTTCACTCTGAAGATGTGGTGACACTATCATACGGGAAATAATTTTGTTTTTTACTTATACCATCAGAGTCTCAGGTACATATGTACTCATAGAGATCTTAACTTGATATACAGACATTGGTTGAAGTTTCTATCTAACTATCAATTTAATATAGTCTATACTCTTTGGAAGAGTAATGCGGTGGTAGATTTTCTAAGTAGGAAGTCCCATTCTCAATTTTCTAGGAGGCATCTGGGTAGTTGACTTCATTTAAGCTAACCCTAGTGGAGGATATGGGTGAAATTTTTCTCCTATTGATGGTAGTGACTCATCTGTTTCATCATCATGTGAGAGAGGATTAGTTATTATATGTCAATTATGAGGTTCTTCATTGCCATATATCCTTAGGATATGCACTATATGAATTTTATAAATGAGGGGAGAACATCATCCATTTCTGGGTACATACAGTTGTTCTGCTAATATTTTGAGAGGTGGTGATGAGTCGGTTTCACACTTATCCTTTGGATGTACATCCTAGAGTTACAATGTTTTACAAGGATATTTAATGTTAGTTTTTGTGGGTGGGAAAGAGGAAAAATATCATGGAGTTCATCTCTCGGTGTCTCATATGTCAATAGGTAAAGGTCAAACATCAGTTTATGGAAGGTTTGACACAAACCTTTGAGATTTGAAAGTGGGAGTAGGATGAAATATCTATGGAATTTGTGAAATTTAATCTACATAAATTGATAGTACATTATTCTATTTGGTGATTGTTGACCAAAATACCAAGTAGTCACACTTTATTACCACTATGGAGTAGAGTATGGTTGAGATTTTTTGGTAGTTTTATGTGTGGGATATCATATGACTTCATGGGGTACCCTCAATTATTTTCTCTAACCATGATTATTATTTTATATATAAAAGTTTTGGAGAGGCTAGTAGGAGTTATTCAAGAGATAATTAAGGATAATTATAGTTCTTCATCTCCCTATGGATCGATAAAATGATCATACTATCCAGGTGTTAGAGGATATGATGAGATATTGTGTATTGGAATTTATTCTAAGTTGGGAGGATCACTTATTTGTAGTGGAGTTTTCATATAATATCAGATAAAACTCTACTAAAGGCATGTAACCTTTAGAGGCCCAATACGAGAGACCCCACATGCCACCCTTATAATGGACCAAGATTGGTGAGACATCTCTTGTTGGGACAGAGATGGTGTAGGTGATGATGGAAAAAAGTATAGGTTATATGTTAGAGTATGTGGACCACCCCAAGAAGATAAAAATATTTTATAGATCAAAGTCATAGTACTTTGTAGTTAAAGTAGGGATACCCTCTTTTCTAAAGAGTCTCACCATGAAGAGAATTCTGGATATTTGGCTGGGGAAGTAAGCTACCCCTAATATTCATTAAGAAATTCTAGATCCTTTGTAGGGTTAGTGAGGTTTCATACTTGTTAGATTTTCCACTATAGTTAGAAAAAATACATTATGACTTTTGTGTGTCATAGCTAAGGAGATAAGTACACGACCTGATGCATGTTATTAACCAGGGAGAGCTGGAAATCTAGAATCGATCCACCTTCATAGAGTATCCATTTGTGATTGTGGATTGATAGGAGAGGATCCTATTTGGATAGACCATCCCTTTGGTTCATGTATTTTGGAATCATGAGAGCATTCATGAGAGCTCCTTGGAACATGAGATCTATATGTGGGCTTAGTACCCTCACCACTTTGTATAGACTATTATTTTTAGGGAGAAAATACTTGAAGTAGGTGAGAATGTAATGTATCTATTTTTTATTTTTAAAACATTGGAATATTTTAATAAATAATTTTAGAGCGAGACATTGATTCAACATGAGATTCTGGGGCTCAGAGGGACACAATACTGATATATTAAAAATATTAAATATTTTTTGTCATGTGAATGCATATTTTTATAATAAATTATTTAATAATTATTTGGGACCTTATATGGAAAATATGATACCATTATTGTTTTTGGAACTTGGAGTTTACCCTAGGCACGACTCAAAGTTGGTTAGTGATGAGTGTTCCGTTGAAGACGACCATTGGTGGGTATGTTCAATAAATAAATAAATAAATTTTATTAATTTATTTTATAATATAAAACTAATAAATCCACTATAAGTTTCATATTATGGAAAATCCTCCGGGTTAGCTGCATAACCATAGGATAATAGAGAGTATGAATCATTCTTCATTGGCGGGTCGAGATGGGAGAATGCCGACGAACTGATTAAGTTGAACTAAGAGATGGACATAAAACATAATGAATCTTCTTCTCGAATACTATATGACATGTTCTCCCCCAATTATCGATCTAATATCGAGGTAGGGATCATTATTTTATGGATTTACAACCTATTATATTTTATGAGAATGTATTTTCATATGATGGTGACCTTTATTTTGGTATTAGAGATATGACACAGTCTTTTGAAAGATTAATTCTTCTTTCAGTGGTTCTTGGTCGATGATAGAAATTGGGTGTGATCATCGAAGTGTTAATGTGATTGGAAACCCCCTATTTAACTAGGGAAAGAGTCCCACATACTCTTTACCTGTTTAGAGCTGTAATCCCTCCATAATACATATGTAATGAGTACTCTATATATGGATAACCCCCCCCCCCCCATATTTGAGCTCTAGTGGAGATGGTCCTCTAATGTAGATTATTCCCTTTAAACTATGGAGTGAAGTGGCGAGGTATAGGTAATGTACTTGGATTATTGTATGGTTGAAAATGATTATGGACACCATAGATAGACATTTGGAGCAACATGATAAATCATCATTCTTATACGAGTTATGGAGATTGAGATCCCCTTTCTCTCTTGTTTGGGTTTCTTTATAAGAATATATATTGGGATTTAATTTCCCTCTTTCTAGGGGTTTATCTAACAATGTGTTTTATATTTATATTGATCTATTATTAGTTTTCATGGAATCCCACCAGGTATGTATATATTTACCCCTATAAGGGATTAACCTTCTCATGTTGTGTCTTATGAAGAAGAAAAGAAATCAACGAAGACCTTGGTGCACTAGGATTTAGAGGTGCATAGCTGTACCAAGAAGAGATAACCATGTTTGGTAGTTGGCCTTGTATGTTGTCATCCAGTCACTCTTTAATCTATCGTTACTAGATATTTTTAGTTTGTAACCTAGTTCTAGTTGGGAATGTATGTTTACCATTTATACTATTGTACTATACTGTTATAATTTTATGATTTCCTAAAGTATGTTGCATGAATGGTTTATAATGTAGATATTTAGTTTTTTATTTTTTCTCTGAAATTTTTTTTTGGAGATGATTATGTTTTCTCATATAGGTACCTTAGGATAAGGCCTCCCATTATATTTTATGCCTTCCCAGTGCTTGTCTCTAGCCCCGACCCTATTTGAGGTGATATTCAGGTGTCACACTCTTCTTACCACTAGAAAGGTGGGCCCCAATGGGCTGGGATATGATAATACATTTTCCATTGGGTGTATTTAGATTTTTATTTGTAGGATATAGGTAAAGGAAATGGAAACAAGTTCTTGGCTGGATCTTCTTGATTATTGATGTCCATGCTTGTTGGAGGATACATGATCTCACTGAGTTTTCTCGAGGTGGAGACTCTTTGGGAGTTTATTATTTTTAGGATATATATCAAGGCTATTTTTTTCCTACCACTTTTATTTTGAGTTTCAAGATTTTACTTGAGATATCATGTGTATGTCCTGTTATGTATGTAATGTCTCCATTTTTCTTGGTATGCATTTTTCATATGATGCGTTACTCTGGATTTTTTAATTCATGTTATTCATTCTGATGCATTGGTGTGTCTATATGGTTTTATGGATGGTTGATGCCAATTTACCATGGGGAAAAATTCCTAAGTGATTTTTAGTTTCACCCAGTTCTTTTCACCATCCCGTGGCAATCAGAAATGCACTTAGGCCATGTGACATGATGGCTCAGGTTGCTGGTTAGGTCACCTAAGTTAGTTAATTATATCCAATGAAGATGTTGATAAATAAAAATATGAATAATAATAATCAATTTTAATTTCATGAATAATTAATATTGTGTAATTGGTAATGAACATTATATTGGGAATATGGATGGCTATTGATTAAAACACCAGAATATATCCACTAGAACTTACCAGTTTGAACAAAGTGGCAGTGTGATCCCATGCTACAATGTTTATAACTTGGAAGATATAACATACCTAAATAACAAAATTAAATAGAAAAACTCCTAAAATGAAAATAAAAAAATAATTTTGGTATATAAAGATATAAATAATAAGGAAAAATAACAACACAATCTTTTTATGTGGTCATATGGGAGTCTTAATCCATTTGGAAAATGATTCTTTACTATTATTTAAGGAATTATAAGATGATAAAAATCACATTAATTGATCAAATGATACATCCTATTATTTATATTAGGACCCAGTAGGTTCAAACAATCTCCACCACCAAAAATTATAGAACATGGATCTTACATATGATCTATAAATTTTCCTATGTAGTAAAGTTATCATAAAACCATTAATAATAAACTTAAATATCCATTAAAAGAAAAACATTTACACAAGTCCTTTGATTTATTCACACTACTTCCATTAGACCCATCTATGGTTAATTTTGAACTTCTCAATGTCACAACTGTTGTTCCACTATCACCATTAGAGTTCTAAAAATATTATTTAAAAAAAATCATATAGATATGTTTTATATCCATAAAATTTTTTTCACACATGGAAAGAACCAAACAATCTTCCATTTGAGAATCATTTTCCAAGATTAACCACTGATTCCTTTGTTAACTCCACAAGCATCCCCCAAAGTCAGAGTCAACAAACCCCTGAAAGGAATTATCCATTCCAAATTAAAGTGATATTTTTATGGAAACATTTTAGTACCATGGAATACACTTCAAAAACTCCCAATGATCTTAAAACATGAATAATAATTTCTTATCAACCATCAAATAAACGATTCTAGACTATAATCTATACAGTGGCACTCAGGTTGAATCCTCAACAATGACACTATAAAATTGATGGATTTTATTTTGATAGTCCATTGGGGGGGGGGTTGATATTTTTAGAGTATAAAATAAAATTAAAAGTGAAATTAAAGTGGATAAAAATATTTATAATGATATATGGTGAAGAAAAAGATAGTTTTTTAATGAATTTATTTCATCAATCATTGAAAAATACCATGTTAAATTAATGTTCAAAATGAAATATGCAAAGAATCATGTTTATATAAAGTTAAAGTTATAATATAATCCACAAATAAAGATCCAATCCATTTAAAAATAGTTTTGATGAATGATTAAAAAATATAGGAACCGTTATGTGCTAATATATCTGATAATCCATGGAACCCTAAAATCTATCAATCATGTCAATAGTCTATGACACATTCGACGGTGACACACAACATCAATTTGATAATCATAAAGCATAATTTTTCTTGACCCCATACATAATTACTAGACAACATATCACCCTATATGAATTTTTAATCATCTATTTTAATGGATAGTAATGCACTACTACAAAATAAGTCTATAGCCGCGATTTTAAATTGTGGCTATAGGCCAAAAAAATGAGGCTATATGTTATAGAAACAATTTACTCAATCATGGATGGTATTGACATAGATATAGGGTAAATCCTATATCCATGATTCAAAACGTGGCTATAACCCTATTTCCATGGTTTGAAAACCATGGTGGAGGTTAAAATCACGCATCATCTATAGCCACAGTTTTGGACTGTGTCTATAGGCCTTCACATTTCCTAAAACAACCAGCACCATTTAGCTAGTGATGGCCCCTTTCACCCCCCTATACACTAATTCCCCCTTGCACCCCACTGCACAGCCCCCCTTTCACCCCCTTACACACCCCTTTCACCCCCTTTCACCCATTATCCCCTTGTACACAACACCTTTCACACATGCACACCCCTTGCACCACCAATGCTAGACACCCCCCACTAAACCCCCTCCTAGAAACCCCCCCTCCTAGAAAAAACCCCCACCCTCTGGACAGAAACCCCCTGACATAGCCCCACTTTCAACCCTACACATCCCCCTTTCACCCCCTTACACATCCCTTTCACCCCCCTTCACACCCCCTTGCACACCAGCACACCCCCACTGCACACCTCTTTCACCACCCCTATTGGACCCCCTTGCACCACCCATGTTGGAAACAACCTTGCACCCCCTGCACACCCATGCCACCTTGAACCCCCCTACATATCCCCCCAACCCCATGGACACCCCCTTGCACCCGCACCCCCTAGACAGACACCCCCTAAACAATATCCCCCCACCCCCTAAACAGACACCCCCTAGACAAAAGCCCCCTGGACACCCCCACCCACCCCCACCCCATGGACAGAAACTACCCTGGACAACACCACCACCCCCAGGACAAACACCCCCTAGACATCCCCTAGACAAACACCCCCTAGACAACAGCCCCCCACCCCCTAGGCAGACACACCCTTGCACCCCCTACACACCCATGCCCCCTTTCACCCCCTGCACATCCCCTCTTACATCCACTACACAGCCCCCCCTAGCACCCCTTGTCCCCTTGAACACACCCACTTGCACACCTACACCCCCCATTGCACACCCCTTACACCACCCCAGCTGGACACACCTTGCACCACCCCTGCTGGACACCCCTTGCACCACCCCTACGAGACACCCCCTACACACCCATGTCCCCTTCTACCCCCTTCACAACCCCTTGCACCCCCTTAAACATCTATTTCACCCCTACATACCCATATACCCTTTCAGACACCCCTTGCATGCACCCCATGCACCCCCCCCCCCCCCCCGCCCGCACACCCCCTTACACCACCCCTTGAACCACCCCTACTGGATCCCCCCTTACACCACCCTTGATGGGAACCCCCACTGAACACCCCCTTACACCACCCCTTCTAGAAACCCACACTGCACACCCCCTCCTAGATATACCCCCCTCCTCCCTCATGGACACCCCCTAGAAAGACCCCCCCCCCCCCCCGCACAACCCCCTTTCACCTCTACACACCCCTTGCACCCCCCCTTGAACCCCTTACACACATGCACACACTCCCTTTCACACCCCTCTACATACCTGCAAACCCCCATGCACATCTCCCTTTCACCCCCACATTTCAAATGTGGAGTGAAAGTCACGATGAATAATCCACTCTATTTATTTCTTGGCATCTAATTAAACTTTATAAAGGAGGCATAACTGTTACATAATTCACTACATGTGGAATTACTGCTCATTTTCCAAGTTAACCATGTTTGGTTCCATTTAACTCATTCAATTCATTAAAACATGAAAATTCCATTTATAAGATCAAACGGGGGTCACTTAGTGGTGAATTGGTCATTACAACACTTTCCTACTTGTGAAATTTCATATTAAAGTATAATAACACTTAAAGGGTGTTTTGGTTCAAACAACTATTTTAATAAAAAAGAGGGCAGCCCCTATAGAGATTTAAAAAGGGTCAAGTATGATGTGTGATTTAAAACTAACAATGACATCGAGTATAATGAAAACATCAATCTAATAATGTCATGAAATGTATACCACTGTGATTTTTCACAGACATCACACCTCCATTTGAGGGGTTCTATAACAAAACCATGACTTGTTTATCAAACCAAATAATTATCTTAACTAACAATTATTCATGAATTGAAATTTAATATAAACAAGTAGAATTAAGAAGAAAACTGAATGAAATTTAAAACATTCTTAAATTAAAGTGTCTAGGAGAGGGACCCGACCTCAAATGAGCCAAGACACATTAGGCAGTTGACACTATTATTAGCGACAACTCTAAGCTGCTACATACATCCTCTAGGCATATGCAACTTTGAATATACATAAGGATGCCCTAACTACTATTTATGTGTCTATATGTCCTTGAACACACACAAGAGGATACTTATATATACGCTCACAAGCATAATCCCATTATGGAGTAGGTTGGATTAGGGTCTTTTAAACTTTCAAGGCATTGACACATACACATAGAAATCTGTTAATAATCTAATAAGGGATCTTTCAGACCAGTCACTAGTCACAGTAAAACTCAAGAAGGATGAAATAAGGAGTATGCAATTTTTATACTCATAGAAGTGGATGAGGATGAAGGAATTTCTTCAGTTTGTACAAGTTGGGATCTTCTTGGGTGGGTTTAACACATCTCCTATAAGGCGGTGCTCACTCAAAATATTAAATATCCTACTACTATCAATCACTATAGACCCATAAGTCTCTATAACTTCACATAAAAAATTCTTTCCTCCCTTATCAATAGGAGACTCATCCTTGTCAATCCTGGGATGGTCTTGGTGGTGAAGCATAGATCTGTGCAAGGGAAGATTATTCAGGGGGAGAAAGAAATAGCCAAATATATGGGGGACAATATAAATAGGAAAGCACTATGCTTGAACATCATAATTAAAGTGGACATGGACAAAGCGTATGATCAGATTGAATGGAGTTTCATTGTCAAAGCTATAATGAGGTTTGGTTTTAGGGAATGACCTTGTAAATTTTCAGTTTTATTCTAGTATATGGTATTAAATCCATACCAATAACAGATAGTGGTATCATAAAAAATATGATTTTTTTCATGTTATAAAAAGCCATGATTTAGTGAAAGAAATCTATTATAAATAGAAGGGAATATTTGGAGAAACATAATCATGAAGAAATGGTGGAGTTTGAGATGGATTGTAATGGTTATTCAAATTCATCAAAGATTAAATAAATCTATAGAGATTAACTTCACCCCTGCCCCATTGCCCCACCTCTTGCACCTCCTTCCCCACTGGCCCACTCCTACCCCACACCCTCCCCTCTTGTACCTCACATGAACCCTCCCCTATTCTATGAAACCCCCCCTACAGACCCCCCTACCCCTCCCCCTAAACCATCCCCCTGCCCATTTTCCCTCCCCCCACTTCCCCTCTTACACCCCTACCCCCACCCCCTTTCACCCTTGACCAGTAGACCCCCTACAGACCACCACCCTCTCCCCTTTTTCATCCCACCTACACCCTCCCCTACCCTACAGAACCCCCTACAGACCCCCCCATGTCAGAAACAATGAATATCTCCATGATATGATTATCTTGAACAAGTCATGGTGGTCATCAATGAGGTAGTTATAAAAATGACAACTTCCAAGTGTGCATAAGGTTAATTTTTAAAATTAAAACAATGAAAGAATAGAGATAAAAAGGATCCATCCCTAGTTATCCATAAGATCTAGTATTTCCCCCCAAGAGGCAATGACTTGGATCAATTTCAACTAGCGTTGGGTAGTGAATGAGGAACACAACGCTAGTACAAAGTGGTTATGTGACGGGGAAATAAGAACCTATTGAGAGGTGGAAACAAGATGTATTCAAGAACTAGTGGTTTTAGTATAGGTTAGTACCACATGAATTCAAAGGTGGTATATGTATCATATTGAGTGATGAAATAGTTAATGTCTTCACTAAAGTATAATGTGGGACTTAGAAATATAGTGTCAACAAAGAGAGGAAGGAAAACCCATGGAGGATATGTACCATGTTCATAGTGGATAGAAAATGGATAGTATTTTTTCACCATTTCTTGGTAAAACTCATAGATGTAATGTTTCATTTAAATTATTTATAAAATAACAGAATCATGGTCATTTTGGAGTCTATAGTTGAAATAATAATAAAAAATAAAAGATTCCTAAATCTCTTGGATGGCCTAAAGATGCCAAAATGAGCACCTAGAGGATACCACTCTATAGTGAACACCATAGTACATTTATTAAGTACATGTGGGAACGGAATTATATTAATGTGAAGGAAAAATGAGAATAAAAAAAACCATGAGGAAAGTGAAGTCTCATGATGATTAGAGAGAGATTTGTATATTACTAAACTATTAAAGAATACCCAGTAGTCTATAAACTTTGCATCATTATCTTAAAGTAGTGGTTCGGTAGAAAAGAAGTGTCCATAACCCAAGATTAGAAATAAACCATTCCAAACCTAATTATAACACATAAAGTGATTAGTTATATAATATGTTATACCAACACAATGTCATTTATATGCCAAAAATTTGGGAATATCCTTTTCACACTTGTCATGAACACCCCTCCGCCTTCCCCCTACTATGTACACCCCCTTCCACCTACCCAGTGCATACCCCCACCCACCCCCACCCACCCCCTCCCCCTTCCCACTCCATGCACCCCCTGCACACCCCCAACACACCCCTACCCCCTACCCCCGACACATCCCCCTACCCCCTTCCCCCTTCCCCCTCCCCGTCACACACCTACCCACCCCCTACCCACCCCACAACCCCCTACCCACCCCCTGCACCCCCCGTTCCACCCTCCATATTTCATTCCACTTCAACCACTTAATGCAAGGAAAAACATAACAAAACACTCAAAGACATCATAGTTAATATAAACATAACTATTCATTTTATTCTAACAATTTCCTATCAATTTAAACAATGAAGGAAAGGATTTACTCAATATAAATCCATTCTATCCAAATCATGATATTCACGTAGTGGTGAATTGGTTATTACAACACTTTCCTACTTGGGCAATTTCATCTTAAAAATCTAATGATACTTAAAGGGTGTTTTAGTTCAAATAACTATTTTAATAAATAAAGGGAACCCCCTAAAGGGATATAAAAAGGGTCAATAAGATGTTTGATTTATGAATAACAAAAACATAAAGTATAAGGAAACATCAATTCAATAATGTTAAGCAAGTTATACCACTGTGAGTTTTCACAGACAACACACCTCTGTTGGAGGGGTTTTATTACAAAACCATGCATTTTTTATTAGATGAAACAATTATCTTAACTAACACTTATTAAAGAATTGAAATTTAATATAAAAAATCATAATTAAGATGGAAAATAAATGCAATTTAAAACATTTTTGAAATAAAGAGGCCAGGAGAGGGACCCTACCTCAACCTCAAGGCACATTTTCTTTTGACGACGACAACTCAAATCTTCCTTTTTTCTCCTTGCACGAATATGAAACTTCACATATATATAAGGACACCTATCCACTATGTACATATTTTCTTGGCCAAATATGAAAAAAGAGGCCTTTAGATATATTTGTATACTTGTATATAACCCTTTACACTTACAAATGCATGTATTTTTCATATCTATATATAAGAACACATATCCCCAATATATATTTATAATGCCTTGAGTGAATATATATAAAGGGGGAACATATATATGTATATTAATACCTATTCATACACATGTAATCCTTCTTCAATAGAGACTTGAATCCATCTCAATGAAATCCACTAAAAACAACATCAATAAATTATCCCTTTAATCATACTTTCATTTAATTAAAAATACAAAGAATAAGAAATAACATAATCATTCCATATTTCCGTCTTACAGGTTTATTTCCAAATTTAGGTGATTCATGAAATATGGTAGGTGAATAAAATAATTCCACAATAATAATTTTTTTTGATACATCAGAAATTTCAATCAAGAATCATCAATATATATCATTAACATTAATTCATGTTCTGCTTATATGATTCACCTATTTTAAATTAAATTTATTTGGTTTAATTAGTTATTTTTATTATGTTAATCCATTAGATCCTCATAATAATGAAAAATTATTACTAATTAAACAATTTAAAATGATAATAATGAATAATTTTTGAATCCATTACCTATAATGATGCTTCAAAAAATCACAGCATGGGAGCAAGGAATGAAGAATGGTCAGACTGCCAAGAACATGAATATCCTTATAATATGTACAAAAAATTTATTGTTGACTACAAAACCTAAACACGCCAAATTATAAGGAATAAAAATACCATATACTCCATAATAAGATAAAATAGGAAGTAATGGAGAATAAAAGTAGCGGTAATCATCTTGTATCTCAATGAGATCGATCACTTGAAGCTAACAAATAAAGAGAAGGGTCACAGATCGGGGGAGGATGGAGAATGAGGGCGTCGCCATGGGAGGAGGTACGAAGATCGAGAGGAGGGTCACCATGTCTCATAAATGACTTATTTTAAAGGGAAATTTCATTTAATTTCCATTAATTCGTTCTTTTAGGGGTTTCCCAAGCTTTTATGGAGGAATGGGTGAGTTTTCATGAATTGGGCCAAACCGAGAGCCCAATTCCAGATTTAAAAATAAATTTTTATCCCTTTACAACTACTTAATTTTTCAACATGTTTCATCCATTACAATTCCTACTTGTCATCCCCTGACCTATTAACACCACCATATTAATTTGGACCATTTATGAATTCATAATCTTGGGGGATATGGGTTTTTATTTAAGGGATTGGGCATGCCCAAAAGCCCATTTCCTGTATTAAAAATATTTTTTAATTATTTAATATCTATTTAAATATTCATGTTCCTTCGGTCATTACAACTCTCTCCCCAGTCCACATACCAAAGGCACGACCCCATGCTCTCCTCCCCCTCTTTGGAGCTCAGTTGCATTGCGAATTGGGATGAAACTTCTATGAATTTCTCAAATCACCCAGATTTGAAGAGGTAAATTGATTATTTCATAAATCCTTAATTTATCACTCTTTTCCCTCATTCCAGTTCCTAAATTATCTATTCAACCTTGTTCTAATATCACTTTAATTGTTGGTTGTTTTCAAATTCAGATATTAGTGTAGTTGGGGTGATTTCTTCAATATTTTTCAAGCTAAGTGATTCCTTTTTGGTTTCTTCCTTTTCCATTAGGGTTTCCTCCCTCTTTCATTATGTTATAAAATTTCTGTAAGTTAGGTTTAGAACCTAGGGTTTTATTTGGTGTCTTTTTGTTCAAATATTGTGGTCTAGGGCTGGATTAATCTTCCTTGTGGTGCGACGATGGTGCGATTGATGTTTTGCACCATGTTTTGAGGGATTCAACACTTTTGGTAGGTGATTCCATGGTTAACCATTATTTTATGAGTTAGTCTTATTTTTTTAGTAGTTTTTCATGTTCCCCATATTCTGTGTGTGGTGATAAATCCATTTTTGAGGGATTTCGTTAAGCATTTAATTTTATAATTGCATTTTTGTTGAAGTTTTGAACTTTTCGAGTGTAACACATGTGGCATCTTTTGTGGTAGTTTTATAAAACATGAAGTTGATTTATTAGTTGTTTAAAGGGGATGAAAATTCAGTTTTTTTAATGACTTAGAGTCATGCGGGCCTTGGAAGTGGGTTTTGGAATAGGTTTGTTGTGTAAAACTTTGTTATACTTCTTGAGAGTATTTTATAAAAATGGGTGTTTTCATTTGTATCCTACATGGTATTATCCAAGGTGAATTTATAACACTTAAAAGTGGTTTTATAAATGTATCTATGGATTCCAATTCTACTTTGGTAGTGTTTTGGTGTGGTTTTGTCCTTGAATATGGTTTTAAAATGGGTTTTATGAGAAAATATTGGGTATACTCATTGGAATTGTTTTATGAATGATTTAATGATTTATATAAGTGGTGAATCCATATTGGAAAAATGTTTTATAGTGTGTATATTCTAAAATGGTACATTTTAAATGTGGGAGGGGCTGTTTTGTGATGTGTTCCATCTTGAAAATGTTTTATAAATTTTTTTAAAGGATTTACTAAAGTGTGTAAGAGGTGTGAAAGTGATGTGGGATGTTTTGTGTGATAGTGATGTGAAAAATGGATATTGGTTATGAAAAAAGAGTATTATGTAACATTTGAGTGGGATGTTATGTGAGTTTTAATATATTGGAATGGTTTTATAAAATTGTTTAACACATTTGTGAAAGTGTTAATGAAATTTGAAAAGTGTTGTGGGCTATTTTTGTGTGAGTCAGATTTCAAATCAATTTGAATGAAAAGTGAACTTTTGGGACTTGTGTGGTATAAATGTGGTATGTTTGGTGAATTGTTTAGGATAAAATGATATTTTCAAGTGAAAATTATATTTCTTGGCTTTTTTAACTTTTTTTAGCACAAAGAGAAAACCCGAGTATCTAGGTGGGTGGACGTCTACTAGTATGCTAGTGAATCTGTGGGGTTTGGCCTTAGTTTCACTTAGAAAGATTGAAGAATACAACTCATACTAAACTGTGATGATTATGATTGGGTACCACTAGGTTATGGGTATGTTCCCTACTAGTTCCTCATTCATGAGAACAAATATTAGTGATGGTTACTCTCACCGAGATACGAGGTACCTGTGACCCACAATGAGCTAGTGCCTAGGGATTATTTTCTATTGGTTGTGTTCATTAGATCCTTAATAATTACTATCGGAATACTGTATATTTTCCTGGAAAATTCAGTATCTTTTGAATTTATTTTAAAGGTGTTGATTCTTTAGATTATCCTACTTGAAATCTGATTTTTTAAGTTACATATTTTAGAAATTGTAACTAGAAATTACATGTTTTTGAAAACTTGCATGATTTTCATCTTTGAATGTTTATCGCATGGAATCTTTTAGTGGTGGTATCCTACTGGGAATTGGTTCACACCCTACTTACACCCTTGGATGTAAGTATGCTTGGTTTTTTTCGTAGTTTGGGTATAGTTTTTAGTTCCATTGGTTCGGGTTTCTAGTAGGTCCTTGGTGGTGAAGTCTTGTGGATATGGCTTGAGGGTGGTGACCCTTGACATGAGGGTTCTTGGGAAATTTTCTTTTGGTTTTTTTATCTTTGTTATAGTATTGTTGAGTTGTTTTAAAATATGTATTTCAGTTCTGAATTTTTGCAAAAGATTGTTTGGTTTGAAAAATCCAGATTCATTTTATTGGATTCTTTTGTTAATTTAAGTTTATAAACTCAGGTAAATCGTTCCCAATTCTCATTTTATGATAACTGGGAACTTGTATAAGCCTGTGAGGATCTGGAACGCCCTTCTGGCCTTGTCATGGTTTGGGTTTGGTGTTGATTTTGGTGGCAACCAGTTTTGGTTTGTGACACACTGTGAGAGGAGGGTTTTTGTGAGAGGTTGAGGCTGGAGGGTCGATGGAGGGGATGGGGGAGGATCCCGACGTGGGTAGAGGGTCGATCGGGGGAGGATGGGGGGAGCCAGACCGGTTCTGTAAAAAAACTGAGGAAAAATTTTGTCCACAATTTTTAAATTAAACCATGGAAAAAAACAGGATATAGCCATAGACCTATAAAACTGTGGCAATAGGTTTGTGGGTATAACCTAAATTTCTTTAATGATGTGTCTAGGGATGTATATGATTGAGGTAAAAATGAAAAGAAAATTGAATGGTATAAGAAAATAATTAAACTAACCAAACTCACATGCAAGAACAAAATGGATACAATACACACTTGTGATATAATTGAAAGTGTATTAAGGGAAGGGATTCTAATAAAAATTAAAATACATTAATAAAATAACATTGTTTATAAGTAATTTATTATTTTCAAGGGAGGAAGAGGAAAATTTAATTAACATTAAACTCGAAATTGAAACAAAACACTTATGAGATTATAATAAAGTGAAGAAGAAAACAATAAATAAAGAAGAGAGGAGGATGGGTATATCTAGTTATAACTAGAGTATAAAAGATTACGAAGACCTAGATAAAGGTTTTTACATTCCAAATATCATTCCTTCACATATAAAAATTCTTATACCTTGAATGTAAATGGAGACTCATTTTTATAGGCAAGCAGAGTGGATTTTTTTCTCCAAATCTATTCTACAATGGTTTAACCCCATTTTACCCATCAGATGGATGAAATTAGGAAATTTATTTGAAAAAATGTTTTTTTTATATTCATTAATTACACACCTACAAAAGATCAAGTATATTTTACATCTTTAGTGAAAGTTAGGGTTGAAATACCAAAGTTAAATTTCTTGTCCATATAGAATTTTCAAATTCCACAATTCTAGGTTCACATACATGTATGAACTTTAAAATAAATAAATATCATGTATATAAGTTGATTAATTTGTTTAAAATTACCTTATATATATTAATGATAAATTTGATATTATTTTGACTAATGGTTTGGAAGATATGGGCCCACACTAAAAGCTTTCCAAACTAGTGACATATTCCTAAGACTTAATTTAGTGCTTTAATTGGGCCACACAATAGAGGAATTGAACCTTTTTTTAGAAAAAAATATTTTCAAATTTTTTCATTCCATCTATAGATTTTTAATAAATTTTGGATTTTGTAATTTTCTCAGTAACAAAAACCCCACAACATGTCCAAGAGGCATTATACAAATATTGGGTCTTTTTCTTTGATCAAAATAGGCATCCAAATGTCTAGTACATATCTGTATTGTTTAATGATATATTGAAAAATATTCCAAGAATACTAAAAAATAATAATCACATGAATTGAATGAGAATATAAAAAATTAAGATCAAAATAAAAAACTGTTATCAAAATGGATTAATTAAAACAATGATCTTGTGTTATAGTCAATATACAAGAATGGACATTTAGATGAAAATGTGAATATTTTTTGAGCAAATAAGATACAAATTTGTTTAAAAATATTGAATAAATGTTAATTATTAGTTATCTTTTGTGACTCTTCTATGTTAGGTAAAAATTACTAGAAGACAAGTCCCTCACAATCTGCGTCTCTAAGACCCATTTAGATGGACCAAGACCTTTAATCTCAAAAATTTCATAGAATTTATCCTTCAACTCATTGATTATATCCTTTAGTGGATATAAAATAAGCATTTTATCCATGTAGAGAAGAAGGATAATGAAACACCCATCATAGAAAAAGTTCTAGGAAAAACAATGATCATTATTTCTTTGGATGAACTTTAACTCTACCATGAAATAATTAAACTTCTAGTTCCACCACCTTCTCACCTATATCAAACCTCAAAGGATTATATTTAACTAACAAAAAAGTTTCTCCTTTTGATGATCCATAAGATCATCTAAATGATCTTGGTATATTTTCTTATCTAAGTTCTTATTTAGTAATATGATCTTCACATATTACTATTCAAGATAAAATATCTTAATGGAAACCATACTAAATACCCTTATTATAGTCATATGTTTAACTATTAGGTAAATGATCTTAGATAAATTGACAACCTCTATTTATTGAAACCCATTTATGACTAGTCATGCCTTGAACCTCCAACTACCGTCTATTTCATCCTTTATCTGATGTATCCTTTCATTCTAAATGAATTTATTCCTTCTAGGACTTTCCGTTATCACCCATGTTCCGAATACATGGTGGGTATCAATATAACCCCTCATTAAAAACTACCACTCATCTGAGTCTTTCATAGTTTTGGATTCATCCCAGTTATCAAGATATTTTTCATCTATGATTAGTAGGTAGTTAACATCACACTATTACCTATTCAATTGGTGATTTAATCTGGTAAACCTCCTAAACTGTTCCAATGGTTGTGCTATTTATGGTGGGGTAAATTCTAGAGATTTATCTCATGGATCTCCTTCTTAGAAAACATAACCCCAATATTTCACATTCCTATAATTTGTTGGTATTTATAGCCTAAAAAACACCACAATAACTTGAATCCCTTCCAAACATCCTTTTTAAATTTTGGTATTTTGGGTACTAATTTACTTCTTGAATTATTTATAACATCCATAACTTATGGATATCCATTAAATTAAGTTTAAGTGTATAATGATACTTTTATTTGATCATAAAACTTAGAAAAGTTCAAATCCTTTTATAAAATATCTTCATTTAATATGAAATTTTAGTTTATAATAACCTTATATGATCAATTATCCCAGATTATAAAACCAAAATCTTCATCACCATACCTAAAAAATTTATACACTAAGGACTTAGCCTCAAGCTTGTACCTTTCCATGGTATCTATATGAAGGTATAAGAGTGAAATGAGTACTTTGAGATGGGTGAGATCAATATTTAACATATAATAATAGGGTTTCATATGTTCTCGCACTAATGAAGAATATAGACTCTTTTTGATTAACTATATCACACAATTCACTAGTTCCACCCAAACAAATTTGGGGAAACTGATGTGAATTCTCATAATCCTTTCTTTTTCATCCAATTTTGGATTTATTGTATCTTTTGAATCTTATATTAAAACTTTTATGGTATAGTGTACTAAAAACATATTCCCTTCTACCAGTAGAACCCATAGAACTCCCTTATTATATAATCCCCACTATTATTAGACTTCAAATAATTACGTTTGTAACAAGTCTCATTTTAAAGCATGACCCTCCAATGAGAGAAGGTTCCAAACACCTTAGAATTTTTCTTTATAAAGAACAACCACACCTTCTGTATTTCATAATCAATGAAAGGTTACATAGAATAATGACCCACTGTGAGAATGGAAAAGATTTTTCCTCTATACATATGTATGGATCAACTCTAAATTCTATTTCTTTGGTGTCTTACCTTTCCTTTGGAAGGAAACCTTTCACCACTGTCTAAAGACACAATATTTACATGTTTTATACTCTATTTTTTCAGTGTTAAACATACCTATTAGGCCCCAAAATGGAATTAGGTTGTAGATATATCGAGGAGGAGGTGTAAATCAGGTAATTAAATCCTATTCCAAACTAAAATAATTATTACTTTAAGCTCTTCATACCCTACTAGATCTTATACTTATGATTAGTAGGGTTAAATGATTTTATATTATTTATATGTTGATCTGATTACTATTTATATTTACTTAACCATTACCAAGTACGATTATTTATTTCTTTACCCACACTCACCCCTTATGTCTTTCAAAATATATAGCATGCATGTAGAAGAAAATGAATTTTATTGGTTCACCCACACTAGGATAATACAAGGATCATGCTATCAATAATATGTTAATGAACCATAATTCAGTAACCCAATTTATTAGTGGTGGGGTTAGGCTATAATTGGGGTCACTCCCCTTATAATGTTTAGGGTAGTATCATTACCACACAAGGATCACTTCCCTCACTTTATGTCACTGAATCATGATAGAGATTAATCCATTAGAATATAAGCCAACACTGAACAACCACACAATTATTTTTGAACCAAGTATGTAGGGGTGCCTTGGAAATCCACATGGATCCTTCACAGGTTGGATGAGAATACCTCCATGAAAAACATAATCACCTTCCCATGTGTCTTCATGGAAACTATTGAATCCATGATCACCTTTCGATAAATAAACCGGAAAATAATCTATCGAATCTTGATAAGTGAAAGTAAAAGATCCAGAATAAATACCACACTAAAAAATATTGAAATTGGGAGAAAACCATTCCCAATCCACAACAAAACATTGTAAAACCACCAGAAGAACAAAATCAAGAATATCAGATGAAATTATTGAAGGAAAACAAATCCACAAGATCAAAAAGTATTAATTGGTTCAAGATTTCATCCTAATCCATCTGGTAATGTTTCTTTATTATTAATGAAAGGAAGTAAAGAGAATTAAAATGATTGAATGTTGAATGATCCTATCACTTAGGCTTAATATTACTCTAAAAGTGATGACACCCTACATTATATAGAGGTTCCCAACCAGTGCTTCCAATCACTATCTCCATCTCATCATCTCAGGTTGTTGTCCACCTTAGCTAATATTAATGGTCGAAACTGCATGTGTTCAAGGATTTCAATAACCTCAACCAAATATACCAATGAAATGTTACACTTTTGACGATATCACTACTATGGAATCTTGAATATCTTTTTATGATTAAAATTCAAGTATTTTATTATACTGCACTTTTCCAGTTGTCTTCTTCCTCTAGTATCTGGTGTACAAAACACTAGCCACTACCACTCTATCTCCCCTCCAATAATCTAAAGTAAGGAAACTGAATTTCAACCCCTTACAATGGTATTAATATCCATCCACCAAAAAATAAATCTCACACTTCCAATAATCTCCCACATTACATTAATTTAATTTAATCTCTACGACTAATTCCTCCATCATCATTTGTAGTCTCCCTTCCTTTATAGTGATTAATTTAGATAGACATATGGTTTTCCAACCATATATTATAATCTCCCAATTCCAAATGAGGTAAAAAATACCCCAATAATTCCTTGGAAACCACCTTCCTAAACATGTATGAAGGATTACAATCGCCTTCAATCATCTATATTTCTAATAGTACATCTTCCAAAAACTTTTGGATGAAGTGGTACTTTAGCTAAATCTTCTTCACCTGATAATGAATAATCATATTTTCGGTAACACACCCAAATTTATGTTTAGTAATACCATTAAAAATATTTTCTGATTAACACAACACTGAATTAAATAAACTGTGATATACTATAAAAATTTTATCATTTAAATATGTCTGTTATTACATAGCCACTGGATTAATGAGTATAAATATGAGTTAGCACATTACAATATATATATATATATATATATATATATATATATAAAATTTTCCTAACAAAAATATATTGATTAATTACTAGAAAACCAGTACTCAATTCTAAATGGTAAGAATGATATCATATAAGGCTCAGAACATTTAATGTTTAAAAGGGATTTTTTTCTATAAAATCATTTTTATTGTATATATTTTTTATTTTCATTTAAAATATAAATTTAAAAATTTTTAAATTTAATTTGATAAAAATTATTTAATTTTTGGTTTTACTATATCAAAATTATCCAAATGTGAATTTTAGAGATTTTTCAGAAATAGTTGATTTTGGGTCTATATTGAAAAACACCAATTTTAAAAATACTATCATATTTATGATACTATTAGGACATAAACATTTATTTAAAATTTTTAAATTTTTTATAGTTCAAATAATTTTTTAATAATTAATATAATTCCTTTAAAAATATAATTTTTAACTTATAAATCTATGTTTAAGATTTTGGAAATTTAAGCAATGTTATTATTCAAATAAAAAGTATTTTGGGTTCTTCTCTTTTAATAAATTACTTTGAAGGTTAATTTCGGTTTTTATTTGGTTTGAAAGTAAAGTAATAATAATTTTATTTAACATAATCCAATTAATTCTAGTTAAATTAAAAATATAATTTTTTTTGAAATTATTTTTATTCTTAAAAATTATATTTTTCTAAAAACCATTTTGGTTGATTTTTATGTACTTATGTTAAAATTAATTTCTAAAAAATCTATAAATTGATTATTAGAAAATATATTACATATTTGAGATCAATATATTTATTTTTTTAATGAATTAAATTTTATTTTTTGGTTATAAAGAATATTAAAAATGCTAAAAATTTATCACCATGGAAGAGGGTAAAATGGGTTAAAAGTGTTAAAATAAAGGGAAAAAACCTAAATATAAAAAAAACATGAATAAATATAATTTTTTGATTTTATTTCGAAATTAACCTTATAATATTCTAAATTATGAAAATTTGGTGCAATATTACTTGAGTAATACATATATTACATAATAACGTTTAAAGTACTTATAAGTTTTCCACCCACCTAACTTATTAAAGCACACATAATATCCTAAATTATTAAAAAGCATTGAGAACTATATCTCATCCAATAACTACAAAAATAACTTCCTAAATTAATTTACTATTTCCTAGAGGTCTTGGTCTCCCCAAAATACCAACCTAATAAAGATTAAGCTGTAAACAAAAGGAGGGTTTCCAAAAAAGAGGTATAACTCTTAACCAATTTATTTCATGTTTATTTCTTTCTCTACATCATTTAAACCTATCATAAACATTATTACAAAAAATAAGTATATATGATAAAATATAATTTTATTATGTTTATGGTATAATCCTTTTTCATCTCATTTTCCATCCAATGAGAAATGAATGCATTGCTCATGCGTACGTATGGACTACTGTCTCAATGAAGATTAATGGATCATTTCTCATCAATAGCTCACATGGATGGTTATAATGATAGATTTATTTAATATATATTATTTTTTAAAGATAAAATATCATCTACCTCCTTTCCCTCCTATCCTTTGTAAAATGATAACATCACTCTTGTGTATGTGTGGACTACCACCTCCACAAAGCAATGTGATTCCTTTTTTCATGTATGATTTAAAAGAATGAAAATAAGGTTATATTTAATGAATATATATAATATTTATGATATAACTTTTATTCTGGAAATATTTATCATTACATACTTTGTTTCCTTACCAACTCTTAAGAAAATGAAGACATCATCATATGTATGTGTAGACTACTGCCTATATAGACAATTATTTTCTATTACCTCCTTGAATGAATAGTTATAAAATTATATATAATTAATAAGAATTATATTTATTAAATTATTAAAATTATAGAGGTGAAGTAACCATTTAATAACACTTTTAACAACTATCAACATTTTGAAGTAGTTTTGGAAAAATTGACTGAACAATCTTAAGTGGTTGATGTAAGTAAAAACTATACAATGAATGGATAGAAAATAATTATAAAATGAGAATAAATAATGGAATATAGATGAATGTGGTTTTTAAAAAATTTTAAAAAAAATTAAATTGATTATTCAGGAGGAGACAATTCCTCCGACCAAGACAAAATTTCTGGTTAGGGGTTTTCATCTCATTTACACTCTATTAAGACATATTTTATATTATGATACTAATTTATTTTATATGGTGTATATAATGATACTTTGAAATATTATATCTTTAATTACTATTTTTTCAAGGTATTTTAAATTTCATTTCAATATTTCTCTTTTAAGAGGTTTTAATTTAAAAGTTATTAAATTCTTAAGGGTTTATGTTTAAATCTCACTCTTATTTGTGTTTTCTCATGTTTATTTTTTTGTTAGAAGAATTATTTTATATTTATCTTCTTAAAACCCCCAAATTTTATTCTGCTATTTTTATTTCTAGGGTTTTTATGTTTTCTTCCATAAATTTCTTCTATTATCACTAAATAATAATAATTTTTTTTTAAAAAAACCATCCTAATTTATATTGTTTTGGTAAGAAATATTTATATTTTAAATCTATATTCTCTAAATAATTTTATAGAAGTTTATATCTAAATTTAAATGGTTTATGAAGTCCATTTTCAACCATTTTTTTACTTTCTTAACAAAATTTTAAAATGAATCTTATAAATTTTTTCTGAACAAGTCATTTTTGACATTTTCTAATAATGTCAAGAAGAATGTTCTTTTTAATGTACATGGAATAAACAGATTTTCCTAACTCCATGACCATTATTAATTGTTTATATTTATTTTAAAATTTATATATTTCTTCAATGAAACCCCTTTTTCTTTATTATATTAATATTTTATTTTTTTGTTAAAATAAAAAGGGTTAATTTTATAAATGGTTGAAAATAATTTTGGAAATTATTTATAAATTCATTTTCAAAATAAAGTTACAAAATATTTAAATAAATTTATTCTAAAAGTTTCACTTCCAATTTCATCAATAATTCTTAAAAAATATCCTTTATTTAAAACCTTTATTTCCAATGAATTAATGGTCTTATATCATCCTCTCTTAATTTATAGAATATACCTTATATTGTGATCATTCCGTTTCTTGTGATATTTCTCTCTATCACTCTCAATTATTTATTGGACATTATTTTTCTTCTTCTTGTCCATATTCACTAGTTTAAAAACTATTTATAACATCTTTTTTTAATGTTGGTTATTTAGAACCGACATGAAAAAGATTTGAAATTTTCTTTTTCAAATCAGTTATTATATAACCAATATAGAAAATAAATTGTCATAAGTTTTCATGTTTATTTTATAAGAGCTAACATTAAAAATAATTTTCACCAATTTTTCTCATCGGTTATTTATAATTGATGTGAAAAATTATTTTTTTCAAATCGTTTATTTAATAACCAAGGTGAAAAAGAAATTTAGATTTTTTTATTATGTTAGTTATTAAATAAACAACATTTTATACATTTTAAAATTTTAACAATTGTCGATGGAATCATTTTTAAGTCTTCCATTATCATGATATAATCTCTTTTTTCTCTCATATGGATGTCCTAAATATTTAATTTCTTTGATTTAGAGGACTTAAATATGTCATTACTATCCTCATACAACCTCATATTTCACCAAACTCATCGTTGTGCATAGAAGATAAATTTTTTCATATCACACATTTCTGTTTCTCTGTTTTTGATCATTCCTTGGTTTCGAATACCTAAACCTTATTTGTTCGATTCATTGGAATTCATTCTCTCATTACCATATTAATAAACCCTTGGGTTTTACGAGACTCATCATTATTCATTAGAATATAGATATCTTCATCTCTAACTAGCTCAACTGAAGGTATGTAGTCACAGTATCTATTATGAATTGTTTATATTTCAGCATGATATTGATCATGTACTTGTGGTAAATTGATTTTTGAGTACTTTAAAGATCAAATTTTTTTACATCCTTATCTAGTTAATTTATTCCAATAAACAAGGGTTATTTCTCTTTCCTTATATGTTGATTTTTTTCTCATAATCTGAGTGGTCTCCCACTATTCAGGAATAAATTAGAAGCATTGTTGATAAACCCATAATTTCTTCCTATTTTTATATTTACACTTACTAGATAATTTAAATTAGGTTTATATATGATATTTTGACATGTTTTAATCAATGAATTCATATGTCAACTAATTTTCCAAATTTGGAAAATTTAGAATCTTTTTAACTTCAAGTTCACTCATATATGCATGAGGATAAAGATTTAATAACGATGTTAATTTCAATAACATTTATTTTAATGTCAATTGTTTTTCACATTTTAATGATTGTAGAATATATACAACAAAATGAAAATTTATAAATAAAGTTATTAATACATATCTAATTATTTATTCAAGATATATATTAATCATGTAAGATTGAAAAGAAGAAAAAACCTAATATTCTGTAGGATCCAATATTTTTTCATTGAAATGGTTTTATAGGAACATATATTATGTAATAAATATTATCATATATGAGATATTTTGTTAAAGGATACAAGAAAATTATGGGGGGAAATATTCATGAAAGCTTGATAAAATAATTTGCATTAATTTTTCTATATGAAAATATTTATATCCCTATACTAAACTAGAAAATTATGTTTTCATAAGTAGTGGTATATTAAGCAGTTTTAACTCATTTTTAAATGATATTACTATATCATTTTGAGTGAAAAAAATGAGATATAAGATGTTGAACACTTTTTTCCCAATGATATGTAATAATAATTAGCAGAATGTAATGTATGTTTTTTATAATTTAATAAGGATATAATTATTTATTTCTACTTAAGAAATGTTTCAAAGGAATCTATTTTTTAATCCCTTCCACTTGAATGAATTTTCTCATTAAAATTTTCTATTTTCCTTTTAATGTTTCCCTTATTTGTTTTATATATTTTTCGATGTCATTTATAATCTCAATATTTATAAATTACTATCAATGTAAATGTAATATCTTCTTATTTTTAAATGTAATTTTATAATGATATTATAATGTAGTTTTCATCTACGTTAGCACCATTTAATTTTTGTTATTCTCCACTTGATATATACTTTAATTACACCACCAAAATTGTTTTTTAGTAAGGATTACAATCAAATTTTTTAAAATCCTTTTTAATTCAATTTATTTATCCAGTGTTCAATTTGATATGTTATGATTATGATTATTTTATCATTTATGTTCTATAAAAATGTAACTTTAATCATTATTTTATTAGAGAATATATTATATCCCTCCAAAGTATTTGATATATATTATCTTATTTAACACCTTATATTCTTTAATGTTGTATATAAATTTTAATTTCTATTACTTTAAAAAATTTATTATCATTAAAATAATATACTATTTCTCCTTCTAACTCACTTTCATTACCACTTTTGACAAGATATTTATCTTTGATATTTATTTTTTATATTTTTCATAGATAATAATTAGAATAAAATGAATTATGGCAGTTAAAATAAGGGATGAACATGAGGAAGGTGTTGTTGTTTTTTGGAATTTTCTAAATGAAATGTTCCGAACAACAATATGTTTTTCTGTCCATGCCTGAAATGTTTAAATATGAAGAAGTTGAAAATATGAAAGATAAAAAGATAATTTAATTTTTCATAGTTTTAATCAAAGTTACATCCCTTGGATTTGGCATGATAAAATTGGGAAGAATTTTGAATCTATTGATGATAATAATTTGTTGGATGATAACTCTGTTGTAATTGAAGAAATGCTTTGGGATATTAAAGTTAAGGTAATTGATAAATAATTGAAAATTGAGTATCTATATAGTGATGCTGAAAAACCATTGTATCCGGGTTGTACGAAATTTATGGATTTATATTTAGTTTTAAGATTAATTAATTTGAAGGGGAAACATGATTGAAGTGACAAGAGTTTTACTTATTTTCTACAATTTTTGAATGATATTCTTACTAAAGACAATTATCTTCATGATTCACATTATAAAGCAAATAAAATACAAAGAGCAAAGGTATTTTGTTACAAAAAAATACATGTCTTCCTAAATGACTCTATGATATATAAGAAGGAATATGAATCCCTGTCAAAGTCTCCTAAATATGGGATGTCACAATATAAGTTGAAAGAAAAATTACTTGCTGATTTAGATGTTTTAGAAACCCATGCAAAGTAATTTTGGTATATTCCTATAAATACTCATTTGAAACATTTATTTTAAAATTTAAATGATTAAAAAAAGGTTAAGATGTCATGAAAATAAGAAAATATGTTATAGAAAATTAAAACATCCAGCTGATTGTCCACTATGGAAGAAAATTGATCAGTAGTTTTCCACATTCATAAATGAAGTTAAAAATATCACATTTTCACTATTAATGGATGAAATGAATCCATATCGAATCCTTTATAGTAAAAATAGTTCATGTCCTATTTTATTGGTAATTTAAAACTTATCTCCTAAATTTTGTATGAAGTGAAAATATGATATGTTGAGTATAATGATTTGCGGACGAAAACAACTTAAAAATAATATTGATGTTTTATTGTCACCATTAATTGATGATTTTAATCTATTATGGGAGGATCATATTTGGGTTTATGATTCTTATAAATTATAATATTTTCAACTTCTTGCAATGATTATGTTCACTATAAATGGCTTCCTAACGTATGAAAAAGTTTCTGGATACAATGTTAAGTGGCATAAATCATATCCAATTTATGAATAAAAGACTTCATGTTTTCAATTGCATCATGGGAGAAAAACATCATACATGGGAAATTGAATATGTTTTCCTATGGATCACTCTTACAGAAGATTAAAAAAGTAATTCAATGGATCATAAAAATTTGATATTGCTCTAAAACTTTATCCACTGATTTTTATTTTGATAGGGTGAAAAGCCTTGAATTGAAATTCAAAAAGAAACATAAATCTAGTAATGATAGAAATGTTTAGATGAAACAATCAATATTTTTTGAGCTAACATATTGGAGATATCATGAGGTCAAACATAAAATTGATGTCATGCATGTGGAAAATAATATACGTGACATCTTGAATAGAACATTATTAGATATTAAATTAAAGACTAAAGATTGGTTGAATGAAAGATTGGACTTACTCTCAATGGGAATATATTTGGTGTTAGCTCCCACTCTTGATGAAAGGAAAGTATTCCGGCCTCCATCTTATTATACATTATCCAAGTGGGAGAAAAATATGTTTTTTCATTGTCTTCATAAAATAAAAGTAAAATAGGGTTATTATTAAAATGTAAAAAAATTATGTCTTTAAAGTATTAAATGTTGACAGATATAAAATCTCATGATTGTCACGTCATTACGGAACAACTCCTACCAGTTTCATTGCATGGAAATTTCCCATCCATGATAGAATGACTATAATGATGGTGGGTTATTTTTTCAATTCAATTTGTAATAAGGTGATTAATCTGTATTATTTGAATAATTTGGGAAACAAATAAATTTTGATACTTTTTTAATTAGAAATGTATCTTCCTCCCTATTTTTTGACATCATGGTGCATTTAAAGGTTAATTTGGTGTGATAAATAAATATTTATGAACCTGTATATCTATGTTGGATGTATAGTTATGAAAGGTATATAATGATATTTAAGGGGTATGTTAAGAATTCATATCAACCAGAAGCCTCCATTATTGAGAAGTATATTTATGAGGAGATTATAGAGGTTTTTATAACCTACTTTCCAAAAGTGGAGCACATTGGCTTGCCTCCATCTCACTATGAATGAGTTAATTATGGGGAAAGGGGATCCATGGATTGAAAGTCAAATCATAGATAGATTAATAGATAAATCATAAAAATTTATAAAACTTGAATAACATAGATAGTTGAAAACCATATATAACATTTAATATTAATGTGTTGAAATAATAATATCCAAAGAAGAAATATATGTGGATTTCGAATGAGGGTAACAAAAACATTTCCATGGTTTAAAGAGACCATGCTTGGTAGATCAGATGCATCAGAAATAGTGAGATGATCATTAGGTGGTCCAAGTTTAAATTTTATAACATGGTCTGAGTATGAAATTAATGGCTATACATTTCATATGAATGATTAGGAAAAAATTAGTGAATTTCAGAATAACATTGTATTGGTGTTCGTAGAAGAAATGCATTTTTCTAGTGATAAAGAAAGAAACAAAATTTTTACATTAAGTGTGTATTATGGAGTCATTGAAGAAATATAAGAGGTTGATGAAATTAAATTTCATGTTCTAGTATTTAAATATAAATGGTTTATCAATAAAAATGGTGTCAGACTTGATGAATTTGTAATGATTTTTTTAATATAAATAGTTTAAAATACACCACAGATCCTTTTATAATGGAAAAACATGCAAAACAAATTTTCTATGTTCTTGATTAATCTGATAAAAATTTCTCTATTATTTTACAAGGAAAACGAGGTATATTAGTGATGATAAACATGATGAAGATGCTGATTTTTGGGAGATACCTACTTCCATGGAAATATTAACAAATAATATTAATTAGCACATTATAGACAAGTTTTTTTCTATACAGAACAATAATGAGAAAGGAAATTGAGAAAACAATCCTTTACAACATTCATAATATTATAGATAACATATTTTTAATTCTCATTTAATTTTTTAAATTTCATAAAATGTTAGATATTTTAATTTTAATTTTTTTAATAAAAACATGTATTATAACTGATAAGTTAAATTATTTGTTTATATTAGTTTATTTTTGTTTACTTTACCATGTTTACCCTTACCTAATATATCTATTAATTTATTTTGTTAACAAACAATAATTTTAAATATTATTTTTTAAATAAAGAAAATATTTTATAAGTGTATATTGAAAAAATATTCTTTTTTTATGTAGAAATGACTTAATAGGTTGGAGAATTTTAACTATTCACAATGTTTTTGTATTTTTTTTTATTTTTTTATATGAAATTTCATATCTCATTAAATTTTTTTATCATTTTAGTGAACAATAAAAAATATGAATAAAAATGTGTTAAGTTTAATTTAGTTTACTTTTTTGGTTGATAAATTTTCATTTTGTATTTACATTTGTATTGTAATAGTTGAGTTTGTATATTTGTGTATTAATTCTTTATTTCTTTGATTTGTAAGATAATAACAAATCAATAAACTATTCCACCACATAATTTTGGAGATTATAGTACTCATACCTCTAGGGAGGAACTTGCACATGATCCTATTGATGAGCCCCATCCTTCTTTTCAAGAGACATCTACTACCATAGGGCTAAAGAAGAGTTCAAGGGTTGGAAAACGTGGCAGTACATGCTTATCAAAATTATCAGTTTCTCACAGATAGGACCAGAGGATACTCATATAATTTGATGACAATGATATTTCAAGAGGTCCTAATTCAAAAAAATTCAAGAGTTTTTTATCATTTTAGGGTAAAATCAAAGTCAATATGTTGATTGATGATTAGAGAAGTATTGAAAAATTAACACATTCTCACTTGTGGGAGCCTGTTTTGGTAATATCATTTGTTATTAATTTAATTATCTTGAAATTTTTATAGTAATATATGTTTCCCCCTTTATTATCAAATAACATATGATATTTTTGACACAGAAGGAGATATGAGGAAATATTTATCATTAGATAATAGGAGATGAAGGGATTTCAAATCAATACCCATATCAGATTTCATTTTTGGGCATAGGAAACATCACAATACATGTGTTATATATCCTTTTATAGATGAAGATACCTAGAATCAGTTTGTTAAAAGTAGAAGACAATAATCATTTTAGGTAAGTTCAATGTTACATTTTAGAAGTTTCATTATATTAATGATCTTATTAATGATTTATTAATGATTTATTTATTCTTAATTAATAGAAATTGAGGATATCTCATCAAGAGATACAATCTATAAATGTACACCCTCGTAATTTATATCAGGTAGGGTATATGTTATTGGAAGAAAAAATGATGGATGAAAAATTTCAAAAACTGAGAGTTGAGTCTTCAATCTCTGTAACGGTTGCCCCTCCACCCCTGATTAGACATGAAAAATGGAAGTGGGGTCATATGAATAAAAAAGGAAAATATCTTATGGAAAAGGCAAGGGTTGTAGTTGATAAGATTGTAATATATTTAATTTATATATTTAGTTAATTTTATTCAATTATTTATATATTTTGATTCATTACATAATTCTTAAAATAATTAATATAGGATTTATTGAGTAGTAGAGAACACATGGGGTCTTTTTAGCTAAGGGTAAACATGATATTTTCTCTATAGCATTGGGAAAGCCTTAATGACTATGTAATTTACGAGGATACCCAATGGTTGTATTAGTGAAAACAATATTTCCATGTTCTTCAGCTTCTACAATGTAGGGATTTCATAAAAAATAGAATATTTTGATGCTAAATTTAAAGATATTCATACGATGATAGAGAATAGGATCAGAGCTTTGATACATTCAGTGTTTTCTAATATGAAGATATAGTTTTAGACTATAACTCCTACTCCTCTAACTTCAACAACATCTACCACTCCTCCACCTATGCTTAAAGACCCCACTCATTATCCTACTCCTACACCCCTCCTCCACAGCTTACCCATTATTGTGAGTTATATATTTATGATCCAAAACATCATATTGTTTCATATGTGATAATATTTTATATTAGATATTCTATTAATCATTAATAGTTAGAGATAAAGAATCACAGGGTCACTGTACAAGATATTATATATATATCAGCTGGATTACTATTACCTAAAGATGTGGTGAGTACATCTGGACAAAGTTTCAACCACTTTTTAGTTTGGAAATCTATACTTCAACAACACATTACCATAAAGGTATGTAAATATTTTATCCTTTATTTAATTTTTTTATTAAATTTATTTTAACATTTTAAAGTTTACATATTTATCTATTTTTATAGGAATACTTTACATGTAAATAACTACTCTATATACAACAATAAATATAATGTTCTATGAATTTTAGTAAAGATTATAGTATTCTTGATAGATTGTCAAGATATTCAAATTTATTGTTGGATTTTTATGAGATTCCAATTAAAGATGATGTATTTGGGCATGCAATTACTGTGACTATTTTGAAAAATGATATCATGGAGCTTGTAACTGGAGATTAGTTGGGCATGAAAACGATACAAATTTTTTCCTTGTAATTCATAAAATAATTTTTTTAGTGAATTAAATTTATTTCTAATTAATACTTATGTTTGTTTTATAATAGTATCTTTATAAAATGTGTAAGGATCATGAAAATATATATGTATATAAATTTGGGGACCCACAATTAATTTCACATATAGCGAGGAAAATGACTAAATTAAAAAAGAACACTTTATATTGCTGAATGATTTGAAAACAAAGAAATTATTTAGTGTTTTATGTTTCCTTATCTTCAATATTATGAAACATATATCTCACAAATTTTTATATAAATTTTAACATAACAACCAATAATATTAAATTTTCTTTTATATAAGTTTAAATTGGATGTTAAGTGTTTTATATCCAAGAGATAAGGATATTTAATGGTTATTATTTGTTTAAGGAGAAGTGTGACAAAATGTTAATGATATAATATACTTTTAAGATTGAATTTATTAATATTTTTTATATTATAATGAATTTTAAATTTATTTCATTCATATTATTTTATAATAGGGGATGAAATTTCTTTTGAGAGACCATAAATACAAAGAGTACCAAGATAAAATATGTAAAATCAGAGGTGAATTGTCATTTATTATTACTAAATTTTGGATATGTTACATAATAATGTTATTTTCAAATGAAAAAATCATTTAAATATAGTTTTTATAAACAATAAGGCCTAAAATAATGTGGTTTTTAAGTGTTAATATTTATGTATGAAATAATTTAAATTGGGACAATTACTATTTTCTTGTAGGTTAGATTTCTTTATAAACATTTCCTTAATATTTCACTAGTTTTATTATTAATACTTGTTAAATGTTTTCCTTTTAATTTTTAGTTTTTTGATGACCCTCATCATTATAGTACACAAGAGTTTAGACATTTACAAGTTGAATGGGAAAACCATTTTATAGGTTTGGTTGGATTTTAGTTTTTTTGTACTATATATTCTAATTTTGAATATTGTAATTATAAATGTGTATCCCTATTGTTTTTATTCCGGTACTACCTATCTTCTTATTGTTTGATGTTTTGTCTGCCTATAGAGAGTAAGGTTAAAAAGAAAGATTTTTTTAAAAAAAATTATTTTTTATTCTAGTTATTTAATAACTGGTGTTAAAAACTATTCTGAAATTGGTTTATCATGTCATTTTTTTTGATAACTAACGTAAAAAGAAAATTCAATAATTCATTTATAAATTTCATTTTTTAAGCGATAGTAAATAAATATTTAAAGCATAGAATTTAATAATGATTCCTAATAACCAACATGAAAAATAAAAAACCAATGTGAAAAGTCATTTTATGAAAGTGTGATTTGTTGAATCATAGATTTATTTAGTATCATTTATACTAATTTTATATTATATTAACTATATATCTTTTCAATATACAGTGTTAGATGAATGAAGATTGTTAAAAAGGATATTTCATTTACTTGAAAAATATTGATGACATGTATTCTTGATTAAATATGGATATTTATTTATTAATAAGTCATATTGATAATGTATTGTATTATCGATTCAATATATGTGGAATGAATTAAAACAATGTTAGTGGTGGGTGGATCCTGATTATAGACCGAACCTCAACGCATATAAAGGTATCTAGAGACATCTAGTTTGATAAATTAGTTGGAAATTTGGTGTATACATACCCATTCATTGATATTTCTTATCACAAGGCCCTAACTATAAGGTTTATGATGTCTTGGCATAAGGAATTGAAAAAAAAGATCATGAAATCTAATATTATTCATTTATGTCATTATTATTTTAGTAAATATTATATATGTTATTGTATTTTTGACATTTTCTATTCAAATATTTTGAAACTAAAATAATTTTTTAAATGTAATACTAATTAATTATCCACTTTGCCATATTTTTTTCCTTATATACCCATTATATCCCCCATTTTATGATTTCCCTTACTGAGAATATAATCTCACCCTTTATTATATTTTACTTTCCCAAATATATGAAAAATATATCTTTGAATGTTTTTCAAGTATGTAAGAATTTTTTTCTTACTATGTTTTGTTTTTCCAATATAATGTGGAAACTCGGTCTGTATCTAGTCTCCCAATACTGAAAAACTGAAGGATCCCCTATGTTGTGATCCCTTCGGTATTTTACCAATATAATAATGTAAATATTGAATTTGGGTTAGTAGATTTAGGTTCATTACAGCTGGTATCAAAGTAAGTATAGTAGGAACCTTGGAAACTAGATATTAAAATAATATAGCTAGAACAAATATTAAGATCATACCTTAGAATAATTGATAACTTTGACCTTAATCTATATTTATATTCTATCAATAAATTTGCATGATAATTATGAGTCGAATATTTTTGGGAAATTTTTTATACAGGCATCCTATAAAAAGTAAGGATAATTATATAAACACCTTTGGATAACATAGATATTTCATACGAGATAATGTTAATATGAATGATATTATAGCTGAATTAATTATGACTATATTAGGGTAGTTTTATTAAGTAATTTAAAATAACCTTTCTCATATGGAGTATCATATTTCTTATGATCATTGTGTAATGACTTTAGACTACTTAATGACAAAAAATATTTTAGCCTTTAATGAAATTACTAATCTATTGGTATCTGAGTAATGGATAAATTCCCTTGAAAAGATATTTATATATATTATAAGTAATGAAAAATAAAAGTCTATTATGAAATTATATTTTTTAAAATTATATTTAGATCAATGTTAATCATTGATTCAAAATACTAAAGAGTAGGAAGAGATAGATGGAATGAAATAAAATACAATTAAGATATTTTTTTGAGAAATATTTTCCTCACAAGAAACAAGATGATATAGAAAATAAATTCCCTAATTTAATATAGAAGGAAGTTTAAATGTAACTTAGTATGAGGAAAACTTTAGTATATTATCTAGGAATTCCATAAACTACATACTTAATCTGAAAAGTAAGATCGATCATTTCTTTGATGGAATTAATCCAAGTCTCCAAAGGTTACTAATATCTCAAAAAAAAATTCATTTGATGATATGGTATCTTATTCCATTATGATAGATAAATAATTCTCCAATTTATATATTTTCAATGAAAATTAAGAGAAGAAAATGATGGTTAAGAAACAAAGAAAAAAGAAAAGAGGAAAAGAAGTAAAATGAATGAGTAAAACTTCAAAAATGTAAAAAATATGGAAATAATCATCATCGTAAATGTTTAAAAGGAATGAGAGTTTGTAACAAGTGTGGAGATAAAGTAAATATGGTTCGTGAATATAAATTCAATAAATAATCCACCAATATTTAGTGCATCAACTATTAGTAGATATGGAACTATTAAAATCAATACCACAAGCATCAAGGATTAAATTGATAATTTCATTTTAGTATTTATTAATGTTATCTTGGTATACTATAAATGAGATTAAGATAATGAAAATGAAATGAAAATAATTCATGAGACTCTCATAGGAAATGATTTATTTGAGGAATGTATCATTTTTAATTTTTTTGTTTCAAAATGTTTCTTTTCATGTTAATATTGTCTCTAAGGATAGAATATTTTTTTATGTTTCTATGACAAAGTAGAACATCACCATCATATATAACCATTATGGTTAGTATTGTTTTTAAGTAAGAGTGGTTATAATTTTTTTGTGAATATATTATTATGATGTATTAAAATGTTTTCAAGAATATTATGAATATTTTTAAGGTTTAATGATTATTGTTGAATCTTGGGTGTTATTATTCAGATTTTGGAGATATTACTCCTTAAAATAATGGTTTGATTTATCGATTATTATTTTTACATACACTAACAATATTTTTGGTTTTAGTAAATGAATAGAAATTTTAGGAATCACTAGTTTTGAAATATTTCATACAACAAATAACATTATCCTTTAATGGATCTCATGATTCCTTAATAGTTTATTTTAGCGATTCAACCATGAAAAATTCATCATGTTCATTAGTCATTTTGAAAATGAGATGTATTAGAGGTATAAGCTGATAAAAATACACTAAGGGATAATATAAAACTTATTTAATAAAATTAAATCATGCAAGTATTTTCCCTCAAACTCAAGAAAATAAAGAAAAATCTATCAATTTTTATGTGGAAAAATCACTTAACTATTAAGGTATTCTTATAAAAATAAATTAACAAGTGGAAGTTTTATATAGTAACAAATATTATTTAAAAATATTTATTAATGAAATAATAATTTTCACAGTATTAAACTAGAAATTTAAATTCAAGATAAAATCTATTTTATGTCATAATATGTTTAAAATGATTAAAATTTATGGGGATGTTTTTTTGTAAGGAGGGAGAATGAAACACTAATAGTTTTTTGCTTATGAATTTTATGAAAAATATTTTGGGATACACACATCACTAAACTTAAATGAAACATGATATATTTTAGAAATATTATTATTTAAATGTGAATATTATAACCAAGTTTTTGGATTGACAGGTATGAATATGAGTAACCATATTATGAAATATGTGTAGAAAAGTTTTCAAAATACAAATATATGTTAGATTTTGTTCCCAAGAACTGACTTCTATGTACTTTTTTAAATGTATTCATGATTTTGAATACTCTTTACATTTCTGATCACATCATGATTTTTCTTATGCATGACATACATGTGATAATGTACTAAGAATATACATCGCATTGATAGGTCATAATAGTTCCCCTTTGTAATGAGAACTTAGAGGTTCCATGGTAGTATTCTTGAACAAATGTTCTATAGATAGATGATTGTTTCTAATGGGGAACAAATGATACAATATATCTAGTGTAAGAGGCTCATAAGACATTGAGACATATTCTCATGATGTTCTCCCATTGTTAATCTAAAATAAGTGAGGTTATGAGAACATACATGCGGATAGGAAATCAACATTAATATGCTTAATTGGATGTTATTATCTATGAACATGTGTATTGGTCCTTAGAATTTAATATTATCATTAATAAATGTCATAATTCACATACTTTTATATATTTATGAAAATAGTGATGACATATGATTAAGGTGAAGTAGTATATGTTGGGTGTGTTAGAAGTGATATTACATTAATGGAAAATGTGAAAATGGATTTATCCATTTTGAACATTAATAGAATTTAATATCTCATTTCTTTCAACAGGAATGGAATAGCCTGAATAAATCCATAGATGTGATGTTCTATAAGAATATTCATTTATGGAAAGTCAAAGAAAGATAAATAAAGTAAATAGGTTGATGGAACCAGTATGAAATCTTCTTGATTATAGATACCATGATAAAGTTATTATATTACATAGTAATCATTGGTAAGAGGTTTTATGTCATTGAAAATTTAAATTCGCTCTCTATGGGTACCTTTTCATGTTTCTAGATGTTAACCTTTGACTTTGGATGGTTTTTCCTAATGATATTAATAAATAGGCCTAGAGGGTCACATAATATGTGAATATGAAATCTTAGTTAAATTCAATGTTGAATTTAACAAGTTAAAAAAATATTATTCCTAATCTGTGGTTTAATATTTATTTGGGTTTGGTTGATCTCCAAGATTTAATCAAAAGTTATTCAATAGAATAAGTGTGTTAAGTAATAATAATAAATATTTACTCTTTGAGATTAGGGAATATAATATTTATTATATTTGTCAATAAATAATGTAGTGATATTAATTTGTTAAATAAATAGTTGTTACTCATAGTTTGGTAAATGTTGAGGAGGATAAGAAAATTGAACTTCATGGTCTATATGGAAGTGATATAAATGTTATTTATTTATATATTATTAAATAAATTCATATTTCAAGTGATTAATAATAAATTTTTTATTATTAATATTAAAAAATGGTTCTAAATATAATTAAGTTATATTAAAGGTGATTGTGTACAATTTTTCAATACTAAACCTACTATAATAAATAACTAATTATATCACTTTCCATAATCACTATTGTTTTTCACAATAGATATATCAATGATCTCTCTAAAACCCTAGACAGATATCTATAGATCTAGTGATCTCTATTCTACTTATACTTTCTCAATCCATTGAGAGAACATCAAGAATTTTTCAAGAGAGTTATGATGTGATCAACCATTAATGACATAAGCAATTGAGACCATCCTCACTAGCACCTAGTGATTATTTAAGTAAATTAAAGGATTGTGGTAGATGTTTGGATCACCTCTACAGAGATTTTTCATTTAGATCCTATAGAAAAATGATAGTATGATGATATTATTTCAAAAAGATCATCAACAAATAAATAATTAAAAGTTAAAGTAATTATAGATCTACCTATAAATTAATTATAAATTACATGTAAAGATCCTTCTCTTTAAGTTATGGAGTTTAACATATCAAGTAATATGTGATTTAAATCTATTGGTCATGATGTAATTTATCTTTTACAATAATTATTTTCAGAAATTAAGACTAAAAATATGAGTTGTTTATGCCATACAGGTTCTTCCCCTATAATCAAATCCTACAAGTGGTATCAATGTTGTCACATGGTTAATTTACAATAATTTATTAATCATTGATTGAATAGTACAAATTCAATACTTATTTTACTTAATATCAATTAATTATTGAAATTTGAAAATAATTTCATTCTCTGTTTATTCATTTTCTACCACATAACCTATAAATTTGTTACGATAAAATGAAGTGACATATGAAAATATCATCTAGAGATTCTAAAGGTTCTGTTTGGGTAACACAAGCATACACAACATGTACCCCAAATATACACACCATGTACCCATCTATCTCACAATAATATCAAATCAGAACAATGAAATTAGATTAGTGATTCAATAAAAGTGGATCAATGCATAAATCCAGATAGGCCTACATACTGTTTTATGAACCACACAACTTGTAACATGTGTAGATAACATGTAGTACTTGTTTCTTAAAAATGGAGAAAACAAGGGGTCTAAAAAATGTTGTGTATCTTCTACATGACATGGGGGATGAAAAACCATTAAACTACAAGGACACATAATTATTGAGAAGATTATACACCATACACCCCATATAAGTCCATGGTAGGAAACACACCCAATCCCTAGGATTGTGTTACCGAAAAGGGAATAATATAATAAAATCCATGTACTCTAGTACATGTTGAGTAGTCTACTAAAAATAATGTTCTTAATTTTCTGTGGAGATAGAAAATTAATTATATAATTAAACCAATTCACAAGTGTTTTGTGTGTCATTTATTCGATGACATACTCCATATCATTGTATCGTTAATTATATATTATATTAATTTTAGTGTTAAATTAAAAATATATATGTTTTATAAGGTCCTTTCATATAGTTCACTCCATTCACATCAAGAGTATCACATGAAATGTAATTCACAAGTGTTCCAGGTGTTTGTTTTCAGTACATGCCATATAATTACCTACCATGCATGTATATTGGATTCCATGGGAATGTATAAGTACAAGTATCATGATATTTATTTTAGATGATTACATAATATTTCTTCTTATTATTTAAAATTTTTATATTCTTTACTTGAGTAAGTAATATATTATATAATAAGTTTCAATTATTTACAAGCTTTCCACCCACCTTGCTTATAAAATTGAACCTAATATCCTCAGTTATTCACAAACATAGAGCACTATATATCATCCAATGACTATCAAAATACCTTTAAAACTTCACTAAACATGTCTTCGAGGTATTGGTATTACCAAAATACAAACCTCATAAGGATTAAGTTGTATTTCAAAGGTGATTTTCTAAATAAGAGGCATACCTATTAAATGAGTTCTTTCATGTATATTTTCTCTTCCAACTCTTTCAAAACTATCACAACCAATATTATATAATAACATAAGTATCACCAATATAAATTAATTTTATTATTTTTATGTTATAACCTCTTTTCATACCATTTTTCATAAAATGAGAAATGAAAGCATCGCTAAGGCGTATGTACGAGCTATCATCTCCACGAAGCAATGTGTATCATTTTTCATTACCAGATCACATGGGTAGTTATAGTTATTGATTTAATTAATTTATTTTATGTTTATAAAGAAATTATTATTATTTAAAGATAAAATATTATCTACCTTCTTACCCTTCATCTGTTAGAAAATTATAACTTCGATCGTGCGTATATGTGGACTACCACCTCGACGAAGTGTTGTGATTCCCTTTTAATTTCTACTTTACAAGGATGATCATAATGATGTATTTAATGAATATATTTGATATTTATGATATAAATATTATTTTTAATGTCTAATCCTTTTATAATTTATTTCTATTCCAACCATTATGAAAATGAAAATGTCATCATGCGTATGTGCGGACTACCGCCTCTATGAATGACATATTATGTTTTTCTATTAACTATTTATATATATGGATATAAAATTATATATAATGAATAAAAAATATATTCATGAAATTATTAAATTTTTTGTTATAATGAAATCATTACATAACTCCTTTGAATATGGTCAACATACCAAAGTAGTTTTAGAAAAATTGACCAAACAACCTTAAATGGTCATTGTAAGAAAGAACCACACAATGAATGAATAAAAAACGATTGTAAATAGACCTTAAAAAAATTAATATAGATAAAAAATGTTTTGAATAAAGTTTTTAATAAATTAAAATTGATTATTCAGTAGGAGATAACAAGTTCGACCAAGACAGAATCTAAGGTAAGGGTTTTTTGTCTCAATTCCACTCAATTGAGACATATTTTATATTATGAACCTAATTTATTTTATATAGTGTATATAATAAATATCCAACATATTGTATCAAAAACTATAATTATTTAATGGTATTTAGAGTTTTACTTTAATTCATCTCTTTAAGTGGTTTTGATTATTTTTTTAAATCTATAAGGGTGTATTTTATAGTCTCACTCTTATTTAGGATTGTTCATGTTTAAATTTACTTTAGAAGAATTCAATGACCTTTTTTACATTATAATCCATTTATTTTATTCGACTTTTTTTATTTTTTACTTTTATAATTTTATTCTAAATTTTCCTCTCTATGGTATCCAAAAATACCAAAAAAATGTATTTATGAAAATTCAAACTTATCTCTCATCTTTTGGTAGAGAATGTTTCTCTCTCACATATACATTCTAAAACTTGTGTTAGGGAAGTTTATATCTATTTTTAAATGAATTATAAAGGTATTTTTATACATCTATGGCATTCTTAACAAAGTTTTAAAATTAATTTTTTAATATTTTTTGAATAAGTCATTTTTTACTTTTTATAACAGCGTGAAAGGAATGTTATTTTTATGGTATATGGATTTAAAGAATTTTCCTACCTCAAAACGACTATTTTATATTTATATACCTCTACATGTTTCTGTGTTTTTTTAAAGAAAATTATTTTCCATTTTTTATAAATTTTTATGTTTTTATATTAAAATAAAAGGAATTATTTTCTAAAAGGCTGAAAAGAATTTTGGAAATGATTTATAAATTCATTTTTACAACAAATTCACAAAATCGTTTAGAAAAATTCTTTTTAGTGTTCCAAATCCATTTCCTCTATTATTATAAAAAGAATTTTATTTATTTCTAACCTTAAATTATGATGAATTTAAGATGTTCTATAAACCTATACTAATAGACTTTACCTTATTTTGTGATCATTCACTTTATTGTTATCATGTTCTATATCCCTCCCCATATTTATTGGACATTATTTTTCTCATTTATGTAAATATTTTTCTATATAATGGTTTTATTCCAAATCATTTATACTACTTTGACATTGTCTTAACAATAAAATATTTCTATATATAGTGTTATATGAAGCAAGCTTATTAAGAAAGTTATTTAATTTACCAGGTAAATTTTGATGTTATGTATTATTGATTTAATATAGAGATTTATTTATTGATAAGTCATATTGATTATGTATTATATTTTTTTTAATACATGAGTAATGCATTAGAAAAATGTAAGTGAAGGGTGGGGATCAATTATATATCTCTCTTTGATGAATTAAAAAGTATCATGAGAATTTTTTTTCCAAATTAGTTTGGTATTTGGAGTATACACGCCCATTCAATAAAATTTCATGAAAAAAATCCCTTAATAGTAAGGTTTATGATGTATTGGAATGAGTTCATGAATGCAAGGCCATACTATCCAAAATTATTCATTTTATTTATTATTTTTTAGTTATTTTTATCCATGTGATTTTTATGTTGGTATTTTACATGGATATATTTTGAAACTCAAGATATTGATTAAAACGAATACTTATTGATTGTCCACTATTTCATATTTTTATTCGTTATTAACTCATGATATATTCCATTGTATGATATCTATTAGTGAGAATCTGAGATCACACTTTATTATATTTTCCTTTCCCTAGGATATGAAGAAGGAATCTTTGAATATTTTTCAAGGATTCAAGAAATCAAGTTATGTCTTATTTTTCGAATGTAATATTGAAATCATGTATCTAGTCTCCCAAGACTACTAAAATGATCGATCCTATATGTTGAAATACCTTATATATTTTTCCAATTTAATAAAGTAAACATTGAATCAAGTGTTCTATATTCATGGTCGTTATAGTTTATATCAGAGGTAGTTTAGTAGGACCATTGGGAATTATATTTTAGATAGACATATCTAGAACAAGAAATATTATATTCTTTTATATTATATGGGAAAATTTACATTTATATGGACTTTTATTTTATGGATCAATATTTAGGAGGATTATAAGTTGACTATGTGCATGAAATTATTTATAGATATATCCAAGAAGAAATAAGAAAATCTTATCAAATCCCATAATCAAGGTAGGGATTCTACACCAGAGAAAGATAATTTGACCGAAGTTGTAGCTGGATAGATTATGAAAATATTAAGGAGGTTTTGTTAGGTTATGACCAATAACCATGTTCATATGGAGAAAACTCTTTCTTCCCAGTATAGTGAAATTTTATTGGACTTATTCATGAAATATAATCCTCCATACTTTAATGGAATTAATAATACATTATTAGTTGAGAAATAAACCAAATCCCTTGAAAAAATATTTTTGTATTTGGGAAGTAATTAAAATGGAAAGGTTATTTTGGTAGTATATTTTTTAAAAGGAGATGTGGATAAAAGGAGGTCATTGATTTGTAATACTAAGGAAGAGGATTAGGATATACAGGTAATGGAATGGAATACTTCAACATAATTTTTTTTGAAAAATATTTTCATCTAGAGAAACAAGCTAATATAGAAAGGTAAAATCCTATATTTATGATAGAAGGAAGAGAAAACTGTTTCTATGTATGATACAAACTTTTCCAAATTATAAAGAATTGTTATGTACTATGTTTGTAATAAGAAATATAAAACAAAGGAAACTAATATTTAAATGTAATATTGATTATTTATTTAATGTACATAAGATGACATTATAAATGGTACTAATATATAAAACAATTTTATAAATTTTGTATATGATATCAAGTTATATTTAGATAGAGACATAATTTTCCGAGTTATATATTATTACTGAAATCAAGAGAATAGAAGGTTGATTGAAAAATAAGGAAAAATAAATAAGAAAAAATAGAAGAAGGGAAGTATTAAACATCAAATATATGTCACTTTTGAAAAGATACATCTTGGTAAAATTTTAAAGGGAATGAGAGTTTGTTACTAGTGTAAAGATAAAGGACATAATTCGGATGAATGTAACAGAAAAAAAATAATATACCAATATTCAGTTCATCAACTATAGAGATATGGATAACTATTAAAATCTATGCCCTAAGAATTAAACATTAATTTGAAAATTTAATTGTGATATTTATTGATATTATCTTGTTATAATATAAAATGGATTAATAGAATGATAATAACATATAAATTATTTAGGAGTCTCTTATAGGAAAGGATTTATTTGTTAAATTTCGAATGTATGAATTTTATCTTATGAATTTTTCTTTTTTTAGAAATATTGTCTCCAAGTATGGAATATTTGTTGATGCTTCTAAGATAAGGTAGAATTTCATTAATAGATATAACCTTTAGGGTTATTATTTGTTTTTATGATAGGGTGATTATATAAAATCTATAAAAATATATGATTATGTTGTATTCAAAGTTTAGTCTTGCATATTCTGAAATGTTTTTGGGTTTAATGATTAATTTCAAACCATGGGTGATATTATTGAGGTTTTTGAAGCATTTATCATTAATTTTATGGTTTAATATATTGATTATTATTTTTACTTATGAAAACAATTTTTTTTAGTAAATATATATAAATAAGAGTAATTACATGTTAAAAACAATTTATATAAAAAACACCATCCATTAACAAATCATGAGATCCCTTAAGAGTTTATTTTAGTGATTCAAGCATGAGAATTAAATTTTGGTCATTCATAATTTTGAAAATGCGATAAATAAGAGGTAAAAAAATATCAAATACACTGAGGGATGAAATACTTCTTATTAAATGAAATTAAATCAAGTAAGTATATTTTATAAAACAAATATAATTGAAGCTAAATATATACATTTTTGTGTGGAATGTATCACTTAACTATCAATTTATGATTCTATAAAATATTCGCAAGTGTAATTCCTTTAAAGGTATACATATTTTTTGAAAAATATTTATTTAGGATATAACAAGTTCCCCAGTCTTAAACTAGATATTGCAATTCATGGTAAAATTTATTATTATTTTATGATATACTCAAAATGAATTAAAATTATAAGGAATAAATTTATATAAGGAGCGGATAATGTAAAAACCACACATTTTTTATGATTATTATGAATAATATTTTGGGATACACATAACACTAAACTTAAACGAACCACGATATACTGTAGAAATACCATTATTCAAATATGGTTGTTATTACTGAGCTGTTGGATTGGGAAGTATGAATAGGAGTAAAAAAAATATGAAATATATGTAGAAAATTTTTCCTAATACAAATATATTGTTTGATTCCAACGAAACAAGTACTAAATTTTTAATTATACACAAGGTTACGAACAATTAATGTTTAAAAAGGACATTTTTTTTATAAAAGTGGGTTTTATGTATATTTAGTATTTTTTATGAGATAGATTTATGAAATCTGAAATTTAATTTGATAAAAATTATTTAATTTTTGGATTCAAAAATTCTATATTAAATAAATATTAACTTTTTATATTTTTTAAATGTAGTTTATTTTTGAGTGAATAGTGGAAAATACTTATTTTATAGACACTGTCACTTTTTTGAAATTATCAAGATATAAGAATGAATAAAAAGTTTATGAAATTTTTTTATAGTCCAAATATATATTTAATAAATAATATAATTAATTTAAAAATATAATTCTGAACATTTAAATCCAGGGTTGACATTTTAAAAATAGAAGTAATGTTTTTATTCAAATAAAAACTCTTTGTTGTTCTTATATTTTAATCAAGTATTCACAAGATTAATTTCATTTTTTTGGGATTAAAAATAAATTCAGTTTCATTTTATTCAATATAATATAATTAATTATAGGTGAATCAATATTATAATTTATTTTGGTTTAAAATCACTTTTATGCTTAAAAATGATATTTTTCTAAAAACATGTTTCATTTAATTATGTGAACTTATGTTAAAAGAATTTTTAACTACTTATAGAAATTTAATCATAGAAAATTTATTATATATTTGGTATCATAATATAATAATTTTTTAATTAGTTTAATTTTATTTTTGTTCATAAAGAATAGTACCCATGGTAAAAATTTATTAGTGGTATTAAAATTGGTTAGGATTAAAATAAAGGGGAAATACTTCAATATGAAAAAAAATATTATTAAATCTAATTTTTTGGTAGTATGATGAATATAAAATTATAATATTCAAAACCATGATAATTTCAAACCACTTTACTTGAGTTATACATACATTATAAAATAAAGTTTTGAGTATTTATAAGTCTTCCACCTACCTCACTTATAAAAGGAAACTTTATCTCTCCATTTATTAAAAAACATTGAGACCTATATATCATATAATACCTACCCAAATATTTTCATAAATTAATTTAAAATTTTATGGAGGTCCTAGTATCACCAAAATACCAATATATTAAGGATTAAAGTGTAAGACAAATGAGGTTTTCCAAAGAAGATGAACACCTCCTTACCAAGTTATTTCATGTTTATTTATTTTTACACCTCCTTTAAACTCACAGTAAACAATATTATATAATATAATAATTATATTAAATATTATTAAATATTATTATGTTTATGGTATATCCCTTTCTTATCTCATTTTCCGTCCCTTGATAATTGAAAGCATCACTCATGCATACGTACATACTATCGTCCCCACGAAGGGATGTGTATCATTTTTCATCACCAGATCAGATGTATGGTTATAATGATGTATTTAATGAATATATAATATTTTAATTAAATAAAATTGATTATTTAAAGATAAAATATTATCTACATTATTCCCCTATCATTTTTTAGAAAATGATAACTTTGCTCGTGCGTACGTGTGGACTTCCACCTCCACAAAGCGATGAAATTCATTTTTCATTTATTTTTTTACAAGGATTTATTTAATAAATAAATATGATATTTATGATATAAATTTTATTCTAAAAATATTAATCGTTATATACCTATTTTCTTTTCTAATCATTTGGAAAGTGAAAACGTCATCATGCGTATCTGTGGACTACCGCTTCTATGAATGAAATATTTTTTTATATTTTCCTATTGCAAGGATGATTCTAAAATTTTATATAATAAAAAAATAATATTAATTTAATTATTTACCTTATGTAGGTAATGAAACCATTTCCTAAAACTTTTTAACATAGTCAACATACTATAATAGTTATTCAGAAAAATTGACCAAACAACCATAAGTGGTCGATATATGCAAGAACTATTAAATAAATAGATAAAATATGATTATAAAAGGACATTAAAAATTGGAATATAGATGTAAATGGTTTTTAAGAAATTATTTATTAAATTTAAATTGATTATTTAGGATAAATTAATTCATCTGACCAAGACAAAATCCAGTGTCAGGGGTTTTCTTCTCAATTCCACTCCATTGATACATATTTTATATTATGAACCCAATTTAATTTATATGGTCTATATATTGACCATTTAAAATTTTATATCATTAATGATTATTTTTTCATGGTATTTAAGGTTACATTTCAATTTTTATCATTTAATGGGTTTTGATTCAAAATTTATTAAACATATCAGAGTTTATTTTATAATATCACACTTATTCAAGATTGTTCATGTTAAAATTTACATTAGAAGAATTTTATTTTCATTTTCTTTCTAAAAACTATTTATTTTATTCTACTATGTTTATTTTTTTGGGTTTTAAATTTTTACATCTTTTCCTCCCTTTCGTACATCAAAAGAATAAAGTAATGGTTTAATAAAAGACAACCTTATTTCTCTTCTTTTTCTTCGAAATATTTCTCTTCCATATATATATATATATATATATATATTTTCTAAAATATTTTATATATGTTTATATATAAATTAAAATGATTTTTAAAGGAACTTTTATATGACCATTTAAGTTTTTAACCGTGATTTTAAAGGACTCATTTTAATTTTTCCCGAACAAGTTGTTTTTTTAATTTTTACAACATTGTGAAAGGAATGTTCTTTTTAACGTATATGGTGTATAAAGATTTTGTCAACTCCATGACCATTATTCCCTTTTTATATTCCAATATATGTTTCCTTAGTTTTTTTAAAGGAAAATAACCTTTCAATATTCTATAAATATTTAATTTTTTATATTAAAATAAAATTGTATTATTTTATAAAATGTTAAAATGAAATTTAAAAATTATTTATAACTCTATTTTTTTAAAAATGATACAAATTACTTAAGTAAATTTCTTTTAAAATATGCACTTATATTTTACTCTTTAATTATCAAAAGAAATTATTTTATCTTAAACCTCCATTTTTGATGAATTGATTATCTTATGTTATCCTATACTGATTTATGGATTATACCGTATTTTACGATCTTTCACTTTCTTATGAATATGTTATATATCACTATTAGTTATTTATTAGACCTTATTTTTCTCATTATCAACCATATTTTTTGTATCATTTATTTTCTAGCTTAATTTATACTAGTTTTATATTTTTCTCAATTATACACTATTTCAATATACAATGTTAGATGAATGAATCTTATTAAGATATTTATTTTATTTATTAGGGAAATGTTGATGTTCCATATTATTGAATAAATAAATATATTTATTTATTGATAAGGAATATTTATTATTTTTTTATATTTTGGATTAAATATTTAATAATTCATTGGGAAAATATAAGTGATGGGTTGTTCCTGGTTATATATATCCCCTCGATTCATTGATAGGTTTCACGAGACAAACATTTGGCCAAATTAGTTGTATTTTTTGTGTATAACTACCTATTCATTGATATTTCTTTGTACAACGCCCTGATGGAAAGTTTTAGGATGTCATAACATGAGGAATTTATGACAAGATCATGATTTCAAACATTATTCATTTCCTTCATTAAATTTTTAGTTATTATTATCCATGTGTGTAACGACCCGAGTCCAGAGCCCCTCCACTGGTGCCCCGTACCCGGTTCTCCACATGACCTCAAGCATGTTTCCCCGAATGCCAGAGGCTGCTGACCAGCAGCGATGGCCTAGTTGAGTCGGTGGGGAAACTATGCCCTCATTCGTTAAGGTATACAAGGTAAGAAAACAACAATAAACAGTAGAAGCAATAAACAACATACATAACAATAGAAACAAAACAGAAAAATCAATGTAGATATATAACTATGATGAAAATGATGTAGTAGGTACAAATATCTAAGGAAAACAACAAACACAACAACGTACTGAAATACAACTGAAACGAAGTGAAAAAGAAAACAAAGTAAACTCCTCAGCATCGCGAGCCATGACTCGGTCCCATGCTCCCCAGCTCTTGGTGCAATCAAAATCCTGAAGTAGAAGGGTTCTTACCCTTGTCTATACCTATAGCAACATAGTCTACTTGGGCCCAAAATCATGGCCCAAACAGGGTGTGAGATACAATCCCAGTAGGCAATCACCCAATGATTTGTGCCTAATAATCAATGAATACATGGTAGTAATAAAACAAGGAGCAGTAAACAGAAAAGTACAAGCAGCTACAATCCACAGTTCTAACAAGTAAGTACACAAGTAAACAACCAACAACAAGAATAAAATTGGTAACCCTCTGGGTATCTCTCACAGCCTAACCCCTATAGTTCAACCTCTGGTACTAGCAACCCTATGGGAGGCACCCACAGTCTCACCCCTCTGGTTCAGCTATGTAATTAAGTAGACTCTCTGGGGAAGCACTCACTGTCAATTCCCCCTATAGTATCGTATCGTGCTAAAGGCTCTCTGGGGAAGCACTCAATGTCAATTCCCCCTTTGGCCCATGTCGTGGATCTACAGACTCTCTGAGGAAGCACTCAACATCAATTTCTCCTATAGTCTCGCATCATAATAAAAAGACACTCTGGATAAGCCCTTCCGTCAATTCTCCCTTTGGTCTACTACTCCAGGTTCTCATAGTCCTGAGAATAACTAAACATGCTCAGTGCGCGTACATCTTCCATGTAAACCTCATGAACTACTTGGCTAACAACTAAGGCTCAATAACAATAATAAAACAACAGTTCCACTATCCGACAACTAGGCATGGCAACTGGAAAAACGCCCAACAGGAAAAACAAGTATGGAAAAGCAACCTAAGCACAAAAACAATTACTCTACTCACAAACAATAACCTCTACTAAAGAAAACAAGCAAAGTAGGCAAACAGCAGGGAAAAAACAGGAAACATGCAATACCCCGTTCACATGTATTGGTGGAATTTGCGCATAATATTCATCAAATTTCTACAGAAAGGAACAAACCACCTACCTCGATCCTAGGATATCGATATACGTGAACCACGATGACAGATTCCCCTTGGAACGACGTAGATCTGAGAAAACTCACAAAACGCTCAACCTACGATAACTTAGAAACCAGGAGGAATCAAGAAACAGGACTCAAGCAGAAGGAATAACTCACTGTTGTGATTCCAACACAATCGACCATGCTCGAATCAGAGAACGAACGGCGAGGCGGGAGACTGTCGAAGATTCGGTCATACGGTCTCTCTCGGATGGATGAAAACTAAAGAAGAAGACGTATTTGGGGGTTAGGCGCGACCCCGGTCCGTTTAATGAGGAAAAAGAAAGTACACGGTGTGTACTTCTTGAGTACATGACATGTACTTCAATTTTCTGCACTACGAATTAACTGGCCTCCACCTCAGCCTTACACACCATGTGTGTGGCCTGGACACGGCCAGCACACGACTTCGAGCCAGGGAAGAGTACACGACATGTACTGAGAAAGTACATGGCGTGTACTTCTGAAATTTCCAATAAAATCATTTTTCTTAAAAACTCCAGAAAAAGGAAAAATGTACCTGAAAAGAAGATCTGGGTTCTTACAAACTTTCCCCCTTAAAGAAATTCGTCCCTGAATTTCCTTAACGAGTCGGAGAAGAAGAAACCCTGAACAGCTTTGGGCATTGCGATCGTACATCGGCCTCCCTCTCCTAGGTCTCGTCCTATACTCGCCCGTGCTGCCATAGCACAGGTACCAGAGGAACAGACCGCCCACGGAGAACCTTCCTACTGCGATCGAAAATCCGGATAGGATGATCCTCGAACGATGCATCCGCTTCAAGATCTACTTCCTCAGGTTGAAAGACGTGAGATGGGTCTGAAAAGTAACGTCGGAGCTGAGAGACATGGAAGACGTCGTGCATGGCCCGATACCTTTGAGGTAGCTGCAACCGATAGGTGACCGACCCCACTCTCTCCAAGACCTCAAACGACCCGACGTACCGCAGTGAAAGATTACCCTATCTCTGAATCCTCTTGTGTCCCAACCTCAGTGTGACACGTAGGAAAACCTGATCACCGACCTCGAACTCCAGAGGTCGTCTCCGCTAATCAGCATAAGACTTCTGTCGAGACTGTGCTGTAGCCATCCTCTTCTGAATCAGCTCTATCTGCTCTAAAGTCTCCTGAACAAGACGAGGTCCCAGCAAAGCTGCCTCTCCTGCTTCAAGCCAGCATAAGGGTGATCGGCAAGGCCTACCGTACAAAGCCTCGTATGGTGCCATCTGAATGGTCGCCTGGAAACTGTTGTTGTAGGAGAACTACACCAGAGGAATATGCTTCTCCCAAGAACCTCCAAGGTCTAGAATGCAAGATCGGAGCATATCCTCAAGCACCTGGATCATATGCTCGGACTGACCATCAGTCTGGGGATGGTAAGCTGTACTCAAAAGTACCTGTGTACCCAAGGATTTCTGAAATCCCTACCAAAACTGAGAGGTAAAGAGCTCATCTCTGTCTAAAACAATAGAGCGCGGAACTCCATGCAGATGAATGATATCTCTAATGTAAAGTCATCCCAGATCATTGACACTGAAGGTCTCCTTGATCGGAAAGAAGTGAGAAACCTTCGTAAGTCTGTCGACGACATCCCAAACAACATCGTTCCCTCGAGGTGATCTCGGCAACCCAGTCACGAAGTCCATCGCAACATCATTCCACTTCCACTCTGGAATGGGTAACTGTTGTAAAAGGCCTGCTAGTCACTGATGCTCTAATTTCACCTTCTGACAAGTAGAACATCTCATGACAAAACCAGCAACATCCTTCTTCATACCTGGCCACCAGTACTGGCGATGAAGATCCCGATACATCTTGGTGACGCCAGGATGAACTGCCCAAACTGAGGAATGGAAATCCTACATCAGCTCCTCGCGTATGTCTGTTGGAACCCATACGCGTCCTTGGAAATGCAAGATCTCGTCCTCGCCTACTATCCATCCAAGAAGAGGGTCCCCTCCTGACACACTCTCCCGTAGGACTAAGCCTTCCGAGTCTGATAGATGCCTCATCCGTACGTGATCAAGTAGCGTGGAGGTAACAGCTACAGAAGATATAAAGGTTTATCCCCTTATGTCGTGAACCTTCAAATGCATCTTAGAGAATATATCCATCAGCTGCCACTCACTACTGGCCTCTTGAACTGCCTGAATCTGAGTTATCCTACTCAACGCGTCTGCCACGGCGTTGCCCTTTCCCGGCGTATAGGCAAGCTCGAAATCAAAAGACTGAAGATACTCGACCCACCTGTGCTGCCTCAGATTCAGATCACACTGAGTGAATATATACTTGAGACTCTTGTGGTCAGTGTAGACTACAAAGTGCTCTCCCAGAAGATAGTGTCTCCAATAGCGCAAGGCATGAACAACAACTGCCAACTTCAGATCGTGCGTAGGGTAGTTCATCTCTTGTGGCCTCAGCTGCCGAGACCCATACGCAACGACTCCATCTCCCTGCATAAGCACAGCTCCCAGCCCGATACCCGAAGCATCTCAGTAAATAGTGTAGATATTTCCTGGATCTGGCAAGACTAGCATCGGTGCTGACGTCAACCTCCCTTTCAGCTCCTGAAAGGCTGACTCACAAGAATCTGACCATAAGAACTTCTCCCCCTTCTTGATCAGACCTGTAAAAGGTGCTGCTAGATGAGAAAAGTCCCGAATGAAGTGTCTGTAGTATCCAGCCATCCCTAGGAAGCTCCATACCTCAAAAACGTTCTTCGGCTTCTCCTAAGAAACTACAGCTCTCACTTTCTCTGGGTCCACAGATACTCCTGCCTCTGAGATGACATGACCCAAGAGGTGAATCTGATCCATCCAGAAGTGGCACTTCGAGAGTTTAGCATAAAACCGATAATCTCTCAGTGTACTCAGAAAGATCTAAAGATGTGTGGCATGGTCGTGTCGCGTGTGATAGTACACCAAGATATCGTCCACAAAGGCCACGACGAAGGAATCCAAGTAAGGATGGAACACTCGGTTCATCAGTGCCATAAAAACTGCAAGTGTGTTCGTGAGTCCGAAGGGCATGACTGTATACTCGTATTGACCATACCTACTCTTGAAGGCTGTAAGAGGTATATCTGATGGTCTAACGTGCAACTAATGATAACTGGACCTCAAGTCGATCTTCGAGAACACCCAAGCTCCTCTAAGCTGACCGAAAAGGTCATCAATCTGCAGTAAGGGATATCGGTTCTTGACCGTCAACTGGTTTAGCTTCCGATAATCCACACAAAGTCGAAGGGTACCGTCTGCCTTCTTCGCCAACAGAATAGGCAAACCCCAAGGAGATGTTCTGGTTCGGATGAAACCCTTAGTCTGTAGCTCCTCCAACTGCTTCTTGAGCTCCTGCAACTCAGGTTTGGCCATCCTATAAGGAGGAATGGACACCAGTGCCGCTCCTGGTATGAGCTCAATAGAAAAGTCTACCTCACACTCCGGAGGAAAACCTGAAAAGTCCTCTGGAAAGAAATCCCAAGAGCGATCCACCACTGGAGGAAAGTCCAACTGTGGAGTCCCCTGATCATCCAAGTAAAGGCTAGTAATCTGGGCCGTCACTCCTCCTATCCCAAGATGCTTGACTCCCGCCCGACTCACCCAAGCGTCTCATTTGCCTCTATGAAGGAAAGATTCACCCTCTGGTGAAATGAAAATGACTCTGCGGCAATAACATTCAACGACTGCCTGGAAGGGAATAAACCAGTCCATGTTAAGAATGAAATCATACCATGTCATCTCTAGGACATAGAGATCCCATAATAAGTGATACCCTGCAACCTCGAGAGGGAACTCTCTACACTGGCGTACACTAGATGTCCTTGTTCCCAAAGGTGTGTCTAGTGTCAACGAGTAGGCAGAAGAAAAGATGCAGAGTCCAAGGATCTCCACAATGGCAACAGAGATAAAGCTATGCATAGCACCAGTATCGAAAAGGGATAAAGATAAAACTGAGGCTACTAAAATCGTACCTCAAACAGTAGAAGGGCCGAGATCCTGCTCATGATAAGTCTTCTCCACGGTGAAAGACTGGCCTGCACCGCGGCCCTGTGCCCCTGACTGACCACTCTGAGCTGAACCTCCCTACTGGTGCTGAGGGACTGGTGGCTGACCGCCACGGTCTCAAAGTCCACCTCAGCCCGAACAACTAGAAGAACTCAAGTTCTCTGACTGGTGAGAGACTGGTGGGGCTGCTCCTGAATGAGGAGTCATGGAAGAACCCCAGTCACGTACTGCTGGTGAGAAAACCTGGCAGAGACACTGAAGGTGACCCATCTTTCCGCAAGATCGGCACTCCACGGGGTCTCTCTGGCACTACGGACTCGTGTGCCCTATCCGGCCACACTGGTAGCATGTCACCTGGTTGCCTGCTGATGCGTCTTGCTTCCTCGAATCACCGCGTGTAGGCTCTCTATGGTGCTTATTGCTATCATCTAAAGGAAAGCTAGCTCTGGAATCAGAACCGCCCTAACTCGCAACTCCAGAGTCTCTCCGATTGCGCTCCACAATCAGTGCCTGGTTGACGATGGATGTAATGGAAGTCAGCTGGAAGATGTTCACTTGCGAGATGATCTCCCGCCTGAGTCCATCCTCAAACTTCCTCTCCAAGAACACCCCAATACCATCCCTAAGGGTTGTAAAACGCTGCAGCTCAGTGAAATAGGAGGAATACCCCATGACAGATAGAGTACCCCACTCTAAGCTCATGAACTCCCAGGCTCGATCGGCCCTCAGATTCTTTGAGTAGAAGTAGTCATAGAACACACGCTGGAACTCCTCCCAAGCCATAGCCTGATACTGACCCGCCTGTGAGATCACGTCCAACCACCTCTTGGCGGAGTCTCGGAGCATGTAGGTGGCGAGCTTGATCCGCCTCTTTGGAGGCGTCTCCAGATGCTCGAATATAGTCAGCATGGATTCCATCCATGACTCTACAGCCTGAGGTCCTCCCTCCCCTGAGAACGTGGGAGGATGCTGCTGCTAAAAGACCCGCATCAAGTCTTCCATAGACGAGGTAGGAGGCAGTGCTCCCTAGAAGTCCTGCATCATCCTCATGAAACCTTCCCTGAACTGCGCATCAGTGCCCGCGACTGGTAAAACAACCGGTGCCAAGGCTGGCTCGGCTGGGGAATCGACAGGAAGTCCTTGATCAGCCCTGTCTAGCGTCTGATCACTACCTGACGACAAACGTACGACCGGAGGATGTCTCGGAGGCATAGCTCTGAAGGATCAAAAGCACACCTTGGATCGGGAAAACAAGGAAAGAGAACACAAGAGTACAAAATGGGAACATGGGAAGAAAAACACACAAGATTTCAAAACCCGACTACATGGCGTGTATAAAACTACACGACCTATCTTCTTAAACCACTGACATGGGCATGTACTATCACCCTACAAGTCATGTATGCTTCAAACTACATGGCGTGTTGACCCCCACACACGACATGTACTTGAAAACTATTCTCCTGCCTGAGTTTCCTTACACAGCTAACCCACACGGTCCGACTCAACCCGAGACTACACGGCGTGTTCGAAAAAACATGACATGCACTAGGAAAGGCTTCGGCGGTCTGTGTTGTTGAGTACATGGATGTCTACACGTCTGGACCTTACAAGGCGTGCTCTAAACAAACACGAAGTGTATAGGTGAAGGCGACACTGTCCCGTGTTGTTCGTGACACGGTCAGGTACCTGGGCAAGACTACACGGCGTGTTCCGAACAAACACGGCGTGTGGAAAGGAAGGTAATGCCGACCCGTGTTGTTTGTGACACGGCCGGGTAACTGGACAAGACTACACAGCGTGTTCCCTATGGACACGGCATGTTCTACTCGAGCTTCCCCAACCCGTGTTGTTATTGACACGGCTGGGTACACAGCTCCGAACTCACACGGCGTGTACCAATGGTACACGGCGTGTTCCCAAAGTTACTCTCATGACACCGTGTTCTGCTCACATGGTCAGTGACATGGCCTGAAAACTACACGGCGTGTATCTAAAAAGTACACGCCGTGTATTCTGGGTTTTTCTGGGCAGTAGCTCAGAAACTATGCAGAATTCCAGAAACACTAAAATGAGGGGAAAGATGCCAAATTCCGATCCGTGAGGGCCCATAACACCTCAAGAACCAAATTTTGGCATTCCCTTTAAAAAAAGAACAAAACAAGAGTTTTCTAATATAGCAGCAGAGAATCTATCAAGCAACTATCACAACAACATGCATAATCTACACAAAGTCTATCACAACAGCATGCAATCGCTAATGCACCCTAGATGGCATGGAAAGAATGCATGACATGTGATTTCAACAAGTGCCTATATGATGCATGAGATGGAATACCCTCATCTAATCGGGTTGCAATAGAAATAGAACCGAAATATCAAAAAAAATAACCGCACAAGTCATGTGAATCACTCTAGGTAAAATCAAATGAACTATAAAATCTCAAAACCAGAAAACTGCAATTAACGAGGTAGTATGGATTTTCCCTGTACACGGGTTAGCTACTCTCGGGCACAGCTTAATACCAAGTACTGAATCCATCCTATCCCTGGCTAAAGTATCCAAACAGTAAAGCAAGAGAAAAGAACCTCCTCTGATACCACTTTGTAACGACCCGAATCCGGTGCCCCGTACCCGGTTCGCAACATGACCTCAAGCGCGTTTCCCTGAATACTAGAGGCTGCTGACTAGCAGCGAGGGACTTGGTGAGTCGGTGGGAAACTATTCCCTCATTCGGGAAGGTATACAAGGTAAGAAAACAACACTAAGTAGCGGAAGCAATAAACAACATGCATAAGAATAGAAACCAAACAGCGGAAGCAATGTAGATATATAAATATGATGAAAATGATGCATCAGGTACAAGTATCTAAGGAAAATAGAAAACACAACAACGTGCTGAAATAAAACTGAAACCAAGTGAAAAATAAAACAAAGTAATCTCCTCAGCATCGCAAGCCACAGATCAGTCCCATGCTCCCTAGCTCTTGGTGTAATCAAGATCCTGAAGTAGAAGGGCGCTAGCCCTTGTCTATACCTACATCAACATAGTCTTCTTGGGCCCAAAATCATGGACCAAACAGGGTGTGAGATACAATCCCAGTAGGCAATCACCCAAAGATTTGTGCCTAACATTCAATGAATACATGGCAGCAATAAAACAAGAAGAAGTAAACAGAAAAGCACAAGCAGCTACAATCCACAGTTCTAACAAGTAAGTACACAAGTAAGCAACCAGCAACAAGAAGAAAATAGGTAACCCTCTGGGTAGCTCTCACAGCCTAACCCCTATGGTTTAACCTCTAGTACTAGCAACCCTATGGGAGGCACACACAGTCTCACCCCTCTAGTTCAGCTATGTAATTAAGCAGACTCTCTGGGGAAGCACTCACCGTCATTTCCCCCTATAGTATCGTATCATGCTAAAGGCTCTCTAGAGAAGCACTCAATGTCAACTCCCCCTATGGCCTACGTCGTGGATCTACATACTCTCTGAGTAAGAACTCAATGTCAATTCCCCCTATAGTCTCGCATCATAATAAAAAGACACTCTGGAGAAGCCCTTCCGTCAATTCTCCTTTTGGTCTACTACTCTAGGTTCTCACAGTCCTGAGTATAACTAAACATGCTTAACACTCGTGCATCGTCCAAGTAAACCTCAAGAACTACTTGTCTAATAACTAAGGCTCAATAGAAATAATAAAACAATAGTTCCACTCTCCTACAACTGGGCATGGCAACTGGAAAAACGCCCAACAGGAAAAACAAGCATGTAAAAGCAACCTAAGCACAAAAACAATTACTCTACTCACAAGAAATAACCTCTAATAAATCAAACAAGCAAATCAGGAAAACATCAGAGGAAAAATAGGAAACAATCAATTGCCCATTCACGGGTATTGGTGGAATTTTTCCATAATATTCATCAACTTTCTACAGAAAGGCACAAAACACCTACCTCAATCCTAGGATATCGATATACGTGAACCATGATGACAGATTCCCCTTGGAATGATGTAGATATGAGAAAATGCACAAAACTCTTAACCTACAATAACTTGGAAACCAGGAGGAATCAAGAAACCGGACTCAAGAAGAATGAAGAACTCACCGCTGTGATTCCAACGCAATCGACCATGCTCGAATCGGAGAACGGACGGCGAGGCGGGAGCCTGTCGAAGATCTGGTCGTACGGTCACTCTTGGACGGACGAAAACTGAAGAAGAAGGCGTATTTGGGGGTTAGGCACAACCCTGGTCCGTTTAATGAAAAAAAATAAAGTACACGGCGTGTACTTCTTGAGTACACAGTGTGTACTTCAATTTTCTGTACTCCGAATTAACAGGCCTCCACCTCATCCTTACACACCGTGTGTGTAGCCCAGACATGACCAGCACACGGGTTCGAGCCGGGGAAGAGTACACAGCGTGTAATCAGAAAGTACACGATGTGTAATTCTGAAATTTCCAGAAAAATCATTTTTCTCAAAATCTCCAGAAAAAGGAAAAACGTACCTGAAAAAGAAGATTTGGGTTCTTACAATGTGATTTTTATGTCGATATTTTCCCTGGACTTGTTTTGAAACTGAATTTATTGATTAAATAGAATACTTAATGATTATAAAATCTTCAATATTTTTTATTCCTTATCTACTAATGATAGATTCTACTATGTTATTTCTCTTACTAAATAACTATGCTCACCCTTTTTTTATGTTTTCATTTACCTAGGATATAAAAAATATATCCTTGAATGATTTTCAAGGATACACAAATGTTTTTCATGATTTGTTTTATTTTTCCCATGTATAATGAAAATTATGTACGTATCTAGTCTCCTAATACTAGTAAACTGATATATAATTTGTGTTGTGATCCCTTGTATCTTTTATTGATGTATTAAATTACACACCCACTCTTGGTTACTAGATCTGAGTCTATTAAATTTCTATCCAAGTGAATCATGCACTATGAGTGAAAAAATATCCCTAATTTTGGTTCTATTTTTAGATAATCTAGGATACCTTTAATTAACATAAATTCCATCATTGATTCCATAAAATCAACATACTCTGCATTTACTATTGAGAGTTCAACTACATGATAAAGCTTCAACATCCAACTCACTACCATTCCACAAAAAGTAAACTAATATCCCAAGGTTCTATTTTGTGTGTTTGAATATCCTTAAAAGTTTGAGTATGAAAAAACTTTTAATGGGTCATTTATTCTAAATAAATGTTTAAAAACTCTAGAACCTTTAAAATAATAGAGAATCCAATTCACAACCTCCCATCACCCCCTTTATAGGTTTGATATAAACCTTCTGATGACTTACACTACTTGTGCAATATTTTTATGAGTACAAACCACATAATAAATCAAACTTTTGATAGATAATTCATATATAACCATTTTAATTTAATTGACATTGGATTCTATTCATAGTGACCTATAATTTCTATTTTTATTGTATTAAGCCCTGGTTTTGGACACTAGCTTTACTTCTAAAATCTTAAGGCACTATAGAATTATTTGAATGTATAATGCTTCATTCAAGTATAAATTACAAGAACTTATGTCTCTTACGACCATCATCCCTAAAATATACTTCTACAGATCAAGGTCATTGATGTCAAAACATCCAAAAAACTCAAATTTCATCTCAATAATTCTTTCCTTAAACAGAAATGTAATCAACATGTCATAGATGTATAGAAGTATAATCATAAATCTCCCATCACCTCACTTTTTATGGTAAGATAAAGTATCCACCTTTCTCTGGTTTAACTTTTATTTATCCATGAAGTCATTTAAATTTCAATTACAACACCTTTTTTATGATTCAAACCATAGAGGATACATTTTATCTTGCACACAAGTCATTGGTTCTCTTGGTATCTGAAAACAATTTCCAACTCCATGTAAATGTATTTATCTAAGTCCCGATGAAGAAATTTTTTATTTACATTCAACTATTATACATGAATTCATTTAAATATAACCAAACTTACAACAATTTAAAATTTAGTGTTCCTAACTACTTATGAAAATATTTATAGTAAATCCTTACTTATTTTTTGAAATCTCGTTACAACTAGACTGACATTGCACCTCCTTCTACTTCCCACTTCTCCCTTAAATTGATAAACACATTTTTTTGGAAGAACCTTATTCCCAACATGTCTCTTAATTAGCTCTAATTATATATACATATAGAGGGAATCAACTTTATCCCTCATGTATAACTCCCACTATTCTAATTTCTTTATAATTCATATACAATTTTGGCTCTCAAGATCTCCATCACCTGTTAAAAGTAAAAAATTAAAAGTATCACCATACCTTTTCTTTGGGGTTCTCTCCCTAGTATATCTATGAAATTTTAATTATGGTTGAGATCATTTCATTACTGAAACTTCTAGATTATAAAATCATGATGCTTGAGATCCTGGAATCCTTTAACTCTCAAGTACATCTATCCTAGTAAGTAACATAAGAATTTAACCCCTTTATTCTGATAACTCCTCTAGATGATCTGGTGCTTTCAATCCTAAAATTGTTTCTAGATTCCCTATAACTTTAATAACTTATAGTTTCCTATCCTATTAATCCTATTCTTTTTATATTACTTTTATCTCATTATATTTTCCACCCCTATTTAAATCCTTTTAAAAAATCACTTTATTGAAGATCACATTTCAACTTCTGATGACATTTTTAAAGTCTTTTTCTTATATTCATGCAATAAATTATTCATCTCCATATACCACAAAGTAACACACTAAATAATTAAAATCAAAATTTTATCATTATTTGGAATTAATGTGGATATAGTATAGAACTATGAATAATTTTAGGTGGTTGAAATAAACATTCCTTTCAAACCAACAGATATCCATATGTTTCTTTCTGATTAGAGATTATGAACTCTAGTTAGTCAAGTATTCCATGAAATTAAATACTTATGACTATAATATCTTGGGGAACCCCACATTAATTGAAATAATTATTTCATTCTCTAATAGCATTTGGTTTATCCTCTCTATAAATCCACTGTGTTTCAGTGTCCCTATTATGATCTTCTAAAACAAAATCTCCTTCCACCAATTGAAATTATGAAACTCCATGCTTCTGTACTCTCCATATTGTATGACAAAAAAAATCAACTTGAATTAAATTTAATTATTCACCAATGATATTTTAATAACATTATATTTTATGAAATATCATTTTTTCTAATAAATTTAATTTCTTCAATATCTTACGTTACGCACAACATTGTGTTTTAATGAACTGCAGGAAACTATTAATATTATTATTTAAAAATAACCATTACAACCAATCCATTAAAGTTAGTGTTATAAATAAAAATAACAAAATTTTAAATATTATTTATAATTTTTTAATATAAATAAAACATATTCATAAAAAATTACTTAATTTTTAGTAATGTCTTCATATGTATCGAAAAATACTATTTTCTCAAAAAAAATGTTTTTATATATTTTTTTCAAAAAATAATAAAATTATTATTTTAAAACTTCTATAAAATGTATTTGAAAAAATAAAATTCATTTTTTAAATCTATCTGTCAAAATTATATTTGTGTGTATTTTTGAGAATTTTCTAAAAAGATTAATTTTTTGATGAATATTAAAAAATACTAATTTTTATTAAAAGAAACATTTTATTTTAAAGTATTTACAAGATATATGTTATTTTCATATAATTTTAAATGAAAAATTATTACAATTAAATATTTATTAACAAAATTTAGGTTATTTTAATCAATTTAATATTGAATTTTTAAATTAAAACTTTTTATACTTATGGAAATGATCTCTTTGAAAAAATTGCGTTTTCATCACGTCTACTAGTTTAATTTTAAATTAAAATTTTCCACATCTGAGAATGGAATTTTAAAAAAATTATTTGAAATTTTTAATAATAATAATTAATATTATAAAATAAGTTCAACTTAATTTATTTTCAAAATTAATAATAAAAATTGTAAAAATTAATTACTATGGTTAAAGTTAAAATGAGTTTATCGAGAAGTTAAACTAAAAATAAAAGGGTTAAAATGATGTGGAAACTTATAAAAATATAATTTTATGGTAATATTGTGAAATTATACCATATTAAGTTTGATAATGAGCCGTTTTGAATCCTTTTTTTATCTTTAATACAAGGGTGCAAATTTTCATTTTCAAAAATTCAAAGTGTGTCCTCTTCCCCACTTATAAAAGTTCACATCTATCCTATCCTTTTTACACATAAAAACCCATTTGGGTTATCCAATACCTAACCAAATACGTTTTTTAAGTACATAAAAAATATTATAGTTCTTATTTTTATTAGTAAACCCCCATAATAAGGATTTAGGTTTAAACTTAAAGGGGTTCTCCAAAGAAGAGGTGTTGTTCTTGACCATGCATTTTCATTTTATTAATCCCTCTAAATCCTAAAAATATTCTTCAAACATGATAATATAATACCATAATTATCTCCCATATACTTATATTTTATTATTTTAATTTCATTACTTGCATCCATATCATCTTCTATTAAGTGGGAAACAAAACTGTTGATCATGTGTACGGCAGACTACCGCCTCACGAACTGATGTAATTAGTTTTCTAAAACCTCCTATAAATGTTGGATATAATGATGTATTATATATATATATATATATGTGATATTTATGAAATAATTACATGTTTTTAATTATAATATCACATATACCTTCTTACTTTCCATTCTGTGGGAATACTACAACGTCACTCGTGTGTACGGTGGACTACCACCACACGAAGTGATGCGATTATTTTTTCACTTACACTTTACATATAGGGTAATAAGGATAATTTTAATGAAAATATTTGATATATATGAAATCATAATGAATTTATAAATTTTATATATTATTTATCATTATTTTGTTCTATTGTTTGAGAAAATGGATACAATGTTCATGCGTACGTACAACCTACCGTCTCTAAGAACAATGTATTACATTTCTATCTATAACTTTAATGGATTAATATAAAAATACATATAATTAATATATATTATATTTATATAGTGGTAAAAATTATGAAGATTATGGAATTATGATCAAATTAGAAGGACAAAAAATACCAAACCAAAAACATAAATGAAAAACTAAGCAATTATTACCCAAAACATGATTTTAATAAAAAATTGTTAATAAATTGTTAATGAGATGTCATAAATAGATCATGTATTGTATGATATATATGATTATGTTTTATATATCTTTTATAATAAAATTATATTCAATATATTTTTGGTTTAAACATGTACAAAGGAAGTCAATATTTAAGGAAAGAGGCTTTTGGTCTCTCTTTTATTTCTGGGAGACATATGCCATATTCACCAATATTTTCTTTTGTATGGTGTATAGTAACCCTTGAAATATTATATCATAAATATTATTCTCATAATGATATTAAAATTTTCATTTTATATTATTATTTAACGGTTCTTGGAGTTTAAAAGTTTCCAAAGTGGTAAGTGATTTTACTCTCACTTTTATTTCTATTGGATACATGCCTAACAGACCACTTGTTTCATTTGTGTGGTGTATATAATTACCATTAATATATTTTATGATTATTATATTGATAATTATGGGATATAAATATTAGTATAATTTTCTTTCTTTCATGGGATTTATGATTCAAAAGATACTAAATTAATAAATGTTGAATGCTACAATCTCATTATTTATTGAAATTGTTTTGGATATACTTCCAATGATGATATATTTTGATATAACTTTCAAGAAACTCATGAATTATATTATTTTATAGTAATTTATTGAAATTAAATGTTTTCCTTTAATTTTACTATCTTTATGTACACAATATTCCAAAATAAACTTTTAAGGAAAACCGACTTTATTCCTCTCTTCAGTCAAGAATCCACTTATTTCCATTCCCTTGTTTTCTAAAAATGTTTAAAAGAAAGATTTTAATATTATAAAATTATTTTTAAAATTATTTTTACACATGATTGAATTTATTTAAAATTTTTTAAAAGGTATCCTCTTATCATTTTCTAAACAAGGATCTTTTTAATTTTTTCTAAAAATGTGAAAGGAATCATTGTTTTAATGTGTATGGAATGGATGATATTTATCATTATCATGACTTCTAAGTGATTTAAATATTACATTACAAGTTTTCATGGTTACTTTGAACGAATGTTTTTCTGTAATATTTGGGAATTTATTAGATTTTAAATAACTGTTTTCAAAATTTAATGAATATTTTTCTTAAGAATGTTTTAATGATATTTTTATGTAATTTGTATTTATAGAGGATAAAACAATTTGGCATTTCTAATGTTTTATTTGGGATATGATCTGATTATAACATACTTATTATTATTTTGGATGGTTTATGATTATGATGAAGAGATGTTTATGAATCCCATTTCATTTCCATGGTTTATTCTATGATGACTTGATGAGATGATTATAAAAACTATTTCATTTATATGGGTTATGCTATAATGAGATGTTTTTGAAACAAATTTATTTTCCTTGTGTTATTATATGATGGAATTCATATGAAGCCCATTTGTGTTCATGGGTTCTAAGATGATACATTTTTTATGATGTTATGGCACACATATGTATGATTTTCATTATGTGATGGGTGGTACCAATATCACCCTACAATGAATTGGGTAAATATTGATATCTTATGAGATAAAGAGGATTGGAATGGGGAGTAAACTGAGTTCAATAAAGTACTTTTTCCATTTTGATATTTTTTTCCAGTGAACCTTGAATACTAAGGTGGTTTGGGTAATTAACCCATTACACTATGATATTTTAGGTAATAATCCTTGAAAACAAAGGAAATTATTTTCTATACTTGTGTGTATTACAAAAATCTATTCCAATGCTATTATCTAATAGATTATGTTATTTTATTTATTTATGATTCAATTATTATAAGCTACCAAGATTTATTCCATGACTCAAGTTTTAGATCTATGATATGTAGGGTGTTGTTTTAAAATATTATTTTCATATTATCATAACCTTATACTCATGTTATTTTGATATCTCTCATTTCCCCCCATTATTGTGCATCTAAGATCACTCATTCATATCTTTCCTTTCCCCAGGTTATGAATAATGGTTTTAAGTATGGTATGTTAATGAAGTGTAATGGTTGGGAAGTTATTTATTTGATATATTGAATATCTTTCATGAAACCAGAATATTGTGTATCTATTATCTAAAGAAACTAAACCTTAATGGTAATAGAGCATGTATTGTTGAAATAAAATGAATATTCATATAAAAAGATACAATATATATGGACAAAAAATCTAGGTTTCAATATTTTTTATCAGAGGAAAGGTTTAGTTAAACTTTGAAACTAGGATGAGAAAACTTTAGTGAGATCCCTAGGGATGCGTCAAAGGTTAAATTAAAGGATAATTCAAAGTATAGGAAAATTTCCTAGAATTTTAGTGGAGGATAGAGAGATTGATTTTAAATATATTACATCTATGTATGGATACTATAAGTGGATGTGGTTATGGAACCTTTTTACCTAGGAGTAATAACTCCTAAAAGGGTGCATTGAGCAAGACTTGATCGTGACTTGGAGCACAATAATGGGTTATGGGGAATAATTAGTTTAAAACTCCCAAGAGATATGTTTTGGAAATCCAAAAACTCTTTATCAAAAATCATGAAGGATTTTAATAGATGCTAAAAATGAATTGTAACACCCTGAGTTTTTATAAATTACTATTATTTGAATAAAATAATATTATTAGATTCCATGCATTGCGTGCTACATCATGATAAGCTTACTTTATATGAAAAAACATTTTTAGATTGTGCTACACACAACAATGAGTTTGGTTTTTGGTTCAAGAAACAATGATTTTAGATTGTGTTACATACAATACCATTTTTAGATTGTGTTACATGAAACATCAAGTTTAGCTTTCATTACACATAACACTGAGTTTAAAAGAAACTAGAAATATTAAAAAAAATTATTATAATTATCACCTAGAAATTGGAATCAAGAGTATGAAAATGATTAAATAAATTATGAAAATATGTTTTATTAATGTTTATAAAATTAATTATTTGGAAACTAATTAATTAGAAATGAAATTAAGAACTATTTAAAAAAAAGAAATTTCTTTTTTGAAAAACAATTTTTCTATGCACAAAAATGTTTTATCTCAATAAATTAAAAAAACTAGTCTTGAGAAATTATTTTCATGAAATTTAAATATATTATATATTAAATAAAATATTTAACATTAATATTATTTTTTATCTATACAAAATATAATAATAAATCCCATTTTATGCATAAATAGATATATTTTTTCTAAAAGGCAGTTTTACAACCTTTTATTGGCGTACTTATTTTTAATTTTTTTTGACACATTTATAAATAATATTTTACAAAATAAAATTAATTTTATAAATAATAATTTCAAAAATATCTTAGTGTTAGTTCTTGGTATTTTTTCTGAGAAGTTTCATTTTATGACGAATAATGAAAAGTACTAACTTTTAATTCAATACTATCTTCACATATAAATTATTTATATAGTTAAATTATATTTTAATTTAGTTTTAAATTATAATTAGTTAAATTATATATAAAAATAATCTAATATAGGTCATTTTAATCAATTTAAAATTGAAATCGTATATAAAAATGTTTCAAACTTTTGAACTTTTTCTCTTTAAAACCCCGCTTTCTCGTCGCGTCTGCAAAATTAATTTTATATTAAATTATAAAAATTAGTTGGATTCCATTTAGAAAAGGTTTTTGATATTTTTAATAATAATAATTTCTAATTTATAATAAGGAAAACATATTTTCTAACCAAAGTGATTAGTGAAAGCGATTAAAAATAATTACAGTGATTAAGAGAAGAACAAGTTTTCTAAGGGACTAAACTTTAAACATAAGGGTTCAAATGACCTAGTAACTTTTAACAAACTCATTTTATGGAAATATTTTTACATTTTATCTTCTATTATCAATTTTAATTCATTATTATATCCTTTTTTGTAGGTAAAAATGTGGTTTCACCAAACTTTCTTTTTAAAAAATCCAAGTGTGTCCTCTCCCCCACTTATAAAAGGCCACCCCCTATTCTCCTATATTCACACCAAAAAAAAGGTTCAGCCAAGACCTAACCAAATCACTTATCCACCTCCCTCATCTCAATATATAAGACTTATTTTGGTCATAAATCCAACCAATGATGTTTTTTGGTGCAAATCAAGAAGAGACACCTGAAAAAGAGTTAATGTTCATCGACAAACATTTTTGTTTCATTTCTTCCTCAAAACCATTAAACTATTTTTATATAATTATTATATAATAAAATCAGTATCTTGAAAATAATTATTATTTTTATGTTAAGTTTATGACCAAAAAACACACAAACTTCCATCAAATGAGTTATGAAATCATCATTTGTGTGTATGATAGACTATAGCCTTGTGAACCAATGTCATTATTTTTTCCATTGCCACCCTTTAAGGTTGGGAATAATGACATAAATACTATTTATATATGATATTTAAAAAATTTATGATTTTTTTATGATTCTTTAATTTTTATATTAAAAAAACCTTTATGATTTCCATTTTATGGGAATATGATAATGTCGTTCATGTATACGGTCGACTACCTGCTCGCGAAGAAATGTGATTCGTTCAGGCTTTGCATGGAATGTATTAAAGACGTGTTTAACAGAAAAATGTGATATATATATAAATTATACTATAATGATAATATATATATATATATATATCATTTACTTTTCTTTATTTAAATATTATAAGAAAATGGAAATAACATTCATGCATCCGTATGACCTACTGTCTCCATGAACGATGTATTTAATTTCATATATCTAAATTTTATGGTTTAATTTAAATAAATATACACTAAATATATATTATTTTTATATAATATTTATCATTATGTATGTTATTAAATCATGATATAAGTATGATTACCAAGAATAAAAAGTCAAAACATATATGAAAAACAAAGCGATTATTTCCCAAATCATAACTTTAACATAGAATTGTTAATAAATGAGTACTATAAATTAATAATAAAATCATATATGGTATGATATATATGAATATGGTTATATTTTATATTTATAATAAACTTATATTTATTATACATGAGTTTTGAACACGTAAAAAGGAAGTCAAGACTTAAGGTAATGTATTTTCATCTCACTTTTTACTTGTGTGAGACATATTCTATATTCACCAACTTTTTCTTCTATGTGGTTCATATAATACCCATGAATGTTATTTATAATCCTTATACTTATTTTTTTTTGGTATTTACACATCCATTTTAGGATCTCTCTTTCATGGGGTTATGGTTTCAATGTTACCAAAACGATAAGTGGATTTTGTCTCAATTTGTCTTTTTTGAGACACATGTTATTTTATATGCCTATATTATTTTATGAGGTGTATATACTTACCATTTAATAAGTTATGTCATAAATATAATTATTTTAATGATACTTTATGCTTCATGTGATGTTTTTATTTCATGGGGATTATGATTAAAAGTTACAAATTTGGTAAGAGTTTATTACTACAATCTCATCGTTTATCAGGATTGTTTATGATTATTCTTCCATTGATGAAATATTATTATCCACATCTAAAAAATTATTTTTTATTTTCTTATCATATGGTTATTTGTGATATATTCAAGTAATGGTACCATTTTATCACTCTTTTTTTCTTAATATAATTAATAAAATGTTTTTAATAAAATCCAACATTATTTCTCTCTTCGGCCGGAAATCTATTTTATTCAAAAAACGTTTTTCTGAAAATGGTTTCATATTTGTTTTTAAATGATATTTTAAGATAATTTTAAAGGAAAAGTATCTTAATATTTGTATGTTTTAAAAAGTGTTTAAAATAGTTTTAAAATATTCCTTTATAAAATTTCAAGGCTATTTTCTATGAAAATTTTTTTAAAAAGATTTTATGTTATAAAAATATTTTTTAATGTGGAAAGGATGTTTTTCCCAATAAATGATTTAAATGATCCTTTAAAAAATTATTTTCCATATAAGATGAAAAACATTGGTGTTTCATATTCTTTACTTGGGGGATATCATCCAAGAATACTATTCATATTATTTAATTGAATGGTTTTTGTTTTGATGGTATGATATTTATGGAAGCCGTTTCTTTTCCATAGGTTAATCTTGTTCCAAAAAAAATTAACATGAAACCTATTTATTTTCCATGTTTTAACTATGTTATGAAAGAATAATGATTATTTTTATGAGTTTTTATGATTATATAAAGGCTCTTTGTACTTTATTCATATTATGGTTCTTGGACATAGTTTATATGATGGGGTAGACCAGGTAGTGCTAGGTAAGCCCATTACATCTTATACAGTAGGATAGCCCAAATAACACTAGCTAAGCCTGATACATAATATATGATGGGGAATCTCAGATAGCTGTATTTGACCCCATTATATCTTAGATGATGGGTGTGCCTATACAGTGATTCAGTGCATTGGGTAATGATAAATTCCATATGAGATCAGAGGATACATGCGTGTTTACCCCAAGCCCAAAGATGATGGTACACAGGTGTGTAACCCAAGACCAAATATGAGGGTACAGGGTGTTTAGAACAATCCCAATGTTAAGGTTATACATGTTTTTAGCCCAAGGCCAAAAGGAGGGGGCACCAGTGGTCATTCAAAGCCCAAAAAGGAGGGTGAATGGGTGGTCATCTCAATCCTAAAAAGGAGGGTACATGGGTGGTCAACCAAAGACAAAAAATGATGTTATAAGAGTGTTCATACTAATACCAAATAAGTTACATGGGTTGTTCACCAAATCCTAACATGTTATGAATATATTGGTGGGTATCCTTAATATAATATTTTCTATATTTATATGTATGCCACAAATTCCATGTTTTATGCTCTCAGGACTCAAGTTCTTTGATGTATTTATGAATCATATCTTATGAATTGTCAATACTTATTCCATGACTCATTATTATTATCTTTGATATGTAGGTTATGGTTCTAAAATGTCATTATCATGTTATTATACCCTTATGCTCATGTTATGATTACATATCTCCATTGTTTTCCCTTACTGTGCATCTAAGCTCATAATTTCTTAGGTTTATATTCCCCAGGTTATAAGGATATGTATTATATATGATATGTCTATAAAGGATTCTAGTTATGGAGAATGTAGTGTGATACGATGTAGCTCACTTATGGTCCAATTTTTATGTTTCCAATTTTCCAAGTACACTAAACTATTATGGTTCTCAGGCATGTAGTTATGTAGTGAAATAAATATTCCACAAAAATTATGTAATATTTATGTATGAAAATCATGGGTTGTTATAGCTAGTACCAAAGAAAATTTTTAGGTAACATTTAGAAATTTGGATGAGAAAACCTTAGTGAGATACCTAAGGTTATGTCTAAGGATAAGTCTAAGGGTGATTCAATGTATAAGAAATATCCTGAAATTTTGGTAGAGTATGGAGTGATTATTTTCTTATTAATACATCATTATATAGATACTATAAGTGGATGTGGGTTTGGAATAGATGTACCAAGGGGTAACAACCCTGAAAATACTATATTGAGATAGACTATATTAGGAATTCGTGCACAATAATAGGCCTTGCTATATAGCTAGTTTAACACTCCTGAGGGATACACTTTGGGAATTAAAAAACTCTTTATGAACCATTATGAAGGATTTAAATTAAATATGGCTTTTAATAACCTTGGATAATCCATTGGTGTCAAATATTAAGGAAAAATAATTCATGATTCATAGATCCTATATATGTGTTTTCATGATTATGTTGTTCCCCACTATGATTAGTGTTTCTCACACTATGTTTTTGGTTTTAGTTAATGGCTGTAACTGAAATTAACTGTGTTAATGAGGAATGAAATAAACAATGTAATGATTGTCCTCCTAAGAAACTTAATGTTATTATAGTTGAAATGAAAAACTCATTTCTATTCTTACACAACATTCTCAAGCTATGAATCATGGTGAAAATAGAATCATCCAAAGGAGGGAACATCACTCTATTGAGTCCTTCATGAGGTAGTGTCCACCTTCTTTTAGTGGTTCTATTGAACCATTAGTTGATGAGAAATTTATTAGTACCATTGAAAATATATTTTCTATTCTCTAATTCTTATATCATGAAAAATTAGTTGGAATATCTACCATCTATATGTTTAGGTGGATCAATGGTGTAATCTTATCAAGAACATGAGTAAATAAGATGAAATTGAATCCATGGATTGGGACAAGTTCAAGAACATAATTTTCAATAATTAATCTCCTTTTATTCTTCATATGAATATGGAGATGGAATTCCTAAAGCTGAATCAGAAGGGTGATGAATCTACTGGTGCCTAAAAAGAATTTTTTTCAAGACTTAAGAGGTACTGTTTAGGTATTACCATTCATCCAAAAAGTAATATTGACCGATTATTTAGTGTCTTAAAACCAAATCTCTAAACCAAATTTTCAATAAGGGACTTTAGTTACTATGAATAGATTGTTTTATGTGATATAAAAGTGGAAATATAAGTTATAGTTACGTATCAGTCTCAGGGTTTTGATAAGAAGAGAAAAATGGAATTCAATATAAAATTTAAGAACCATGGAGAGAAGAAGATGCCATTTTATTTATTCTCAAAGTGTGGGAAGAAATAAATATGGAATTGTCTTAATGGGACTAATAAATGTTTTATGTGTTTAAAGGAAGTTCATTAATCCATTTAATGGAATGGTTATTGGAAAGAATATAGTGAATGATGAGAATTATGATAATTCCCCATGAAGTCACCTCCCACAATTCGACATTTCAATTGCAAGTATTTCATACATTATGTTAACACGTTCCCCAATCTAAGGACTAATGAAGATGATAAGACCCTACCACCTCTGAAGAAAAATAATTAATGGAAAGCTTATTCCATCATAATGTATGAAGTGTACCATGATAAATAGGGGACACTTATCCCCCTAATTATTTGAGAATTTTAAGTTCGATTTTGTTTTAATGATACCCCTATGGAAATATTATTGGTAATCCATTAGTGAAATTTCATATAATTATATACACAGATTCTAGAATAATGAAATCACTTATTCTATCAGTATAAGGATAAACCCAATATTCAAATGAATTTTTTTTTTGTATAATATAAGAGCAAATATATGGAATAAATGGTGAATTAATGTATGGAAGTATATATGTCTCCATGTAATATTAACTTAAGAGTTATGGATTCCATCATGGGTTTATAAGTTTAAGGATGATAATAAGTTCAAAACCATAGACAACCCCTCTCAAGCTTTTACGTGATGGTATTGTATCATAATTAAAGATATTTTAAGAGATATTTATGATAATTTTGGTTATTACTAAGACTAAAGATAATATATGACCATGGTATTCACATATTTTTCATATGACTATTAATATCTACTTAATGATATTTGGTGGATTAAAGTGATGTTGATTTTTTTGAAATAAATTGACATTATTTATAAATTCTTAATTTTGTAAGGGTTATAAGGTTAACCATTTATGGAATGGTTTAAGTTGAATTTCAAATGAGGTTCTGAAGATCAATTTATTTTTTTAATTGAGACATGAGTTGGTCACCCAACCCATATATATGAAAAACATTATTAGGGAAAAATAAGAGATGCAGTTTGTACATGAGGTGTAATGGGCTTACACCATCTGGGAATTAAAAGTTTTAAAGATAGAGAAGGAACATGTACAAAAAGAAATACTAAAAGGACCATTCTAGATTTCAGATTTCAAACTTCAGAATTTAAGGATCCATAATTTGTAGAGAATCAAAAGTCTATGTCTTCTTTCCTTGGAGAAAAATTATAACAACCCTGCTTTTATTACAAACTTAAACATGATTTATTACATAAACTCTTCACTTGATATGACCTGGAATATCGAGAGGTATAGTGTCTTTGGGTCTTAGGAACATTACATAACAACTTAGAACATAAAACACACAACATCTTTATTGAAAAAATTATTTACATGACCACTACATTCCCTCATACTTAGCATTTCATGGGATAACCTAAGGACATGCATAAGAAAAGGGAAAGATATAAAGCCCAGAAAGGGAATAAACATGGAATAACATGAGGAGTATAATACATGATAGACAATTGGAATATCAATGGAGCACAATAGAAACATGAACATAAAGTCCTGATAAATCACGAGAATCATAACATGGAAATGTGGCAACAACACTTAACATGGAATTAGCATGACCCAAGGCTAATTGCACATAGAGCATGAGTAAACCCTAATTACACATGAATCATGAGTAAAACCTTGTTGAAATTTAATTATAATGAGTCAACACCCATTGAAAATGATGATCATGATACTATTCTTTACACAATTCATTGGAGCGCTATCAGGGCGCACCCTTGTTAAACATTTCATTTCATGCGTAAGTGTGCCACATGGATCATAAAATATGGAATCAATCATCATCATTTATTAAATAACAAATGGATGTTTAATACATACATGAATCTTTATAATCAATAAGTAAATGTTCATAAAGTTGAATACTCTTGATAGAGAAATGGGCATGGTATTCACTACACAATGACATTGGCTTGGAAAATCGTAGTGCAATTTCGGCAACATAACAGTGTGAAATAAGAACTCATAAAAAATGGTTGATGAGAGAGAAAGGGGTTTCTCATCCTATTTACATGAAATGGACAGTAAGGGAGTAATATAGATACATTTCCCAACAAAATTAATAAAATTTAGATGCATAATTCAAAAGAATTACTTGGATGTAAAAGAGGAGAGAGAAATCCCTCAAAGAATTTCGGCATGGTAACAACTGTACATGGGAGGAATTAATGAGAAATAAAGGGGTATCCCATCATCCAAAAATAAATAGGATTGTATGGGGGATGTTCTAAATCATACCCCAGTATTTTTAATTTTAAAAAAAGGGCATAACAACTTAATGAAAAATAGACAAAAATGAGAAAGGAAGAAATCCCTTACATGGAAGTGCAATACTAAAAGCTTGGGAGAGGCTTGAGAGAGGCATCTTGGGAGCTTGGGGAACCTTGGGAGGATTATAGAGAGAATATTTCAGTGGTTGGAAAAACTTTAAAGGCTTTTAGTGAAGAGGAATTGAGAGCTAGGGTGGGTTTACATAGGATATGAGAGGGAATTCTTTATTATTTAGGTTTGGGTCACCACACATTAAAATAATCAAAACCGAAAACCAGCCCATGGTTTTTGCCCATGTTTTTTTCCAAAGGGGAGTGTAAAAAAATATTTTATAAGACCAATGGTTGAAATTATTAAAATAATAGGGTTTCTTATGTGGATGTGAGTCACACTCCCAATCATAGTATTTGATCAGCTCTAACCATCTTCATTGGCGCATGTTCAACTCTTTCTATGTGAATATATAGTTGATGATTTTTTGGTCAGTATATATTTCACACTTCACCCAAAAATATAATGCCAGCTAATTTTTAAAGAAAATATCACCACAACTAACTCCAAATCATGTGTTGGATAATTATACTCATGAACTTTCAATTGCCTTGAAGCATAGGTAATGACTTTTTCCTTTTTCATTAACACATAACCCATTACTTTCTTCTAAGCATCACGGAATACCACATAAAGTTCTCCACTTATGGGTAAAGTGAGCATGGGCATAGTGATAAGCCTTTTTTTTAACTCCTTTAAGATTTCATCACATTCATCACTCCAAGAAAATTTTACTCCCTTCTGAGTTATCTTGGTAAGAGGGTTGGAAAATCATGAGAAATTTCTCACAATCGTCAATAATATCCAACTAACCCCAAAAGCTATGGATATCTGTTACCGATGTTGGCCTCAACCATCCCTCAATTGCATCTATTTTGGAGGGTTCCACAGATATCCCATTTCTTATGATGATTTGGCCCAAGAATGAGACCTCCTTTAATCAAAACTCATACGTGATATACTTTTCATAGATATTCTCATTCCACAAGGTCTCTAGTACAATTCTTAGATGCTCTTTAGTTTTAGATTATATCAGAATATCATCAATAAATACTACCAAAAATTTGTTGAGGTAATCCCTAAAGACTCTATTCATCAATTACATGAATATTTCTGGAGTATTAGTGAGTCCTAAATGCATTACTATGAATTCAAAGTGCCCATATCTTGTACGAAAAGCAGTCTTGGGGATATATTCCTTCTTCACCCTTACTTGATAATATCCCAACCGAAAATCCATCTTGGAGAAGTATTGTGCTCCATGCAGCTGATCGAACAAGTCATCGATTTGTGGGAGATGATACTTGTTCATTATTGTGATTTTGTTAAGTTCACAATAATCGATGCAAAGGCACATTGAATCATCTTTCTTCTGGACGAAGAGGACTGGTGAACCCATAGTGAAGCACTTGGGCATATAAACCCTATATACAGATTCTTCTGTAGTTGTTTTTTCAGCTCCTCAAGCTCCACGATAGTCATTCTATATGGATTATAGGATATTGGCAACAACCCAAGTATAAAATCAATTGACAATTCAACATCTCTTTTAGGAGAAAGACCAGGAAGTTCCACGAGAAATACTTCAGCGAATTCCCTCACAATTGGCATGTCTTCAAAGATGGTTGCCTCCTTAGACTCAATCTTCTGATGCAAATACGCATGATCATAGGGTAGTTGTATCCACACTTGAGATGATGGAGCTAAAGATTCATTCATCTTCCTCCTTACACTTGTATAGAACTAGGGGTCGATTCTCCACAAGGAGAGTGATTTCCATCTAACAACAATTTATGTTGGCACTAAATAAGGAAAGCCAATCCATGACAATAATTACATAAAATTCCACCAGAGGAAGTATTATGAGGTTCACTGGGAAATTCAATACATATATTGTGATAAGGGAGGAGTTATATTCATGGGATGCAATGATTGCCCCATTTTCTGTACTCATTGACATCATTACTTCCATGATTTTTGGTGGTGCTGGGATTGTTCCACTAAACTTTTGGGATATAAAATAATGCATAGAACTTGAATCAAAAAGTACATTCACTATTATTTAATGAATAACTAGCATACCTATCACCACTTTTTTGTTGGGGTTCACTTCAGAAGAAGTGATAGCAAAAGATCTCCCTTGCTGGCTTGGAGGTTGTTGGTTGCCTCTGAAAACATTTGGCTTAGGGAACTTATTTTCAAGATTCCCCAGTTCTTTGTAGTTGTAGAAATGAACAACACGTTGAGGTTCGAATGGAGAGTTCCTCTCTTCTGTTGTAGCCATGTGTTTTTCTTGTTGGTAGTTAACAGCTAGGTTCCCTTCTCTTCCACACCTAAAGAATTTCCTCATCCCCTTCAGGCAATTTACGGGCTGCTTCTTTCCGCACCTTTGCTAGGTGGGGTGCTGGATCTTCTTAGCACCATTGGATTTATCCATTGAACTGCCAACATTAAATTCCACCTTATGCTTCTTATCCCCATGATACCCCTAATATTCTCAGATCTCCATTTCGACCTTGAGGGCACATCAGACAATTTTCTCATAGCTGTCGAAGTCACTAATCACCAGCGCTTTCTGTAGGTTAGGTTTCAGCCAACCAAAGAAGCGGTAAACCTTTCATTAAGGGGTAAAAACAAAGCCGGAGGCCTATTGTGCAAGCCTTGTGAATTTTTCCTCATACGATCTGATAGATTCGTCATCTTTTTTCTTGAGTTCAAGGAAGTCCCTTTCCATCTTAAGTCAGAGGGTGCACGAAAAATATTTATCAAAAAACATCTTCTGGAAATCCTTCCATTATAATGCCTCAATATCCTCCTCAGGATTTATATTTTTGATGATAATCCACCATTTATCAGCTTCACCGTCTATACGATAAGCATCTAGGATAACCTTCTCTTGTTCATAACATTGAAGGATGGAGAATATCTTTTCAATGGATTTGATATTTTGTTCAGCGATTGAGGGATTAGATGATCCATTAAAAGTAGGAAGCCTTTGTCTCATGAGGCTCTCGATAGCGACTTGTTCTTTCTTATGAGGGGTTGAACATTCCTCTTGACCCACGTTTCTATTCAAATCTTGAGTTAAATGAGGGAGAAGTGTGGAAAAGTTCATGATTCCGACTCCCATCCGATTGAGCATCTCTTAGCATAGTCATCACATTGATCTTCACATCAGTTGTTAGCCCGAGTCATCCTATTACCAGCCATTGGATGGAATAAAAGGAAAGTTAGGGGTAATACATAAAGTTTAATCCAAGGACAATACTGATGTATTACAAGTAACTTTTACTTCCTTAACATATGAATCCATAGGCTTCAATCTATACTATTCATGATCTACTTTCTAACATATATTCTTAGGGGAATTTTTTTTCATTCCCTTAATAAGGGTTCATAATAAGCTTGTGAATTTATCAAAGCATATCCCCCAAGAGTTTTGTAATAAAGAGTGTAGTAAGACCCATTGTTGGGCACCAGTTCCTGTTCGAGTCTAGTTCAAAGCGGTGTTTTCGGGTTTTACCCATAGGATACATCTGCGCCAGAGCCGCCTCTACCTGCTCGTATCTATATAGGGATTTATTTTCTTGATAAAACACTTACTCAATACTCACCAATACTTAGGGATGTTTTTATTATACTTATTCTTGTATCTAAGTCTTCATTAGGGTTTTCTAATCCTAATCCCAAAAATAACCAAACCTATCCTCTGATCTAACTATAACATCCCTGCTTTTATTACAAACTTAAACATGATTTATTATATAAACTCTTAACTTGATATAACATGGAAGATTAAGAGGTATAGTGTCTTTGGGTCTTAGTAACATTACATAACAACTTGGAACATAAAACACACAACATCTTTATTGAAAAATTCCTTTACATGACCACTACATTCCCTCATACTTAGCAATGCATGAGATAAGCTGAGGAAATGCATAAGAAAAGGATGAGATATAAATCCCAATAAGAGAATAAACCTATAATAACATGAGGAATAAAATACATGTTATAAAATAGTAATATCAATGGATCATAAGAGAAAAATTAACATAAAGTCATGGTAAAGCATGATAATCAAAACATGGAAATGTGGCAACAACACTTAACATGGAATTAGCATGTGCCAAGGTTCATTGCACATGGAGCATGATTAAACCCAAATTGCACATGAAGCACAAGTAAAATCTCATTTCACTTGAATTAGAATGATTCAACACCCATTGCACATGACGTATCATGATACTATACTTTACCCAATGCATTGGAGTGCTATTAGGGTGCACCCTTCTTAAACATTTCATTTCATGCATAAGTGTGCCACATGTACCTTACAACATGGAATCAATCATTATCATTTATTCCACAATAAATGGTTGTGGAATACATACATGAATCTTTATAATCAATATGTAAATTTTCATAAAGGTGAATACCCATGATAGAGAAATGGGCATGGTATTCCTACAAAATGACATTGGCTTGGAAAATTGTAGTGCAATTTCGGCAGCATAATGGCATGAAAGAAGAACTCATAAAAAATGGTTGATGAGAGAGAAAGGGGTGTCTCATAATATTTACATAAAATGGATAGTAATAGAGTCATATAGATACATTTAACAACAAACATAATTAAATTTAGATGCATAATTCTAAAGAATTACTTGGATGTAATAGAGGAGAGACAAATCCCCCAAGGAATTTCAGCATGGTAATGAGTGTAAATGGGAGGAATAAATGAGAGAAACATGGGTCTACCATCATCCAAACATAAATAGGAATGTATGGGGGATGTGAGAAATCATAGACCATCATTTTTAATTGAAAAAAATCTCATAACAACTTAATGAAAATTAGACAAAAATGAGAAAGGAAGAAATCCCTTACTTGGAAGTGTGATCCCAAAATCTTGGGAGAGGCTTCCTGGGAGCTTGGGGAACCTTGGGAGGATTTTAGAGAGAGGATTTCAGGGGTGATAAGAACTAAAAAGGCCTTGAGTGAATATAAATTGGGAGCTTTAGTGGGTTTATATATGAAAGGAGAGGGAATTCTTTATTATTTAGGTTTGGCTCACCACACATTAAACTAATCCAAACCACAAGCCAGACCATGTTTTTTGCCAATGTTTTTTATAAAAGGGGAGTGAAAAAAAAATATTTTATAAGTGCAATGGCAGAAATTATTATAATAATTGGGTTTATTATGTGGATGTGAGTCAAACTCTCAAGGAAAACAATTTAAAAAGACAAAAGGTTTTATAAGCCTTGAAGGGTCCACTAAAGCTTTGTAAAATAAATCATATAAACCCAAAATAACATTATTTTAATGGTAAAACATATATTGGACGAAACAATGTTTATATTATTTTATTACATCACTATTGAGTCATTATGATGTCATAAAACACATTCTATATTTAAATGATATTTAATTTTTTCCCAAAAATTCGATTATCTTAGAAAATTATGAAAAATTCACCATTGGATAATTTTGACGTCCTGATTCTAAAAAAATATTCATTTTATCTAAATAATTTTATAAATATGTTAATTTTTACTTTTAAAATAAAAACCAACATTTATCGAAAATTCATGGGTTTTGACAAAAACATCTTTCAAACCTTAATAAAAATTACAATTGCATTCATAAAATTATATGATAATTTTTATTTAATAAAAAATCCATTAATTCATCAAAATAGATTTCTTAGTTAAATATTAACTAAAAATACTATTTGTGCTTTAAAAACTATTTACAAAGTAACAATAATAAAATGAATGCATATTCATTATACAAAAATAATATACATAGTCATAGTGCTAGGGTATTATTATATAACCCCTTATAACACCCACTTAAGATCAAAGGGTAAGGTGTGTGATGGTGACAGACTCTTGGAGCGGCTCGGATAACATCGCTCGGGTGGTAATCTCTATTAACTTCCACTTCTCCCATAGTTGGTTCCGCTCAAGCTTAACATGTTCAAGATCAGCTAGAGCTTGGTCAAGAGATAATCCCAATGATGCCACCTCCTTTTTGAGCTCTGGAAAATGGGCTTCGTATGGGGAAAGTTTACTGGATGAGGTAATCGCTTCCTTTTTCTGAGTAAATTGGATTTGTTAAAGCCCTATATTTATACTAATCATGTGATCATTGTTCAATGACTATATTAGTAATGGTCATAATTAATAATTGTATTTTAAAATCTAGAAACATAAAACCAATTAAGTTCAAATTTTATATAACCATAATAAGACATTAAATTAGATCAATAGGAATTTTCAATAATGAATGCTTGAGTCGTTAAAAAAATGATCACAGCTAGATTCCACCTCCACTGATTCCACCTAGGGATGATGTCTTTCCACCTTTGCTAAATCCAACATCCATGATCACATCAATATTTATTTGTGAACTCCTTCACTTAAGGATTCACATTAAAGCCCAAACTTCTATCCGTAAATAGAAAATAATCATTGGGAGCACTAGGGACAAACGCAAGCAGACCATCCAAAATTTGTAGACTAAAGGAATCCAATGAAGATATATAAAATAAAATGATAGTATACAAACCATATCCTCACCAAAAAACACTCCACTACCTGAAATTAACCCACCACAAATTCATGATCCCAACAAATTAATCATTAATGCTGAAACACGACAAAAAATCAGATTCCACAAAAGCAGAAAACAACAAGCCAAAATCTCAACAAGCTATAGAGACCTATAGAAATAACAAAACCAAACCCATATCTATCCAACAGTATAAAGAATGAACGATCATAAAAATAACTTCTTGGCTAAAACAAAAAATCCACCAAACAACTAAAGTCAAAGAAGATCCAAGGAATCTAACTTTTTAGAACAAGAAAGAATCATTTCAATGGAATTTCCTTGAAGTTAAAATTAGGATTTTGTTTATATTCCTCCACTATCTTAATAAAAATTCATTTTCTAATTTTAAGGTAAGTATCTTCAGTAATTTCAACAGCTTTGTATCTATGGTAAAAAATTATATTTTTTTCATCTAACCATGAATCCAATTCTTCCTTCAAATCCTCCTTGACTAGATATGCTTCCCTCATAGCAGGATCAACTCCATCATCACAGTTGCTTCCTTTAAAATCAACATGGAACTCAACGACTAGGGGTTTGGGGGGGATGACTAGATTTTGAATCCCAGAGGCCCCGAAGGATCTAGTGACAATTGTTCTTTCAATATTAGAGTAATCTTTACATTTTTGAGTCCTCTTGGGATGCAGAGTAATGAAACTATCTTGGTCAACCATTTTCTTTTACCTTTTCTCACCCTCGACTTCAAGTAATCCTCCTAAATTTGATAAACTTTCTCATCATTATAATGTAATGCTTTATTGGAATCACAATGAACATTTTTATCCTCTTATTGTGATGGTTTTACAACACTTGTGATATCTACAATAGGTGGTTCATGCTTGTTAATATTATATTTATTAATAAACTATGCTAACTATTTTCTTATAATGATAACTAAATATATGTGTAATGACTTATCATTTTATCTATGAGTATTATGATATGTTATTACCTGAGTCTTAACAAATTCACCTTTATTTATTAGAGTAAGTGATGAAGTGAAAATTGATCAAAAAATAACCACAATGATAGATTTTGATTATTAAATGGAATGAAATATTATAATTACATCTTCTAGTTAAAATTATTTAAATTTTGTAAAAGGGTCTTGAAATTAAATTTTGTCTTGTTATCATCATTTTTGAAGATATCAATGAAATGTTCAACCATATATGGATTATGGGTTTGAGTTTATTAACTTTATCTAGATCACCCACTTTCTTGTGACTAGGGATATTTATAAATCTATTTAATTATTTACACTTTTCTTTCATGTTCAAATTTCACTTCCCACCTATGTTGATCTAGGTGGAAACCTAGTTATGAGTTACTTTGGGTAACAATTTTGTTTACAACTTTCCCTTTTTAAAGGAATTTTTAGTATTTATTTTTATGATATGGGTTTCTATGATAGGAACTTCCAATTATTAAAAATTTGATAAACCAAAAGAATTTATATGGTGAAATTCATTTTAAGTGAAGTATAATGTAACACCCTAAGTTTTTATGAATTATTATTTTTCAAATAAATTAAAATTCTTTGATGGATTGAATTACATGAAAAACCAAGTTAATATTTTTATATATGAAACACCATGATAATATTGTGATACATGAAACACTAAGTTTATATTGTGGTTTATGAAAAAATTAGTTTTTCTTATGTTACACATAATACTGAGTTTAGACAATGTTACATGCAACACCAAGCTTATCTTGAGTTACATGAAACTATGAGTTCAAACAAAATGTAATATATTATTAAAATATTATTATATTTACCACCTAAAAATTGTAATTGAGATCTTTAAAAGGATTAACTAAATTATTAAAATATTGTTTATTCATTCTTATGACCAATTAATTAGAAATAAAAGTTAGAACTATTTAAAAATAATGAAATTCCTTTTCTGGAAAACTATTTTTCTATACACAATATGTTTTATTTCAATAAATTAAAAAAATTGATGAGTGATTTAAATGAAATTTATATATTATATATTCCATAAACTATTTAACATTCATATTATGTGTTTTCTAGACAAGATAAATGAATAAATGCAATTTTATGCATAAAAGGTATACTTTTATAAAAGGTGGTTTTACAGACTTTTAATGGTGAAATTATTTTAAAAATAATTTGTTATACTTTTTTAAAGTTTATTTTTTAAACTAAACTTCATTTTTAAGTCATAATTTCAAAATTATCTTACGGTAAAATTTCATTGTTTTTATGAGAAGTTTAATTTTTAATGAATAGAAAAAAATACCAAATTTTAATTAAAAGCTTCCTTTTCTTTTGAATTAAATTTATAGTTAAATTTTGAATTAAATTTATAGTTAAATAATATTTTAAAATGTGTTAAAATTATAATTAGTTCAATTACACATAAATTAATATTATTTAGGTCATTAGAGTCAATTTCACATTTGAATTGGATATAAAAACATTTCAAACTTTTGAACCTTTTCTCTTTAAAAACCCGCTTTCATAGTGCATTTGTGGGATTAATTTTAAATTAAAATTTAAAACTTATATGAATTCTATTAGATAAAATGGATTAAATATTTTTAATCATAATAATTTATTATTTATAAAAATTTCAACTTCATTTTTGACCGAAGGGATTAGTGAAATGAATTAAAATTAATCATGATGTTTAAGAGTAAAAAAGTTTACCAATGAAATAAAATATATAATAAAGGGAATAAATGATGTATACACTTGTAAAAAACTAATTTATTTAAATATTTCTACCTTATACCATCTATTATAGAGTTTCTTTCATTATTGGATCATTTTGATAGGTAAAAACATATGATCACCTAACTTTATTTTGAAAAATATCAAGTGTTTCCTCTCCCCAAATTATAAAAAGCCACCCCTCACCCTCTCTCTTTACACATTAAAAAAATTGGTTTAGAAAATAATTACCCAAATATCTTCTCTGCTTCCCTCCTATCAACATAGAATCCTTAGTATTTTAAAAATCCAACCAAGGAATTCCTCTAGTGAAAAAAATGAGATACCCGAAGAAGAGGCAATGTTAATCAATATACGTTTTTGTTTTATTTATTCCTTAAAAAAATTAAATTACTCTTATATCATGATTATATATTACAAATTTTTGTGTAGGGGGATAAAAAAAGCTACAAATAAACATGTAGAAAAACACATGCAGGAATCTGACGAGACTCGGACTTGTGACCACCTCAATACCCTTTAGGGAATTTTTCCACTAGGATAAGACCTTAAGGAGTATATAATGCTTTTATAATACCATAATTATCTTAAATATACTCATATGTTTTTTAGTTATGGTTAAAATCTATAACAACATTAAATTCCATCAAATGGGTTTTGAAATCATCGTTCTTGTGTACAGTGAACTACTGCTTCACGAACTAATGTCATGAATTTTTCTATTACCACCTTTAAAAGATGGGAAAAATGATGTAAATACTATTTATATATTATATTTTTGATTTTTATGATGTTATTAAGACTTTGGAATTGTTAAATCTCACATACATTCATGCTTTTCATTTTGTGGGAATATAATAACATTGTTCAGGTGTACGATGGACTACCACCATGAAAAGTGATCTGATTCGTTCCTAAATTACATAGAATGTATTAAGGTTTATTTTAATATAACTTTTTGATATATATAAAAAATTATATTATAATGATAATACATATATATAACTTACTTTTTTTTCTTTCAAAATTGATAAGAAAATGTAAACAACATTCTTGCATACTACGACCTACCGTCTCTATGAATAGTATATTTCATTTCCTATCACTCAATTTTATGGATTAATATAAATACATATATAATGAATTTTTTTATATCATGTTTATAATTCATTAGATAATGAAACCATGATATAACTAAGAGGACCAAGAATAACAAGTCAAAAAAATATATGAAAAACAAAGCGGTTATAACCGAAACATAACTTTAATATGGAATTATTAATAAAAAGGATGGTTATGTGGTAAATTTATAATAAAATTATATTTATTATATATGAGTTTTGAATTTTTATAAAGGAATTTAATACATATGTTAAGGGATTTCCGTCTTACTTTTTTACTTTCGTGAGACATATTTTATATTCACCAACTGTTTCTTATTTATGGTGTATATAATTCCCATGAATTTACTTAATAATTCTTATAATTAAAATTGTTGGTATTTGAATATCCATTTGAGGATCTTTCTTTCATGGGGAAATGTTTTCCATATCACCAAAGTAGTAATGGAATTTTATCTCATTTTTCTTTCATTGAGGCACATGTTATATTATGGACCTATATTTCTTTATAAGGTGTATATACTACCCCTTTGACATGTTATATCATGAATATGATTATTTTAATGATATTTTAATATTCATGTAATGTTATTAATACATTGGGGTTTTGATTCATAGTTACCAAAGTGGTAATAATTTATTTCTATGATCAAATCGTTTATTGGGATTATTTATGACCATTCTTCCATTGATGAAATATTATGTTCAATATCTCAGAAATTCTTAGGAAATTTATTATCCTATTGTTATTAGTGATAACTTCATGTAATGGTACCATTTTCCCACTCTTTTTTACTTAATATAATTAAAAAAAATTAATAAAATTTGACATCATTTCCTTCTTCAGTTGGGAATCTATTTTATTAAAAAACCATTTTTTCTAAAAATGTTTTTAAATGATATTTTAAGATAATTTTTATGAAAAATTGGATTAAATATGTTTTATGTTTTAAAATTGTTTAATTGTATTTTCCAATATTCCTTTATAAAATTTCAAGTTTAGTTTCAAAGAAAATGATTTTCAAAATGTTTTATGTTTTAAAAAGTGTTTTTCAAAGAGGAAAGAATACTTTCCTCAAGGAATGTTTTAAATGATACTTCAAAAATTATTTTCTATATATGATGACATACCTTGGTGTTACATATTCCTGATGTGGGATATTATACAAGGATAATATTTATATTCTTTCTCGTAATAGTTTATGTTTTGATGGAATGATGTTTATATAACCTGTTTCTTTTTCAAGGGTTAATAGTTTTACAAGGATATTGAAATGAAATAAATTTATTTTCCATGGGTCAATCAGGTTATGAAATTATAATGAATGTTTTATGAGTTTTTATAATGATATGCAATTTATTTATACTTTATTCGGGTTATGGTTTGTGGATATAGCTTATACGATGGAGCTGCCCAGGTAGCATTAGGCAATCCCATTACAACTTATATGATTGGGAGACCTAGATAGTACCGGGTAATAACACTACGTCTTATATGATAGGGAATCCCAAATAACACCGGGTGATCTCTTTATAGATTACATTATGGGTGTACCCAGATAGAGCTTTAATGTATTGGAAAATGATAAATTCCATATGATCTCAGATAGAACACGTGTATCAAACTCAAGCCCAAAGATGAGGTTAAATGAGTGTCTAGCCTAGTCCCAAATATGAGGTTTCACTAGTGTTTTTTCCAAGCCAAAATATGATGGTATATAAGTGTTTATACCAAGCGTAAATGGAGGGTTCACATGTGTTCATACCAAGCCCAAAAAGGTGGGTACATGGGTGGTAAGCCTAAGCCCAAAAATGAGTGCATGGGTGGTTAGCCAAAGACCAAAGTAGGGACATGGGTGGTTATCCCAATCCTAATAGGTTATGAAAATTTTGGTGGGTATCTTTGACATAATATTTTTTATAATTATATACATTCCCAAAATTCTATGTCTTGTGCTCTCAAAGCTCATGTTATTTGATTTCCTTATGAATTATGTATTATGAGATACAGATATTTATTTAATGAATCATGATTATGAAATTTGATATCCATGGTATGGTATTAAAATTTTATTCTTATCTTTTTACACTCTTATGTTCATGTTATGCTTATGTATTTCCCTTATTTTCCCTTATTGATCATCTGATTTCACACTTTCTTATGTTTCCTTTCCCTAGGTTATGAGGATATGCATTATGTATGATATATTTAAGAAGGGTTCTAGTTATGAAGAACATCTTAGGAGATTACATAGATCTCTTATGATCCAGTGTTTATGTTTTCAAGTTTCCAAAGTCACTAAAATATTATGTTTCTCAGGAATGTAGTTAAGTAATGAAATAAATATTCCCCAAAAAAAATGTAATATATAAGTATTAAAATCCTGGGTTTTTTATATGAATTAACTAGGTTAAATATAAGGTTTCATAGATTTAAACTACGGTTTAATGGTTTATACATCCTATTAATTATTTATCACTTTGATTAAATATGAATAATGATCATACTGACCATTTTGGTTTTACCAAGGTATTGAAGATAGAACAATGAAGTCGGGATGGCGATATTATGCTCAAATATTCATGTATCATATTTGATATTAGCTATGTGAGTTTATGTATATCAATAAAAGTATCTAGGGATGTTCATTGTTATCCTCAATGACTGGATATTGAATCATCTATGAAAACCCCTTATAGTATGATGACTACTTTTCAAGTTTAAGATTTCCCCAAGTTAATGTTTATGAGAATGTGCTTCCTGAAAATCTTGTTATTACCCCTCTGGTTGAATTCGATGTTATCTTAGTCATATATTAGATTTCTCTATATAAATACCATATCAAATTCTATGTAAGGGAATCCAATTTTGATATTCTAAACCAATATATGTCCATTTATTAGTTTAAATATAAATATGATTTTTTGATTTAGATCAAATCCATTATATGGGGATTGGCTCCCCCTGAAAATGGGTGTTTATCTTGGATTGTTGTGGAGAAACGCAATATCTATAAAATTCATATTGTGTGGGATATTTTTGATATATTTTCTGAAGAGTTGGATAGTCTTACACTAAATCATGAAGTTGATTTTTCAATAGATGTCATACCATGTGACGCACCTATTTCAAAGATTCCCTATAGAATGACCCTGATTATGTTATAAGAATTTAGGAATCAACTTTTGGAGAAACTTGATAAGGGATTAGTTTATCTAAGTGTGTCATCATGGGGAGAACCAGTTCATTTTGTAAAGAAGAAATATAGATTAATGTGACTCTGAATATATAATTTGGAACTAAAAGAGATTATAATCAAGAATATGTTTCATTTACCCTATATTTATAACTTTTTTATCAATTTTAGGAATCTCAACACTCTTACAGGATTAAAACTTATTTTGGATATCATCAATTGAGATTCAAGAAAGAAAATATACCCAAGACAACATTCTGTACAATATATGGACACTATGAGTACATAGTGATGCCATTTTATCTTACTAATTCCCCCAATATCAATATGGATTTAATTAATATAGTATTTATCGATTACCTTGATCAGTTTTTGGTAGTATTTACAAACAAAATTTTTATATATTCATAGATCAAGGAAGAGTATGAAGATCAGTTGAGAATTTTACTGAAGAACATGAGAAAGGATAATTTGTATTAACAATTTACAAAGTGTTAATTTTCACTAAACAAGTATCATTTTAGGTCATATAATCCAAAGTGAGGGTATATTCGTGGATCCATAAAATATGAAGGCTATTGAATGTTGGACCAAACAGACTATCATGACCGAGATTCATATTTTTCTTAGAGTAGATGGATATTATCAATGGTTTCTAGAAAAATTCTCATTACTATATAATATGGTCACCAAGATAACTTAGAATAGAGTTAAGTTCCTATGGATGGATGAATGCAATGAAAATATAAACTCAAGAGAAGAATAATAAACATACTTGTTCTTACATTACATTGCTGTGGAAAATGGTATGTAATATATAATGTTGAATCAAAAAATGAATTTGGATTCATTATTATGTAAAATGATGTGGTGTTATACTATGCCTCATGAAAATTGAAGGTTCATGAGAAACATTACTCAAATCATGATTTGGATTTAGATGTAGTAATTTTTACATTAAATATATAAAGGCATTATCTGTATTAAGAAATGTGTGATATATATTCCGATAAAAAAAATTTAAAGTATATATTTACACATAAAGAGTTTAATATTAACTCGAGAATATGGTTGGAGCTGATTAAAGATTAGGACTGCTCAATACATTACCAACTTGGGAATGTAAGAAATATAACTGGTGCATTGAGTCGAAAGGTCATGCTGGATTATCCATGTTGAGGATAACAAAAGATACAATATTTATGAATTTGTAAATGGATGGATATTTTAATAATTAAGGAACGGGAGTAATATTATCTTTCTCAAATAAGTGTTCAACTATCTATCATTGTTAGGATAAAAGAGGTGTATAAGGATCATATGGAGCTGCAAAAGAATGTGAGAAATTCTACTAAATTCACCCTTGATTATGATGGAATGATAAGTTTCAAGAACTATTTATGTGTTCTTTTGATACTATATTTAAATGTGTTATTATAAGAGGATCATATTTCATTATTTTCTATTCATTCTAGAAGTAAAAAGATATATAGATATTTGAAAGAGTATTTCTGGTGGGATAGCATGAAGATAAATATCACTGAGTTTATATATTAGTTCTTGGTATGTAAACAAGTTATGTCTAAGATAAAAATCATAAGGGGGTGTTACAATCATTAAACATACTCTAATGGAAATGGGAAAACATCAACATGGATTTTTTCATTGGAGTACTCAAAACATCTAAAGGGAATAATGCTATATGGGTTGTAGTCAATTGACTTATGAAGTTAGAATACTTTATCACTATCAAGTAAGACTTATATCTTGATCTAATTTCCATAATATAAATGAAATAAGTTTTATGGTTGCATGGAGTATCACATTATATTGTATCTGATCGGGAACTGAGGTTTACCAGGATGTTTTGGTGAAATATTCAGTATGATCTAGATATGGAGTTAAGTTTCAGTGTAGTGTTTCATCCTTAGACAGATGGTAAATATGTTAGAATAACTAAAACCCTATATGATATACTAATATCTTATTCTATGGATCGAAAATATGGTTGGAAACAACACATTAATATGTTTGGTTTTTATACAATAATTTTTTTTACTGAAGCATTTCAATGGATCATTATGAATCCCTCTTTGGAAAGAAGTTTATAACTACAATTTAATGGAATAAAGTTGGAAAATAAATTTATTGGGAACTTATATAACTGAAGAAATGGAATATAATGTTAGATTCATTCAAAAATACATAAGGGAAATACAAAGATGAAAGAAAAGTTATGCTAATAATGAATAGTGTGATCTGGAATTTGAAGTTAGTGACAAAGTGTTTCTAAGAATTTATACATAGATAAAGGTAATGTGAATTGGAAATAAGTAAAAACTAAGACCTAGATATATTAGTCCCTTTTAAATTCTTTATCATATCATGATAGTAGATTATCGACTAATTCTTCCCTCAATCCTCTCTTAAGTCCACAATATGTTCTATGTATCTCTCCCAAGGTAGAATATACCGAATCCTTCTCATGTGATGAACTCATAGGTCATAACACTAAAGCATGATATTTATTATGAATAATAATTGGTTGAGATTTGGGATTATATAGAGAAATTTCTTTGAAACAAGACCACTCACATGGTTATTTTTTTGTGGAAAATCCACTAGTTTGAGGAAGCTACATGAGAACCTAGGATGTAATGAGGAAGAAGTATCCTAATTTGTTCATACAAATGTGAAATAATTTTAAGTGATAAATTTATTTTAATGGTTTTATAATGTAACACCTCATAACTTTATGAAATATTTTCTCCTTTTAAAATAAATTTAATTTTTCCATTACTTGCATTACACGCAACACTAAGTTTTAATAAACCATGATATACTAATACTATTATTATTATTTAAAAATGACTTTTTGAAACATAAAAATTAAACATGGTGGTGTAAATATGAAAAAATAAAATTTTAAAATTAATTATAAAGTTTTTATATAAAGAAGTTATTTTGATAAAAATGTACTTATTTTTTTGTAAAGTCTATATATTTCACGAATACTATTTTCTAAACAAATGTTTTTATTTATTTCTATGAAAAAATAATAAAAGTAATTTTATGAACTCTTAGAATATTAATTTTATAAAATAAACTTAATTTTTTAAATCTATATGTCAAAATTATTTTTGAGTGAATTTTCGAGAATTTTCTACAAAGATTAATTTTTTAACGAATAGTAAAAACTATTGATTATTATTAAAAACCAATTTTTGTTTAAATAAATCACAAGATATATTTTATTTTAAAATGGTTTTAATTTTTTTAAAATTATATATTTACTAATCCAATTTATGTCTTTTGAATAAATTTCAAACAGAATTTTGATATTAAAACTTTTTATACTTATGGAAATTTTCTTATTGGAAAAACCACTTTTTCATCAAATTTGTGGGATTAATTTTAAATTAATTTTTTCCACTTATATGAATGGAATATAGGAAAATTAATTCCATGTTATGAATTTGAATTTTTTATATTATATAATAAGTTTAACTTAATTCTTTTACAAAATGAATAGTTAAAAAGTAAAAATTTATTACTACGGTTAAGGTTACAAAAAGCTTACTTGGGGTTAAACTAAATTTAAAAGGGGTAAAATGACCTATAAACTTGTTCAAATCCAATTTTATGGCCACAGTTTGACCTTATATCATCTAAGGTTTGATAATGATTCATTTCGGATCTTTTTGGCATGTTTAAAACGTGGGTATACCTTTTTCGTTTTAAAAATTCCATGTGTTCCCTCTCACCCACTTATAAAAGGATGCCCCCTATCCTCTACTATTAACTCTTTAAAAACTGTTGTTTTGGCCAAGAATTTACCAAATAAAATACTTAAATCCATAAAAAAATCCTATAAATCTTATTTATATTACAAAACCATATTAATATGGCTTTAGAATTAAACCTAAATGGGTTCTTCGAAGAAGAGGTATAATCCTTAACCATGAATTTTTATTTTATTTATTCTTATAACTCCATAAAACTTTATTTAAATATTAGGATATAATAATGTAATTATATACCATATACTGATATTTTATTTTGTTAATTAATGACCTATATCAATCCCATCTTCTATCAAGTTGTAAATGAAATCATTGATTATGTGTACAACAGACTACCGCCTCACGAACCAATGTAATTCATTTTCCATAACCACCTATCCCAGCTGGATATAATGATTAATTTTAGATATTTATATTATATTTATGAAATAATTATACTTATGTAATTATTATATCACATATAACTTCTTACTTTCAATTCTGTGAGAATATGATAACATGTGTACATAAGACAACTACATTACAAAGCATTGTGATTCTTTTTTCACTTATGCTTTATATAGAAGTAAATAAGTGTATGTTTAATGAAAATATGTGATATATATTAAATAATAATGTACCTTTAAATTTTATATATTATTTACCTTTATTTTGTTCCATCTATTAAGAAAATGGAAACAACACTCATGATTTCGTATAACCTACCGTCTCTATGAACGATGTAATTAATTTTCTATATGTAACTATAATGGATTACTATAAATACATATGTAATGAATATATATGATATTTATATCATAGTTAATATTTTTTTATTTTTTCATCATGATCAAAATAAAATATTAAAAAATACCAAACCAAAATATACCTAAAAGATAAAGCAATTATTACCTGAAATATGATTTTAACAAGGAATTGTTAATAATAAAATAATATAAGGTCATAAGTAATTCATGTATGGTATGATAAATATAATTATGTTTATTGAATTGATTTATAATAAAATTATATTTATTATACATGATTTTTAAATGTGTACTAATGAATCTAAGACTTAAGGTAATGGATTTATGGTCTATCTATTATTTCTGAGAGACATATGCCATATTCACCCCCATTTATTTTGTTTATTATATATAATATTCATTGAAATATTATATCATGAATTAAATTCTCTAAATTATATTTAAAATTATATTATATTTAATTATTTAATGGGTCTAATGATTTAAAAGTTTCCAAGCTGATAAGAGATTTTCATCTCATTTTTATTTTTATGGGACACATGCATTATACACCAGTTGTTTCTTTTTTGTGGTGTATATACTTAACATGAATCTATTTTATGATAATTATCATGATAATTATTGGATATAATTATCTATCTAATTTTAATTTTTTTCATGGTACCTATGATTCAAAAGATACCAAATTGGTAAAGGTTTAGTGTTGCGGTCTCATTTTTTATTATGATTGTTTATGATATGCTTATAATGATTATATATTATGATATAACTTTCTAGAAAAATATAAATTTCTTTATCCTATATATATTTAATGAAATTACATGTTTTACTTTCATTTATCTCTTTTTTATGTACTTATGATTCCAAAATATGTTTTTTAGGAAAATCAACTTTATTTCTTGCTTTTTTCATAAATACCTTTTCTTCCATGTCCATGTTTTATAATAATGTTTTAAATAATGTTTTTCATATTATAAAATTATTTTTAAATAATTTTTTAACCAATTTTTTATTTTTACTAAATGTTTTAAAATGAATATTATATTCATTTTCTAAAAAATGATATTTTGAATTTTTACCGAAAAATGTGATGGGAATTTTTTTTGAATGCGTTCAACAAGAATGGTATTTTTCATCATCAAGAACACTTAATTATTTAACACTCACATTTCATGTTTCCATGGTTTTTGTGAGAACCCGATTCCTTATTTCAGGTATGGATCTTACTTTCAGGTTGTTTTGAGGAAAAAGGAAGAAATTTGAATTTTCTAAGTACACGCCTTGTACTTATGAGTACACATCATGTACCAAGGTAACACATACAGATGTATACTGGCTGTGTAACAGATAAGTACATGGCCTGGTTGGTGACCTGATAGAACACTTAATGTTGGGGTTAGTTAAGTCTATTGCACGACATGTAAATTTAATGAAAACGCCATGTATTTTTCTTATTATTTGAAATATCAGAGCAGGGTTGTGTATCATGTCTATAAACCCCTTATTCTTCATGTGCTTTGTACAGGAGTGCTTAAGAACGACGAATAAAGACCCATCCCCCATTTCTCCGTCTGACCTCCGATTGAGACACTGTCGGGTGCATTTGAATCCCACCAATTATTTCTCAATTCCTCTAGATCCATTATTCCTGATTCATCCTCTCACGTCGTTTATTAATGTTTGAACATTTTTAACCTTTTTTGTAGATATATGCTATTCTAGGTTGATTTAATGGCCTATATTCAAGTGTATTGATCGTATGTCCTAAAGGTAGGTGTTTTGTGCCTTTTATTGATTATCTTTGGATTATATATGCTAAAAGTGCAGTATACCCACATTTGGGGTGTCATGTATTTGGAATTGGACCCTATTTATTACCTGTTATATTTTTATAGATTGATAAAGGGTACTTGCATATGCATGAGGTTAGATACCTTGTTTTATGGGATGCACGTGGGTGTGTATTTTTTGATTGATTGTTTCTGTACATTTGGTCTAGAATTCCTAATAGGATTTCCTAGGTTTCCATGCCTCATGTTGTTAGGATGGAGTTATTGATTTTATGAGATTCCTGTGATATGCATTGTGAAATTTTGACCAAGGGCAATTTGACTATGAGATATTCCCAAGGTTGGGTCATTTATGTATGTTTTGTAGTTATGTTTACCCATGGGTATTGACTGTGAGAGCTACCAGATGGTCATATACTTGGGGGTTTAGACAATGAGAGCTTCCTAGATAGTCATTTATATTTTATCGATGGTATGTTGACCAAAGGGTATTGACCATGTGAGCTTCCTAGGTGGTCATTTGTAAATGATTAGTACTATGTTAGACTAGAGGGTTTGGACCGTGATAGCTACCTAGAGGGTCATTATTTAAATAATTTTTTTTATGTTAGACCAGGGGGATTAGAATGTGAGAACATTCCCAAAAGGGTTGATATTGAATATTTGAATGATTTTAATATGTCTGCCTGGACAAATCACAATCTTGGACTCAGTCTTTCTTGTTTGTTAAATGGTATTATGAGACATCTATTTGTTACTATTACACATGGGATACAGATCTTAGGCTAGATACCGAGATTACATGAATCAATGGAAGAATAAAAAAAGTTAAATTAATGTAATTTAAAATTGTAGGACTATTTAGTTTTGAGTACTTCCTAGTTTATTGCTTCATTATGAGTATTAATTGTTATATATATATATTCACTAACAGTTAGGCACAAATATTTTGGTATTTTTCTACTGGGATTTGTCTCACACCCTATTTGGGTCATGCTTTTGGACCCAAAAATATTATATGGTTGTAGTTATAGATAAGGGAAAGCACCCTTTTTCATCAGGTACTTGATTGCTATTGGAGATGGAAAGCATGGGACCAAGATGAGGCTTGCGATGTTGTTAGTGTTTACTTACTTTTCAGTAATTTGGTTTTTGTATTGTATTTCCAGTATTGTGACTTGTTTGTCTTCTTTCCTAGAAACATGTGACATGAATTATTTATATATATGCTCTGTTAGATTTACTATCAGTATTACACTATTAACTTTTTCTAATGGTATTACTGTTTAAGCTATCATTTTCTAAATGATTTCTAATATGTATACTCTTCCATTGAGGGAATAGTTTCTCCATTATCACACCGTGACCCTCACTGCTAGTTGGAATCCTCTGGCATTTGGGGAAATGCTCTTGAGGTCATGTGACCAATTGGATTCGGGTCACCTTTGGGTGGAACCTGGATCCGGGACATTAGAAAGTGACATCAGACGAGTTACTTTATACTTTTTCTTACTATTTTGAGCCTATATACTAGGATATGAAGGAATATGTAGTTGGTAATAAGATGTTCCCAAAAATAGCTAACTCGTGTATTGGGAAAAACCAAGTTACCTTGAATATTTCAATTTTTCTGGTTTTTCAATTGTTTTAGTTGATTTGATTTCACAGTTGGGTGATCCACATTTATTGTGATATTATAATTTATATTATTGAGGATCTATTTTTTTCTACTCAATTATATGAGGGTATTCCATCTCATGCATCATATATTTACTTGCTAGAGATCACATGTTATGCATTCTTGTCATGCCATTTAGGGTGCATTATTGATTGCAAGCTATTATGATAGATGTTGTGCTAGATATGCATGTTGTTGTGAAATATTCTATAATATAATACCTTTTATTTTTGATAGGTTATTGGTATATGTAAAATTTCATTTGGATGGACACTAAGCTTTGGTCCCTGAGGTGTTATGGGCCCTCTTGAATTGGAATTTAAAGGATCATGTTTAAACTTTAATTGAATTTAGTCATGTTATGATGTGAAAAATGATTCAAAACTTTGATTCGTGGGGAGTATGGGATCTCATGGGTCGGAATTTGTCATGCCTTAGAATTTTTTTTCATTTTAAGGGTTCCAGAGAAGTTTTAGAGGATTACTGTCCAGAAACCTAGACAATACGTTGTGTGGTGTTATGAACACATTCCTTGTGTTCTTTTGTTCTTGAAGAACTGAATTTTCTTAAGTACATGTCATGTACTTTATGTACACATTGTGTAGTTATTGACCATGTGATTGGACTGTGTGAGCAGAGAAATAGGGTTGGTAAATATTTGGTGGAACACACCGTGTACTGGGAGTCCACATCGTGCTATAGTGGACCGTGTATCTGACTGTGTGACTAATGACATGGGTGGATGAAACATAGTTTGTACATGATGTGCCTATATTATACACACTATTTAGTAATCGATCGTGTATCTATCCATTTGACTAATGACACGAGTGGATGAAACTTTAGTGGTACATTCCATGTCTATGGTGAACATGCCGTGTAGTATTACACCAGGAGAGAACCATGTAGTTCTAGTCATGTAGAAGAATTTTGGACAAGAGTTAATATTAAATTACACACCATGTATTAGGAGTAACATGTTGTGTGTATGGGGTGTTACATGAATAGGTTAGAAGAAGTACACACCCATGTCAAAAGATTTAGGGAACACGCCGTGTAGTGGTTCAACATGTCATGTAACCCCATTTTGTATGACTTTAATGAATTCTTATCCTATTACTTTCTTGTAATTCTATGTTTTATTCCTTGATAATATTAAAGTGAGGTGTATGATTGACCTTGCAGAGTCATGCCACCAAGACTTCCTCCAATTGTATGCCAGGTGAATGGAAATGACCAGACACCAGAAATGGTATATCAGGGACTACTAGTAGATCCTCTTGTCATTACCATCTTGGAACTAGCTGTTATACTGTATGTAGGTGCTGATAAATAGTTCCATGAAGGATTTATGAGGACAATGCATAATTTTCAGGGAGCACCACATCTTGCCCTAATTATGGAAGAATTGACATGGGTGTTCCACCAGCAATATCCTCCAAATTTTTTATGGAATGGAGGACCATAGGATGTAGATTTATGGTTGGAGGCCATGCTTGCTATCTTTTATCATCTAGAGATACCTCCAGAGAGGAGGTTGAAGCTCACGATATACTTGCTCTATGATTCCACCATGAGATGGTAAGATGTTATCTCATAGAAGGGAGGTTATCGGGATACGTATTAAGAAAGGTTTCAAAGGACCTTCTATGATTACTTATACCCTGAGACATTGAGGGATGATCGAGATCAGGAGTTCATGAATTTGGAGTATGGATCTCTTTCTGTGATGCATTATTCTTATCACTTTACAGAGCTCCAGGAGTTCACATATATTTTGGGAGGTGACGAGTTATTATTTACTAGGTTATTTGAGGATGGTATCAGGTATGACATCTGATCACAGGTAGATGTTTTCAGGATGAATTCATTGACTTATATAGTAAAACAGGTGCTGATTACCGAGCACAATCTGAGGGAGTTTTGAGCGGTGATCTAGGGAGGTTAAACATTTAAGGCTGGTACTCCTTTGACAGATATCAAGAAGTTCCATAGGGAGATTTCTCATGATGGTTCTTTAGGTAGCCAGGTGGTGTGCAACCAGTGTTGAAGGAGTGGGCACATGAGACCACGGTGCCTGGGAGACCGAGTTGAGTGCCAATCTTACATCAAGATGGGTCATCTTATGCATTTTTTCAGGTTGTTCCCACCTGTAGCGAGTGATAATGGATTTGTTATGACTCCATATTTGGGAGTGGGACCAGAAATTTCTCATCAGTCAAGGAACTAGAGTTCTTCAGGCCCTTCAGGCTGAGGGGGTGGTTATGGATGTAGTAACCAGATGAAAGTCTTTCAGAAAAAATAGGGTGAATTAGCTTAGGGTATTCAGGTAGGGTCATAGGGCCACAGTACAGGTCGGACTTTTGCAGTTGAGTAGACCTAGCATGAACAGGATTTAGGACTCTCTACGGTTAGAGTTACGATTCTGGCTTTCTCAATTTTATCTTCTAATCTTTTTGATATAGTGAATTCCCATTGTTTTATATCTGTGGCTATTTTGGAGAGACTTTGGCTCTATATCATTACTTCTAATGATGTTATGATGCTAGAAACTCTTTTTCGGATTAGAACGGCTAGTGCACGTCAGTTTAAGGAGTGTCCTATTGAAGTTGGTGGGGGTCACTTATTGTGGGAACTCTAAGTATTAGAGACAACATGCTTCGATTTTATTCTTGAAATGGACTAATTGGTCTCCTTTCAGGCCTTTATTGACTGCTATCTCTATAGGGTGAGTTTCATGTCACCAGAGGGAGGATATTTTCTACAAAAGGGTGAATAAGATGTCAAAGTGACCAGAGCTGGACCCAAGCATCATGGCTTGGGATGAATTACAGCTTAGATTGCTAGTTTATATCTGGATGACTAGGGGTATTCTCAGATGGACTTTCCTCCAGCGGTGGATCATTTCATTGATGTCTTCCAAGATGAATTTTTGGGTTTACCTCTGAAGCGAGAGGTACATTTTTCTATTGATTTTTTTCCAAGAGCGGCATCAGTGTCCATTTCTTCATATAGGATGGATAAACCATAGTTACAGGAGTTCAAGAAGTATTTGGAGGCATTTCATGAAAAGGGTTTCATACGACCCATTACTTATCCATGGGGTTTGACTATACTTTTTATGAAGAAGGTGGATGGTACCATCAGACATTGTGTGGATTATTGAAAGCTGAACCAGTTGATACTCAATAACTGATATCCATTTCCAAGGATTGATGATATCTTTGATCAACTTCGAGGAGCCCATGTGTTATAAAAAATTGACATCAAATATGGTTATCATTAGTTGTGAATTATACCATCAGATATATCTCTTACAGCCTTTCACAGTAGGTATGGTCTATATGTTAATTTCATTATTCCATTTTGTCACATGAATGCACTGACAGTTTTCATGGAACTGATGAACCGAGTGTTCTATCCTTACTTGGATTCCTTTGTGGTAGTATTCATGGATAATATACTGGTGTACTTTCATAATAGACACGACCATGCCATCTATCTGGAGATCATATTGATTATAATGAGAGATCCTCAGTTATATTCTAATCTCTCAAAAACGCCACTTTTGGATTGATCAGATTCACATCTTGGGTCATGTAATCTCGGATATAAGAGTATCAATAGAGCCGGAGAAAGTGAGAGCAGTAGTTTCTTGGGAGTAGGAAAAGAACTTCCTTAAGGTATAAAGTTTTCTAGGGATTTCTGGTTACTACAAGCATTTTATATAGGAATTTTCATGCTTTACATTTCTATTGAAAGGCCTAACTAAGAAGGGTACAAAGTACTTGTGGACAAATTCCGACAATTCAGATTTTTAGGAGATTAAAGGGGGATTGACTTTAGCACCGATACTAAATTTTTGAGATCTAGGAAAGAGTTACACCATTTAAAATGATGCGTCAAGTATCAGTCTAGGAGCAGTGCTTATGCAGGGGAATGAGTCTTTGCATATGGGTCTCGGTAGTTGAGGCCACATGAGATAAATTACCTAAATCATGATCTGGAGTTGGTTGTAGTTGTGCATGCTTTGCACTATTGGATACATTATCTTTTAGGAGATAATTCTATGGTATACACTAACCAAAAATTCTCAAGTATATCTTTACTCAACATGATCTAAATTTGAGATAGTGAAGGTGGGTTGAGTACATTTAGTCTTTTGACTTTGATCTTGCTTATGTGCCTGGGAATGGCAATGTAGTGGCTGGTGTATTGAGCCGGAGAACTCAGATACAGGTAGTTTAGGAGGCCAGTAGCGAGTGGAAGCTTATGGATTTGTTTTCTAAGATGCATTTTGAGGTTCATGAAAAATAGGGACAAGAGTTTCTTTATTATATAGATTCTATATCTACTCAACTGGATCGAGTGAGAATGATTCATCTATCAGATTTCAAGGGTCTAGTCCTATGGGAGAGTGTGTCAGGTGAGGACCCTACTCTTAGGTGGACCATAAGAGATGGTGTGGGTTTGAGTTTTCATGGATGTATATGGGTGTAAAAAGACATTCACGAGGAGATGTTGTGAGATTTTCATGCCTCAATATGGGCAGTTCATCATAGTGTCACCAAGATGTATCGAGATCTTCACCATTAATATTGGTGTCTATTAATGAAGAGGTATATTTCTGGTTCTGTCATGAGATGTTCCACCTGTCAATAGGTGAAGGTGGAGCATCAAAAACCAGCATGGATTTTATATTAGTTACCCATTCTTGAGTGAAAGTGGAATGATGTTGCGATGGATTTTTTGAGAGGGTTACCAATATTTCCATGAGACAGTGATAAAATTTGGGTTGTTATCGAAAGGCTCGTGAAGGTTGCACATTTCCTGCTAATAAAGGAAACATTTAGTTTTGATGAGCTTGTAATGTTGTACATTCAATAGATTTTATGTTTTCATGGGGTTACACACTCTATCGTTTCAGATAGGGATGCCTGGATTACTTCTCGTGTCTGGTAGGGACTATAGAGGGATTTGGGTAAACATGTACTTTTGAGTACATCTTACCATCCCTAGATAGATGGCTAGTCCGATCACCCAAATCAGGTTTTGGAGGACATGATTCGATTATGCATCCTAGATTTCAGGGGATCTTGGGAGAGACACATACCCCAAGTGGAGTTTCCTTACAATAACATTTTTGAAGCAACAATTCCTATGTCACCTTATGTGGCTTTGTATGATAGGCTATTCCAATCACCCCAATGTTAGCTAGAGGTAGGAGAGGCAACTATGATGGGTTCTCATCTTTTATAGGAGACCACTGAGAAGGTGGAGTTGATTTGGAAGAGGATGGATACTGCACAATCTTTCCAAAAATCTTATACTGATCGATGAAGACAACCTATGGAGTTCGAGGTCAGAGATCGGGTTTTCCAACATGTCACACCGAGGTTAGGACACAAGAGGATTAAGAGGAAGGGGAAGCTTTTATTGAGATACATTGGACAGTTTAAGGTTTTGGAGAGAGTTAGTCCGGTTTCCTATCGGTTAAAGTTACATCATAGGTACCGAGCTATGCACAACGTCTTTCATGTTTTCCAAATACGAAATTACTTTTCTGACCCATATCATGTTTTTCAACCCAAGGAGTTTGAGTTGGAGGTGGATGCATCTTTTGAGGAGCACGATATTCAGATTGTGGATCACAGCACAGGAGTTCTCCATGGCCAGTCTATTCCTTTGGTATGGGTTCCATATCAACACGAGTGGGTATAGAACGAGACTTGGGAGAGGGAGACCGATGTATGATTACAGTGTCCAAAGTTGTTTGAAGTTACTTATTCATCAACCTTAGAAAGGAAATTCGGTGATGAATTGATTTACGAGGGGAAGCTTGTAAGAACCTAAATCTTCATTTCTGGTATGGATCTTGATTTAAAGTTGGTTTTTAGGAAAAATTAAGAAATGAGAATTTTCTATGTACACGCACTGTACATATGAGTACACGCTGTATACTCGAGTGCTACATATATCCACATACTAACCGTGTAACGGCCGAGTACACGGACATGTAGGTGACCTAGCCAACCGCTTAAGGCGAGTGTCGGTTAAGGTTAATCTGCAACATGTACATTTAATGAAAACTCGATGTAGTTTTCTTTTTATTGGATATATCAGAGTGGGGTCGCACCTCATGTACAGAACCCACTTCTTCTTCCTGTGTTTTGTAAAATAGTTCTTGGGAATGATAAACAAAGATCGAGCCCCCGTTTCTCTATATGACCTCTGATTGAGATGCCGCTAAGTGCATTGAAATACCACATGTGATTTCTCCATTTCTATAATCCCTTTTTCCAAATTCTTCCACTCACATGGGATATTAAAGGTTTAATTTTTTCACCTTTTTGTAGATCTAGGCCATTATAGGCCAATTCAAGGGCCGTCATTAAAGAGTATTGATCGTACGACATCAAGGTGGGCGGTTTGTTACTTTAGTTGATTATCTTTGGATTATGTATGCTAAAAGTGACATATACCCACATTTGGGGTATTGTGTGTTTGGAATTAGAACATTTTTATTACCTGTTATGGTTTGATTCATTAATAATGGGTAGTTGCATGTGCGTGAGGTTAGATACCTAGTTTTATGGGACACCTGTGGGTGCATTTCCCTTTATTGATTATTAATGGCCATTTGGTCTAGAATTCCGGTTAGGCTTGCCTAGTTTTCCATGTCTCATGTTATTGGGGTGGAGTTCCTAGTTATATGAGATGCCTATGATATGAATTGGGAAAGTTTGACCAAGGGGAATTTAACTGTGAGAGCTTCCCAAGGTAGGGTCATTTATGTATGTTTTTCCATTATGGTCACCTAGGGGTATTGATTGTGGGAGCTGGTAGATGGTAACTAAAACAAGGGTTTAGACCATGAGAGCTGCCAAACTGGTAATTTATATGTTATCAATGATATTTTGAAGAGGGGTATTAACAGTGTGAGCTGCCCAGGTGGTCATTTGTAAATGATTAGTACTATATCAGAACAGTGGGGTTAGACTGTGAGAGCTTCCCAGAGGGTTTTTATTCTAATGAATTGTTGTTATGTTAGAATGTGGGGGATTAGACTGTGATAACTTTCCCAAAAGGGCCGATATTGAATAGTTGAATGATTGTGACAATATTTCCAGAACAAATCAAAATCTTGGACTCAGTCTTTCTTATTTATTAGATGGTATTCTGAGACATCTATTTGTTACTATTACATAGAGTATATAGAGCTTAGGTTGGATCCCAAGATTACATGATTCAATGAATGAATATAAAATGTTAAATGAATGTAATTGAAAAATGTAAGACTATTTACTTTTGAGTATTTCCTAGTTTATTGCTTCATTCTACATATTACCTATTATATATATTTATTGATAGCTAGACATAGATCTTTTGGTCGTTTCCTACTGGGATTCTTCTCACACCCTCTTTGGGTCATGATTTTGGACCAAAATAGATTATATGGTTGTAGGTATAGATGAGGTAAAGTACCCTTATTCATCAGTTACTTGATTACTATCAGAGATGGAGAGCATGGGAACAAGCTAAGGCTTGAGATACTATTTGAGTTTACTTAATTTTCAGTAATTCAGTTTTTGAATTGTATTTCCAACATTTGGACTTGTTTGGATTATTTCCTAGACCTATGTGACATGTATCATTTATATATATTCTATATTAGATTTACTATAAGTATTACATTGTTTACTTTTTTGTTTGGTATTATTGTTTCTACAACCATTTACTAAATACTTTACAATGTGTATACTCTGCCAATGAGGGCATAGTTTACCCATTATCACACCGTGAACCTTGCTTCTAGTAGGCAGCCTCTGGCATTTGGGAAAATTCTCTTGAGTTCATGTGACTAACTGGGTTCAGGGTACCTTTGGCCGACACCTGGATCTGAGACATTAAAGTTATTTTAAAAGAAATAAATTTTCTTAATATTTGAATTTTTTATATTTTAGTGAAGTGTTTTCAAAATGAAAAGGACATTTTCCTCATAGATGTTTTAATGATATTTTTCAATAATTTTTATTCATCAATGACCACAAATTTTGGTGTTTCTTATGTTTTACTAGGGATATGATCCAATTGTGCCATCCATATTCTATATTTGTATGCATTATGATTATCATGTAGAGAATTGTATGAAACCCATTTATTTTACATGGGTTATGATCTAATTAATTCATGAGATAATTAGGAACCCATTTAATTTGTTTGTGTTATGCTATGATGAAATGTTTATTAACCCATTTATTTTACATGGGTTATGATATGATGAAATGTTTATGAAACCCATTATTTTCATGGGTTCTAAGATGATGAATGTTTTATAAACTTTTGGAATACATATGTATGATTTTCATTATGTGACTGGTGGGATCCATATCTTCCACCATTGAATTGGTCAATGATTGATATCTCATGAGATAAATAGGACTTGAATTGGGAGTGAACCCAGTTAAATAAGGGAATTTTTCCACTTTGATAGTCTAGGGCGTGAACCTTGACTACTATGATGGTTTGGTGAGTTATCACTTATCACTATGATAGTTTTGAAAATGATCCTTTACTACTAATTAAATGATTTTCTATTCTTGTGTATATTCCATAAATCTATTCCAATGTTAGGCTCTCATGGATTATTTTTCTTTGATTACTTTATCAGAAATGTCTTATTCGCTTCCAAGATTTATGCTATCAATCAAGTTTACGATCTATGATATACAAGGTATTGTTTTAAAATGTTATTATCATGTTCTAATACCCTTATGCTCATGTTATATTGATATCTACCATGTTTACCCTTACTGAGAATTTTAGATCACCCATTATTATGTTTCTTTTCCCTAGGTTATGAAGAAAGGTTTTAAGTATGGTATGTTTATGAAGTGTACTTGGAAATAATGTCTTTATGAGATATGTTGAATATATCCCCTAAAATAAGAATATTGTGTATCTAGTCTCCAAAGAAATGAAAACTTTATGGCTGTCAAGTGCGTATTTTTAATATGTAATGAATGTTCATCTAAAAATATGTAATATCTATGTATGAAAATCTTGGGTCCCTAAATATCTCTATATTAAGAATGTATCAAACACCTCATACTTGTACCTTATATAGTACACCCACACATTACATGTTGAATCATTGATGAACGTCACATAAAAGTGTGACACTCTATAAGAATGCATTAATTTCGATACCTAAACACCCATGTGAACCAATTCCAATTTTTTATGCTTTAGTATTTTCCATTCTATTCGGAAAGAAACCTTCCACTACTTTATAAAGATGTGATATTCACATGTTCCATACTTAATGATTCAAAAGTTTCTTAATCATTTTAAAGAAATAATTTTCATCCCATTCTCACTAGGATGGACAAGGAGGTCAGTTCATGACTTCATAGAAGCTAATTATCTATCATTAAATGCTCATTTCAACGAACACATGAGTTATAGCATCTCATCATTCACTGCAATTGTAATGACTATATCTCTATGTGCAGTCATCCACACACCATCAATGAATGTTTTATAGATACCCATATCATCTAGTTTCCTAAAATAAATTATATTCTTCTAGAGTAATGAATATGCTACAAATCCTTTGACTCTAGTTATCTTATATTTCTTATCCAAATGAAAAAATCATCTTTCCTAACTATCTCAAGATCATTATAATCTAAAAAATGAACTTTACCATACCTATTTTAGGTAGAGTTCTTCATGATTCCTCTCCCAGATTTAGATTTTAATGAATTTCTAGATTTAGTCACCCATGGCCCTAATGTACTAGAGGTACTTAAAATAAATTCACTCTTATAATCTATTGTGGGATTTGAAAATCCACTCTTAGAGGAAAATTTACCTATTTTCTTCCTATAATTATTGCAATCATTCTAGAGGTGTCCTTTCCTCATGAAATTACAATATAGGGGTGTAACAAACCTGAATATAATATCTCAGATCTGATGTCTAATTTATTACACTGGAATAATATATAATGGAACACATCACCATGGATCGATCAATTTTTTAGTCTTAAAGAACTAGATACATACATTATTTCCATTTTACATTAGAAATAAATTATAAAACTAGAAAAGTAAATATTCAGTATCCTTGAAACTCATTAGTATATTAATTATTCATATCTTAGGGAAAGGAAAAAATAATAATGGTGTGATCGAATGCTCTAAAAGGACCATATACAATAGAATTTATCATGAGTAAATAACGCATAATAAATATGGAAAGATAAATAATTGAAAGCACATAAAATTTAATTTATAACTTGAGCACAAAATAAATCCATGAATAATATAAAATTAATAATATCATGGATAATAACTAAATTCTGAATGAAGGAAATAAATAATTATAAATTTCAATATTAGAGCCTTATACTAAGATATTTTCAAATATGTGTTGGTATACACTAATATCCCATTTAATAAGGCTTGCCAATAGGTTTGTCCCATGAGTCCTACAAATTAATCGAGAGACTAGGTAATTATAGGTCCCACTTGTCACTGTATGTCTAATTCATTCCTCATATATTGAATGATTAATTTAATTCACAAATAATAAGCCATATTAAAAAATATATCTACATCAATTAAAGAATATAGAATATCAAGATTTACTCAGTCAATCAAATAATATTAATTAAAAACAGCATATGTAGAAATTATATAAGGTTTAGAAAATAATAATATCCATGATACAAATAATATAGATATGTATAATGAAATATTATCATAAGAAATTAAATGATTAACGGGAAATCTAAGGACACCCAAATTAATAAAGAGATAAGAGATGAACATAAATTCATCAGAAAAGTGTATTTTGTAGTAAAATCATTTCTTTTGGAGAATAGAGGAAAATAAAAGTGAAATTTTAGAATAATTTTTTATTAAATAAACTTCTTTATAAAACCACTAAAAAATATATAAGAAGCTAAATAGTGTAAAATAATTATGGTGGTGGGAAAATATGTTAATGTCTTATATGTTAAAAGAAACATTACTTTTAATTTTTTATAAATAAATTAAAAAATGAACATTTTAGAAAACATTATAAAAGTAAATTTAAAACTATAAAAATGACAAGGAAAACATAAAATTTTCTTAATATAAATTTGATCAAATAAAAAGGACTTTTGTAAAAAAAAATTGAAAAATATTGTCATTGATGAAATATATACCTGATCAAAAAGATAAATAATATTAGATTTCATTTTAATAATTTATATACCAAATTAAAATGTCAAAGAGGGTAAAAATTGGAATAAATCATGAAAAATACTTAAATATCCAGATTATAAGAAAAAATTCGAGTTTATTAAGGATATATTAGAAGACTACTTAAAAAAACAAATATAAGAAATCCAAAAAGATGATATTGTAAAGTAAATTCTTACATTTTTGGTTACTTTTAAATTGTAAACCCTTGAAAGAGTAAACTTGAATTGAAACATTAATAAAAATTAATAAATATATATTACTGTTAAATACATCAATTAAGAATTATAAATAACACATAAAAGAAAATAGATGAATAATATCAAATATGTTTCAATGGAGTTGAAATTGAGATAAAATCCCTTACCTCACACATCAACATAGTTGAACATGATTTAGAATCCTATAAAATAAAATTTTATTAATTATAATTACATATTAGAACCATATACATATTTATAATACCATATATGACCTACTTATAAGACATTATCACCCATTTGTTAGCAATCTTTCATTATTATCATTATTTTGGGTGTTAACTGCATCATTTTTCATGTATGTTTTGACTAAAAGGTTATGGTACTTTTTTATTGATCATTGTTATATAATATAAATAATTTTAATCATGATTTAAAAATCATACTTATTCGTTATATATAATTTTAATCATTTGGGAATAGTAGACTTGTAAAATGAATCACACCACTTCGTGGAGGTGGTAGTCCACACATATGCATGAGCGACATTATCAATTTTAATTGGGGGAAGTTTTTGGAGGTATAAAATATATTAAATTTCAAGAATCATTATTATTTAAAATTATCATATATATTAATCGGTTTCAGGATTATGACCATCCATGTGAGGCAATGATGGAAAATAAATTACTTCATTTCGTGAGGCAATAGTCCACTATACAAATGAGTGATGATTTTGATTCCTATTTGATGGAGAATGAACCAGATAAACATGATAACATCAACATAATAACATATTAGTATATTTGATATATTTATATTATTATATTTTAATTGTTAGGATATAATTGATGGTGGTAAAATAAGAAGAAAAATAAAAGTGTCCAGTGAAGACGATTACCTCTTATTTGAATAAGATCGTTTAGATCTCATATTAAGAACCCTAGGGTTGGTATTTTTGGAATACAAACTCCTCTAGGACATGTATAAGGATGTTTTTAAGATATTTTGGTTGGTTTTGGTTGAGATAATTAGCTCTTGAGGTGTAAATAAGTTATAATAAGATGTTCCATTTAATAAGTGAGGTGGACACTTGTAAATTTTCAATGTTTTAACATATTATTAAGTCACATTCTTGTAAATGTTTCTCTAAATCGATTATATTATGAATTTTAGATAATATATGGTAAAAATATCTTCATCCAATAGGATTTATAATAGTTTTAAGGTCATTTTAACCCTTTTCACTTTAGTTTAACCCCTAGTAAACCAATTTTAACTATGACACTAAAAACCAATTTTCAAAATTTATAAATAAAATAAAAGTGAACGAATTAAAAAAGTATAAATTGTGATTTAAAATATTAAAACCATTTAATCAAGTTCCATTCCTATAATTTTTAGAAATTAATTTATAAAAAAGACCACTAAATTGTGATAAAAAATAGGCTTTCAAGAAAATGAAAATTTTAAGAATAAGATGATCTTACATTAACTCTATGATTAGTAATAATAATTATATAAATATAAATTCATATATTTAGAAATAATAAAAAATATTTATTTAAATAATCCACTATAATATTTATTTTAATTAATAAAAATGGAAAATCATTATACACTTAATAATAGTTTTATGAAAATATCTCTTTTTACCTCCAAATGATATTGTCTTCATTTATATAAAATTTTTAATTAATAAATTTTTAATTATAAATATTATAACATATAATTATAAATAAAATGTGGATTATATAATTACAATATTTTTAATTATACATTAAATCTAATTTCAAAGGGAAAATTTCAAAAATTCATTATTGACTTATTCTCACATCATAAGTTCAAAATTGATATTAATTCTATCCAATTAGAATTATTTTCCCATGAAATTTTAAAATGTGAATTATAATATAGATTCATGAAAATAAATTTTTTCACTTACTACAATTCATTCTTGGGTGTTACAAATTAAGCACCATTCATAGAGTGACTCATGTTCTAAATTCTTCTTCATTTCCGCTTCTGGTGAATTTTATATCTATCAATACGTCCTCTTTACTTAATATTGTACATGTTAATAAAAGATATCTATACATTATTTTTTGTAATATCCTCATTAAATATTTGTAAATGAAAATCCATGAAATTCATTCCATCTTTTTTAGTAGTATTACTCAGAGTAGCCACTATCACATCCTATGAATCTAGAAGAAAAGAAAGTAACAATGGCTAAAATGAATCTCTGAAGGTTACCTATATTGTGTCCAATTGAATTAGAATAACAATGAAGTCATTACTATGATAATATATATATATAAAACTATTTATATTCACATTCTGAATAACTATTATAGTAAGAACACTTTGTTCATTATCCTTACCTCCTCATAAATATCATCTAACATCTTCATGAGTTCTGATGACTTTTTAACTTACCAGATGTTATATGCAACATCACTAGAAGGAAACATCTACATAAAACCATGTGATTTATTATCTAGAATATCCCATTATTAAAATTTAATCATTTATATCTTAGATTCAATTAAATAAAGAACAAATTTCTTTTTCAGAAGGAAATACTCAATCTACATCTTCCGAAACCCAAAATCCATTTTGCTGAACTTCTTCACTTGGAACTTACTATCATATAATTATATCCCAAAAAAACTTGTGAACTCACAATAATTTTTATAAATGTAATATGATAGTATAGGAAGTGAAAACTGATAATATATTATAAGGAAAAGGTTAGAATGAAGATAATACACTGAGCTATGAAATACCTTCATTTGGGACTGATCCTCTAAAATCACTCCAACCTCGATCTTTTTTACCTCTTGTTGAGTCCAAAGACACATTATAGTAAACACACTGAAGGATAGTACACCAAAATTTGATGCAAAAAGGTAAAGGATTTTGAATGAAATCCATAACACAACACACATAACTTAGAAGAATACCACACCCAAGCCACCTATCCATAATGTAAAACCATCAAAACAATAAAAGTAATACTATAGAATGAAACTACTGAATGAAAAAAAGTCTTAAGAATAAAAATTATTATATTATTTATGATTTTTACTTAATCCATGGGGGAATAATAATTTACAGTTACTCGAAGGAAGTAAATAGAAATATAAAAATTGATCACATACTATATTACAAGGGGAATCACAACCAGTACTTCTAGTAACCACTACTATTTGATCATATCAAGATCACACCCACTGTATCCAATCTTCACAAACAAGCCTCCATGTGGTCAAATATTCCCATCACTTCTACTAGTTCTTCTAATTCACTATTTCCATTCTAATGACATCTTAGTTATAGAATCGTATATATCTTCTCATAAAAAACTTTTAATTTTTTGTTTCACTACGACTTCCTAGTTTTCATCTTCCTCCAACAACCATTGTAATCAACTCCAGCGACCACTGCTCCATGACTACTATAGTCTTTAGAACTAAGGTCACTATATTTTTTCTACTCCAATGGTTTTCATCTAAATACTTTATAAAATTAATCCCACACCCCCAACATAAAATCAATACTCTTCTTAATAGAAAGATACTCAATGAGTGATAAAATCATCTCAATCATCCTATAAGTATAGAACTAAAATATCCTTCACATTATTATCATGTATCATATTTTTTTAATTAAGTTGTTGAATACCTCTCTCAGATTATGATATATAAATTATAATCCTCTTTACTATAAGAATCGATATTTCTAAAGTTATAGAACCTCATTTTCATTTTTTAGATATAATATCTATATTTACCGCATCAAATATCTTCAATAAGTCACAAGAATGAGTAGTAAAGATTCCATTTAATATTTTTTGGAATGACAATTAAAACTCATAAAAATATCTCCATTATCATAGTGGAAATATGTTTTATAATTCACTCATAAAGGATAGGAAGTTTAGTTTTGAATTCTAATATTTTTAAATTTTCATGGTGTGATAATATTATTCACAAAATAACATGACTAAATTTTAGTTCCTCTAAAGTGATGAAATCCTCTTCATGAAATGATATCTGGTAAAGGAATATATCCAAAAATTACATAAAATATATTCATATTAAATTATTAGTGAATCATGGAGTAGAACGTAAATTAATATAAATACCACAACATTTATCTTCAAATGTATTTCAATTCATAAAATATTCAAGGAATGACCCTCTACTTCACAACAAAAACCTTACCCCAAAAAATCACTAAAATCCACCCAGATTCATCCATAAAGTGATCCCCTGCTTCAGGGAATGAGCTATTATTACGCGTTATATGTTACAAAACTATCATCCTCTTCACTGAGTGGCCACCTGCAATTCATATTTTATTAGATAGCTTCATGGTATGGATCCCTCTTCACGATGTAAAGGGTATTATTTAAAAAATGGAAGTTGGATAAACCTTACAATGTTTATATTCCAAAATTACAAAGAAATATTCTTAGAGAATCTTGTATGTCATGGTATGCATATACTTCATGACATGAACTATATGGTCAAGAAATAACATCTATATTCTATATATATCTCAAACTACTTCTCCTAGCTTCTTCCAAAAAAAATTGTTGGCTGCCTTATTGCGGATAGATTAAACATCAATAACAAAAAAAATAAATCTATTCTAATATCCAACTCCACTCTAGGGATTTCATAACCCCCCTTACACATTAGTGTGATTCCATATAATATGACACTTCAACTCTAATCCATTCACCTCTAATGGGATGATAAGAAATCCAACACCATATAATTAAGAATCCCCCATTGGATTCTAAAAATGTACCCATTTGTATTTGTTATAAATACCTATAAACATAAATCTATTACCTTTTTTATATAAGAAATATCTTAACCATTGAATCCAATTATTTTATAAGTAACCAAAATGCTAACATTACCCCCTATAGGGGATGACAAAATTTCTTATCATATGTTGTGGTTTAAGAGAACTTTTTCTCTCCCTTCATGGAATCATTGAGGGTTCATGATGATTCTTCTATAGATTTAATATAGTATCCAAATCCTTCTACTTGATCTATTATAATTTTTTTAATTATTACCATAAATTACATCTTCATGATACAATATAAGTCATTTTGATACTCCTCTATATCCTGATATCAAAAAGCATAATATCCAATTATGGTTTTATTTAGAGGCCTCTTTGGGGACACCACTTATATTTATGAAAATTGAAAGGATGTAGAAATGGAATGATCATAAATAACTATTCTCACCCTATTTCCGTATATTACAAGGCTCGTTAAATACCCATCTTCATTCATCTAATTACAATCATTTTCTATAATTACAGATTTATTTTTAATGTTACATTTTTTTAAACTATGGATAAATTCATATAAAATCAGTGATTATACCAAACACTTATCAATGATCCATAAAAACAACCTATAAGATTAATGATCTAGGGCTCAGTATATAAAACAATATTTTAAAACAATATCACCAATGTTATACATTACACTTACCCTACTATAATAAAGGATATACAACTTCAAATTTTTGCTTCTAACAAGGAACTATTCCCATGAACTCAAACACAAATTCACCAAAAAATTAGTAAATAAAAAATAATAACATAGTGTGTGAGTTATACTAGTTTGATACCGATTGTTAACATAAAAACATATTGACACCACTTTGTTAATTGTTTTTTCTATACTTTCTTTTTTGAGTGTATTTCCTTGATGGATGGAGAGACTAGATATATATCTTCATCCCCAAAATTGAACATGACTTATTAAACTTCATCATTGAAAAAAAAATACATTAATATCATGAAAATCATAAAATGTTAGATAAATTTGATATAGTGAAAACTATAAAATGATACCACATGTTATCAAAAATTAAATAAAACATGAAGATTATTTTGGTTGTTGTTATTGTATAAGTATACCTTCTTCTATATTCAAATAATTACACCAATTAGAAATAATTAATTTTAAAACCACACCTTAATTTTATCATGAATCCACTTTGGGAAACCAATTTCTATTTCTCCAATTCTTCATTTTGCACAATGTAATTATAACTATAAATTCAAGAAGATAACAATTTTATACATTCAATAATCAATATGAACTTCAAACCATGTAACAACACCACTTTTTTATAACAATTATCTTCCCTAAATCCTTAAATACTCCAAAAATAGTTCATAAAATTCAAATACATGAGGAGAGGGGAATATTCCACGCTCCTCAAGTTGAGGAAGATGGTTGGTCTTGTTGGACCAATCCATTTCATTTATCCATTAGTTTGGAATAAATTTTATGATTAGAAATGTTTTCATGGATACCAATTTCTCTTAACTTCCCTTGGTATTTATTTCCTCTTCTCAATCCAAATCATAAAAACTTATCCCATGGGTAGTCTTTATTGAAAGTATCTCTTGAAAAGTCACCATTTTTACTTTTCTTTTATAAACTTTATTACTATTTGGTTCATCCCTATATTATTTATTATATTTTTCAACAAACATCGTACTTTGTGACACACTCTTCACATGACCTTTTCTAATTTTAGTTACATTTGAATTCCTTTATTATTTATAATACTTCTTATTTTCTTTACAAGTTATTTTTTGGGCTAGCATTAGATTTATAAATTCTTCTCAAGATACTTTTACATAGATATATTTCTCAAATAGACACTAAAACCTATTATTAAAGGGGAAGAATATATTATTGGAAGAAAACTGGTTTCCCCTTTAATTCGGTCTAAAACCTCTAAGGTTTTCAATAGATACACAATTAGTATTGTAAGAGTTATTTGAAGAATTTTTATACTTTATTTAATATGGTTGGTCAATTATTTTTGTAAAACATATAAAAACTTCACAGTAGTTAATATATTCCAATGATTCAAAAGAAAAACTTTAAATTAGATCATGTATACCACAATAGAGTAACATGACTCAACACCTCCTTATGGAACTCATCTGGTTGTCCCTACTTATAATAAAAACCTTTTTGATTGGATTTAAAACACCTCCATAATTTCATATATTCTTGGGACTTTCTATGGATCTATTATTTTTATTCCTTAGCTAGGGTTCATCATTGAAAAGACTAGATTATCCCACATAACATGGTATTTTTGACATGGAAATATTTTCGTGTTTCCCCTATGAAACAAAATAATTTTTATTTATTTAATTACCACTTCTTTAAGTATAATCAAATAGTATATGTAACATATATTTAAGTTTATTGGAATTAAATTTTTGAAGGTTATTTATTCTTGGAATTAGTTTAACTCTTCTATACTGTGGAAGAAATATCTTCCAATTCCTCAGACTGGGATTCATTATTCTCCCCCAGATAAGTATCTACTTCAACTTTTCTTTTTTAAGGTTATTTAATTTGTCAACGTAAATCTTAAAACATTTAAATGAATATCTTAAGAATTTTTCTCCCATTTTAGATTCATATTTTCTTCTTTTAGTCACTGATCTAACTCCTCTAAAATATGGAAAGATTCCAACTTTTTCATCCTTGGGATCTCATCATTGTTTGTAGATTCAAATTTACTTGGGATGTTAGGTTCCTCATATAACCCTTGAAAATCATTGTATGTGTTTATAGTTTGAGGAATAGAAAAAAATCATACCATACATTTGAAAATGGATTGATTATTCCATTTGAATTAATTTTTTCCTTTATATTATTCCATATAATGGAATGCCTTTGGAGTTTATTATTCTTCAAGGTCTTACCTTTATCCATATCACCAAAAAAATAAGAGAGAAGTATGAAAATGTAAAATCCAAAAACTAATTGAATTGATTCAAATAAAAAACCCAATAAACATTTCTTGGATCTAATACCACTTATTATGCCCCATAAGGGACTTAGGTGAGTGAAAATCTAGGGGGAGGGGGTGAATTAATGTATGGATAACAATTCTAAACTAAAACCTTATTCCTTTAAACCATCACTACCATAATATATCTTGAACTCAAGATTAGTAGGGTTTTTTATCTTCTTTAGATGGTGATCCAATTGTTATTGATCATGACTTAACCATTATTAGGTTTTATTAAGTATTTATTAACCCAAAATCATAATTTATGTATTATTTAATATATAGTAATCATGAATTACATGGTGATTTTTTTGGTTCAGCTACACTAATATAATTTAGGGATCATGGTATTGATAATGATTCGATGCACCAAAATCCACTAACAACACTGATTGGTGCTGGGTTTATGCTAGTCGTATGGTCACTCCACTTAATATTTATTTTTGGATAGTATCACTATGACCTACAGATTTATAAACTCATTTACCTCACCTTATATCACTACAATAAGACAGGGAATACAAGATTTTCATACTTTCTAACATTGGGATGCCACATTGTTATTACTGTATTAAGTATATATGGATTCCTTTGAACTCCATACTATGTCTTTAAAGGTTTTTTTAATAACACTATGAGTAATAAAATCACCATCCCATGATTTTTCATGGAAACACTACCTTATTCCCCTTTATTAAAATGATCAATGAGTTCCAAACTCTTCTCAATATTCATTTCAACATATAATTGAAATCACCTTCACCTTCCTGTCCAGTATCAGATATATTGAATAATTTACTTGACTCACTCTCTTAGATTCAGATATATCAACTATATTTCACCATCACTAATCTATTGAACAATAATAGAATCAATTCATTTATATATATATAGCTATATATATTCATTTTCTCTATCTACAAAGTGATTGTCCATATTTCCCTTTCTAAATATCTCTAAAAACACATAGGTATGATGGGGAAATCCATCCTTCAATATTTTTTTTATAAATTGAGTAAAAATCATATATATATATATATTATTCTAGTAATGATATCAAATAATTTCTTCACTAAATATAAGAATTTTAGTACTAAAATTATATTGATAAGACTCCTTCATGGAATGAAAGTATTCTTCACATTGTGACAAGATTCAATTTGAGTTCCTTCATGAAAAGGTACTCTTAATAATTATGTGATGTCTAGTTAAGGAACATATATACAAAATATATAAAATATATTCATATTTAATTCCCTAATATTCGTGTTGTGGACTTACAATTCATTCGAATACCATGACATGGATCTTTAATTCCATTTTGATTCTTGAAATGTTCATGACATGACCCTCTGATTTACAATAAAAACTATACATAAAAAGAATCACTGAAATATTCCCAAATTCTATCAGAATATGATCTTTTGATTCACAGTGTGATCAATTATTTCACATATATTTCATAAAATCACCCACTTAATGGTGATTCTAGAAACACTTATAATTCTACTAGATATGTTAATGGTGTGGCTCCTTTTTCATACCATGAAGGGTCTTTTCTGTAAAAAAAGAAAATGTATAAAACTTATGAAGTTTGGATTCCTACCTTACAAATCGACTTTAATATAACAACCTATTTTTTGTGGAATGTAATGAAATAAATTTAAATAAGATACTTTTAAACTTACCTAAACCACACATGCTTCATGGTGTGACCTGTATAGTCATGACATGATTTTTTTTGCTATATAGAACTCTACCCGCATCTCCTCTATTCTTATAAAACTCTTTTTTGTATAACTTTTAGACTATAACTCAGACATCAATAAACAAAAAATTCAACAGTTCCAATATCTAAATCCACCATAATAATTCCATTAATCTTCCACTTATGCTTAAATGAATTTCTATAAAATAAAAAACCTCAACTCAATTGTAATTATCTCTAACGGGGTGAATGAAAATCCACCACAATTCAATTTAAAATCCATAATTAGATGTTAATAATTCATTTAGTTGGAATGATATTTATCCATTATACACATAATTTACCTTCATGATCATGCCATAATTTTTTGAAAGTTACTTAACCAAAATGAATTTCACCTTTTGACAGTACAGTTAGGCTCAATTCCCTATCCTCCACTCATTGGGACACTACCATAGAACTGCGTGCAACATTTCATTCCCCATATATAAATATATTATAGAAACCCACATCATTTAATTATCTAATATAAATTATATCTTTCTATAATCTTGGTTTGTGTTACACACCTTGAAACTCCTATAACATTTTATTCCTTGTTTGGATGGGAACATCACCCCTTACTATAATATCGAGAGAGTCATCATTAAAAAGATGCACCTTGAAAAATAATCTAGAATATTGTTCTTCATACCACCCCACTCAGACATTGAGTGAAATGAAGCTCTATAGTCTATAATCCAAGACTCAAGTGAACAATATCACTCAACAACATACCCATTACATCTTTTAATACAGGATTAAAATATCAAATTACAAAATCATATCTTTTGGAATCACTCTTTTATCATTGAAACCCTTCTTTAGGTGACCTTTTCCCCCATAATTCCAACACATAAGACCAAATTCTTATGAGATATAGCTTCTTGGGATTATTTTTTCTATTCCCTTTCCTCTAACTCTTTCAGGTTGTCGGCCATCTTCTTCCCTCCAATCTGGAGTAATTTTTATAAGATTCTTGTATCTCCATATGATAATATTATTCATTAAATATTAGGATAATAAAATTCATAAATACCATGTTTGTGTTTAATATTGAGTTACTCACTATAATGACAATCATTTCCTACCACTGTGGGATTGATGAGAGTAACAATAATGTCCATTATGGATTTGAAAATTTCATGTTCACAAATTACAACTAACTTTTTATCATGTTGGAGTAATTAATGTGATATAACTTTAGTTTCACCTCGAACGTCCTCATACCAAACAACCTCTACAAAATGAACACCTTATAAATTATAGAGAACTTATCAGAAAAATCAGTAATAAATCTTATGAAATCCAAATAAATATTCACATATTGGGTGTTATAAACCATATTCCAAGATAAATACATTTAAATTAACCCCAATTAATTCCCTTAAATATTGTCCCATTATTCCTTCTTCATCAATTTCTTATTAGTACGTATCAATAATAGGTCAAGATCATTTTATAATAGACAATCCTCCGCTTTCATTTTCCAGAACCCAAAATTTGTATTATCAAAATTCTCCACCTAGACCCTAACCATATCAAATTTTATTTCTATGGAAAATAATAAAATCCTAATAAACATAAAAACACATAATAGGGATCTTTAATTACTTACTAGAAGTCTCATATATGGAAAATGATATAATGATGTTACTGAATTGAGATATAAATCACATTCACTCAATTTTGGTCATATGAAGTCTTGAATCGAGACTCTGATACAAATTGTTAAGTTCATGGATATCTATTGATTAAACAACTAGATTATATCCAACAAAACATACTAGTTAGATAAAAGCAGCAGTTAGAACCCATGCTTTGGGGCCCAAAACATAAAATATACACCACACCTAAATCATAGAATTAAAATTGAGAAAATAGTAAAAAACACATAAAAGAATTTCATAAGAGAATGATTGATAGAATCAATTCAAATAAACAATATTAGATTTTTAAATGGATTATAACTCAACTTTGAACCACATAATTAGTTTTATTTTTACTTATTATTTAAATTTGTTGTCTTATGAATTTTTCTTCTATGTTTTCATTTAGGTAGTTTATGCTATACAGAGTTGTGATTTAGGTTTGGTGTGTCTTCTAAGTTTCAGAGACCATAGCACAAGGTCACATAAACACTTTATTTTTTCCAAAAAGTTCTATTGGACATCTTACATTAGTTTAATTGGGATATATCCATCACCCCAACACATTATAATTACCATCAATTTTAAAATTTTATAGTTTTTGTGTGTGATAGTTTTTTGGTAAATTTTTCCATATTTTTAGAAAAAAGGTAGATTATATTGTCAAGATATAGTTTTAATGAAATACGTGTAGGGAATAATTTTTTAAAGGAATCATAAGACTTATATTAGAAGTCTGGTGGAGGTCTATTAGAGTTCAAATAATATGGGAAGATATTCTATCAAAACTATACTCTCATTGTCAGCCCAATTATAGTCCACCAGAGCTCTAAGGATATGAATAAAGGAACTATAAAAAGTCTTCTACCCCTATAGTTATATTAGGTGTCCAACAAATTTTTGATAGACTAACATGTGTATAATTTTAATATGGGTATTTTAGTCATTTATATGGGGTTATTTTTCTTAAACATTGGGGGGGGGTTAGTTCTAGAGGTAACTATTAGGGGGTGGGTGTTTTACATCAATATCTTATCTATCTCACTTATATTTTAGGTGTATATTGATGAAAATTAAAATTAAATATCCATAAAGTACAATGAATTCATGTGTTTTGATCCTATATTTTATTTGTTTTAACCTTTAGAATATTTTGAATAATATTTTTGGGGTCATTCAGTGATCTTTTTTTCTATTTTGGTGTTGCACGGATTCAAAAAATAATATATTATTTTTCGTTCTCACATGCATTATTATGGGAAATTATCATTATTTCCAAAATAGGGTTTCAAATGAGAATTTTGGTTTATCAATTGAATCTATAATGGTTGGTTTACCCTAGGAGTGGTCTAATTTGTGTTTTCTTTAGTATTTCCTGGGACTGACCTTGATGATAGGTATTTTTATTAAACACTACAAAACCTAGAGATTCACCTATTTAAAACTCAATTTGTATAATACTAAGGTTATCTCCCATACTCACTGTAATTATATAGGGAGTATATGAGTGGATTTGGAAGATTTGGGAGCTACCATGCATGAATGATGTTGAGGAATCACCAACAACACCCAACAGAAACACAATCTTCACTAAAGAACAATCCTAGAAAAAAATATTTACCATTATTTTGAATTTATAATATATTATTCATTATTATTGATACATTTATTATACTAGACCATGTTTATGATTTTTGGAATCCTGATTTTGAAATTTTAATCTATGATCTTTATTTCCCAAATTCCTATTCTCTAAAACCCCTAGGTTATCGATTTTTAATCCTAACTTCATCCACTATGAACATGTTCATAGTGAAAATAAGGAGAGTGATATATAGGATTAAAAATTCCTATTTTTATTATTAATTGATCCTAAATATTGGAGGCCTATATTATGAAATAAGATAATGGTGGCGTAAGGTAACTTCCATTGGAGGTGGGGCCACAGAAGTGTTACACAAAGGGTAAAGTTCCTGACATGACTAGTTTCCTCCACTGGGTGGGTGGGGGGAGGGTTAAATAAATGGGGGTAGTTTTTATAATATATTTTTTCAATAGAACTATTTTTTTCTCTTTTTATAGTATTATCCACTCAGAAGATAAATATCTCAACCACATAGGATCATACAAGAAATGAAAGAACAAGGGACATCCAATTTTTACAAGGTTTGGATTCAATGTGAAATACTACTCCTTTTTGTATATGGTTTCCCTCCCTAAACCTATATTTTATTCTCTATAATAAGAATTTATTTTTAATTATAAGAACCATGTAGAATCACACAACATATTTCAGGAGTCACACACAACACCACAACTTCACTCTCCAATAAAAAAGATGAAAAAAGATGAATAAGATCACTAAATAAACTAGTTTTTTTAAAATAAAAGATATAAATCATAATTTCATGATCCTTCATAATATTCAAGAAATAATTTCTCACATTTCAACCTTTAATTGTGCTATATAAATAATCTTAATCTTAAATAAGATTTCCTAAAACCATATATCACTTATTTATCACTAAATAAACTACTTCTACTTCCAACTATTCATATTATTACTTTTATTATATATTATAAAAACTCATGGATGATCATAACATACTAATACACCACACATATTTATAATATAATAAAATTAATAGACATGTGTTTATAAAAACTCCACTATATCCATAACTGCTGTAAAAAAAAGTAATTGTATCATGGCTCATATTTTACCTTTTATATCATCAATTAAATAAATATTTAATTCAATTAAATAAAATTTTCAAATTTATTCGAATCATATTAAAATCATACCTTAAAAAATAATCCTATGATTATGTAAGCATTTAGAAAACCATCCAAACATCATCATAATTCGTTTTCATTTGAATATCCAAGAAAAGAAACCAATATAATTTTATTTTGTACATAGAAAAATATAAATCTACTCTATGATTTACTAAATTTCATACATCAGTCGATCGACTATGTTGAGTAGTAGAATTAATCTACATAAAGAATTAAACTACATGACCAATTCATACATGTGAAATCCCATATATGCCTATGTAGTTGAATTTGATTATGTGGTCTCAACTACATTACCAAAACATCCAAGTGTAACCTTTTGGTTATGTCATTGAATTATCTTAAATAATTGTATTAGTTATGTGATTTAACTACATTTCTTGAATGAACTTCCTATTAATCAACAATATGGTATGTTAATTCATATGAAGCTATCCAAAATGAATAGGTACTCAAAATAGTAATGTGAAAATGGGAAATTCACAATTTCAATCAAACTCAATCTGAACCTCTTTATTTGACTTAAAAAAACATCAAAAAACACTTAATTGCGTCATCAATGTATCTTCCATGATATTTATCCATAAAAACAAGATGAAGCACCGTCAGAATTAGTGGTCACCTCAGAATATTGTTTTCAACAAATACAACAACCCAAACTCACCAATCTCCATGAGATCTTCAACCATCATAAAAAATCCCTAAATAAATTAGGTTATTCAAAGGGGGAAACTATAATGGTGGAATGACTTGATAGGGGGGTAAAGGTGACCAACCATGTACAAGATCGATAATGGTGTGGTGAAGGTCACCATGACATGTAGTGATTGATTGAGAAGGAGGAGATGACTTTCTATCTGATATGGTTTGACCCCACCAGTGGGCCCATAAACTTGATAATATTATCTGTCACAATATGATTATGGTATGGGAATTCATACTGGTTTAGGCCTACCCAACCTAGAATAGGAATCTTAATATGGTTCACATGGTCACCCCATGATTGTATGCTTCAGCGCATGCTGGAGGTGGCTCTCGGATGAATGCCTGTCATAGGGAACTTAACAAAATGAATTTTGAACCAATGAAAAATGTAGTAAAATGGGAATCAGTTTGTATTTTGAGAAGACAGTGTTATGGATGCATTGAAATTTTATTTTTTGGGTTCAATTGGTTACGAAAAATATAAAATATTGGTTCTAAATTTAATTTACTTGTAGTGGTGTCACCTTGAATCCTCCCATCATTAGTCTATTTAATCATTATTCAATTAGTTTATATTATTCTTCTCATTAATAGAAACATCATTGAATAATTCTATCAGGTTATTTTTCTCTAGATAGTGAAATAAAATGATCACTATATTCCCAACCCTTTCCTAGCCTGGTGATTTGATACCTTTATTCACCCTTGAATTCTCACAATACTTGCTATCATGTGGAGTGAATTAAATATAAGTAGATTATATGTGAAATAGTGATAATAATTATAAAAAAATGAAATCTAAAACCAGAATATTCTTCTAGTAATTCAAACCACTAATATCCAAATAATAGTTAGTATAAACATTGAATGATCTGAATTCATCAATAGGGGAAATGAGGGGATTCTTCTTGGTGTGAAAACAAATGGACTAGTGTTCCATAATCAGATTTTTAATAATGAATAAGAATAAAATAAGATTAGAGGCCTATAGTGAGTGAGTTCCCCCCTTCATGAGTGAACAATTCCACACCTCTTATAAAAGAATGATCCGCCATTCGAGAGTGCTTCGCTCCACATCATCAGTATATATTTCTTTATAAAATTTTGGAATTCCCTCTGTATTCAACTTGGAATAGGTTTTATTTATTCTCTATGATTAAATTTTTTCCATCATCAAGGGTCTGAATTTTTTTTGTAAGGTGTTAGTGCTCCTTCCATGATCTTGTTTAGTCACCCTTTTTGCGGTGGAGTGATCTGATTCTTCATAACATAGTGTAAGTCATTATTTTTCTCAATGGGAAATATTATATTGTGATTTATTTAATGGTCCTCAATATTTAATTGATACTAAGAATAATTTTCTTAAACCAAAAATATCATATCCAATCAGTGTCTAAATCCTGGACATTCTATAATCGACCGATGAATTCCAGCTGTCTCTTGTTAGTGGTGCTTTATTTATCTGCAAGATGACTTCTCATGTATCTTTCTTACCTCATGCCTAAATATTTCACCAATGGATGGTACAATTTTATAGTGTAAGTATATTCTAAAAATCTTTAGATACCACGGACTTATAGTATGATGTGTCTACCATATTTACCTCAACTTTCCATTAGATCTTGTTACTTCATCATGCAACTATGGTGTTTGTAGACACAAATATCCTTTATAATTGAGTGTAATGTCAAAAATTACTTAGAAGTGTCATAGGAAGGGTGTATTTACTTTTGGTTCATTATGTAGGATATAAGAATCGGTCAATGTAGAGATTAGATTGGATTACTATACAACCATGACTCTCCTCGAAAAGTGGCTCCACCACATCATTGGCCTAAATTTTTGGGTGGCATCAGAAGGTGGAGAAACTTGAGTAAGATACATATTTATTTTTTATTACGGTGATGGTGGTGAAATTTAGAGTTGTGTTTATCCTCTGGATCATCTTCAAGATTTAGTTTATAGGGGTTAGGTTCTTCAAGGGAAGTGGAGGCTTGGAATCGGGTGATAGTCACATTGAAAATAAAGAGGTGGGGTCATGGTAGGCAGTGGTGGTAAAACCTCACAATAATAATTATTACTATGAATTATAGGGACAGGTTGATAACCATGATATGTGGTTGAAAATAAGGATCCCATGGTACGTACTCCTACTATGATAGTGGTTTCATAATAAGGTGATGAAGTTACTGTGAGTAGTGATCATGTCCAGTTGAATTCTCAATCAATTATTCTTCAAAGTAGTTATACCTACCATGTTACCTTAGTTTCATAATTTGGGGGGGGGTATGTGTGGTTAGTTCTAATGGTTAGTGTACTGACCATTGATGACATTGCCACTTCCAACCATTGTAAATTTTCAACCTGTAAAACAAAAGGATTAACATTTTTTTCAGTGTAGTACTTTTCTAAAATTCAAATTCACATGGTTAATTCAATAATTTATAATTAAATTCAAAAATTTGGATTCAAAATTTATACCAAAATATGAATATTTCAATGAATATCATATTTAAATATAATTTAATAATGAATCCAGAATTTATAAGATAAAAATCACTATTTTTACCTATGAATTGAATTAGTAGAGGGTACTTCCAAAGAATAATAGAAAAAAATTGATATTTTCAGTTCATGTAATCTCTACCACCAATGTGTCAAGTTTCATAATTATAAGATTCCACATGACCTGTAAATTTTTCCCATGTTCTCTTTTTTCATGAATTTATCACCACATGTTAGTTTTGGGAATGAAAATATCATATCTTGACTTTTTTCCATATAGATTGTGATAGTGTAGTCTGTTCAGTCACTTGAGCCCATTTTTGTGGAAATGTAAGTAATTTTTGGATTTATCCCCATAGGTCTAATAATAAGAATTGGATTCAGTGATTGGAGTATTAATGGGGTCAGATACTTCCTTGTTTTCTAGGTGCTACTCAATGTGTAATAGACCCCTTGTATATATGATGAAGTTAGGTCCTCCCTCATATTATGTGTGCTACTAATGGCTTGATACCTCTATATAAGCATCTAGGTCCTCATTCATCTTCTGTGTGCTACTTGATGAGGATGGGGTCCTCCATTTCTATTCTAGAGGGGTGGGAGGGTCAACGATTGGGAAGTTTATATTCTCAAGGACGTGTGTTTATTTTTCTAATAAATGGGTTGTGAAGAGTAATAATTTATACTATGTCTTAGGTATTATCCTTGAAATTATATATAAATTTTTAGGGGGATAACTTTCTTCTTAACTTGTGGCTTTGAGATGGATGGTTTTCTTATTATCCCTTTATGGTTTTCAAATCAACTTACACTTATGTATATAATAACCCTTATATTAGAGTCTTCATCCACACAAGTCATGTCTTATACAGATGAAATATAGTATGGAAATAAACTGTGTGGATGCAATGTTGGTGGAACTTAATGACAACATGAGTTGTTAGTAGTGGGTGACCATTGTGTTAGGATAAATCTTATTTCTAGGATTTCTCCACATTAGTTATTTAGGTTTGATTTTACTTTGATTTTTTGGGAATGTATCTCACTAATCTGTATTGTGGTTTAGGAAATATTTTTATCCTCTCTGAATATTAGAATTTTTTGTATGAATTATATATCACATTTAATTTTATTTGTTTATTATACATTGTTATATCATTTATAGAGGTGTGTGTTCTATACAAGAGAATTAGTATAAGGCCCCCCATCATGCATGACATGCCTTGTTAGTTCTATCCATTGAAACATAATCTATTGACTGTGGGATTGAGGTAGAACACTCGACTTACCACCATCTGAGAGGGGTTCCAGCAGTTTGGATCATTTTAAAGTGGTATTAGAGAAGGGATGTCTTAGAGACATAGTTTAGAGCTATATTTATAGTGTTAATTGGTTTGGGATTTTAGGGAAATGATCTTAAAGGGTTAGTGTTTGGATTTGAGGATAGTGGACCCGGTGTTGGTGAAATAACTAATGTATCCATTCACTAGGACTTTGATATCTTTCTTTTCAAGTTGGTATACTAAGACACTAGTTTTAGGGAACAAATAAATGATACATTCATTATATGTGAATGTTCCATTGATTTATATGTCTATATTGATTCATCTCCATATATATGATTTAATGGACATAGTTCATCTTGTCAAATTGTAGGACATTAAAACACATATATCCATCTAGGATCCTAAAGAAAGGTTATTATATTCCCATTCCAATGATTGATCCTCCCTTCAAAAACCATATGGGGAATGGGGCTTTCATCCCGTGACTAAATCATTTGGAGATTTCACTACGCATAAAGGGAAAGTTACCACCACATTTTTTGAAATGAATATACCCAACTCCCACAGTGAAAGTGTTTATTCTTACAAAATTTGTACATATAATTATTCCAATGATATAAAATGAACATGTTTATAGTTTGGGTGTTCTATATAAGTTCTAGAAATACATACCACCCAAATTCCATGGAAATCTAGACCATTAGGTTTCCAAATAGTGGATTAAGATAATAGTTCGTGTATTCCACCATATTTAGATGCTTACTGATCATATATTGGCGATGATATACATACTTCTCTATGAAACGGTGGTTCATGAGGGAAATTTTATCATCAAGAACCATGACAAAGAAACTCTTCTTTGTATAGAGTTTTAGTACGTCTTCCATGAGGAATTAAACTTAGTCATGTTGAGGTCCATTCATGTAACACCCTGACCCCTATAGGATAGAGCTGGTGCATTAAGTTTGATATTGGCATGGTTAGAAGGAATTAAAATAATTAAGTAATGATCAGTTTAGTAGTCTTGATGAAAATATATACATAGATGTTACTCAAATTACATTGTAAAATTTTACAAAATACAATACATAATGAAAACTAAAACTGCATCCACAAGAACTCAATAAATTATCTCCTCTTTGTCACCTGTTGAAAGTAAAAAATGAAAGGGGTGTGCTAAAATTATCAGTAAGGGTTACAAGTAGCGGAATCATGAATACAATAATAAGTGAATCATAGTCAATCTGGAATAATCAACATGGCATGATGAATAAATGAAAAACTAATGCAATTAATAAAATGAGAATGAAACTGCATCCATAGATTTTATCATAGTGAAAACATCATGGATAATAATAACAACTGATAATGAATAAATAAAATTCTTATTATTTGGATGTCATGTATCTGGCACATGAAACCATAATACCATTAAAATGATTTAATTCTATGGGTAGAAACCTGTCTGATTTTTGGAAACAAACTCAAAGGGTTTGTCGCCAAACTGATTTGTCTCATGAGACCTACTTATGCATCGAGGGGCTTTAGTAGGCCCCACCCACCAATTCATGTCTAAATCATTATTCATACCTTTTTTCAATACAATAGTAATATGCCTTTTCAATATACTTATAGAGTATAGTATATAGATTCATCAATATTTCGAAATTTAAAAAAACTTTTCAAATAAACACTGAATGTAAAATGGTATACGGTTTAGACAACAACATATCCATGATATGAGATTATGGTATTTAATATAAATATAATTTCAAATGAAATTTTATCTCAAATGGGAATTAGGTAGACCCCAAAATGAATATTAGGTGCACAATACAAGGTTAGTCACAGCAAAATAGTAGTTGAGACAAAGTCTCTTACCACAATGTAATCGGTTGAATCATATGACCATAACCTAATAACCCTCAAATGAATCATTTAATAACATGAAAATAAAGAGAATCATGTTATTATATATCAAATTCTAGTACACATATACCATATACAAGAAATAAGTGGCGACCAATGAAAATATCACAGAAATGAAAGTGAGATGAGAAACCCCTTACAAACATTTCGGCATGGTAACAAGTGTTATTGCGAGGGTTTAGTGAGAGTTAAAGGGTTATTCCATTATTTATTTGTCAAAATGTCAGTATGGTGGATGTGAAAAAACATACCCCATCATTAGGAATTAAAAATAAAAGAGCACAACATAGGGGAGATTCTTGAACAAAAGTGAGAGAGAGGATCCCTTATCTTACGCTCGAAGGTGTTATGTTTTGTTCTTAATGACCTAAATAATAAAATTTAGATTCATTAATTAATAATTCCAGAATCTCATAAACATGTAATTGTTATGGTGTAACCTTATTACGTTCATTAATGTCCTTTTTTATGGGTTTAAAAGATTTAATTTTACTGTTTTGGAAGCATTTTGTTCCTTGGTTTTCATGATCCGTTTACTTGTTTTCATGAATGGATATTTTTTTGAAATATGGTTAAACATACATAATTTTTAATATAAATTATTAGTGACATTAAAGAGTTATAAATGTTCTTATAATTTTTCTGGTTATATACTATGAGCAAGACTCATTCGATGAGTTAAAATAAACGCTTGGATTTGGCTTGGTGGTTTTGTGCACAAAAAACTTATTTTGTATTATTATTCCATATTATGAATGTGTAAAGATAACAGAACATTAATCAAGATAAAATAAATATATTATGACCAGGTTAAATCACTTAAAAGGTTTCATGACCAGTATTGAAGATAGTAATGCAAATTTAATACTCGTCTTCATTGAGTGTGATAAATTTATACATCTCAGATGGTGTTTGATTTATTATATAAAAGGAGGGGAAAAGAGTGATTATGATGAATTATTACATTAGAAAAATGAAAATATAGTACATGTAAGGTACTGGAATTATCATGGCATTTAGATGAGGGGAGGTGAGATGAGAGAACAAAACAATGAAACTTTGTAAAAAAAATTGAAAGAAAAGAGATGGACGGTTCACCTCTTGAGTACTCCTTGAGAATCTCTTTAAGGCCTTTGTTTTTGGCCTTTTGGAGAAACCTGAAGGTCTTGGACGTGGGTATAGGTATTGGGAAGAGTATTTGTTCGAATTTAGGCAAGTATTGAAGCTTGAGTGGTGTGGCAGAAGATGGAGTGAGGGGTGGTTTATATAGTGGACGAGAGAGGATTTTTCTTAATATTATAATCATTAATTTTTTATTTCCTCTCAAGACAACCAATAGTGAGTATTACATGACCAAGAACAGTAATATGTTCATGTGAATTCGAAACAATTGAGCTTAGATCAGAAGATAATCATTAATGACTCAATAAATTCCTTTATTTAGCATTTACTGTGAATTATCGGATTTTACTATTCATAAAAAATTCAAGTATTTCAGAAAAATACCATAAATTCACCCTAACCATTTTTCAACATGTAGAATCCAAAAAGGAAGTCCATTTTTTAAAAATAATTTTCTAAATATGATTAATTAAATATTTAATTAAAATAATTATTTAATCAAAAATTATAAACACTTAAAGTTTTAATCTTCATTATAAGGTGCCTAAATTCATCTATACATTCAAGGGCATGGATACCATTATTAAGAGGCATATTACTATTCATATGGGTAAGTTACTATTCATAAGGGCACATTAATATTCATAAGGGTAGGTTACTATTCACTAAAAATTATGCTAATTCTATCAGACTCTAAATATCATCTTGAACACAACGGTGTATGTCAGATTTTTAAAATTAAAATTATAGAGTTAGAAATTTTACGTTTAAAGGCTAGGTTATGGATATCATCATAATGTGTGTATATTTATTCAAAGAAGAAAGAAAAGTACAAAGAAAAGTACAAAGAAACAGAGTTCAGGGGGGTCTAAAATAGTGGAGACCAAGGGTATCCCCATGAATGAAGTTGACCCCTTCCGGCTTAAAGGAGGTGACATTGAGGAGGCAGGTGACATTGGATCCAGGGGCTGCGAGGGAGGCGAGATGATCAGTGATTTTTTCGCCTCTCTCCATGTGTGGGTGAGCTGAATATTTCTATTGAGAAGCAGTTTACATTTTCTGATGATGTAGGTGACTGACCGTGGAATGGAGACTATGTCCGTTAGAGAGTCGCAAATGATATTCGAGTCAGTTTCCACTTGGGAAAGAATGATGTTCTTCTGAATGAAAAGGTTGAGACCCGTGAGGACTGCATTGGCCTCCACTTGAAGAGCAGTACCACTCCCAAAGTGGGCTATGAAAGCCAGAAACACACTCCCATCCGTGTTGCGGACAACACCACCACCACGCATGTCACCCACTAAACAGGAGCCATCGATATTTAACTTGAAGCCAGAGATTGGGGCAATCCAGTGCACCCACGAGCCCCGCCTTTTATCTAGTTGAGAAACATCCACGGGGAAACAAACTTGCAGGAACCGTAGCGAGGGAGCCTCACGCCAATTATCAAAAAGAGAGACCCAGTCAATCAGCAATCCTTTTTTTTGAACGATGATGGACCATCCTATAGAGGAGATTCCCTCATACTGCACCTTGTTGTGTGCCTTCCAGAGGAACCAGAATCCTCCACTAAGGATTATAGATCTCACCATCATTTCTGAACCCTTCCCTGGTTACCCTTGGAACCACCTCTCTAGAAAAATCGACTCACCAGGGATGTAGGCGGAGATGTCCGTGAACTCTCCAAAGGAATTCCAGACATCGCGGGCCCACTCCCCTTCAAAGAAAATATGATCAACAGTTTATTCCTGCTTATTTTTGCAGCACATGCACCAAGAGGTCAGACTAATGCCCATTCTCTTGATCCGCTCGTCAGAAGGAATCGCAGAGTGCCGAATTCTCCGTACAAGGAAGTTGTATTTGGATGGGATGTGGTTGCACCACATAATATCACTCCAGTCTAACTGATGCGCCTGGGGATAATATATCATGAGGAAGTCTCCTGTAGTGAACTTCCCAAAGTGGGAGGGGATGAAGATGCATTTATCTGGTTCAGGGGTGATGAGGATCGAGTCAAAAATGGCCTGTTGTTTCGTGTCTAGCACTGGCTTAGTGAATTCTGGGTACCGGCTAGCCACCTTGAAGGTGATCATTGGTGCCAGACAGCCCGGGAAACCAAGAACAGAGGCCAGCCAGTTGTGCTTCTAGAAAAGAACATTTCCTTCACCTACAATCCAACGAGAGTGTTGAAGGAGGCTCGGAATGAGGGAGCAAACCGATTGCCACAACGGTGATCCCTTCACTTTCTCGGCATCCACGTTGGTAGTATAACTGTGGGACATAGTTCTCCCCCAAAGGGTCTGGTTATCCAGTATTTCCCAAGAAAGTTTGGCATGCATGCACTGCAACGTTCCCCCTAGGCTCCTCACATTGATTCCCCCATCGTGTATAGGATGGGCCATCCTGTCCCATGACACCCAGTGTCTCTTCCCCTCTGAGATCGCGTCCTATAAAAAATTGGCCGGGACCTTGTTGATCGCTTTGATGACCCCCTTTGGAACGTTAGTAGAAGCTAGCGCATGCACTGGTATAGCAGACAGGACACTGTTAATCAAAGCAATGCGGCCCCCAAAAGATAGGAAGTGATTATTCAAGTTGAGGACACGACTAGTGATCCTGCTCACCACTTGATCAAAGTCCCTAATACACATTCTGCCTGAAGAGATTGGGGTGCCAAGATATTCCATCGAGAGATGACCAAGCTGCATGTTCATGCTGCTGCAAATGAGAGTGGCCCATCTTGCCGCGCATTTGTTAGAAAGGAAAATGTTACTTTTGGAGTGGTTGATTACCTGACCACTCCAGAAACAATACTCTTCCAAAGACCTCTTGATTCCACACATGGATCTCTTCACTGTATTCAGGAAAATAATTGTGTCATCTGCAAACATCAAGTGAGAAATGGAGGGGAGGTTCCTTTTCCTGCTATAGTTGATGATATTACCATTCGAGATCCCACTTTACAAGAGTTGACTTAACATGTCCTGCATTAAGAGGAAAATAGAAGGGGAGATCAGGTAACCTTGACGCAAGCCTCGGGTGGCCTTGAAGAAGCCATGAGAACGCCCCATGAAAGAGATATCCAACCATGAAAAGCTGAAATATCTGAAGAGGATATCTGATTCTTTAATAGAGAGGCCCATACTTGTGAGGACCCTGTTGATGAACCCCCATTCCATGCGGTCGTACGCTTTGTTCATGTCAAGTTTGATGGCCATGTTGGAACCGTGAGTCTTGTGATTCAAGTCCCTCAGCATTTCATGTGCCAGAGCAATTTCCCCCTGAATTAAACGACCCCTTACAAAACTGTGTTGCTCTATGGAAGTCCACTTGGGAAGATGCATGGTCATCGTCGAGTTGATGATGCTTGCAAGGATTTTGTAGGGGAAGTTGCACATACTCACGGGGCGATAGTGGAGGAGGGAGGAGGGATCCTTCACCTTTGGAACGAGCACCAAGGTTGTGGCGCTTGCAATGTGGGGAAGGGATCCTCCGTGAAAAAAATCCTGGACTGCATCCACGATGTCATCCTTAACCACCTCCCATGAGGCTCTGTAAAATGAGCCAGGAAAGCAGTCAGGACCTAGTGCACTATCGGGATCAAGATTCATCGTGGCCGTGAGAATCTCGGGTTCCTCTAGAACCTCTTCCAGGAGAGCGTTATCCTCATGGGAAACTCTGGTGGGGATGGTATCCCAGATATCAGCCCTACTACCCGGGTAACCATTATCCATCATTGTGTTTGGACCTGCAAGAAGGTCTCTAAAGAAGGAGTAGGCCATCTAACCATGTTTTGTTCCATATAGGCTCCGTGATTCATGAAATATAGGTTATAAATAGAATGTATTTAAGAGAAACATACCATGAAGTGTTTGGGGTGCTACCTTATTCCCTCCTTCGAAAATTTCTTCCTCAAAATTTTATGTATTAAACTCACCAAAAAGATATGGGTTATTCTTTTTCATAACATCCTCAGGTTCCTATGTTGCTTCCTCCATATTTTTGTTTCTCCAAAAAACCTTTACTAGATGAGTTTTCCAATTTTTCAATACCTGCTCCTTTGTGTCAAGAATCCCGATAGGCTTTTTATAGTATGTAAAATCATGTTCCAGTTCAATTTATTTGTATGTGAGTACATGCGTTGGGTCTAACATGTATTTCTTTAATAATGACACGTGGAACACATCATGAACTCTGGAGAGATTTGGCAGCATCGCTAAATAGTAAGCTACAGCTCCGATTCTTTCCAGAATTTCAAATGGTCCGATGTACCTGGGCTAAGTTTCCCTTTCTTACCAAACCTTAAGACACCCTTCCATGGAGATACTTTCAGAAATACATGATCTCCCACTTGGAATTCCAAATCCTTTCTCCGATTGTCAGCATAACTCTTATACCTACTTTGGGAAGCTTCAATATGGTCTTGGATTATCTTCACCTTTGTCTTAGTCTCTTCAATAAGTTCTTGTCCTATAAGTTTCCTCTCACCAACTTCATCCCAATAAGTTGGATTTTGACATCTCTTTCCATACAATGCTTCATATGGAGCCATTTGAATACTATAATGGAAACTAATGTTGTAGGAAAATTCTACCAAAGGCAAGTATTGATCCCACATACCTTGAAAATCAAGAGAGCATGACCTCAGCATTTCTTCTAAAGTTTGAATAGTCCTTTTAGACTGTCCATCAGTTTGGGGGTGGTAAGCAGTACTCATACGAAGCTCAGTATTCAAAGATTTTTGGAGACTTTTCCAGAATTTTGATTTAAACCAGGGATCTCGATCAGATAAAATCGATATAGGTGAACCATGAAGTCTTACAACTTCATTACTATAAAGTCTTTCCGAGCACTCAAGTGGAAAGTCCTCTCTTATAGGAAGGAAATGTGCGGATTTTGTGAGAAGATCAAAAAATTACCCATATTGCATCATTCCTTCTAGGTTTCCTCGGTAGTCCGGTGAAAAAATCGATCATAATGTTATCCCATTTCCACATTGGAATAGGTAGAGGTTGAATCACTCATTTGGAATGTTGTCTCTATGCCTTCACATATTGACAAACTAGACATCCTGACACGTATTCAGTAATTTCCGGATTTATATTATCCCACCAAAAATATTACTTCAGATCTCTATACATCTTTGTGCTACCCGAGTGTATAAAGAAATTTTATCTATTACATCATATAATAGTTCCCTATTTAGATCAGGTACAGATGGAACACATAACCTCTTCCTAAATTTCAGAACTCCTTCATACACGAAGTCATCCAGTCTCCCATTCTTAACTGCATTAATTTTCTTGTGAAGATTCTCATTATCATATTGAGAGGTTTTTATCTTCTCTAGTAAAGATGGTTTATTAATAATTTGAAATAGGAGTGATGTTTCCCCTTCCTTAACAATTCTCTTATCCATGTTCAGTAGATCCATGAATTTAGGATCTCTTTCAATCCTTATTTGAGTCAGAAGGACATGATCTTTCCTGATTAATGCATCTTCCACCTTATTCTCCTTTCCTTGGTGGTAGTGTATTGGACAATTTTAATCTTTGAGTAAATCAAGACATCTTATTTGCCTCATGTTGAGTTATTTTTGGGTGAAAATGTATTTCAAACTCTTGTTGTCCATATAAATCTCACATCTCTCTCTGTAGAGACAATGCCTCCATATTTTCAGAGCAAAGATTATGGATGCTAACTCAAGATCCTGAGTTGGATAATTTTTTCTCATGAGTATTACACTGTCTTGATTCATAAGAAATAACATTATAATTTTGTATAAGGACACAACCCAGTTCATTCATTGATGCATCATTGTATATTACAAATCCATCACTTTCAGATGGAAGAGTCAAAATTGGATCATTGACCAATATTCTTTTCAATTCATCGAAGAATTTTGTACATTATTTTTTCCACACAAACTTAACTCCTTTACGTGTGATGTTGGTTAGTGGGTTAGCCAGTCAGGAAAAATTCTGAACAAAACACCGATAGTAACCTACTAAGCCTATAAAACTGCGTACCTAAGTTATGTTTGTTGGCATGGGTCATTCTTAGATTGCCTTTGTCTTTGGAGGATCAACTAAGATTCCATCCTTAGATACAATATGGACTAGAAAAGAAACTGATTGAAGTTAGAATTCACACTTTCTAAACTTCCTATATAATTTATTTCTTCTAAGAGTTATCAAAATAAACCGCAAGTGATTCTAATGGTCTTCATAGATTTTTGAGTATACAAGGATATCATCAATGAATACCACAACTAAATTATCAAGATATTACTTGAAAACTCTATTAATTAAATCCATGAAAACAAAGGGTGGATTTTTTAGTCCAAAAGGCATCACTGTAAACTCGTAATGCTTATACATGGTCCAAAATGCTATCTTAGGAATATCTTCCTTCCTTACATGCAACTGATGATATCTGGATCGAAGTTCAATCTTTGAAAAATATTGAGCGCCATGAAGTTGATCAAATAAATCATCAATCCGAGGTATATGATAATTATTATTTTTATTATAATAGCATTGATTTCTCGGTAATCAATGAAAAGTCTCATGGATCTATCTTTCTTCTTGACAAAGAGGATAGGGGCTCCCTATAGAGAAACACTAGGTCGAATAAATCCTTTTTCACTCAAATCCTCTAGATGTTTTTTTAGACCTACCAATTCCATAGTGTCTATTCTATAGGGAGTCCTTGATATAGTTCTTGCATTAGGAATTAAATCAATAGATAACTCAACTTCCTGCTCTGGAGGATGTCTAGGTAAATCCTCAAAAAATATATCAATTTCATCTGGAACTATGTGCACATCTTCAATTTTAATATTTATTTCCTCACCCATAGATATTGGTTTATCTTCCTCTCCTAGTATTTCATTCAGTAGAGCTACTGGGGGTGGTTCTAGATAAGAATCGGATGGTGAAGTTTCTACCTTAAAGGCAAGGGATTCTACACCATTCTCAAAAATTGTCACTTCCTTCTTCTTACAATAAATCTTTACATCATAATTTTATAACCAATCCATATCGAGAATTATATTAAATTCAGTAATTGGTATGATGATAAGGATAGCAACTAAAGCACGTTTTGGTGTCTAGAGGGGGACTAGTCGACATGATTTTGTTTCAATGATACATCCCCTAGGACTTTTTTCTCAAAAATACTTTATTAAATCAAATTGGACATATCTAATTTTCTTGGAAAACTGGGAAGATATTAATGAATGTGATGATACAGAATCAAATAATGTGTTGGATAAGTTTGAGGAAGCAATTAAAGTACCTCCCACCATGTCATTAGGAACTTCAACCTCCGCGGTTGTAATATCATAGGCTCTCCCTTTCTCTCTTGGCCTTTTTTGAGTCAAGTTTCCATGGAGCTTAGGAAACTCATTTTCATAGTTTCCCATATATCTGAAATTGTAGCATTGAATGTCATTGAATATTTTCTTCCCCTTGCATTCATCAGACCGATGACCCTTTTCTCCATAGTTATAGTAGTATCCCATGCCTTTCAAGCATTTCCTGAGATGATTCTTTCCACATTTCTCACAAAAATGGGAATAGCTTTGTTCCCTTGTTCTTCTTTGGTGCTTCCCCTTTTCCTTTGTTATCGGAGTACCACTTCTTATCTTAGTTTCCTTTGAGAATATTTGATCTATAAAATTACCTCTTTGTTTTGGTGGCACTTGATACTATTTCATCATATGATGAAAATGATTGAGAAGCCAGTTCCATTCAAAGACATGGCTTAAGACCTTAAAATAAATGATCAATATTGTCTGTTGAGTCACGTACGTAATCTATGGCATACCTAGACAGCCTTGTGAAAGTATCCTCATACTCTACAACACCGTCTTCTTCCCTTTGTTTTAAGATAAGGAATTTCTTCTTCATTTCAGTTCATTAGTCATGAGGAAAATATTTTTTGAAGAAAATTTTCTTAAAATCCCTCCATTCTATATCTTCTATTTCTTCTTCCTCCATGGTATTCTGAATCAAGGACCACCATTGATCAGCATCGCCCTTGAGAAAATATATTGCCAGTACTACCTTTTCATTTTCATGGCATATTAATGCCATGAATATCGTTTCAAGGGACATGATCAATTTCTCAACAACCACTGGGTTAGTAGTCCCACTAAAAGATGGGGGCTTCTACCGCATGAAACAATCCAACACAGGTGTGGAATGGTTATTCATTACAACCTGGGTATGTTGTCTCAATATGGTTATGATCTGATCTACTCCAACATTGACTGTGTTGACTTGCTCAGTAGGGAGATCCCTACATTTCCCATGAGTATTGACTCCCCTTCTTCCGTTAGACACCATTTCTAAATAATGGGATACACTATATTTGTTTATGAATCTCAAATAGAAAATCACCCAACAAAGATTGAAATTCTATGCATAGCTAATCTTATAAACATGGTTTCTATGAGGAAAAATTTACATTAAAACCCTTCATAATGGATTGTAAATAAAATGTGAATTATCCTAAGAATATCCCCTAGGAGTGTCGTAACCAAGAGTGCAGCAAGGCCTATTGTCGTGCACCAGTTCCTGTTCGAGTCTAGCTCAAAGAGGTGTTTTCGGGTTTTACCCCTAGATACTTCTGTGTCAGAGCCGCCTCTACCTGCTCGTATCCAGATAGTGAAATATTTCTTAAAAGATCCACATAATCTATTCCTTACCAAAATACCAGGACGTTCTTATACGTGTATCCTCAAATACTACCTTAGGTATTTTTTTCCCTACTATACATTTTCTACACTAGTTTCCAAGTTTTCTACTAAACTTCCTCTGATACCAACTGTATCACTCTGACCCATGTAGGATGAAGCCGGTGCATTACTTGTGATATTGGAATGGTTAGAAGGAATAAAAATCCTGAAGGAACGATCAGTTTAGTAGTCTTGAAGAAACTAGATACATAGATGTTACTCAAATTACATTGGAAAAGTTTACAAAATACAATACATAAAGAAAACTAAAACTGCATCCACAATAACTCAATAAATGATCTCCTCTTTGTCACATGTTGAAAGTAAACAATGAAAGGTGTGAGATCAAATTCTCAGTAAGGGTTACAAGTAGCGGAATCATGAATACAATAATAAGTGAATCATAGTCAATCTGACATAATCAATATGGCATGGTGAATAAATGAAAAACTAATGCCATTAAAAAACTGAGAATGAAACTGCATTCATAGATTTTTTCATAGTGAAAACCTCATGGATAATAATAACAACTGATAATGAATAAGGAAAAATATTATTATTTGGATGTCATGTATCTAGCACATGAAACCATAATACCGTTAAAACGGTTTTGTTCTATGGGTAGAAACTCGTCTGATTTTTGGAAACAAACTCGAAGGGTTTGTCACCAAACTGATTTTTCTCATGAGACCTACCGATGCATTGAGGGGATGTAATGGGCCCCAGTTTCCACTGCATGTCCAAATAATTATTTATAAATTAATTCAATACAATATCAATATTAATTTTCAATATCCGTATAGAGTAGAGTATACAGGTTCATCAATATTTCCATATTTAAAATAACTTTCTAAATAAACATCGTATATAAAATGGTATACGGTTTAGAAAACAACATATCCATGATATGAGATTATATATATTTAATATAAATATAATTTGAAAGGAAATTTGATCTAAAATGGGAAGTAGGTACACGAAATAAGGATTATTAGGTGCACAATACAAGGTTAGTCACAACAAAATAGTAGTTGAGACAAAGTCTCTTACCATAATGTAATCGATCGAATCATATGAACAGAATATAATAAACCTCAAATGAATCATTGAAAGACATGAACATAAATAGAATCATGTTATTATATATCAAATGTTAGTACAAATATACCACATACTAGAAATAAGTGGCAAACAATGAAAATCTCACATAAATGAAAGTGAGATGACAAACCCCTTAAAAATATTTTGGCATGGCATCGAGTGTTATTAAAAGGGTTTAATGAAAGGTAAAGGGGTATTCCATTATTTATATGTCACAATTTTAGTATGGGGGAGGTGATAAAACATACCCCATCATTAGGAAATAAAAATAAAAAATCACAACATAGGGAGGTTCTTGAACAAAAGTGAGAGAGAGGATCTCTTACCTTATGCTTGAAGGTGTTCTGGTTTGTTCTTAACGACCTGAATAATCAAATTTAGCTTCATTAATTAGTAATTATAGAACCTAATAAACATTTAATTGATATTTTATAACTTTATTAAGTTCATTAATGTCCTTTTTGATGGGTTTAAGAGATTCAATTTTATTGTTTTGGAAGTATTTTCTTCTATGGTTTTCATGATCCGTTTACTTGTATTCATGAATGGATGTTTGTTTGAAATATGGTTAAACATCCATAATTGTCAATATAAATTCTTAGTGAAATTAAAGATATATAAATGATATTATAATGATTCTGTTTATATACCATGATGATGACTCATTTGATGAGTTAAAATAAACGCTTTGATTTGGCTTAGCAGTTTTGTGCACAATACACTTGTTTTGTATTATTATTCCATATTTTGAATGTGTAAAGATTACATAAAATTAATAAAGATAAAATAAATATATTATGACCTGGTTCAACCATTTAAATGGTGTCATGACCAGTATTGAATATAGTTATGCAAATTGAAAACCCGTCTTCACGGAGTGTGATAAATTTACACATCTCGGACGATGTTTGAATTTATTGTATAAAAGGAGGGGAAAAGAGATATTATGATGAAATATTCCATTAGAACAATAAAAATACAGTACATGTAAGGTACTGGAATTATCATGAAATTTGGATGAGGGGAGGTGAGAATAGATAACAAAAGAATGGAACATTGTAAAACAAATTGAAAGAAAATATAAGGAAGGTTCACCTCTTGAGTACTCCTCCTTGAGAATCTCATTAAGGCCTTTTTTTGTCCTTTTGGTGAGACCATAAGGTCTTGTACATGAGAAGAGGTCTTGGGAAGAGTATTTGGAAAAATTTAGGCAAGGATTAAAGCTTGAGTGGTGTGGGAGGAAGAGGGGGTGAGGGGTGGTTTATATAGTGGAGGGGAGAGGAGTTTTCGTAATATTATAATAATTAATTTATTATTTCTTCTCAAGACAACCAATAGTGAGTATTCCATGACTAATAACAGTAATATATGCATGTGAATTCGAACCAATTGGGATTACATCAGCAAATCATCATCAATGACTCAATAAATTCCTTTATTTAGCATTTATTGTGAATTATCGGATTTTACTATTCATAAAAAATTCATGTATTTCAGAAAAATAAAAAAATATCATCGAAACCATTTTTTTGACATGTAGAATCAAAAAATGAATTCCATTTTTCAAAAATAATTTTCTAAATATGATTAATTAAATATTTAATTAAAATAATTATTTAATCAAAAAATATAAACACTTAAAATATTCATCTTCATTTTTATGGTTCCTAAATTCATTTATACATCCAAGGGCATGGATACCATTCATAAGAGGCATATTACTATTCATAAGGGTAAGTTACTATTCAAAAGGGTAGGTTACTATTCATAAGGGTAGGTTACTATTCACTTAAAATTAAGTTAATTCTATCAAACTCTAAATATCATCTTGAACACAACCGTGTATGTCAGATTTTTAAACTTCAAATCGCAGAGTAAAAAAATTTAAGTTTAATGTATAGGTTATGGATATCTCCTATAAGTAACCATTTTTTGTTCCATATAGGATCAGTGATTAATGAAATATAGGCTATAACTAGAATTTATTTAATAGAAACATACCATGAAGTGTTTGGGGTGCTACAATTCACATCCAAGAGCTTTTGGAGTTATAGATAGTTGGTATGTTTATTATTGAGTATAAATCATGGATTTTTTATATCATGAGGTAATCCATTAGTATGATTTCTAATGGATTCTTATGTACAAGAATGTTTGATCATGGACTCCATAGATACATTCAATAAGGCATTATTCCAATTTTTATCCCTACCCTTGATAGGGTTATTGAGAGGACATTATTGATGGATATATTCTTATATAAGGGAAATAAGGTATAAGTGGTTGGTGGTAGTTATCTAGAAGAGGATTCATATATTATGAATGAAAGATGACATTATTTAAGGTCACAACATAGGATGTAGGTTCCTATGTATTTTCAGACGAGAGTGTCAAAATCATAGGAGTCACACAAGGTATCTGGTCATATAGTGGATAGAATTTGTTATTCCTATCAAGGATGAGGAAATATAGTGCTTGAATTCCTAAAATGACATGTCTTAAAGGGTATTTATAAAGTTGATATTTTTTTAGAGGAAAATATATGATCATGGACAACGTGGAGGTAATTAGAGAAGTCTTCAGGGAGGATCCTTTGATAGAGGAACTAGTAGTGCACCGAGAGGAGGAGCTCTGGGAGGATAATGCTACGATCTACTCCCTCCATCTCCAACCCTAGATAGTCTATACTAGGCTAAAGGCTCTATGTTTAGTGAAAAAACCAGATGCATACAATGGCAGTTTACAATTATGAAACACCTAACATAATATGAGGTATAATAAGTGCTTACTCTATATTAGAACTAATTACCATAGACACCTTTGTGATCTATTCCTTTACTACATAATACCTTGTTTGAGAGAAATATATTTTAATTTATTCCCTATCTTGAACTATGTCAATATATACTTTAAATATAAGTGATCACATTCTCACTAACATATGCCGATGATGTGAGATGATTCTCAACGTTGGAGTTGGTTCCCAAGAAACCAACTTATTTGTCATTTATGATAAACCTTTATTCATTGGATGAATATTAATAAACTAATTATCACATCATGATTATTCTTATGCATGACACAGTATGTGATAATTTTCTAATTATAGATGTCACACTAAAAGGTCATAGCAGATCCCTACTATGATGAGAACCTAAAAGTGTCACGACACTATTATTGAATTTATATTCTATGGTCAGATGATATCATTTTAAGGGACACAAATGATATAGTCTATCAGGGGTGAGGACTCATGAAACATTGAGGTACTTTCTCATGGTGTGCGCCCTTGGTAATATCTGAGAGGATATTATGAGAACAAGAACCACCAGTAGGAAATCCACATTCATAAGTGTCATTGGATGTTCCTATCTATAGATGTGTGTATTGTTCCATAAAATTTAATATTATTATTAATGGGTATTATGACTCACAAACTTATATGTATTGATGAAAACCATGATGAAAAATTTCCACAATGAGGTAGGATATATTGGATGTGTCACGAGTAATACTGCATTAATGAATTTTGTGAGAAATGATTTTTCACTTCTACGGAAGTAGATATCTCAGACCCTTTGATGAAAATGATATAGCCTAACTAAATACTTGGACATGGTGTTCTCTAGGAAAGTTCAATTATGGGAAGTCAATGAATGATAAATTGAGCATATGGATTGATGTCACTTACATGCAACCTGCTTGATTAGAGTTATCGGGACAAAGATCTTATATTAAATGGTATGTGTTCGTATGAGGTGACATGTAATTAAGACATCAACTTATTTATCTTGGGAGACTTGACCCATTTCGAGATATTAATCATGGACTTTATGAAATCCCACCAAATTCCAATGAAAGAGATTCCTAGAGGGTCACACACTAAGTGTATCCAATATCATAGTTAAATAATTTTTTATTTACCAAGTTGAATAAATATTATTCCCAGTTGTGGTTTAATAATTATTCAAGTATATCGGATCACATCTATTTCATCGCTAGTTATTTTTGAGAATATATTGAGGATAGAATATTTATTTATCACTAGATAATGCAGTTATATTTATTTAATAAATAAATAGTCATTATTCAAGGACCGATAAATATTGAGGAGGATTTTCTAGCCAAGTTATGTGTCCAGTGAAAAATAATATTAAATATCATTTGGTTAAAATAATATTTAAATATAACATTCAAGTTAAGAACATGTCATGGAAATAATATCATTTCTATTATTATTTGACATGAGGTTTCACATGGAATAATAAATTATATTATGATGCTTACGCTAATTATTTATTGTTACCCAGTGAATTAAATTCCCCATTTGGTTATTATTATTTAAATTAGCCAAGGGGGTCATTCGACTGGCTAACCAATTATTGCGTGCAAACCATCCTTGGAGAAAATCTATCAAGCCTTGAAAACTCTCCCCTCTTCAAGAAAACTCTCAATAATAAGAGAGATTCTCCTCCACTGGATCGAGGAGAATGATTTAGAAGAGAAATATCAACTAAATCAAATATGGACATCACAAGAACAAGGATCTTTCACGTTATCACTTAGAGACTCCTTCGGAGACATCCGTAGATATGTGGAACATGTGTGGATCACCGTTAGAGGATTCCTATCCATGGATTCTAAATCATAAAAAAACCATTCCTCACACCCATGGTTGGACAAATCAGTGAAGGAAAGAATCACCTCAGAGGTCATTTTATAATTTAATTCAATTAATTATAAATAAAATATGTTGATCCTATCTTCTAGTTTCAGGTTCTCTCTTTATTATTTTATCTTTGATTAAATTCATGGATACTAACATTTATCATCATATTTATCCTGGATTAATCATCGATTACAAAAATTTACAAAGTTGGGTACATGACCATCCTGTGCTCCCATTGTGCCCAAAACCTTCAGGTGGTATCAGAGAGGGCATATTTTTGTTTATAATTATTTATATAATTAAATAATGATTTATTATTAAATAATTTAGTTTGTCAATTCATGTTTATTAATTCTTGTAATCGGAATTTTGATATTTGTTCCTCCCTTAACGTTTCTCACAGATCTAATAGAAATGAACAATTTTATGATTACAATTAAATCGAGGATATAATCAGGAGGCACTAGAGGTTCTATCTAGATAAAACAAGAATACACCTAGGCTAGTCAGATCTACATGTTGTGTATTTTTTTTCAATACATCAAGTGTAATTTAGAAATTACTAAATTCATGTGCACTAATTACATGCGGTGTAGTTAATTCTTACATCACATACTGAACAGGATAGACTGGTTCACAGTCAGCCAGACTACACACTATGTGGCCCACTGGACACAACATGTAGTCCATTCGGGTTAGGGTCAATTTGTGTATCCCATACACAGCTTTCCTGGATGTTGACCATGTAACATGAATTCTACACAGCATGTGGAAAATTGGAAATTACTTGTACTCCGAACAATTCCAAGGTTCACCTCACACAATTTCCCCAGGTGTGTTCTTCATATGGACGATGAGGAGGCTACACGCCAAGTAGTCAGATCTACATGTCTTGTACTGTTTCCAAACTACACATATTTAAAAAATTATTATTATATTATGAAAAACCATGAGACATGTACCTTCATGTGGGCATAAAGCTGGGACACAACTTGTCATAGGTGTTTGATATATATAAATAAATGTTTAATTAACATCCGTGTAATGTTCAAAGATCTCCACATCATGTATGAGTTGTATAATAATTATAATTCTATGTGCATGCTACACATCACAAAGAATAAAGTGTATACAATTATAAATACATGTTTCATAGTTTTTGATGGGTATTCACCAGGTTACCTCCAAGTTACAAGTTATGTATATGGTTATTAATGAGAATCTAAAAGAAATTCAGAAAAGTATTAAGATAAAAAGGATTGATTAATTAAAGATAACGATTAATCGATTTGAGTGCAATTTATCGTAATAAGAACGATTAAATAATTTAATTCTATTTTTATTAAAATGGTTAATTCGTTGCATGTATGTGGATGATCATGAGATACACCATACCTTTGTATGTGATTGGTTCCCTTTTAATTTATTTATTAAATTAAATTTTTTTACATGCATTCCTTATCCTCATTAATATGTAGGGAATGCGTGCCCATGGTTTCTTTTATGTAAACCCCCTTTTACCCCTCACATGCATCTAAGTTAAAAGAATATGTAATGGATAAAGCTCTCAAGCTAGTGTAGGTGGTTCAATATAGGATCCCTCATGAAACCAATCTAAGGGGATACCAATGTGAACATGTGGAAAGCTGTAAAAACGAACCTTAAAATGGTTCAATGTGTTTCTTCCCTAGGTCAGGGTTAGTTTATAAACCCATAGATAAACTAAAAAAATAGTAAATCTCATGATCATACCCTTTATTTTATTTCTATCATTTGTTTGGTTATTCATTGTGGATGTTTGACGTGATCACATAATTAATGAACTAACAAATGTAAAATATGGAACTAAAATAAAAAATGGCTTATGAATAAATATTATCTATACATGGTTAATAGCTTATGTATATCCTAATTAACATTAACAAGCATGTGAAAAGATAATAAGAGGAAATTTAAAAAAATGGATAAAATCCATTAATTAAATATTAAGTCAGTATAGCCTTCCATTACATCAGTTAGAATCGAACCATAGTTCAAAGTGATTGAAAAAACCTAGTTGGGGTGATTTCAATTATCGGGGAATTATAATTTGATGTTTTGGTTTGAATTAACCTTATTTACATCAAGGTTTGACTATCCGAGAAGGACTTGGTGTAACTGAGAGGCAAAGGTTAAGGAAATCCAAAATTACAGATTTCGGGATTGGAGAGTCCACTCAACAGATCAAGGAGTTGTGAGTTAATGTAGTTGGCATTTGGAATTCCTACTTAAAACCTTTATTGTTTCTTAGAAAAACCCAATTTTGGGGTAATTCGAAGGGAAATATGGATCCTTGATCTTAGAATGTCCAAGAAATAGTATATTCTGATGTCAATGGTGAGGGATTTTGGGTGTCAATAAAATAATGGGGGACTGATAGATATTAATTAATTTATTTTTATATATTTATCAAGACAATGTATTAAAACTCTGTTCATATTAATTTGTTGAAAAATAAATCAAAATGAAATAAAGCATATCATTGTGATCGATACTCGAGAATGAAAATCTTATCACCGACACTAATTTCTAGGAGTGGTAAATGCACCTTCGGGTAATCCTTCACCATAAGAAGAAAATTTATGTTCTGGAAGAGCCTTTAACAGTTGTGCCTAGAAACGAGGTGAGTGATGAGGACCTATCTATTTACAAAAAACATCTGAATGACACTAAAAATGTTCAGTTCCTCATGAAATCATCTATGAATAATGATATCCTGAAGCAACATGAGTAAATGAATGCTTATATCATGATGTCTCACCTTCATGATATCTATCATGAGAAGATGAGACAGGAGAGGTATGACATCTCCAACTCCTTGTTCACTACTAATTTTGGAGGTTCTTCACCAGCTGGACCACATGTAGTCAAGAATATTGGATACATTGAGCGTCTAGACATCTTATGGATTAATTTACCAGATAGTTGCATACAAATATCCTACTATCATCACTCCCTAAGTCCTTCTCTAGTATTATTGAAAATTATAAAATGATGAATAATGGGAAGATTCTATTGGAGCTATTTAACCTAATTATCCAATTTGATAAGGACATGGGGTATAAAAATATCATAGTCCTTATGGGGAATAGGAAGAGGAAGGACAAGGAATAGAGGCGTAATATTTATAAACAATTTAAAGCCTTCGAGAACCGTCTAACCAAGAAGATGAAGATCCAAAGGCAGGGCAAGGAAAAGGAGGCAGTATGATTTGCATGTGGTGATTTGGTCCACTGGATGAGGAACTGCACCAAGAGGCAAAGGGAAGCCAAATGTGGCTTTGTTCTCAAGTATAATATTTCCATTTCTACACATTGGGTATTAGATATATGTTGTGGGGATCACATCTGTATTCAAATGTAGGAACCAAGTAGATTTCAGAAAATTTCTAGAGGAGAGGTGGATTTGCAAGCTGCCAATGGTGTGAGGTTGGTTGATATTTCCATTAGTGACTACCACCGCACATTTATGATAGAAATTATTTTGGTTTCATGTGGATGTTATTATATACCTAGTGTTACCAAAAACATAATTTATTTATCGATTTTAGATACATATGGATTTATTTTCAAGTTTGGAAATAATTTTTTTTACTTTGATAAGGAAAATATATGTTATAGTATGTCACATTTAAATAATGGTCTATATGTATTAAATTACGAGAACCAAGTGTTGACAATTGATAATGAACCATTTTCACATGACTCATACAACACCCAATTATGGAATCACCACCATGGTCATGTAAATAAGAAGTGCCTAAGAAAGCTATGTCAAAATATTTATTTTGACTCTTCCAAGATAAAACCACTTGATAGATGTCATAATTGTTTATAAGGGAAAATGACCAAACAATAATTTGATGGATAGGGTGAAAGGGTCACATATCTTCTAGGATTGGTACACACTGATGTGTGTATACCATTTCAAGTAGGAGCTAGAGGTTTATATTCTTACTTCATTAATTTTAATGATGACTTGAATAGATATGGATATGTCTACTTAACATGGTATAAGTTCGAGTCCTTTTAGAAAATAGAGGAGTTCTAGAATGATGTAGAGAATAATCTTTATAAGAAGATAAAGAATCCTCAATCAAATTGAGGTGTAGAATATCTTAACCAAGAGTTCATCGACCTTTAACTAGAGTCTAAGATTCTATTTCAAATAACACCACATTATACACCAAAGTGGAATGATGTTAGTGAAAGGAGGAACCATACCTTATTAGACATGGTAAGGTTGATGATGAGTCATACAAATCTTCCATTATCCTTTTGGGGATATACATTGAAAACTACCACATACACATTAAAACAAGTACCAACTAAATAGAAAATTAGGATTCCCTATGAGCTATGGAGTAGACAGAAACCCACTTTGTCACATACAAATGTATGAGGTTGTGAGTCATTTGTTAAGGCTTTCTCAAGAAAAAAAACTACAACCCCAGGGAATGAAGTGTATCATTATAGGGTATCCCCATGAAACAAAGTGATACTACCTATACAACCCCTCAGACATGAAAGTGATTGTTTTCAGACATGTTGTATTTATTGAGAGGGAACACATCCACCAAAAGAATAGTGGGAGAATGATTGACTTCAATGAAGTTGATTCTTAGGATACAAAAGAGTTAGTACATGAACAAGTTCCATAGGTCCCCATGGAAGAGGTAGTTTTGAAAACAAAAGTACTATGTAGGAGTACAAGAGAGATAAGGGAACTAGAGAGATATGGTTTACTTGTCACTGAATATGGTGACTCATTATTGTTGGAAAATTATGAACTTATCTTCTACAAGGAAGTAGTAGAGAGCTCAGAAGCTGTAATATGGATAAAAGATATGAATTCTAAGATAAATTCTATTTATCAGAACCATGTCTAGGTTCTGGTCGATGCACCAGTTGATGTAAATCATGATGGGTGTAAAAGGGTATTCAAAAAGAAACTGGACATGGAAGGTCAAGTTAGTAACTATAAATCAAGGATAATGGCTAAAGGTTTTAAACAACATCAAAGAATTGACTATGATGAATATTTTTTCACCAGTTTCTATGTTTAAATCCTTAAGAATCATACTTACCATAACAACATTCTAGGACTATGATATTTGGTGTGTCAAAACTGCATTCCTTAATGGTAACCTTCAGTAATATGTCTATATGATACGACTAGAATGGTTTGTGACACCAAGTAATGATAAAAGGGTATAGAAGTTGCAGAGATCCATTTATATATTAAATCAGTCATCCAAATCATGGGAGATTCAATTCGATGAATCCATAAGAGAATTTGGTTTCTTTAAGAATGAATGTGAGCCATGTGTTTATAATTTGTTTAATGGGAATGAGGTCATTATCCTAGTAGTGTATGTTGACGATGTATTTATTATTGGAAATGACATACCATCATTGCATTCAGTCAAGGGATGGTTGAAAAATTGCTTCTCCATGAATGACTTAGGTGAAACCGCCTACATTCTAGGGATCAAGATCATTCGTGATAGATCCAAGAGGATTCTTGGACTAGATTCAAAGTACATACATTGATCATATACTAAAGGTATTTATTATAGAATAATATAATAAGGGATTGGTTCCACTGTCATATGATATACATCATTCCAAGAAAATGTGTCCCCAAAAAAACATAAGAAAGATAGGATGAGTAAGACACCATATGATTTAGTGATAGGATCTATCATATATTCCATGTTATGTACTGTACATGATGATGTCTATGCGCTGAGCATGGTAGAAAAATATCAAGAAGATCCAGGAGAACAACATTGGAATACTGTCAATACCATCCTTAAGTATTTGGGAAGAACTAAGGATATGTTCCTGGTGTATGGAGGAGATGGGGAGCTTGTCATCATAGGGTATGCTGATGCTGGTTTTCTAATATATCAGAATGATATGAAGTCACAATCAGGATAATTGTTCTCCCTCAACGGAGGAGTTGTGATCTAGAAGAGTTTAAAGCATCCATTTTTCATTGATTCTACAGTGGAGTCCGAATATATAGTATCTTATGATGTAGCCAGTGAAGCCATCTAGATTTGGAAATTTGTCTTAGATCATGATGAGGTTCTTTTTAGAAAAGATCCAATTACACTATATTGTGATAATATTATAGCAATGGCCCTTACAAATGAGCCAATGTCATATTAATAGAGAAAACACTTACTCTGAAAGTATCACCTCTTGAGGGAATTATATCAAAGGGGTGAATTTATAGGGGGTAGAGTTCCCACATAAGGGAATGTGGAGAACCCCTTGACTAGAGTACTCTCTTAGCAGAAGTGTGGATATCACGTGAGAGATAGTGGACTGAAGGTTATTAGCAGTTGGCTCTAGTGCAAGTGGGAGTCCATTGGAGTTGGTTCCCTAAAAACCAACTTCTTTGTACTTTATGATAAATCTATATTCATTGGATGAATATTAATAAAGTACCTGTCAAATCATGATTATTCTTTTGCGTAACATAGTATGTGATAATGTTCTAAGAATAGATGTCACACTAAAAGGTCATAGTGGATCACTGCTATGATGAGAACACAGAAGTTCTAAGACACTAGTCTTGAATATATTTTCTATGGTCGGATGATATCATTTAAAATGACACAACTGATACAGGAAATTAGGGGTGAGGACTCATGAAACATTGACGCACCTTCTCATGGTGTGTACCCTTGGTAATGTCCATGATGATATTATGAAAACAAGACCCACAAGTAAGAAATACACATTCAAAAGTGTCATTTGATGTTCCTATATACATATATTTGTATTGGTAATTAGAATTTATGATTATTATTAATCATTATTATAACTCGTTCAATTATATGTATTGAAGAAAACTGTGATGATAGATGTTCACAACAAGGAATGATATGTGGGGTGCATTACGAATAATACTACATTAATGAACAATGTGAGAAAGGATTTGTCACTTTTACCGAAGTGGATATCTCAAGACCTTTGATGGAAATTATATAGCCTAACTAAACCCATATCCATGGTGTTCTATAGGCATGTTCAATTCATGGAAGTCAAAGAATGAGAAATCAGGCATATGGGTTGATGGAAATTACATGAAACCCTCTTGATTGGAGATATCAGGACACATGGATTATAATACATGGTAAGAATTCGTATGAGGTGAAATTTCATTGTGAAATAAACTTATTTTTATAGTGTTCCTTGACCCGTTTCTAGATAGTAATCTTGGTCTTTAGGCAATCCCACCTAATTCGAATGAGAGAGTTCTAGAGGGTCACAAAATAAGTGTAGCCAATATCTTAGTAAAATAATTTATTTGTTTAACAAGTCAAATGAATATTATTACTATTTGTTGTTTAATAATTATTCAAGTATGTCTGATAAAATTTATTTTGTCGCTAGTTATTCGAGAGAATATATTGAGGTTGAAATATTTATTTATCAGTGGATAATACAGTTATATGTATTTAATAAATAAATAGTAATTCTTAAAGGCCTGATAAATATTGAGGAGGATTGGTAGACCAAGTTATGGGTCCAGTGAGAAATAATATTAAATATTATTTGGTTAAATAATATTTAAATATAACGTTCAAGTTAATCAGATGTTATAGAAATAATATCATTGCTATTATTATTTGACATGGGGTTTCACATAGAATAATAAATTAAGTAACATCACCCATTCTAATTATTTATTATTACCTAGTGATTTAAATTCCCCCCTTATGTTATTATTCGTTAAATTAGAAAAGGGGGTCATTCAACTAGCTAACTAATTATTGGATGCACAACATCCTTGGAGAAAATCTCTCAAGCCTAGAGAACTTTTCCCTCTCTAAAAACACACTCAAGAATGAGAGAGATCCTCCTCCACCAGATCAAGGTGAATGCTTTTGAAGTGATTCTCAAGACGATCAAAGGTAGACATTGCAAGCACAAGGATCTTCTATGCTAGCTCCCATAGAATCCTACGGTGACATCCGGAGATACTTAGAGCACGTGTGGATCACCACTAGAGGATTCTTATCCTTGGATTATATATATTAATGAAGCCTCACATTGGACCTATGTTCGAACACATCAATTAAGAAAGAATCACCATGGAGGTAATTCTATAATTAAATTAAATTAATTATAAACAAAATGTGTCGATCCTCTCTTCTCGGTTATGGGTTATATTCTTTGTCTTTTATCTTTGATTCAATTCATGGATACTGGCATTCATCGTCATATTCATCCTAGGTTATTCATCGATTATGAAAATTTACAATATTGGGTACATGACCATCCTACGCTTCCACTATGCCCAAAACCTACACTTAGTGGGCAGAGATATTCATGGGACCTCATTGTAGCTAATATGAATCCATTTGACATTGTAGAGACCCGAAGCTTATCGTACATGGACATTACATTACTTTTGCGGAATACTTAGTACATAACAAAAACACACACACAAGGATCGTAATAGTTTAGTGTCTTTGGAAACTCGGAATATAATCTTCTAATCCTGGTGAAAGATCTTCAACATCTCCCATAAAGATCTTCTTTTTTTTTACCTAAAACCTTTCTTTATATCCTGGGGAAAAGAAAACATAAAAGGGTGAGCTCAAATGCTCAGTAAGGGTAAACAAAAGAAATATCAATCACATAATAAGAACATAACATTTTTGGAAATCTTAACCTGCAAAAGAGAGCATAATTTCATAACATGGGATACATCATAGTAGTGAAATGAAATCATAACATAAAACATTACTCATTGTGGCATACACACATAATCATAGAGAATCATTTCTTGTTAGTCAAGACTCATTGCCAAGACTATCTTAGTGGACAAAGTCCCTTTCTGAATCGAGTAATCCTCGTTTCAGTCCTGTTTCACTGAACCGGTATAACCTACCATTCCAGCCATGTCTATCTCATGAGATATAAAATCTTTACCCAATGCATTGGAGGGAGATATAGGTCCCACCCATCTTATAATGAATCCTTTCTTATGTGTGCCACATAATCATAAAACATACATCATCGCATAACACATGTAACAAAAATGGGATTCTTGAAACATCATGACATCATAAATCAATTCATATAAGATAAAGGAATTCATAAAAATAATTCCATCACAACATAGTCAAACCAATGTAAAAATATGGATAGAAACAGAACCCTTTATTATCTTAGATGGAAAATAATTTTGATAAAACACTTGAATTGAATTCTTGAGGAAAATATCCTTTCTTCTTCAAAAACATTTTTCCTTTCATAACATGTCATACAACTTTAAAATAAAAGAAGTTGATTAAAAATAAACTTGAAAACTTGTAAAGGAAGCTTCTTGGAAATAATGTTTTAAAAATACATTCATGTCGTATAAGTTAAAAAAAACATTCTTCGTACTTTTTTCGGAAAAGTCAAAAAGTACCTCGTACGGAAAAACGACAAAAGATTCCTTTCATATTCTTTACTAAAAACTCACCTAAGGGTAAAATTGGATTTAAACTATTGCAAGTGGATGGAAACAATATTTCATATTGAGGGAACATGGATGTGGATGATAAAATACACCCCAGTAAATACTTACGAATAAACAATCTCGGATAAAAATGAGATTGTGATATTTCCCTTACCTTATGTCCGACTTGCTTTGTAAGTGTCCAAACCTCCTGTATAATGATTTAAATCATGTTATTGACTTATTCCAGAATCATATTCATTGTTATGATATCATATATGGTTCACTTATGACATTATATTACCCGTTCTTTTGTAAATTCCATGTTAAAGTAGCGTTTTGGGTAAAATCGTTTCATTTATCTTAGGTGTTTTGACTTGTTGTTCTTGACATCACTATTACTTATATCATGATTTACTTACTTCCAGAATATAAAATATGATTTATATATCATATATATTCAGTATATATATATATATAATAGATAGATAAATAAAATGAAAAACACCGTTCATGGAGACGGTAGTCCGTACGTACGCATGAATGCTGTTTTACTTTCCTTATTGTCTTGAAATGGAAGTAAGTAGATGACATACATATATATATACATAAATCCAGTAGCTTTATAATGTCATATATTTCATTATTATTTCTTATATATACTTTATAATCATTCTTAAATGGTTAACATGGAGAATGAATCTCATCGCGTCGTGGAGACGGTATTCCGTACGTACGCACGAGCGATGATATCATTTCCATAAATATTGAACTGAATTGGAGTGGATTATACAATATATCAGAATCAATATGATGTTGTAATAACTATGTATAGTTATTCTTTACACCATTATACCCATCCGTGTAAGGTGGTGGTGGAAAATAGATTACACCACGGCGTGGAGACGGTATTCCGTACGTACGCACGCGCAGTGATTTCTTTTTCCGTAGGATGGATAGATGGTGAAATAGGTTTGTTTCATACTTATAATAACATATCAGTATATGAGTGATACTGATGTTATTATTCATAATGAAACAACCTAAGAAGAAGAAGTGGAAGAAGAAATAAAGATGAAAGAATTGGTAACGGTAATTACCTCTTCTTTGAAGCGCCTTTTGGAGACCTCCTCTTAGGGAACTAGAATTGGTCTTTGAGGAAGACCAGAACCTCTAGGATGTTTCTAGGGAAGTGGAGAATGGATTTTGGCAGGGGTTGGCCGAGCTTGAGTGCTCAAATTGGTGTGAGGAGGAGGGGGAGGAGGTGTCCTTTTATAAGGGAGGAGAGGGGCACCTTAGGAATACCTCAAAATATTATTTTATATTAAAGTCAAAATCGGTTTATAATGGTTCCAAAGGGTCTTATTTCGAAGCTAAAGTGGGGATGGGTCGAAATCCTATCAACCAATAGAATTTAGACAAGTTTAGGATATTATTTTAACCTTATCAATTAGATTTAACTCTAAGTTAAATAATTTAACTTTTACCATGTCTTTTTGTTTTCTTTCACTATATGGTTAATACACTTACTATAACATGCCAAAAGAACCCCATATTGTTTATTATTAATATATATATCCTTATCTAAGTCATTTGGCCGAACCTTAGATTTTTAGGAATAAAATAACAATTAATAATATAATATTTGATTTAAAAACTATTTTGTGTCAATTTTGACACTATTTGATACATGATTTTTTTGAAAGTCATAACAGAATTAAATGTTCGAACCAAGTTGATTAAATCAACATTAATATATCATAGTAACCTAGAAAATTAGTGGAATTCATAAAAAGTCTTAAATTACATTTATTTTGGTATTTATATTATCAATTATGTGAATATTTCATTAATAAGATAATTACTGCATCATCTTTGTGTCATAAATAAATTAAATTATTTGATGTCTAAAAATTACAAATAAAATACCATCATGTAGGAAATCTTTTTATCTTTCTAATGAATATTTACAATCGAATTTATCTTATGTATAACCCCATATTAAAAATGATTTACTTATTAAACTTTGATTTTAACTATTTTAACCCTTCTTTAAATAAATTAATAATAAATGTCCTAATCTAATCCAAGTGGGCCTAAATGGTCATATTTTATTCCTAAGTTTGTTTTTGGTCGAATTACACTTGTCCAATAGAATTAGGACATGTGTTAGGGTAATATTAATATCATATTTACCCTTAGTTACCCTATTTACTATTAACCGTGGTAAAAAAAGTAAAAAGTTACTATTCACCAAAAATTTATTTTCATCTCATTGAACCACATTTTAGTCCTTGATATTAACCGTGTCTCTCGAATTTTCGAAATTCCATTCACAGAAGCGGTAAAATTAAGTTTTATACAAAATTCAGTTTTTAACCTACCACTTAGTAGTTTCACTATTCATCAAAAATTGATGTTTTTCAGAATAATGCCAAAATTTCATCCTAAGCTATATTTCATATTTCGAATTCAAAAATGAAGTCTATTTTACCAAATTCATAACATAGAAATTGCATTAATTAAATTTTTAATTAAATCCCGCTGTTAACACAAATAGCGTGTTTTTAAGAAACAATATCTATCAAAAGATTGACATTTGATTACGTCTGGTTTAAATGTGAAATTACATCCAATGACCAACATTGTATTAAATTGTAAAAATATATTCTAAATATACTTTAAAACCACTCAAATTAATAATTTATCACTATTAATTATTTCCATTAAAAAAGTTGTTTTTAATTATAAATTAGTAATTTTCACTATTCATCAGAATATGAAAGTTATCCGAAAAGTACCAAAATTTCACCTTAGGCTAAATTCGATACTCCGAATCCAAAAATTAAGTTCATTTTGAAAAATAAGATTTACAGAATTTTAAAAAGTGGTTATTACAATTCATAACGGCTAGTTTTAATAATATTTTAATAGCATATCATTGTTTAATGAAACTCAGTATTGCGTATTACACACGCTATCGAGGAAGGTCGCGATTGCGTGTAATGCAAGGCAAGTCAAGGATGTGTGTTGTGCAAGCTCCTTGTGGTGTAGCGTACAACACAAGACATTAGTGAAATAAAAAAGAATATTTTTCATAAAATCTCGGGCTGTTACAGACATTAACCTTATTATGTAATGGATATATATAATAGATTCTCAAATATATTTATACTATCATATAGTGATGGACTTCTAAGATGGTTGATCAAGATTCTCCTTCATGGGAAGTGGGACCTTCAGTAGAGATGAGTAAGTCCAATTCATGGGAGGTTGTAGCTGATCAACCATTAGTTATAAATTTTGAATCTATGTGTGGTAGATGTTTTAAGTGATTAACTTATTAAAATTATGGAGGAGTACATAAATTTTTTTCACTAGGGTACGCTAGGGTTTCCACCTTGTCAAGAGGTTAACTTCTATATCGATCTGTTCCCTGGGAACACTCTGATATATTCTATATAATATCAGAAGGATCATAATGAGATAAGGGAGATGGATGTGTAGTTTTAGGACCTTATGAAGAAAATTTACATCAGATTTAGTGGCTTCCCATAGTCAACTCTAGTATTTTTTTCTAAGATACTATACATGAACTTGTGTCTCTATATTTTCTATATATGCCTAAATTAGGTGATATCCAAGAACAAATACCCTCCACCGAGGATCAATGGAATCTTCAACCTTTTTAAGGGATTGAAGTGGTTCTCTAAGATCAATGTTAGGTTCAGATACCATTAACTTTGGTTTTTAAAATTTTACCCTAAAAAATCCTCAGTTAATGTTTTGGACATTACATTTTTTTGGTAATTCCCATTGGCATGATGAATGCATCGATGATATTCATGGGACTTATATACTAGATCTATAATCCCTACTCAGAATAGTTCATGGTTTTCTTCATCGATGATATACTTGTATATTTAATATTAGAGGATGAGCATACTGAGCATTTGAGGATTTTCCTAGACTTTATTCTAGAGAACCAGCTATGTAAAAATATCTAAAAGTGGGATTTGTGGATTCAAGATATTTACTTCCTAAGAAATTTCATATTAGAGTGTGAAGTAGCTATAGAATTGTCAATAATTGACTCAACTGAAACTTTGGATCCACCCAAGAGTGTGTTTTATGTGTATATATTTATTGGGTTAGTGGGTACCATCGATATTTCATGGTAGACTTCTCTAGGATCTCATCCCCCATGATTCACCATACTCAAAAGGGTATTAATTCGTTTGGTCCATGGGATTCTACAAATATTTTGAGAAGTTTTAGTATATGTTTATGAAACCTTATACTATTTTTTTCAAGGAGGTATTTGAGTACATGGTGTTCTACACAATTTTAAATCTAGTATTGGTTGTATGTTATTGTATAAGTAGTTCATCATTCCATATAGGTCCATATAGTTGATACCCCATGAGATGAACTACATATGTAACACCCAGATGTTTTTATGAAATATTCTCTTTAACAATTTTAATTATTCAATAGCTGGCATGACATGCGATCGTGAGTTTAAATGAACCACAAGACAACCTTAGTATAAAATTAACATTATATCTTAGCCATTTTTCTTTCAGGAATAATATTATATAACTTATAAAAATGTATTGTGAATTCATTGGCTGCCAATTATTTATGAAAAATATAAAGCAGTTATTTATTATTATTTTTTTAATAATAAATTGAGTGAATTACTATTATTAATGAAATTAATTAGATATATATGTTATATACTTAATAAAATATTTTTTTATATTCATTTAATGGATATTTTAGTCATAGGGTATGAATAAAAACTATTTGATGTATAAAAACCAATATTTTCAAAAGGGTACGTTTATATATTTTAATGGAGAAACCTTTTTAAATTAGGATTTTTATACATTAAGAATTTTGATACAATAAAATAAACATGTTCTTTGGAAGTAGGATATAAAAAATTTCTTTGGATAAATTTTGATATTTTTATGATAACTTTCAAGTTTTGATGAATAGTAAAAATACACTAAATTTTAACAGAAAAAACTTTTTTCATTAAAATAATTTAAATGGTTAAATTATATTATTTAATGGGTTTAATGTATAAATATAATATATTTTTATTAATTAATATAATTTAGTACATTTTTATTAATTTTACATTGAATTCAGATGTAAAAATATTTTGATATTTTACAATGTTTTGACTTTAAAAATCCATTCTCTCTTTCTAACAACGAGATTAATTTTAAATTAATTATAGTATTTTCTATGAATTGAGTTTTGAAAAATGAATTCCACATATGGAATAAGTAGGTTAAAATTATGTAAATATATTTATTTTATTTTTGGGCATTATGAATAGTAACTTTAGTATTTTTTATTTTTATGGTAAAAGGATAAATCTTGTAATTAAGGGTAAGAATAATATTATAAAATTATCATAAAACTTGTCCTAAAATAATTCAATCAGTTTTTTAGACCTAAATCATCCTTGGGTCAAAATGGTATTCTTTGGAATCCACTTGGATGAGATTAATACATTTAATTTATTTTATTTAAAGAAATTTAATATGTCTCAGTCAAAATTTAATAAGTAATTATTTTTTAAATATGGTTATACAAAATATAAATTTGAATATAAATACTCATTTGAAATATAATACATTTTACTTTATCATGATAATTTATTTTTAATTTTAAAGAATTAAATAATTACTTTAATAGCTTACACATTAAGGATGCATAAATTATTTAATTGATGAAAAATAAATAATATATTTTTTATTAAAATGATAATACCCATTAAAAGTCCCCAAAACATAACCAAATATTATTTTTTGAGTATATATTGATTATAATCATCCAAGTTTTTAGTTATTGACCATATTAAGCCTAACAGTAGGGATTTAGACACTTATATTATTTTATGTAAACTAATGATAAGCTTGTCACATTCATGTTTTAATTAATATACCGTTTTTAATATAGGATTTTATAAGAAAATATATTCCACTAAAATTATTATTATAAAATATAGAAGATTTATCTTCATCATAGTATTTTATTTTTAATTTTTATTCATAAATTAGTATATTAAATCATTACATAAAATTGATGCAGTAATTATTTTTTTAATAAAGATAACAAATAAATGTTATTAATGATTTTGAAATAAATATAATTTGGGATAATTAATATGTATAATGAATTTTAAATATTACCTTGACCTATTATTAATATAATGAAATATGTGGTTTGAAGTTAAATTGTTATTTTAATATTTTAAAAAATCAATGAATTGAATAATGTCAAAATTGACATTATTGGTCGTTTATAAAAATAATGTGTTATTTAATTATTTAAAAATTATTATTTTTTTAAATATATAATAGTTATTATATAGTATAATATTTTCTATGTTATTTATTTATGGTCTATTTTACATCAAATAAGTAAATAATTCACCCTTTTAATATTGAAATATTTGTTATCTTAATTAACATTAAATATAATAACAGAGTGTTAATTGAAATAATAATGTTTAAATTGATATAAAAAATTGTATGAAATTTATTTGTTTATGGTATTACAACCCTATATCATCTAATATTATAAATTTTTATATTTTTAATATTTTTGTATGGGGTTTTATTTTAATATAAATTTATATTTTTGAGGTTTCCAAAAGTTCCCTTCACATCAATTTCAAAAGGGAACCTCCTCCCTTACCTATTAAAATGACTTTGAGCATTCAAGATCAGCCATAACATACCCATTTATGTTCTTAAATTCCTTATTTAAATTTTAGAAGCTTTTTTCTTCTTCAAATACCAACTCTAGTGCTCTAAGATAAGATTTAGAGGAAGTACATCGATGAAGAGGTAATCTCTTCCCCCGATTATTTCAAAATTATTTTTTATTCTACTTAATATTAATTATTTTTTTCATTATAGATTGATAAAATATGTATCAATCATATAATAATATTTATTATAATTATGAAAAAACCATATTCCAGCTTCTATCCATCATACGAAAAACAAAATTACTATGCATGTGTATGTACGACTTACCATCTCCACACCATGGTGTAATCTATTTTTCACCACCACTTTACATGTATGGGTATGATGATAGAAATAATAAATATATATGATAATTATAACATGATATTGATTCTGAAATATTATACACCATCTAATTCAATATCACTCTACAATTATGGGAATGATATCGTCGCTTGTGCATACGTATGACCTACCGTCTCTACGATGCGATGTGATTCATTATACATGATACTCATTAAAACATGATTATATAAATAAATTTAATGAATTAATATTATATATATTATACTAATATAATTCTATAAATTATATTAGTATAACCTAATAAGTGGAACTTGAGCTTGTCTAACAAAACATGCATAAGAACATAAAGCAGTTAATGCCATAATAACGAGTAACAATGAAATGTTACTAACAAACGAACTATAATATGATCATATATGACATAATAAAAATGAATATAATTATGTAATAATTCAATAACAATATTTAAATCATTATATAGGAGGATTATATACATACAATGGATATCAGACCTAAGGTAATGAATAATTTTCCAATCTCATTATTATCAGAGATTGTTTATTCGTAAGTATTCACTGTGGTATATTTATAATCCACATCCATGTTTCCTAAATATGTATTCCAAAATATTATTTCTATCCTTTTACATTTTTTTAAAGTTATTTTTACCCATTGGTGATTTTTTATGTGGTACGAAAGGAATCTTTTATCATTTTCTGTAATCGGTACTTTTTGACTTTTCGACAAAAGTACGAGAAGAATGTTCTCTTGTAACTTATATGGAATGAATGGATTTTTATGATTTATTAACATCTTATTTCCATGAATATTCCTTGAAAACATTTCAAGATTATTTTTAAATAAATAAACTTCTTTTAAAATTGCATAGACCTTTTAGAAAAGAAAATGTTTTTGAAGAAGAAATTATATTTTCATCAAGAAATAATTTCATATGTTTTATAAAAATTATTTTACCTCAAATATGATATTCCTCAAATAGAGATATGTTTTTATCCCTATTATCACTATTATATTGTTATGTTTATGATGGAATTATTTTCATGAAATTTATTTGTTTTATATGGATTATGATGGAATGATTTTTAAGAAACCCATTTTTATTCCTTAGGTTATGCTATGATGACTGGTTTATTTTTTTTATGGAACACATAAGAATGATTTAATTATGATATGGGTGGGATATATATCTCCCAAAAATTCATTGGGTAAATATTTATATCTCATTATATAGTTATGGATGGAACATGATATGATATTAGTTCAGTAATACAGGGTTGGAATGAGGAGTGAACTCGGTTCAGTAATGGAACTTTTTTGTTATGATGGTATTGGAAATGATCCTTGACTTATATGAAATGATTTTATATTCTTAGGATTATGCCACAAAATCCCATGCCTTATGTTATGACTTTTGGGATTACATTGAACTTTTATAATATATCCCATGACATGATAACATGATTCTTTATATGTAGGATAAGATTTTTGATTATTATGTTCTTATTTCCTATGATCATGATAAAATCAATATCTCCCTTGTTTACCCTTACTGAGCATCTAATATCACCCTTTATTATGTTTATTTTCCCTAGGTTTTGAATAAGAGTATTAATTAAGATATGTCAAAAAGTGTTCTAATTATGAAGAAATAAGCGGGAGACAATATATATGATTTATGTTCCAGTTTTTATGATTTTAAGTTTCTAAAAGCACTAAAACTATATGGTCCTGGTGTGGTTTTGTTATGTTTTGTAATAAATATTATTCAATTTTGAATTAATATCTATGTATGTAAATTATGGGCCATTATATTTGGTATCTGTGAAAAGGTATAGTTAGCCTTTGAAAACTAGGATGAGAAACCCTTTGTAAAAACCCTAAGGATATGTTTAAGTATTGGTTACAATGCCATTATTTTAGAAATTACCATGAATAACCTATGATAAAACCTAAAGTGTATTAAATTGAAATTTTATTAATTATTATGTGGTTTTCCCATTATAATTAGTGTTTTTTACACTATGATTTTAGAGTTTAGTCAATGGAAGGAACCCGAAGGAACCACATTAATGCTCAATGTGAAGGGAAATGAAATGATTGTCCCCCTAAGAAACCAAATGTTATGGGATATAGAATGAAAAATATTTTTTGGATTTTCACACAAATTTATCAAGATATGAATCATGTATAACTTCTAAACAAGAAGAGGAGGGAACAAATTTCTATTTATTCCTTCATGCGGAATCATCCACCATCCGATAGTGGGTCTTCTGATCCATTATTGGTTGAACAATGGATCAGTACCACTGAAAAGATATTTTCAGTTCTCCAATGTTCAGAACCTAATAAAGTCATCTTGGTAGTCTATCATTTGGATGGTGAAGTTGATCAATAGTGGAATATTATCAAGAATATTATTCAAAGAGATGAAATTGAATCCGTGGAATGGGATTGTTTCAAGAACTTATTTTTTAATATATACTTTCCATTTATTCTTCAAAAAAATATGGAGAAAGAGTTCCATGATCTTAAGAAAAAGTATGATGAATCCGTTGAAACCTATGAAGAAAATTTAACAATACATGCAAGGCACAATTATGGAATTATTGTCCAACCTGAGAGTAAAATTGATTGATTCTTTAGTGGATTAAAACCAAGCCTCCAAAGGTCATTGTCCCTAAGGGACTTCTATAGTTATAAGTAAATCATTTGATGTGATCTCAAGGTTTTGATGGAGATTAGAGAAACCCATTGTTCCTATGGGTTTGATAAGAAGAGAATCAGAGAATTGAAGGGAAAATATAAAGACCACACTGAAAAGAAAATTAGTTTTTCCTTGTGCTCAATGTGTGGAAAGAAAAATGGATGAAATTGTCTTAAAGGAACTAGAAAATGTTTTATGTGTGGAAGAGAAGGTTATCAGGTAGTTTAATTCCAAAGTGATGGAAAAAAAATGCATATTGTTCTAAAAAAATAAAAGGATACACCGAATGAAACTCCTACAATTCAATTATAAAAGTGCATGGAAATGGTGAATTATTCCAATCAATGCCCTAATCCAAGGGTTATTGATGATGATCAACGTTATCAAAATCTTAAGGCCATAGAAAAGGTCATGTCACATGAGATCACTATCTCGGATGTGGAGTGTAATAATAAAGTGGAAAAAGCTACACTTTCTATCCACTCTAATTTAGAAAATGTTTTATTTGATTTTGGATCCACCCAATATTTTATTTCTGAATAATTTTCTAAGGGAATCTCTGTAGTACCTCAATAATCAGATGTTGAGTCAGTTGTGACAACTCTTAATGGCACAGTGGTCACATTAAAAGTATATAATTATTATCCTGTTGAAGTTTGGGAGAATGTAATTCCTACAAATCTTGTGATTATTCCTATAGTGGAATTTAATGTAATTATGGGAATGGATTGGATTTCTCTATATGAATATCATATAAATTTCCAAGTAAGGGAAGTCAAATTTCATATTCCGGGTCAATATTTGACCATCTATCTATGTAAGGATGAATGTGACCTTACAATGGAAATTTCTTCCATCTTATGGATCTTGATTCTTATAATTGAAGGTTATCTATCTCAAATGATTAGGGAGAAACTCACCATTAAGAATATATCTATTGTACATGATTTTGATGATGTATTTCTAGAAGAATTTCCAGGACATCCACCGAATCCTGAGGTTGAGTTTTCAATATAACTCATACTGGGTGCTATGCCTATTTCAAAGACACCTTATAGAATGAACCCAATTGAGTTGAAATAATTGAATAAGAAAATAAAAGAGAATATTGACAAGGGATTCATACACCCAATTATATCACCTTGGGGAGCACATATTCTATTTGTTAAAAAAAAGATGGATCAATGAGGCTCTTCATTGATTATAAATAACTTAACAAGATCACTATCAAGAACATATATCCTCTTCCCCGCATTGATATGTTATTCAAAAAACTACACAGAGCTCAATACTTTTACAATATTGATCTTCATTTTGGATATCATTATGTAAGGGTAAAGAATGAGGATATACCAAAGACGACATTCCATACAATTTATAGACACTATGAATTTATAGTGATGCCTTTTGGTATTACTAATTCTCCCACTATCTTCATGGATCAAATCGATAGAGTCTTTAAAGACTATCTTGATCAGTTTGTGGTAGTCTTAATAGATGATATTATTTTCTATTAAAATATAAAATAAGAACATGAATATCACTAGATCACTGTACTGAAGACCCTGATAAAGAATAAGATTTTTGAAAAATTTAACAAGTTTGAATTTTGGCTTCATAAAGTTTCCTTTTGGGTCACATAATCTCAAGAGAGGGGATATATGTGGATCCATGAAAAATAGAAGTTTTTGAAAGTCGGTTGCGGCCAACAATGGTAACTGATATCCAATTTTTTCTTGGTTTGGATAGATATTATCGATGTTTTGTGAAATATTTTTCATGGTTAACTAATAAAATCAAGAAGTTCACTTAGAAAGGAGTTAGGTTTTTATTGACATAAGAAGGTGAAGAGAACATCAAAGAGCTAAAAAGAAGGTTATCTAGTTCTCCTGTGCTCATACTACTTTATAGTGGAGAAATATTTTTGATCTATAGTGTTTCATCAAAGAAGGGGTTGTGATGCATTCTCATTCAAATTGATATGGTGATAGATTATTCCTCATGAAAATTTAAAATCCCTGAGAAAAAGTAACCAACTCATGATTTGGAGTTAGCTATAGTAATATTTTTATTAAATATATGGTGATAGATTATTCTATCACTTCACCAACGCTTCTCATTGTGCACCTTCTCATTCACCAAAAGGGAAGGAAACAATGTGGCCCATCAGCTGGCGTCCTCAGGCCCATTTGGTACTAACCAGCTCTAGTTGGAAAATTTCCCTTCATGGCTTCGTGCATGTAATTCTGCTGATCTTTTTCATTAATGTTATTTGATTTTATCAAAAAAATTGTACAAGGACCTAAAATAATATTTATGGTGGGATGGATTAAAAAGAGAAGTTTTTGAATATTTCTCTAAATAATTGGTATGTCAGCAAGTTAATGCTGAGAGATAGAAATCTATCGAGATGTTACAACCATTACTCATACCAACATGGAAATGAGAAAACATCACTGTTGAATTTTTCATCGAACATCCCAAAACATCTAAAGGTCGTAATGCTATATGGGTTATAGTTGATCAGTTTATTAAGTCGACATACTTCATTATTATTAGATAGGATTTCTCTCTAGATCATATTTCCATGATTCATGTAAAGGAAGTCGTAAAATTGCTTGGAGTTCCACATTACATTATATCTGACCGGGATCCTAGGTTTACCTTGATGTTTTGGGGAAGTCATCAGTAGAATCTAGATATAGAGTTATGTTTCATCACTCCTTATCATCCTCAGACAGATGTTTAGTATGAGAGGAAAATTCAAACTCTAGAAGACATGTTGAGATCTTTATCTATGGATTTCAAAGGTGTTTGGGATCATCACCTACCTTTGGTGGAATTTTCCTACAACAATAGCTTTCACTTCAGTATACAGATGGATTCATATGAAGACATATATTGAAAGAAGTGTTTAAATCCAACTTATTTAGATGAAGTTGGGGAATGAAAGCTATTGGGACTTAACTTTGTTGATGAAATGGAAGATAAGGTCAGATGTATTTAATAACACATAAGATCATCTCAGAGTCAAAAAAAATTTATGATTAACATTGATGAAAAGACCTAGAGTTTGAAGTGGGTGACAAGGTGTTTCTTAGAATATCTCCCTGGAAGAGAGTAACGAGTTTTGGAAAGAAAGGGAAGATGTGCCATAGGTATATTAGTCATTTTGAAATTTTGGACTGTGTTGGGAAGGTAGCTTACCAATTGGCGATTCCATTGAATCTCTCCCAAGTTCATGATTTGTTCTATGTATCTATCTGAATAAAGTACATACCTGATCCTTCACATATACTAATCTCATAATTCATACCACTAGATAAAGATATTTCTTATGAAGAATAACCAATAGATATTCTGGATCATAGAGAAAAAGGTCTACAAAATAAGAACCCTTTCTTGGTTAAGGTTTTATGGAAGAACAACCAATTTGAGGAAGCTATGTGGGAATTTGAGGATATTATAAGGGATAGGTATCCTAATCATTTTGTTTCTAAATAATTAATTTTTAAAGAGAAATTCAGTTTAAGGGGGGTTAAATGTAACACTTAGATTTTTTTATGAAATATTTTCTTTAAATAATTTTAATTATTTAATAGCATGCATTAAATGCAATTGGGAGTTTTAACAAACCCTGAGAAACCCTTAGTATAAAATTATAGTTATATCCTAGCCATTAGGCTAGTGAGAATAAGAATAAAAAACTTTTAAAAATGTATTGTGAATTCATCAGCTGCCAATTATTTATGAAAAATATAAATCTATTATATTTTTATATTTTTTTATTAATAAATTGATTGAATTACTATTAGTAATGAAATTAATGAGATATATATTTTATATATGTAATAAAATATTTTTGATATTCATCCAATGGATATTTTAGTCATTGGGTATGAATAAACCCTATTTGATGTATAAAAGCATATATTTTTCAAAAGGGTAATTTTATGCCTTTTAATGGAGAAACCTTATTAAATTAATATTTTGACTCATTAATAAAATTTATATGATAAAATAATTTTTTTTCTGAAAGTGGGATATAAAAATTTACTTTGGATAAATTTTTGATATTTTTTTGATAACTTTGATGTTTTGACGAACAATAAAAAACACTAAATATTAAATAAAGGAAACTTTTCAATTGAAATAATTTAAATGGTTAAATTATATTATTGAATGGTCTTAAATTATAAATAGAATATATTTTTATCAGTTAATATAATCTAGGTCATTGGCATTAATTTTACATTGATTTCAGATGTAAAAGTATTTAAATATTTTATAATGTTTTAACTTTTAAAACTCATTCTCTCTTTTCGAACATGAGATTAATTTTAAATTAATTACTTTAAATTATGTGATTTGATTTTTGTAAAATGTATTTCATATTTGGAATCAGTAGGTCCAAATTATGTAAATACAATTATTTTATTTTTGGGCATTATGAATAGAAACTTTGGTAATTTTTATTTTTATGTTAAAAGGGTAAATCAGGTAGTTAAGGGAAAGAATAATATTATAAAATTACCATAAAATTTATCCTAATATAATTGTATGAGTGTGTTTAGACCTAAATATTACTTGGGTCAAAAGGTAGGTTTTTGAATCCACATGTATGAGATTAGGGTATTTAATTTAATTTATTTAAATAAATGTTAAATATATCTCACTCAAATTTTAATAACTCAATAATTTTAATAAAAGGTTATACAGTTGATAAGTTTAATTATAAATACTCATTTGAAATCTAAATTTTATTCCTTTATCATTTTAATTTATTTTTAATTTTTATGAAATAAAAATTTATTTTAATAGATTCTACATTAATGATGCACAAAATATTTAATTAAATCAAATAAGTAAATATTTTACCCTTTTAATATAGAAATATTTGTTACCTTAATTAAAATTAAAATTGAATAACTATGTGTTATTTAAAATTATAATGTTTAAACTGACATAAACACTTGTTTAAAATTTATTGGATGATGTGATTACAACCCTATATCATCTCATCTTCGAAATTGGGACATTTTGGAAGTTTTTGGTTTGGGTTTGATTTTTTTATAAATTATCATTTTTGAGTTTTCCAAAAAAATTTCCTCACCTCAATTATAAAAGGGCACCTCCTCACTAACCTATTAAATTAAATTTGAGCATTCAAGCTCATCTATACCCTACCCATTTTACTTCTAAACTTCACTATTTACATTATAGAGGTTATGGTCTTCTTCAAAGACCAACTCTAGTGCTCTAAGAAGAGATTTAGAGGACACATGTTTATGAAGAGGTAATATCTTCTACTGATTCTTTAAAACTTGTTTCTTATTATACTTACTATTGATTATTTTTTTCACTATAAATTAATAAAATCAGTATTAATAATAAACTTATATTTTATTATAATTATTAAAAAATCATATTCTACCTTTTATCCATCCTATGAAAAACTAACTCACCATGCGTGCATATATACGACTTTCTGTTTCTACATCGTGGTGTAATCTATTTTTTTCACATCCATAATACTTGGATGGGTATAATGGTAGAAATAATAACTATATATTATTATTATATCATGATATTGATTCCGAAATATTATACACCATCCACTTAAATATCCTTTAACAATTATGGGAACGATATTGTCGCTCGTGCGTGCGTACGACCTACCATCTCCATGATGTGATGGCATCAATTCTACATGATCTTAATTAAAACATGATTATATATATGAATGGAATAAATAAATATGATTTATATAATACTAATATAATTCTTTAAATGATATAATTATAACCTATGAAGTGGTACATGAAATTATTTGATAAAACATGGATAAGAACATAAAGCAGTTAATACCCGGATAACAAGTAACAGTAAAATGTTACTAACAAAAGGTTAATAATATGATCATATATGATATCATAAAAATGAATATAATTATGTATTAAGTAAATAAATTTATTTAAATCATTATACAGGAGATTTAGATACATACTAAGGATATCAGACCAAAGGTAATGGATAGTTTTGCAATCTCATTATTATCCGAGATTGTTTATTCAAAATTATACCCTGTGGTATATTTATCATAAAAATCCATATTTCCTAAATATATATTCCAAAATATTCTTTCTATTCCTTTTAAAATTGTTTATAGTCAATTTTACCCATTTATGAATTTTTTAGATGGTATGAATGGAACATTTTGTTGTTTTTGGAACATTTTGTTGTTTTTTGAACAATGTACTTTTTGGCTTTTTGAGAAAAGTGCGAGAAGAATGTCCTCTTTTTTCTTATATGTAATGAATGGATATTTACGCGTTATTAATGCCTTATTTACATGAATTTTTCTTTATAATATGTCATGTTTATATTCAAATAAAATATTTTCTTTTAAAATTGTTCATTATTTTGAGAAAAGAAAATGTTTTAGAAGAAGAATGGGTACTTTTTTCAAGAATTAATTTCAAGTGTTTTATCAAAAAAATGGTACATATATGTTGACATTATTCAAATATGGTTATATTTTTATCCATATTATTACTATGATTTAATTTTTTTTATAATGAAATTATATTTATGAAATCCATTTTTTATATGGATTATGATAAAATGTTGTTTTAGAAACCCATTTTTTTCCTTGGGTTATTCTATGATGAACGATTTATGTTTTTTTTAACACATAATAATTATTTAATTATGAGATGGGTGGGAAATATATATAAATAAAATTAATTGTGTAAATATTTATATCTCATTATATAGACATGGTTGGAATACGATATGATCTCGATTAAGTAATACAGGGCTTGAATGGGGAGTGAAATCAGTTTAGTAATAGACATTGTCTGCAATGATGGTATTGGAAATGATCCTTGACTAATACAAAATTATTTTCTATGTTTATGTGTATGAAAAAAAAATCATGTCTTATATTATTATTTTTGGGATTACGTTGAACTTTTATGATATATCACATGACATGAAAACCTGATCTTTTATATACAGGATATGATTTTCGATTGTTATGTTCTTATGTCATATGATTATGATATGATTGATATCTCCATTGTTTACCCTTACCGAGCATCTGAGATCATCCTTCATTATGTTTATTTTCCCCAGGTTTTGAAGAAGAGTTTTAAGTAAGATATGTAAAAAAGGGGCCTAGTTTTGAAGAAATAAGCGAGAGACAATGTAGATGATTTATGAACCTATTGTTTATGTTTCCCAGTTTCTAAAGATAATAAACCTATATGGTCTTGGAGTGGTTTTTTTATATTTTTTAATAAATATTATTTAATTTAGAGTCAATATATATGTATTTAATTTATGGTCTATTATAACGTAACCCATGATCTAGAGTTGGTAGTGATTGGTTTTTCATTGAAGACTTTTAGGAACTATCTTCTTGTAATGTGTTATATAATATATGTGGAATATAAGAGCCTGTAGTACATCCTCACTTAGAGAAATTTTAAAATATATAGATACACTAGTTAAGTTACTATAATACTATGAATTTTAGATTATCTATACTTCAGGAAAGGGTAATGAGGAAGTTTATTACCACAGTAGAAAGTATTTTTATCAGTTGTTGGAAGATTAATCTTTGTAGTTATCCTTATTAAATCAGTCCTTAGTGGATATGCTAGAATTATCACATCTTATATTTATTATGGTGCCCCCTTATCTTCTTTATCATTTTTGGGATGCCTCTCTAAGAGAAATCTATTATACAGTTTTGAGTGACCATATTTTCTTAGGTGAACCACTAGATGGATATTCAAAAGGTAGGAATCACGTAATACTTTTACAAAGATGGGTAGTAGTTCTAGTTGAATAATGTGTGGAGGTACCGAGGGAGTTTTATAGTTCACCATTAGTGGTAAATCCTGGAGTGATGAAAATGTACCAAGACCTCATACATCAGTTTTGGTGGTAAGGTATAAAACCAAGTGTTTTCAAGTTTATCTCATGATGCCTCACCTATCAGTAGGTGAAGGTGGATCCCTAGGTACTATACAGTCTAGCATAACAACTTGAGGTATTGAAGTGGAATTTGGATTACATATCAATGAATTTGATGATGATTCTCCTATAATCCACGGGAGGTCATGATGTTATCTTATTGATCATCAAACAACCAACCTAATCAACCCACTTCCTTCCTATTCCGAAGTAGAGCTCAATGAAGATATTGAGACTCTTGTATATGGAAGAGATTATCCATATTCATGGTATACCCTCAATGATAATTTTTAATTGAGACTCTTGATTCATGTATTGATTATTGAGTGGTTTTAAAGAGGAATTTTGGACCTAGTTCCATATGAGTAAAATTTTCCACACTTATAATGATATTCAATACAAGAAAATCATTCAAGTCCTTGAGGATATCCTAAGTAATTACATATTGGATTTTGTATAGTGTTTGGAATATTACCTGCCTCTAGTGGATTTCACATGATATAATATTTACCACTTAACCATTATCATGACACCTTCCAAGGACCTTTATGGGAGAACTTTTAGGCTCCCTTATATTGGATTAAGGTAAAATAATAATCAATTATGGGGATGAAGATTGTGTGTATGGTGATAGAGAAGGTGTAAGTGATCCAAGAGAGGATGAATAATTCTAAGATCTATCCCAACTTATATACAAAGTGATGATTAATGAATTCAGTGTTCAATGAGGGAGATCACATGTTCCTAAAGGTATCTCTATGTTGTAGTTTGTGGTTATTTGGTTCCAAAGGTAAGCTATCCCTAATATTTATCAATCAATTTCAGATCCCATGTTGGGTGAGTGAGGTTGATTACCATCTATAATGTCCCCTATAGTTAGATTGTCTACACAAAATCTTCCATATGTTATATCTAAAGATATAAGTTCATGACCCATCACAAGCCGTTTAATGGGGGTAAGATAAACATTGAGGATAATTCTACCTTATTGGAGTACCTAATGTAGATTTATTTTCGACATTAGAGGATTCTCCATGGATGAGCTATTTTAATGTTGTTTATACTTGGGAATCACAAGAACCTTTTAGAAAGCTTATGAGAGCAAGAAAACCCAATGTGGGCTCAATACCCTCATCTTTTTTAGTAGGTGGTTCTTTTTAGGGTGAAAAACATTAATAGTGGGGAGATATCAATGACCCTCCTTTTTTATGTTTTAACATTTAGAATATTTTAAATAATATTTTAAATATTGGTCACTAAGCTAGTTTTTCAATTTTACTATCGTAAGGCTTAAAAAATAATATATTAAAAATAATATACTGTTTTTAGTCCACATGGGTGATTATGGGAAAATATTATTATCTCTTCAAAGAAGTGCATGATAATAATTTTTACACCGATTTTTAGGGTAGAATGGTGGATTTACCCTAGGATCAATATAATTCGAGTTCACTTAAATAGTATTTGGGACCACACCCATTATTAGTAATATTAATTAAATAAAAAAACAAATAGGCATTAAAATATTTATAATTATTGTTTATTTAATTATTGGTTTATTTATTATAAAACCTTGAAATAGAGAGGGTAGTGGAGAGGAATTTGGAGATTGACAATAATCGACTCTGAATGACATGAAGGAATTTCCAACAACACCTGAGACAAATGTGTTTATTTAAAGTGAATTATTCAATTGTGAGGTTGAGATTTATATTTTGAGTATATAATATATTATTCATGATTATTGTCCAATTTTTTTTGAACCATGTTTATTATTTTTAAAAATCGAATTTTTAAATTTTAATCTATTTTCTTGACTTTCCCTATCCCTATCCTGTGAAATCCCAAAGTTCGATATTTTTAATCACAACTTAGTTCCATATGAATTCATTATTTTTTAAAATTCAGAAAGTAAGATGAAAGATTACCGCTTTACCTTTTTTCCTTCTTAATTGATCACAAATCTGGGAGGCCTCCATCTTGAGGACAGATGACACTAGTGTAAGGTTACCCATAAGGGAGGTAGAGAAATGAAAGTGTGGCATGAAGGGGAAGATGAATATTTAATCATGGAGTGATAGAGGAAATAGTATATAGAGGTGGTTTGTTGAAGGAAATCTTGGAATGTATCCATGGAAGTGATAATAAAAATAATCCTGGCTCTGTCAGTGGCTGGTGTGGAGGTGGATAGAGACCACAACACGCAACCACACATCAAGATGGAGGCAGTGACTGTTTGGCTTACAGAGTTATACTCTATTTTTTGGCCCACACCCATGATATCCTAACATGTTAGGATAAGTGGGAATAGGAAATATCCCATAGTACACAGTGGACTTGGCTAGTGGGCCAGGAAGGTGTGCCTGGTTGGGTCCACTTTATTCGACTTATGAAGTGAATCAAGAAACACATGGGTTCCATGTGACCATAATTTTATAGGTGTGTGGGGGTATTCTTGACCTCATAGGGTTCATATTTCCACCTCCAAAATTCCACATGGTTCACCTGAAGGTCGCTACATGGCCTAAAAATTTTACATGTGTGGTGATTTTCATGCATTTCTCATAATATTTCAGTGTTGGGGTAGCAAATAATATATATTGAGTGTTTTTCTCCTCAGATATCAGGAATAAATGGTAATTTTTCTTATTTTAGTACATTTAAAAGGAAATATAGTTAGTTCTAGGATTTTTATCTAAAGAGATACCACTGGGGATTTGGTGTAGAAACTAGAGTGTTCATAGTGCCATTTACTACCACATATAGCATGTGCTACTTAGGGAGGTATGAGTCCCATATATATCTAATAGAGTTAGATCATTCCTAATCTTTTGTATGATACTCATGTTTAAAGACATCTATCAAAGGATTTAAGTCCACTTTCATCTACTGTGTGCTACCCAACGTAGTACGATTCATCTGTTATGGTTCCAAAGAGGCAAAAAGGCTATTGGTTGGGTAGTTTGAATTATTGGGCCTATAATCTGATTTATCATATAGTTATTCTATTAAAAGAAATAATTTATTCTATGTATCAATTTATCTATTTTAAATCATATTTTGGGTATTGATGGATTATTCTTTCCTTCTTGCCTCTAGGTTTTGAGATGAATGGTTTTATTATTATTCCTTTTTGAATTTTGCGGTCTCCCACTAGGAATATATATACTCACACATGCATGGGTTTTATCTCCCACACATGTAATGTATTTTGAATATGAAAAATATTATAAAAATTATCTTTTTGGAAGTATTATTGGTGGAGCTTAGTTGTACTGGGTGGTGTCAGTAGCAGGTGACATTCATGTTTGGAGCTATATCATTTCTGGGATTTATCTACCTCAACTATTGAAGTTTGATTTTCCTTCGATTTTTTGGGTGTGCATATTTTCCTATTTTATTATAGTTTTTGCTTCATTTTCTCCATTGTGGATCTTATAACTTGTCACATGCATTATATGTTAATGTTAATTCTATTTTTTAATTATACATTGTTATATCTTATGTGGTTGTGTTAATTGTGTATAGGTGAATTAGGATAAGGACTCCTATCATGTGTGGAATTCCTACTCAATGATAATAAACAGACTATGGCCTATTTTAGGTAGGCTTAGTGTGGAAAACTTGATTTACTGTATCCTAGAAGGGTCCCTAGTGGGTTGGTTCATGTCATCATATCATCAATATGGAGTAAAACTGATTCTGGTTTCATTCTTCTATGCGTATTTATTGACCAAATAGATAAACTAATGAATTGTGGGGGGGGGGATATATTCATTTCATATGGATAAATGATATGGATTCAAAAAATCATTTTTAATTTATAGAATATATATTAACTAAGTGTCAAGTGACCCCAACCTCAGTACTTTTTTTCTCTGATGCATTATGAGGGTTAGTGTATTAATTGAATAAAAAATAATTTTAGGTAACCTAATGGGGAAACAAATGCATTAAAACTATGATATAAATTTATAAATGGTTGAGTATGTATGGTTATGATATTATTTTCATAGAAAAATTATGTCTTATAACACTTTAGTATTTTCATATGCTTAATCCAAGGAAAGAGAAGAAGAGAAAGGGGTGTCTATTTAGAGATGAGTGAGATCTATTATTTCAATTGGTAAGTGTAACATCACATTATGGAATGATTTTTCCATTGATACAGGACAATATGAGGCCTCAAGTTCATTCCCCGATCACCAATGAATGATGACTACTATTGAGAATATAAACGTATCACATAGGTAGTGATTTACCCTATAATAGATCATTACATGTAAAATAAAAAATAATTATATTAAATAAAAAAATAGAAAAATCTATAAAATAAAACACCAAATGATCCTATAAATATCATATAACTAAATAATGTACTAACTAATATCTAGGTTCATATATCTATATTAAATTAAACCAAAATAATCCAAAAAAACGTGTATAAAAAATATCCACCACAACACTCCAAAAATAAGTTAAAAAATATACAAAACATAGCCATTCACCTTCAATCATCTACACAAAGTCATTTATCTTACCTAAAACATGAAAATTGTAATATATATACATGAGATACACATGTTCATGAATTGAGAATAAACTGAATATGATGTTGACAAATAACCCCAAATATATTTATATTTTAACATTTTTGTATATGTATCATATAATTCCATACAATGAATTTAACCACATAATAAATTCCAAATCTACGTGCATAAGAAATTGTTATGTGCTTAACAAGTTACCCTAAAACTCAATTTACTTCCGTTGACCAATACCGATTGATATTCAAACATATAGCTGATTACACATTATTTCATATCTAAAAACATAAATTATCTCGCACTATATCCAATTTAAGGATTAACCCATATCATAGCCAAACTCATGGATTATACCACATCATAGCAAAACTAATGGATTAACCTTAATTATAGCCAAAATCCTAGTTTATCCTTATTATATCACATCCAAATCTATGGATTACCTACATAATATCATTTTCTATTTGATGTAATAATTTTATTAAATCATCACAATAATATATCTTTCATAATATATAATTCTAATCAATAGAGTATATTTATTTTATCTCTTAATTAATATATGAATTTAGTAGACACATCAACGCAGCGAACCACAATATCATAAATTTTTTTAATCATAACAACCATTTTAACACTAAATAACATGTTCATTAAATCACTAATAATATATAATCATAACCAAAAATATTATATCCTTGGAAGTAACAACCACCAAATATTCCCAATTCCTTCCAATTCATATATATATATATATATATATTAAAATAAACCAATTTTATTTTTTATTCAAGATAAGATTTATTTATAACCCCAGAACTACTTTATCAAAATTAGAAACTAATTAATATCCAATATATATAATTTATATGTTCTAATACTTAAAAAAGCATTAATTTATAGCTAAAATAAATATTTAATTATATATTTTTTCAATAAAAATAAATTACATCAACTAAACACCTAAACTATTCAAATAATTATAGTAATAATTTCTCAAATACTCATTTAATAATTTAGAAAATAATTTTTGTACAGAAATATTTATTTAAATATCCCTTATATATTATATCCTCCTCAGTCCATTTATTAATTTTATAAATAGACACAATATGGGATGTATGAAACCAAGATACAATATTTAAGAACAACATAAAACAAAAAACTCTAAAATAATTTTTTTCCTCAAAATTTCCGATTTCAAAATTTCAAAATTTAAAAAGAAATAGTCACAAAGCTGGAAAACAAATTAGTGTACCTCAAGCTGGTCACCTTATAATAGATAGAACCTCAATTACAACACCCCAGTTATGCTTTAATGTTTTATAATATATAATTTATCGTGTAAATCATCCATTAAATTTCATTTAAAATTTTCAAAATCACTTTTTATCATCTATAAACCATTAAACTCTTAAAAAACCAAACACATCATTTAAAAATCAATAATATAGTTTAAATCTTACAATACACCATTATTTTTTTCTATATTTATATTTAAAACACCTAATCTCTAATCAAACTAACATTAATACAAAATATAAAACATATTTCTTTATGAAACACAATAGTTTACACACTACATTAGAAAAATATAAATTGAAAAATTATTTGAATATAAGAAGAGGTTTGATGTCACATAAAAGAATATTAATCTATAATTATCATAAGTAATGGATACTCAATTCTTGAAAATTGTGGAAAAATAAATTATTTATAAGACTTTTACTTAATGGTTTGATTCCAACACTATAGGTGGAATAAAAATTCACTGAGAAAAAATAAGTTAACAACAAATATATTATAATAGGGTTTAAAGAGATAATAATTGAGAGGGATAGGAAGGAGACATAACTCAACACCTCAATATGTTCATCGAGTGATGCAAGAATGGGAGGGGGTGACTTAAATGCTCTTATACCCCTTTAACTTTTTCAATTTTTAATATTTTTTTAAGAAATAAGACACCATCCTTTCCCCTAGGAATATCAAAATCCATATATTCATCCCCTTTATATTTAAATAATATTTTATGTAGTATAAATAATAATAATAATAATAATAATACTTTGAACCCAGTTAGGTAAGGATCTATAAATGAAATATCACTTACAAAAAAATTTAGTAAAAACGAAAATGGTTATATAAATAGATTTTAAATATAGGGGTATATTTCACCCCTTACACATGAATTATAACAATCCACACAATCCCATGTAAGACCAAAATAACATAATGTTGATCTTGTATAGACAACCTTTTTAATACACAACCTGATTATGAACTCAATAAATATATAAGATATAAAATTGGGAATCATTTAGGAACTCCAATAATTAAATCCAGTATAAAAACATACTCTAAAGAAAATCATATGTTTTGTACCCAATAAAATTTAACATATAAGTATAATTCAATTCATTATAGATGTTGTGTTAGCCCAACCAATTTGAAATATTCAATGTAAGAATGGTTTCCCAAAACCCACCCCAAAAGCAATGAAACTTACAAATAATTCATAGGAAGAGCCTTTTAAAAAACCCTCTAAAAGTATAAAATAATATACTATAACAAGTAATTTTTGTGGATCCCAATACCAATCCATCAATATTAACATTGATCAAACACGTCAGAGGAGGGATCTATTTAAAAAAATTGATAGATTAGGGATTTTTGATCATATGGCTAGAACCAAGAAACTACAAGCCGATCAGGTCATGTATATAATTATTTGTAGTTCCTTTTTAGAATATATAAGTAGATAGAACATACTTATGAAATAAGGTAATACATTGATTAACTATGTTTTTGTGACATTTTCAATGAAAATAAAAATAAAAATAAAAATAATTTTATTATTATTACTACTACTAATACTAATACTAATACTAATACTAACACTAATACTAATAATACTAATAATAATTTTCATATTTAGGAAAAGGAAAATACAATGAAAGCACACACACACACACTCAGGGAGTCTCAAACATGAGAACTTCCCAAGACCACCGAAGGGTGTAAAAACAACCCCATATAATAGAGTAAATAATAATAATAATAATAATAATAATAATAAAATAATAATTAATTACTTTGAAAAATTGGATAATTACACCTAGATTATTTATAATTTAAAAAATAATTAAATATTCATTAATTTTTTAATTTCTCTACATTTTCCCTTTTAAATGAATGTCTCATGGAAAAATAAAATTATTAAAAAGCATGAGGTGTTACAATATTCCCACAAAAAGGCTTATAATCCCCAAGAAGAATCTTTAAGCATGAAATACAATATTGATACCAAAAATCCTAACATAACCCATCTCGAATCATCCAAAATAATCTTCCATTAGATTCTTACATCATCCAAATCCCTAATCAATGATGATAATATTCATGATTCTCCAAAATAAAATCCACATCCCATTATAATTTCAATCAATTTTAAGATTTTTAAATACATATGCATCAATTTAATAAATAAAAGCACTAATTTTGTAAATGATTATAATATTCAAATAACACAACAACTTGAGAAGCAAATTCACTACAAAAATTTAAACACAATCAATCTCTACAAAAAATATAATTTAAATCCTCTTTATATCAACTCATACATATCAATGGTTGGTAATTAAACAATTTCGTACTAATAAAATTTGTTCAATAATTCAATCTCAATTATAATCACATTCTAAAAAAATTCAATTAATAACTAATATTTAGTCATATATTAAATATATTACATCAAACCAAACTATAGTATTCCAAAATTCTAAATTGAATTTAATATTTATTCAACTCTATTTCTGACGCTTTCGTCGGGGTGCACGCATCCGTCTGTTTGAGGATGACGAAGACATGCTAACTGTTGTCCGGCATTCCCGCTTTCCAAAGGCAGGTGACATATGCCTCTTATTCAGGGAAGTTTTCTCATTGATTGAAATAGGATGATGGGATATCAGTTCCTTATTCTTTGTATTCCTCCTCAAAACTCATTACCTAGTCCAAGTATCCCTTAAATATTAAGACGTTGTTCGTGAATCTCATTCCCAGTGCCATATATTTATGGAAACCAGTTAATTACACAAGTTATTCTAGAACATTCCATGTGTTCTTGACATGGTAGAAACCTTCTGTTGGAGTATATGACAACATCAGGCTTGTAGGGGAATATCTGGATGCGTGGAAATTGGGGAACTTGTATTCTTCCTCATAAGAGGTAATCTGAAGGGCGCAAAACCTGAGTAATCATAGGTCAGTTGTGGGGTATCTTATGCCGGAGGTATGTCTATGAGGTTTTCCTCAACTTCCCATGATTAGCACGGGGTATGTCACAAATTTAACGTCTTATAGAGATGGTTATGCCAAAGGCGTGTCTTCCGAGGTTCTCCTCAAGCATCTCATGTGTAACATGAGGTAAGCCATGAATTTAACATCTTTCATATATGGAATAAGAGTTATCAGAACATCCCATATGCACGGATTAGATTGGTGCGTCCCTATGAGGGATCACTAGGAAGGTTCTCCATATGAATAGATTAGAAACTCAATAAGAGTTTAAATAGGATGGTGTGTCCCATAAAAAAAGACATCACACCATGAAGGCTGATCTGAACACCACTGAGGGCGGATCAAATAGTATGCACCCCAGAATGGGGGAACACCAAGGTTTACCTTTGACTAGGATTGAACCTCATGGAGGTTTCCTACGTACCCTGTATAGATAACAAGGATAAAAATACAAGTAGTTCGAAGGGGTGATGAATTGGTGTGTACAAAAAGGAAAACAACCCAATGATATACTGGGGATTATGCGTGGTTTGTGGGCCATGTACTATAAGGATAAGTGAGGAGGTGGATGACATGATCACAGCGGGATGTGGCGGCCTGACTAAGAATCAGGATAGATGATGGAGAGTTGAATGAAGTGGAGGGAGAATGAGATGGAAAAGATGTGAGGATGATAGTGATGTTGGGATTGATCCTTGAAGAGGATTCCTACTTATCCTCATGGAAGGGAATCAAAGTCCATGTAGTTCATCTGACGATGACTTACCATCGATTGGGGACTTCAACGGCTTACCGCTGAATGAGGTTGACAATGGCTTACCACTGAATGAGGTTGATAGCGGCTTACCACCAAATGGGTATGAACCTCAGGGAGGCTTTTTATGTACCATGTCTAGGAGACAGAGATCAAATCCCACATAGTTCATGAGATGTGTTGGTGAACTGATGTGAAGGGGGTTGGGACCAATTGTTGTTGGGATTAAACCTCTAGAATGCGTCCTACGTACTTTGCCTTGGAAAGGATCAAAGTCCACATAGTTTAGAATGGAGTGTGGTGGACCGATGTAAAGATGGTTGGGACTAATGGATGGTGGGATTTAACCTCAGGGAGGCTTCCTACATACATTTCCTTGTTATGGATCAGATTCCACGTAGTTCAGGAGGGGATGGTGAACCGACATGAAGATGGTCGGGACCAATGGATGGTGGGATTGAACCTCAAGGAGGCTTTCTACATACCTTGCCTTGGTAAGGATCAAATTCCTTGTAGTTTATAAAGGGTTTTGGGCTTACACTCTAGGGTGTCCTAAGAAGGATGCTAGGGTCAATGCTTACTCCAAGATCACGTGAGTCATGCTTGATGTGAGAAACAAGAGGAAGCAAAGACCTAATGATCACATCGCAAAGGTGCAAGGGTAATGAATGGGGCTTATGCAAGGAAGCTGCCTAGGTGACACTATGGAGTGGAAATGGTGAATGGGGCTTATACAAAGAAGCTTCCCAGGTGCCTCTATGGATCGACAATGGTGAATGGGGATTAGGTAAGGAGGATACTTGGGTGTCGCTATGGAGCTTCAATGGTGAATGGGGCTTATGCATGGAAGCTGCCTGAGTTCCACTAAGGAGAGGCAATAGTGAATGGGTCTTACGAAGTGCTATTATGAAGCAACAATAGTGGATGAATCATACACATGGGAGTTTCCCATGTTCCTTCCTCATGTATAGCTATGAGGGCATCCCATCTCATTGGTTGGTTGAGGCAAATAATAGAGGTCTACACTTATACGCTAGTACACAAGAGGGATAACACCAAGGAAAATTGGAATCAGTCCGAACAAAGGGAGTTGAAAAGTGTGAATCACATGCCCAACATTCGTAATGTGGTGTGGGTGGTGTGATTATGGAGGATAACTATTGACTGTGTTCTTAACATAGCATCCAAATCACGTTATCCTGAAATGGAGAAAAACAAATGATGGTCGAATGCTGACTGTGTTAAAAACACAGGACCTGACTCAAAGTGTTATCCAAAGTCTTCTGGGGTGTTGGCCCAAAACGTTAGGTGAGATGGGGCAACATGGGACTAGACCGTTAGGGGGTCCCTTTATACATCGAAGAGGATGAAGATCCAAATGAAGGACACACAAAGCGTGAGGTAGAGTGATGGAATGTTTGAATGGATTCCAACGCTCTTGAAATTATACCACTATAATCATGGAATAAGGTATCTTATTCTTTTCACATAATCCATCTATTATTTGGAGTAAGAGGAACCCTATTATTTAATTAAAAGGAATGTTGTAGTTTAAAGTCATGTAGAGAGGACTGTTAATGTCTTATTCTTAGAGCATAAAGCATCTCTTGTTTGGAGAAAGAGGCATCCAATGTTTGTCACATAGGGAGAACTACATTTTATAGTCATGTATATAGGACTATTTCCATAAGGCGACTAGTAATGGTTAGTGTTGAGACTTACGCAAGGACGGCCCTTTCTGGTTCAACTTGGCATATGAGCCAAGTGATAGGGTTTGTATGTGTTACTTGAGGAATGGTTCGACTCAAGGTAATCGGGGAATTGATGATGTGAATCTAAACTCACGACACGTGAAACAAACTAATAGGAGAATATTCACTCAAGGTGTTTCATGGAGTTTGGAGGAGTATCTCAAATCATGGTACTTCATAAGTGGAAGGTGGGTGCACAATGGATAATACCAATGCCCTGGCCTGAAAATTTCGTGGTGTGACTCTCCATTTTTCATAGGGGTCAGTGAAAGAAGTGATGACACCAACCCAGTGGGCCAGGACTACAGCCCGACATAGATCTCGAGCAAGGGTGCGGGGGCACATCCCCCATGGTATGGACTAGTGGGCATGAAGGTAGGATCTTTGAAAATGATAGGTCTTCATAAAGTATCTTGGTAGAGTAAAGGTGCTCGCGGAGCATGGGGTATCGCAAAGTAGCTTTGCGAAGGAAAACTGCTTGTAGAGAATGCACTCACAGAGCATTGACACTCATAGCAAAGGGGCTTGAGGAACGGATCATGGAGTAAAGGGGATTGTGGAGCAAAGTGGATCATAGAGAAAAGCGGCTCGTGGAGAAACACAACTCGTAAAGAAAGGTGGATCACGAAGCATAGTGGATCGCGTAGAAAAGTGGATTGCAGATCCTCGAGCAACCTGAAGGATCTCACTCCTTCGCAAAGGGTGGATCCCTTTGGGAAGGGAGTCACTTCATAGAGCATGGGAGCTCCATGAAATGGGATATCAGTTGCCTAAGGGGTGGCGTAACCATCCTTATGAAGGGGGTGATCCGGGTATTTATTGGTGATGGAGGTCAGTGGAGCATGCCGTGAAGAATAAATGCACCCAGTGAAGCACAAATGTGCATCGCAAAGAAAATCACACTATGCAATTGGAGGGAATTCCCTCAAGACTTTTGTAATCACATATCAAACCATTATCGAGCTTTGCGGTGCTCGCGGAGGCTCCGGTCAAGTTCTCTCAATTTCAACGTAACTATGAAGTCGACCATCATTGAGCTTCGCAGTGCTCATTGAGGCTCCATTAAAGTTCCTTTACTCCATGATCGTGGAGGGAGCTTCTTGAATGGGCTCTGCGTACCAGTTTTCATACCCAACTTCAAATGTTCATAACTCCTAATCCATAACTCCATTTAGCCCCTATGACCTGTCAAATAAAATCTTTTGAAATGGGATACAACCTTAGATCATGTATAGAAGAATTTGGAAAAAAAAATCGATGCGTTTTTCAGTTCCAATAAACTCATTTACAAGTTTAATTTATAATAATCTCAACATTACATCAAGTTTTAAAAATTATTGAATCTCAGAATACATTTAAAATATAGTTTATCATTCACTTAAAAAAATAATTTCTACTTTATTTATTTATTATCTAACATACTATCTTTTATAAATAATTGAAGTAAAACCCATCATGACTATCAAACAAAAAAATTATTTAACATTATATTTAATAATCATTACTAATTACTATAAACAAATAATCAAAAACCCATTATACTCATGAAAAAAAATTCATGCCAATTCAATAATTTTATAAAAATTACTATTACTTTCATAAGTTAATCACTACAATACTCAATTTAACATAAAATGTTATATCAATAAATAAAATATTATTTTCTTCAGAATAAACAGAATTTACAAATGACATATTTAATTCACACTCATAATCTCCCTTCAATGTGGTTTTCAATAACGGTATTATATAAACATATTTAAAATAATAATCTAAACATGATGTAAAACAATTAAAACTTTATTGAAACAAGATTAATTAACCAATATTATAACCAACAAGCTCTTAAAAAATTTTAACTTTTTATACCAAAGTAATAACATTCCATAAATTTATTTTAAGAACAAACCAAAACTAAACAAGGTAAAAAATGTGAAAAATGACTTTTAAAAAATAAAAACAACTCTTAACACATCAATGATAAAAAAATACCCCTATGTTTTTAAAAACAAATTTCTCCTTTACACAAAGTTTAAAAATAGAAATAAAAATTTTACATATTGAAAACTATACACTTTTCATAAAAACTATGCAATAATATACTATAAAGTCAATTTGGAAAGTTTAAACACCAAAAAAATGATAAATATTTTATAATAACTTTTATAAATGTAAAAAAAACCTTTAAATCATAAAATACCATCCCAAAACATACCTTAAGTGTATAATAAATAGTTTTTATTACTCAAGCCATGATTTCAATAAATAAACCACGATAAAAATTCATAAATAAATATCCTTCATAAAAAAGTAAAAAATGATATTTTGATGACATGATTATTCATTAAAAATAAATAATTATTTCAAATCACCACATAATATAATTTTGAGATAATTAAAAAAACCATTTTAGTAATAAATCACCAACCACATCAGGTTTAATGGTGGTTGAAAATATTATTTATGGAAGCCCCACCAACCTTATTCTTAGAAAAATATCATCATTAAAAATCAAATTAGAAACATAAAAAATTAATATCGATACAATTCACTAACCTTTTTATTTCTATTCGAATTACTTTCTCATTATATTTTTAAAATTAGTAACTTGAAATATGTTTATTTTTTCCAAACACATAGTAATATTTCACTATTATTCACAAATAAATATCACTAAACATATCGTATAATATTACCACTCTAAAATAAGAGAACATATTCAAATATGATAAAATTCCATAATCAAGATAAAAATTCCATTTCACTCTAAAAAAGCTTATCAAAATACAATTTTTTTGTAAATTTATAAAAAAACATGTCCATTAAACATTTAATTTATCATGATACCACTTATGACACTTCAATAATTCATTAATACCTTAAAAAAAACTCTACAATACTTATAAAAACACATATAAAGGGTATTATTAGTATAAAAAATCATTCACTATTAATTTCAAAAAAAATGGAAGCTAAAAAAAGTAAATGATTTTTTATTGAGAAATTCAATGATAAATGATTTGATCTTGCATAATTTATAGTGTTTTTAATGTTTAATGGAAATATTAATATTTGATAGGAATTTGGAATAATTTCATATAGGACTAATTCATGGATGAAATTTATTTCTATAACCACCACATGGTTGATTTTTCCCTAGTTAATGGTGTGTTTGAAGATGAAGTTGAAACCTGGAAAATGATAAAATGGAAAAATTGGAGTGTAAGAAGAATATAATGGACAAGGGGACTATAGTTTAAAAAGTAAGACCAAGAGAATTTTTATTGAGCACTATTTCATGGTGTGAAAATATTCGATATATATATACCTCATCTAAAAATATATTCTTATTCCATGGTTTGTGGAATTTCTAAAAACCAAATTGAAGATAAGGAGACCACAATCATTTTAGCATTCATCATGACATGGGGATCAATATTTTGAAAAGAAAAAGTGTGAAAATTTTAATATATTGCAGGATAGTTTAGATTAATTTTATAAGGATTAATAGATTTTATTTTTCTAATTTTAATTGACTAATGATGTTAGAGGAACCTTGTACAAGTTTAAAAGAAATCAGAGGCCATTAAGATGAGTATTTGAAGATCTAAAAATGGGCTAAGAAAATAGGGCATGGTATTGAAATGTTTATATGAAGGTGGTTAAGCCTGGATTAGTTTTCCACCTCTTTTCACCATTAGAAATTCCAATACTATCACGAACTAGGTTGGGATGCCATCCGACCTAGTCTGGGGAAGGGCCCAAAGGGCATTCTAGATCCCCACAGGTTGGAAACTCGAAATGGGCATAAAAAAATACATGTGGGAATGATTTAATCCCAATAAAACTAGGATCAAATAAATGAATTGAAATAAGAGGAAGAACAAATAACTAAATCCCAGATAAATATATAAAAAGATTCAGTTACAACTGCTGAACATACAGAAAACTAAATAAATATTGATAACAAAAACTAAAATTGAACCACACTACCTTGAACTCCATGTGACCTCTTGGTCACCACCAACTAAAAGACAAAGAAAATCTATGTGCCATATCTAACTAGAGAACCTGAACAAGAAAGTGAACCTACAAAATTTTTCGGGTCTGCCGACACCAAGTGGTATAATTAGGGTGTGAGCTAAATAACTCAGTAGAAAACCACAAAATAATATATACATTTTATTTTCAAAAAAAATCATTTAATAATAGTTTTTACTACAATTAAAACAATATGGTTTTAAAATTATATTAAACAAACACATATTTTGAATTTTAAAACATAACACAGCCCCATTTTTATTTTCAAAGAGGCCATCATTTTAGAAACCAAATCCAAACCAAAAACCCTTGAAAACAAAACTAGGTTGTTATAAAAATAAATAAACAATTATGTATGAGAAAAAAATATAACAAAAAATAAAAAAAACAATTTAGTAACCATGGTCTTCTCCTAAACATCCATATAAATATCTATGGACACAATCAGTTCAGAACCACCTTCCGACGTATAGTGAACCACACAAGTCTAAGAACAACTAGCCACAATCAATTGAACAATATAGTGGCAAAACCAACCTAGCCTTTCAGAAAAATCCAAGGGGTAACAACCCATCTAATCAAGGCTGATAAGATACTATCACTCGATCCTAAAAAAGTTTCCTAGGAACCCATGGTAAAATTATACTATATAAGTGGGATCCCCTTGCATGTGTGACTCACCTTACCTGCCGTCACCACACTTACCTACCCCAAACACATAAACCTTATATATGATGACCCATATAGGGAAATCCCTAATCTGATTTTTCACTACACATCACATTATCAAAGGTGTAAACTAGTCCATAACATCATATAATCTTCTTAAAACATTTCCCAAAACATTCAAATATTCAAATCGAGCACTTATACTGTTAAACCCATGATTCATTTATGAACATCACAAATTTCAATTTGGGCCTTCTTATATTTAACTTACAATATATAAAAATGATTATATAAATAATTACTAAAACAAAATTAATACAACTTTTACATTCACAATTCCAAATGGTCCTTTGAGTTTTAAATACAATTTCACCTCCAACACCATTTCAAAGACAAAATGAACTGCACATAAAGAAACCAAAGGTTACAAAAAGACAATCATTCCATTTAGAAACCAAATTTTTTTCAAAGTTCCATATGGGATATTTCTTTCAATATGGTATTAAAACCCACTTTTGTGTCATTGTAAAATTTAGGAACCATTGGTAAAACATCAAGAGTTTGAAGGAGGGAAGAAGTAGGAAGGGGGGATAAGTGTTCTAAAATCAGGGGTTTTATATTGGGAAAATTATTCCAAGACCATTATCATTTTTGGGACCATTTATGTGTGGAACCATTTCACAAATTTATGTTCCCACATCAAATGGTACGCCACACTAATTAATGGAATTCAAGTAATTTTTTTAAAGAAACACTACATGTTTTCCAACCAATGTAATAAGCCATAAATTAATATCATTCCATAAAAATTACCAATCAACACACAAAAAATCAAAATGATGTTTTTACAATATATGTAAGGCTAAACACTTTAAAATTTCCCAATTTCATTTTTATAGAACATGCGGTATTTCAACAAACACCTCAAATGCACTTAAACTTTGGAATATTTTAAGAATACCTTTGAAAATATATTTTTAACAATTTCTACCAATACCAAAACACCATAATAATTAAATAAAATAATCCCTAGGCATTCAAATATTATTTCAAAATTAATTGTAAACACACAAACATCAATGAGTTGTTTTTTAATGGAAAATAATGGAAACATCGTCCTCAACTGTGTGCGAACATGATAAAACCCTAAAACAATGGAAATTAGGGACCCGAGGATGATTGAAACACCATATATCCAAAGAAATAAACATGTATTAGGAAAAAAGAACCCTAGGTTTTAGATAAGAGAGAACCAAATCATAAAAGATAAGAAATCAAAGAGGAAAGAAGGAAAAGATGAGGAATAAGCTTACCCGAGGAGTGATCTGCACAAAAATTAAAGAAGGAGAACCTAGAATCCATGGAGGGAGGACGGAAAAATCCTCCCAAGGCTAAATTAAGGATGAAATAATTAGAGGTAGGAAGAATTATGGGATTTGGGGTTAAAAAATAAACATAGAAAACTTGTAGTTTTAAGATTTTAGAAATATAGGTTGATCGCATGGTTTGGTTGTACAGTTTACCAAACCATGTACCAACAATGTTATAGCTTCTTATTAAGAGGGGAATAACCACAAAAACACACTATAAAATTTGTATTAACATGAAAAAATTGTGTTGTGGCTTTTTTTTTAAATCCATCTGCTACCGCATGGTTACCCTTGTGGGGCCGCATGGTTTCTACTAACCGTGCGCTACCCGTGGACAGACTAAAATTCACCAAAAATTCCAAATACTAAAAAATTTAAACTATGAACGCAATCCAAGTATCAATTAAAAGACCTAAGATAAAGAAAAGAATAAAATAATGTAGTTTTCATGTTTGGGGTTTCCAAATTCTCCCCACCAAAGTCACTTTCCAGACCCCAAAAGTCCCCCAAATGAAAGATAACCAAAACTCAAATCTTAGCCTGATCAAAACCAAGGGAATACATGAACCTTGGGGTGACCTTTATCTCCACAAGTCTCACCCAACCATTCAATTAGAAACAACATCATAATAGTGATAGGAGAACTCAAGGGGGTTATCCCCACCGTAAGAACTCAACTAGATTGAAAACTATAAAACCAAAACAACACCACCAAGAATAAAATTTGAAACCCACTACAGGGGGATTTGGAAAACTGGGACCCCAAAAACTAACTCAACCTCTACATACTAAAAAAACAACACCCTCACATAAACCAAGAACTAGGGATCTCCCAACATGAACACATCCAACTTCCTTAGCATGAGTGAAGAATCACCACTAGAACTCGAAAGTTTCCCACACCAGCCGAACCCCCAACACTAGGGGATGCCAAAAAAAGGAACTCAATCCAAAAAGTGAATTAAAACCATCATAAAAAAGTCCAAATAACTAAATAATCACCAAATGAGAACTATTAAACTGAAATGACCCCACAAAAGGGATAAACACACTCATCTAAGAATGAAATTTTTTAAAGAGACACTTAAAAAGTTAATAAAACATTTACAACAGAAATATGAACTTACAAAAATAGAAAAATAAGAAAAGGGAAACTTCAAACGTTTACATCCCAATACATAAAACAAAAAACCAGGCCAAGGGAGGTTTCCCACACACCCAAGATAGTCACCTAACTACACACAAGATTCACTCTGAGGCCTGTGGATGGAGCCCTGGTGAAGAAAACATCTCCTACCTTGTAGTCAGGCTTGAGTATCCTATTATCATAGCTTCCTCTTTTGGGGACGATTCCTACAAAATTTCTTCAAATGACCTTGACATCCACAATAATGAAATGTATTTGGAGTATTGTGACAAGATGACTTCAAATTACCAAAACAACCACACTTGTGGAATACTACTGAACAACCGAATGAAATGGGATCCAAAATCATCGAAGGTAACTTTGTAGAGATAGGTTACTATGGATTTCCCTTCTTGCTATATGGGGAACCTTCGTGAGCAATAAGTGAAACCATATTTACAACTTCTTGGGCTCCAGAAACTAACTCAAATATAAAAACTTCTTCTACCAACTTCTTGAAATAAAGGTCCCCAAATGAGAGGAACAACTCATTGATCTCTAGATAAAGACCCCAAGGAAAAGGGAAGACTTCATTAGATCCCGCAACACTACCTCCAGAGAAAAGGAAACTATCTCGTTGAAGCATTCAACATAGACCTTCACTATTTGCTAGCCTTGCTGAATATTCATGAGCTGTTCAATTTTCTTCATCTTCACCTTCTCAGGTATGAACCATCCGAAAAAGACAAAATTAAAAACATCACATGTCATGCCAACTAACATCAATAGTGGATCAAATAACTCCCATTCATCCAGAGTTGGACCCTAAGACAAACCTAACACATCAAAAAATATAATGGCGTCGGGAGTCCCCAAGGATCAGAAGACACTTTCAACTTCCTCAAGCCACTACATTAACTCTAATGAACCACAATAATCAAGAAAGATGAGAAATACTCAAGAAGAATCAAGAAACTGGGTATGAATCATTTGAAAATTTGGGTACCTTTCTCAGAAGAATTTTCTAAACAACATGAAAAATACCACTCTCATCATCAAAACAAAAAATAATCAAAAGAAACATTTTGAATCCAAAGGACTGGCCAAGGATCCTAACACATACATACACCAACAAAAAATTACTTTATTAGAAATACTTTTTCCATTTTAATTTTCAAAACCGCCTTATTTTAAGGCCACTTTCCAAATAATAAAATCCATTTTTAATAACAAAAACCAAGTATTTTAAATAAAACCAAATTATAAAACCATTTTCTTATTTAAGTTCTTTTTAAAAAGACCAAATCAACATCAAATTACAAACCCTCACCCATGGAACCTTATGAACCATCACATGTGTGTCTATCTAATTACTTTTACATCATCCATGAACAAGTTCCCATGTTCACGTTTTGTACATCCCCTGACACATGTGACCTTCCCTAAATAGTACCAAGGATCACACACCTATTTTCCCCATCAAAACCCATGTTTTAGTAAAACATTTCAAAATTAAAAACCAATTTCTATTTTCCAAAAAATCCATTTCACCTTTCAATTCAAAATAACTTCAAGAAATAATTTTTCATTTTAAAAACCGCTCTCATTTTAAAAAACATACTGGAATCAATTGGATACAAAACGAACCATAAATTACACCAACCTACCAGAATGTGGAACTAATAGTCATGACTAACTCAGAAAAATGGTAGTGGATCATGACCCAAGTGGGAAATAACAACTAAGAGGGCCTTGAACCCGACACTTGGACTCCACATGGGGCACTACTACATGTGAGGTCACAACATGACATCGACTGACCTCCATTATTATCCCTCAATACAATGAAATACAAAATAATCCAATCCCAGACTACCCTTAAAAACTCAGGTCTCATCATGAGTGTAGGTGATCAGGAACCATCCCATAACCTACCCCATATGCTCTGACAATACAAATATCAAACTACCTGACAGCCCAAATAATAATATCCTTTTATGATACCATTTTTTCATGAACCAGTCTAGGATTCAATTCTACCCAAACACTTGACCCTATCTGTAGCATGGCCCATAGGGAATTCCCAATCCCCATGTGATGGAATCTAGTGTCGATCATAAAAAACAAAACTAGTGGGAATGATTTTAGGCCAAAATACCAGGATCAAATAAATAAAGTGGATCAAACAGAAGAACCAATAACTTAATCCTAGATAAATATATAAACATATTTTATTACAATAGATGAAAAAATAGGAAACTAAATACAGACTGAGAAAAAAAAACTAAAACTGAACCATGCTACCACAATCTATATGTGACCTACTAGTCACCACAAAATACAAAAAAACTATTCCAAGATCTAGCATGATCTTGAGAACCTGAAAAAGAAGGTGAACCAACAAAATAGTTTGGGTCTATCAACACTTAGTGGTACAAGTAGGGTGTGATCTAAACAACTCAGTTGGAAACCACCAAAGAATCTATACATTTAATTTCTAAAAAAACAATACATTTACAATAGTTTTAACTACAATTATAATAATAGTCGTATCACATTTTATCAAAACAAACATGTATTTTCTTTTTTAAAATAGAACACAACACCATTTTTATTCTCAAAGTGGCCATCATTTTAGAAAACAAACCCCAAAAGAAAAACCCTAGAAAAAAACTAGGTTGTGATGAAAATAAAAAAAAAATTACATATGAGAATAAAATATTAAAAAAAATAATCAAGAAACAAATAGTAACAATGGGATTCTACTAAACATCCCTAGAGAGATCCATGGATACACTCGGTTCAGAACCACTTGTTGGTGTATGTTGAAGCTCCCAAGATTATAATCAAATAGCCTCCCTCAAATGACCAATCTTGTGGCATAACCCACATAGACTTTCAAAAAATATAGGGGGTACCAACCCATATAATAAGGGATGATAATAAAATGTCACTGTATCCTCGAAAAGATTCCCAAGAACCCATGGTAAACGTATATTTTGTAAGTGGTGGGCCCTCACTCACGTGACTCACCTTACCCATCATTGCTTCCCTTGCCTAACCCAAACATATAAACCACCTATATGATGATCCAAATAGAAAAATCCAAAATAATAGTTACCACCACCCATCACATTGTCAAAGGTTCCAACTGAGCCATCACATCACATAAGTTTCTAAAATATTTCTCAAAACATTCCAAGATACCAATCAGGCACTTATACTTTCAATCCCATGATTTATTTCCGAACATCACAAAGTTCTAACCATGTCGTTTTCTCTTTAATTTTCCATATATAAAAAATATTCTATAAATAATTTCTAAACCCACATTAAATACCACTTTTACCTTCACAATTCCAAAAATGACTTTGAATCCTAAATACAATTTCACTTCCAAAACAATTTCAAATACAAAATGAATTTCACTCAATGAAACCAAAGGTTCCAAGCATGAAATCATTCCATTTAGAAACCAACCATTTATCAAAGTTCCATACGATCCATTTTTTCCAATACAATCTTAAAAATCACATTTGTGTGATTAGAAAATTTAAGAACCATTAGTACATCATTAAGAGTTTGAAGAAGGTAGAAATTGAGGGAGGGAGGATAAGTGTTTTAAAATTCAGGTTTTTAAGTTGGTACAATAATTCCAATAAAATTATCATCTATGGGCCCATACTTGGGTGAACCCAATGAAAACATGTATGTTCCCACATCAAATGGTACACCACAGGCATCCACGAAATTCCTCTAAACCAATTTGAAAGAAAAACTACATGTTTTCCAACCAATGTAATAAGCCATAAATAAAATTCATACCTTAAAAATTACCAATTCAGAAAAAAAATTGAAAATATGTTGTTACAATACAATTAATTCTCAATAATTCAAAAAATTCCCAATTTCATTTTAAAATGACATGTGGTATTTCAAAAAAAACACATCAAATTCACATAAACTTTGGCATATTTTAAGAATCCCTTTGAAAACCTATTTTTAACAATTTATACCAATAACAAAACACCATAATAATTAACACAAATACTCCCCAGGCATGACAATCATTTTTGAAAATTAATTGGAAACACACAAGCATCAATGAGTTGTGCCAGAAAGAAAAACAATGGAAACACATAACTCAATGGTGTACAAACACGATGAAACTCTTTGAGAAGGGAAATTAGGGACCCAATCATGATCACCACACCCTATTTAAAGTAGTTAATAAATAGAAAATAACAGAAAAGATCAGTTATAGTCCTTCCCCTGACCATTTATTAAAAGAAAAGAAAAGTACAGAAAGCAGTTCTAACAAGGTAAAATAAACAACTACATATCATAAAAGTCAGACCCATCACCACATCCATAATAATGTGATTCCTCTTCCATAACTAATTCCCATTCTAAACTATCATGCTGCTTCAAATTTTTGGCGTACTTCCTTCTAAGATTCAACTTCTCCAGGGAAAGAAACTCCTTAGAAGAATTTGCTGCCCAGCTCTCCTTCCTGACAGAAGACCTAGTGGACATTGGCTTTGGCAAGTAAGAATAATCTTTCCTCATCCTTATTCATGGTGGTGCAGTCATCACCTCCTCATGCACATACACCTTCTTTATTCCACCCTGTACAACATCACTGTATGAAGTCCAAGGCATGCCGCTAGCATTTTCTTTATCACTATCAATGCAATCCCCCTATTGTCCAGAGATTTGCACAACACGATAACCCTCCTTCTCCCCCCTTCCTTCTGAGATCGACTGTTAGTGTGAATCACTGCAAGACAATGTGAATGATCCATGAAATCATTATTAACATTTAATCCATTCATCATATCATCCTCTCTACCTACAGAATTACCACTCTCCACTTCTTTTGAGCAGTTTTCATTAATAACAGTCGCAGGAACTCCATCTTCCGCATCCTGCTCTTGCAAACCATCATAGAGTCCTAGAGCTGCAAAAAATTGATCCTAAGGATAAATTTCACATGAAGGCATAACCCTATCATGGCCCAGAGATGAGACATCATCCACCAATCAAGCAAAACGGTTACTAAGAGCAATGCCAACAGCCTGCTTCACAGAAGCAGACTTCAGCCCACCTGAACGCCACACCTGTACACCATCTTCATTGAAAACCTGCTTCAGAGGGATGGTAGTATCCTCCTTAAGCAGTCCAAGGGAGTTTTCACCATTGGATTGTTCAGACGAAGCCGTATCTGTAATTGCAGATTAGCCCATAGGTTCCGAACACATGTGAGTTTGCGCCATGGAGAAACCCTTAACTATAGAAGGCTCATCAGAGCCCCCATCAACCTTAGTCAAAGAAGAAAGAGCAGCATGACCATTTCCACTCATAGAACCAGCCTCCCCCAAATCCCGCAACAACCTGGTGAAGAAATCCTTGACCCTTGGCCCAGGAGGCACCACACATGACTGTTTCGGCACAACTCTCTCACCATCGACCATGACATCCTCCAACCGATGCTGGGGTATCACGGGTTGGTTTTGTAGCATGCCATCAGATTGAGTCATCCCCTACAGCTTCAGAGACTCCCCAACAGAACCATCACCACCAGCTAAAGCATCAGATCCTCACCTACGCATCTTCCTATTCAAAGAAGAAACCATTTAATAAGAGTGAGGGGAGAAATCAAGGGGGTTCTCCCCACTGCAAGAACTCAAATTTATTGGAAACTCTAAAGCCCAAACAACAACACCAAGACTTAAATGGAAAACCCACTACAGGGAGATCCAGTAGACTAGGACCCCATGAGCTAACTCAACCTATCCATAAAAACCAAACAACACCTTAAACACAACCATGGAATAGGAATCCCCCAAGACAAACACATTCATCTTCGTTAGCATGAGGGAAACATCACCACCAGAACTTGAAATTTTCCCACACCAGTCGAACCCCCAACATTAGGGGAATCCCAAAAAGGAACACAAGCTAAATAGTGAACCAAAACCATCATCCAGAAATTACAAAAAACAAAATCATCACCCAATGAGCTCTAATAAAATAAAAACCACCCTACATAAGTGCTAAACATACTCAACGAAGAATGAACGATTTTAAAGAGACACTTTTAAAATATTCATCAATCTTTTATAATGGAAAGATGAACACGAAACAACAGAAAAAAGAACAGGGAATATTTAAACATTTACATCCCAACATGAAAAACAAATTGGCCAAGGGAGGTTTCCCGTACACCCACGATAATCCCCTAACTATGCATGAGCTTCACAATGAAGAATTTTTCTGGTTCCCTAGTGACTAAATCATCTCCTTCCTCACAGTCAGGCATGAAAATACTCTAATTATAGCTTCATCTATCATTAATGATTCCAATTTTTTTTCAAAATGACCCAGAAAGGTGAAATGATGAGATGTGATTGGAGGATTGTGACAAGATGAATTCGATTGCTTGAACCATCCACACCGATGGCATATAACCGAACAACCTAAGGAACTAGAAGCAAAAATCATAGAAGGTAACTTTTTAGAGAAAGGTTCCTCTAGCACAGCCTTATTTCCAGATGGGGAACCTTCATGAGTAATAACATACACTGAATTTCCAATTACCTATGCTCCAGAAAAAAACTTGGCTAAAAATGATTTATCCATCATGTTCTCAAAACAAAGGTCCTTGGATTAGAGGACAAACTCCTAGATCTCTAGATGAAGAACCCATGGAAAAGAGAATCCTTCATTAGATCATGTGACACCACCTCTAGAGAAAAGGAAAATTGCTCCTGGAAGTGGTCTATAAAGGTATTCATTGTTTTCTAGACTTGCTGAATACTCATGAGATCTTACATTTTCTTCGTCTTCACCTCCTCGAGTATAAACCATAAAAAAATACAGAATTAATAAATTCCAACATCATGCTAACTTTCATCAACGAAGGAGAAAAAAACTCTATCTCATCCAGATATGGACCCTAAAACAAAACCAATATAGAAAAAAATCTAACTTCATCACAAGTAACCAATGATATGAGGACACTTTCCACTTCCACAAGCCACTACAATACCTCTAACGAACCTCAATCACCATGAAGGATGGGAAATACTCAAGGATAATCAGAAACTATGCATGAATTATTAGAAACATTAGGCACCTTCCGTGATGGAATTTTCTAAAAAACATGAAAAACAAAAAACTACTCTCATAATCAAACTAAAACACAATATAAAGAAACATTTCAAATCTAAACAACCATATCAAGATCCAAACACATATAGGAAACTACCAAAAATTTATTTTTTCTAAATCCCCTTTCCATTTTAATTTCAAAACCACTTTATTTCAAGACCATTTTCCAAATACTAAAATACATTTTCTACATTAAGAACCATGTCTTTGAAAGAAAACCAATTTCTAAAACCATTTTTTCATTTAATGACTATTTAGAACGACTAAGTCAACCTCAAATTACAATCACTCACCCAGGAAACCTTATGAACCATCAAGTGTGTGTCCATTTAATTCCTCTTACATCATTCATGAAAAAGTTACCACATTCACTTTCCATTCATATCCTCACACATGTGACATTCCAAAAATAGTACTAAGGATCACACAACTATTTTACTCATCAAAACTCACGATTTAGTTAAAAATTTCAAAATCCATAACCACTTACTATTTTCCTAAAAATCCATTTCCCCATTAAAATCAAAATAACTTGAAGAAATAATTTTTCATTTTAAAAACCACTTTCATTTTAAATATCTTACTCACATAAATTGGATACAAAATGAACCACAATTTACACCAAACTACCAAAATTAGGATCTAGTATTCATGCATAACTCAAAAACCTAGAAGTAGTCCATGCCCTAATTAGAAAATAACAACTAAGAGGACCTTAAACCATGAAATTGTACTCCACATGGGTCACTAATACATGTGTGGTCACAACATCACACCGTATCACCACCATTATCATCCATCAATCCAAAACATGACAAAAGACTCAAATACCAGACTACCCCTTCAAACTCAGGTATCTTCCTGAGTGGAGGTGATCAGGCACTATCCCATAAACTACCCCCTAAGCTTCAAAAATACAAATCAACAACTACCTAAGACCCCAAATAACAATATCCTTCTATGATACCATTTTTTTATTAACCAGAATGGGATTCCATTTGACCTAGACACCTGACCCTATCTGCGACACGGCCCAAAGGTAGTTCTCAATCCCCATGGGCTGGAAACTAGTGTCGGACATAAAAAGCAATACAAGTGGGAATTATTTTAGGCCAAAAAACTTGGATCAAATAAATAAAGAGGAACAAGAAGAAGAACCAATAAATTAATCCTCGATATATATATAATAACATATTTAGTTATAATAACTAAAAAAATTGAAAACTAAATAGAATCTAAGAACAAAAAATAAAACTAAACCATGGTATAACAATATCCATGTGACCTCTTGGTCACCACCAACTACAAGACCAAATTTCTCCAAGATCCAGCTCAATCCAAGGAAACTGAACAAGAAGGTGAGAGTAAAAAATAGTTTGGGTCTACCGACACTCGGTTGTATAAGTAGGGTGTGATCTAAAAAACTTAGTAGGCAACCACCAATGAATCCACACATTTAATTTCCGAAAATCAATCCCTTAACACCAGTATAAAGTATAATTATAATAATATTCTTATCACATTTTATTAAACAAACACGTATTTTTCTTTTTAAATCAGAACAAAACACCCTTTTTATTCTCAAATAGGCCATTATTTTAGAAAACAAACCCCAAACCAAAAACCCAAGAAAAAAACTAAGATATTCTGAAAATAAATATACAATTCTAAATGATAATAAAAAATAACAAAAAATAAATAAGAAAAAACAATTTAGTAACCATAGGATTCTCTTAAACATCCCTAGAGTGATCCCTAGATGCACTCAATTCGGAACCACCTATTGGTATATAGTGAATCTCCCTAGTATGTAACCATCTAGCCACCCTCAGTTGACCAATCAAATGGCACAACCGACATAGCCTTTCAGAAAATCCAGGGGTACCAACCCATCTAATAAGGGCTAATAAGAAACTGTCAGTCGATCCTCTAAAGGATACCCATGAGCCCATGGTAAAATCATATTGTATAAGTGGGAGATACTCACACACATAACTCACCTTACCTGCCATCATTGCCATGACCTACCCCAAACACATATACCTCCTATACAATGACAAATATATGGAAATACCTAATATGAGTTTCCACTAAAAATAACATTGTCAAAGGTTCCAATAGATCTGTCACATCACATAATCTTCTAATAAAATTCTCAAAAAATTCAATGATTCCAATCAGGAACTTATACATTCAAACCCAAGATTTGGTGACAAACATCACAAAGTTCCAATCAAGAATTTCCATCTTTAAGTTCCAATATATAACAAATAGGATATAAATCATTTTGGAAAAAAAATTAAATACCATTATCATATTCACATTGCCAAATGAGAATTTGAGTTCTAAATACAATTTTCACTTCCAATGACATTTCGAATCCAAAATGAATTGCACATAAAGAAACCAAAGGTAAAAAATGGGTCATCATTCCATTTAAAAACCAACAATTTATCAAAGTTTCATATGTTCCATTTCATCCAATATGACCATAAAAACACTGTTGTGTGATTGGAAAATTTAGGAACCATTGGTAAAGAATCAAGACTTTGAAGAAGGGTAGAGGAAGGTAGGGAGGATAAGTGTTATAAAATATGGGGTTTTAAGTTTAGAAATTCATCCAAGACCATTATCATTGGTATTCCCATCCATGTATGCACCCCATGCACACATTCATGTGCCCACATCAAATTTACAACAAAATTATCCATGTAATTCCTCCAAACCAATTTTAGAGAAGCACTACATGTTTTCTAACCAATGCAATAAGACATAAATAAACATAATGCCTTAAAAAGTACCAATTCTGACATATAAAATTCAAACAATGTTGTCACTACATAATTAAGGATAAAAACTTTCAAAATTCACAATTTCATTTTGGAAGAACATGTGGTATTTCAATAAACACCTCAAATTCATATAAACTTTGGTATATTTCAAGAATCCCTTTGAAAACCTATTTTTAAAAATTTATTCCATTCCATAAACACCATAATAATTAACACCAATAATCCCTAGAAATGCGAATAATATTTAAAAATTAATTATAAACACATAAGAATCAATTGTTTGTGACGGAAATCAAAAAACTAGAAACATTTACCTCAACGGTGTGCGAATGCAACAAAACACTTGGAGAAGGGAGATTAGGGCCCCAAGGATGATCCACCCACCAGAGATCTTAAGAAATCATCCTAGAATATCCAAACCTAATCCTATGGTTCATCCAAGAGAGAAAACCACCAATAATGAGAATAAATCAAGTATAAAAGAAGGAAACGAGGAGGAAGAAGCTTACCCTAAGATATATCCCCCAAAAAATTAAAGGAGGAGAACTTAGAATCCAAGGAGGGAGGAAGGGAAAGCCTCATAAGGATCCCCTGGGCCACAAAAATGATAGGGTGGAGGAAGGAGGGGATTTAGAGTTAGAAAATAAAAGAGGAAAACTTGGGATTTTAAGATTTTATAAATTTGGGTCAGTCACACAGTTTAGCCACTCGGTTTACCAAACTGTGCGTCAACCGTGTTTTAGCTTCTTCCTGAGAGGGGACCGATGACATGACCACACTACAAAATTTGGTCTACTATGCACAAACTATATGGTAGATTCCATTTGAAACCATCACCTTCCACACAGTTACCTATGCTGGGCCACACAATTTTTTCTAACTTTGTGCTACCCATCCATAAGCCAAAATTCTCCCAAAATTACAAAAACTCAAAAATTTAAATCAGGAACTTAATAAAAAACTCAATTTAAAGACTCAATATAAAGAAAATAATAAAATAAAAGAGTTTCCAAGGTCTAGCTATGACAACCACAACATAATTAATCCATCCAAGTCATTTTAATACATGTTTTTAAACAAATTTAAAGTTTTGTTTCTCTAAAAATTATAAAAACTAAAAGGAAAATTTTGAGAGATATTTGGAAAATCCATCTTGATTTTAAGGCCTATTTTAAGTGCAGTTTATAATAAAATAAATGAAATAAGATATTATATAATTAAGGAGATATAATATATAATTTTCATTATAAAAGGAGGGTTGTGGTTGGGATTAATAGATTGACACATCAACATAAGAGGAACCATAAATATATATATATATGATATATGATATATATATATATGTCATATTTCATGAAAATGCATTGGTTATATTATTTTTCTGTTGAAAACCCACATTATTTTCCATCGATCCTATCAATTAAAAGAAGCATTTCATAAGATGAAACAGATGAGAGTTAAATGCATATGAATCATGAATTAGATGATGAATTATTACATGCATTATAAATGTAAGAATTAAAATAGTCACCTCCTAGAAGAATCCTTGGGTTCTATATAAACCCTACAAATATATGATAGTGTATAGATTGGGATCCTCATGCTTGAAAAAAACTTTCTGAAACTTGATGTAATTTTGTCTTCCTCCTTTTAAAATATAGGTACTATCTTACCATAGAGAGAATAATGGATCCCACTTGAACATTGAGCAATTAAGGTAAAAAATGTGGACATACCATGGTGGTTAGATGATTTTATTTTTCCACATTAGTGATCTTTATCAAACATATAAAATGAAAATCATGGTTAGTAAGAATTATTCAATGTAAGGTTCATCTAGTTTTTAATAGTTCTTTATATGAGTATTTTACACTATTTCAAATTTTCTTGCATAGTATATCCTTAAATTTGGTTTTCTAATTTCATACTCTATGTGTAATAATTTTTATTAGATTCATAATCAATGTAATATTGGTATAAAAGGTAACCCATTATTTAGTTTTATGAAATCATATGTGGAGCTAAATAATAAATGCAATTATTTTCTTAAATTGTTTTTTTAAATACTAAAAAATGGTTTTATACTTACATACTTAGCTATGTAAAGGTAACCTCATCCTTACCCTTACATGGTTGTGCGGCATAAATTTAATTAATTCATTAATATTACATAGAGTGATCTGTATAAGGCCCATATCACATCACCCTTAAGTAAATCGATGTACATAAGGGTCGCCTAATCTTACCCTTACACACAATGGGTTGTGTAATGGTAACTATGTTGTTTAACCTTAAGTGGAGATGTTTTTATAAATTTAATACCCTTATAAAGAAGGTCTGTGTAAGGGTAACCTCTTTGTTACCATTACACAAATAGTTTGTGTGATGGTAGTACCCCTATACAGTGGTACCAGGAGGCCATGTAAAGGTAAATTAATACCTACCCTTACGCAAATCATTCAAAAAAGTTAATATCTTTTGTACCCTTAAAAATGAGCTTCAAAAACGTAATATTATTATCACATTTATGAAACGTGATATATTTAATCTACATTAAGTTAAGTGATAAATTACATCTATTTAAGGGCTTTTAGATAACCCACGTAAGGTTAGAAGGATTTACACTTATATTAGAATACCTATATTTATATAGGTAATAATAATTATTTTAAAAATGTTTAAAAAATGTTTTTAAAATATAAAATTATTTAGATTATTTATAAAATATTTATAAATAATTATAAAATGAATTTAGGGATATTTTAATGTATAAAAGGTTTATAAATAAATTAATTATGATATTTATAATTAATTAAATGTTTATGAATAATTTTATCCAAAAATATTAAATATTAATATTTAAATTACCTTTTACAAATTTTATGACATTTATTATGATAAAGAAATAAAAGTATTTATTTTAAAATCATATTAAATAACTTATAAAGGGTCTTAAATTCTGAAATAAATCCAAAATAGTTTTTTATATTTGAATTATGAATTTATAATAAACAATAATTTCAAATTGTTCAAAATAAATAGGGCCATATTTAGAAATTATTTAAGCCGTATCAAAATCATTTTGATGACTTATACAATCCATGTTTAAATAACGATTAAATATATGATATATAGATTTTGTAAAATGATTACATAATTAAATTGTATAATTTTTATGATTCATATAAAATCATATATTAAAAATTAAATTTCCTTATAATGATTAATATGAAAGATATCATATTATAATTATTATATAACTTTTTATTAAAATTTATTGAATATCCATAATGTTAATGTTTATTGTTATAAAATGGTTTATAATTAGCTTTTATTTATGAATTATTCCAAAAAAATTATCTCATATTTAAATAGTTTAATTGTTTATTTATTTTAATGTTCATTACCTACAATATTTAGGTTTAGTAAATTATTTACGAAATGTGAATATTTTGTATGATTTAGTTTAAAATGTTAAAATTACACAAGGAAATATCCTTGAATTACACACTATGATTGAATCTACGATGAATTTATTTTTTCATCTACCTTAACCTCAGTTTTTAACTGAAGTTATTTTCTTGAATTTTGTTGTTGAATATAGTTTTTGAATATTATTTATTATAGTTATAATGAATTGGAATATCTCTTAAGTAAAATACCCTTATGTAGAGGGATTTGGGGTTGGACTACCAACTTATTTGGAGCCCAAGGCTATGTCTATTAAATTAGATGGGGTTAGATATCTATCATATTGGTATTACTCTAGCTGATAATTCCAATCTCATTAGTTAAAAACCTTTACATGAGCATTCATGTAGATTATTTATATGATGTATTCAGATATGTGTGAAAAGACTTTAATTATAATTTTGGGTGAGTGACACAAACATATGGGTGTTTTTAAATAGGTACACATTAATATGGTTTGAACATGTTAGTTTGGTGGATGTAATATGACTCCAAAATAAATTACTATAAACATGAATACATAAAAGGGAATAATATAAGATAAGATGTTGATATTAAAAATCCCCTTCAAATACTAAGTGTGATATTCCTACTGAAGAGGCACTTGCCAAAACTTCAATCATTGAATTGGGTATTATCATGGTTAGCACCAATACCCAAGAATTATATTGCATAAACCAATTGATTTATAAGTAAATTTTGATTATTTTTCGGATATAGTTGATCTCAACACAAGTATCACTTAATGGTCCATTATCTACTTATTCAGGGAATTTTATTTATGTTACACTAGATGGTAATCCCTAACAGTTAGGATACTAGAGGAATAGATTTGTGTTTATCTATATGATATATTTGAAAAAGGGTAGTATTCCATGATATCCAGGAATTATATATTATGTGATTGGGATGACTCCCTACCAAAATTGTCAGGGATTATTTATGTGAAAAAACCCCTATAATTTATGGTGAAATATGGATATTGGCCAAGTAATGGATATTATGAATATTTAAAATAGGTTTTCATTTTAGTGGGATCCCATTTAATATAAGTCTTTATTAAATGGATAATAATACATGATACTCATATAATAATATATTATATGATAGAAAATATCATCAATATCATCATCAAGGTAAACATTGTATTTAATCATTAAAAATATAGAATCTTAATGTAATTTAATCCTAATACAGGTAACTTTATAAATGTTCATAAGAAATATTGGTGATTTAAAAAAAGTTATTAAATAAGATTTTATGTGTTAGAGAAATGAATTTCTTAACAAACAAGTATTGCAGTTGTTTAACAAGTGAATCTAGATTATAATGGAATGATAGAGTGATTAATTTAATGTTTCAATGAGATTATATTCAAAATTTATAAAATAATATTATTCTTCACTCATATACTGAATATGATTGGGTGTATCAATTATTTTATTCTCATATTATCAATATTACTGGGTACATTAAAGGATATTCAATATGATTGAATATTATAAATGACTTAGTGATACAAAGGGGTTCCATAAAGATTTATTGGTTATATAAATGGATTTTATGATTGTGAGAGATATAAGATATCAACTTTATGATTTTCAATATTTTTTATATATAAATAATCCCTTATGTTAAGAAAGAATTTTATATTTTAGGTTTCTTTAATGTATTGGGGGAAACAAGTTGGTACGTTGATAACTTAGATGCTTCAAGATCAGATAACATTATACTAAGATCTATACATTATCTCATATATATCTTGATAATATAATTTAATAAGGGTTTTTTATATTAAATGAGATTATTGTTTTTAATACACATGGTTTATGATTAGTTTAATTATATAACATTCTTCAAGTAGAGACTAAAAATGTATTTACTTTATTAGGGAATTTATCCTATTATCATATATGGAAATGTTCGGACAATTTGATTGAATTAATGGGATGTTTACTTGATATTATATATGTTTTGGGAATATTTATATTAACTAGGAATAGAAATATAGGTTCTAAGATATTGTATAGACAATACAAGTAGGTAAAAGTTTAAACTGGATGAAGAAAAGTTGCGTAAAAATTTAAACAATATTTCTTCAAGAAGAAAATCAAGGTCATTGAAATATAGGGTTTTCAGAAATAAGGAGTAATAATTCAATATGACTAGATTATCGAATATATACCTAAAAGAATTTGTAAAACAATATGGAATATCATTGTTAGGTATCAATTTTATAGAAATCAATTCTTTGATTCGGAAAGGAATATAATACTGAATATATATCTTACAAAGTATTATAAATATATAAGAGTTAAAAATTAAAGGAATAATTCATTGAGTAAGTATTTTATATTCATGAGTACATTAATTATTTTAATGTAAAATATTTTATTAAGATCAGAACAAAATAAGTAAATGATTACTATCTTAATCTCATTGAACTTATATGATAAGAAAAGTTGTTTTATAATAAAGAGTTGTTTTGAAAAATCATAAGATTATTCAATGTATAGACAGTGTTTATGATTAATCAATTTCAATAACATGTATTGAGAAGAATATTTGCATAATTTTTTTTTCAAGGATAAAATTTTAATCCATTTTTTTAAAAAAAATATGGGACTTTTTTCTTTCCACCCATCAGTGGAATATTATAATAAATTATTTTTTCAAATGAATTTGTTCCAAACACCAAGAATACCATATGTGATATGGAAAAATATTTTATTTGTTAAATTTTAATAAAAAATAAAATAAATGTTATTTTCCAACACAAACAGGTTTGTGTATGTTAGTAAGATATTCTGAAAATAATAAATGTATAAGAGGTTAGTGGGAGTATTTTTGGACTTATAGAAGTAAAAAATTAATAAATAAAGTAAAAAAACCAATCAAAATTAAATGTGTTTTATACTTAATATCCTAAATCATTTAGAATATGTGATGCTAAAGAAAAATGTAAAATTTTATATTTAGTTTCAATTTAAAAGCGAGTATCGCTATTTCCTAAATGATTAAACTGTTTTATGGTTAAATAGATTTTCATTCAATATCCTAAAATAATTAATAAAATATTACTATAATGAAAAAAATTTAAATAGTTAAATTTAGTTATCACAAAAAAGTAAATTCAATTTTTCATGATGGATTATCCCAATACAAATAAAAACTGAATTACAATTGATATATTAAAAGAGTTTTGGGTATAACAGCAAATAGAAATTTAAATAGTTGTATTGGTTACTAAACAAATGCGGTTTTAAATTTATCATCAAAGAGTTTTGGGGGACTGGTAAACAATAATGTAATTATTTGCATTATATCAAGGAAAACTTTTGATGGAGTAGAATTCAAACGATTATGATGATGAACTTAGATAGAGGTTCAAGTAGACAACACAAGTTAACACTATAACAGTTGATGTTTGTGATGTTGATGAGTTTGAATATGTTAATGAAGTTGAACAGTTAAGAATATGATTCCTAAATATAACCATTATTCAAACTGTCTCACTTCAAAGATGTTTCTCACTAAAGATTTTATTAGGAGGGTTTTGTCATATTGTCACAAATATATTTGATAATAATTACATATGATATAAAGTGATAACAAAACCAAGATTGTACCAAACATAAGGCTGATCTTACAGTTTATCACATATGATATGAAAAATGGTTCTTATATTGGTTTTTTAAATATTATTAAAGAGTTTATGAATATTAAAATGCATCATATTAAATTATAATTCCATTTTATCATTCTTCTAGATTGTATACATAAATGTGTATATAGATATACACTGCATGAAGTGCAATGATAAATGACCTCTCAATGTACAACTTTGAGTATGTCTATAACCATTATTCATCATGGAGTATTATAGGTTATGAATAAAATTTAATGTTAGAATGAGGAGGATTATTTTATATAGAAAAAAATATACTTATGAGGCAAAAGACAAAAAAAGTGATTCTTTATGGGTTTTGGATGACCTACAAAGTATACCATATAGAGTGTTATATAGAGATCTATTTTGGTATACTAGGTGTGAATAGTTCATATTTGAGTCCCCACTATCTAAGGTTGAAAAGATACTTTTCATGAGAAACTTCATACTTTTATACCCTAATTACACAAGTCTACATATTTACTTAGATATTATGGGGGTGGTTTTGGTATGTTACTGATCATGTTTCTAGTTAGATATTAACCAACATGAGATTTTTCTTTTTGTATAGAGAGCATAATATATGTTTGCTTTATTGAGATAGACTGTGGGGGTGTAATCCCATACTTAGTTATTTTATATATCTATCATGATAAGGGACATGTGATGTGATTATTGATAAAGATGAATGATATTTGATGTTTTCATCGATTAGTTCCGTAACACTATGAGAATCGAGAATAGATGTGTTGGATATATGTGATTGACATGTTTTGTGTCTCATGACCACTCAATGTGTTGAACATTGGGAAAATATGATAATTCATGTTTTCATATGATATATATTGGTGGACACAAGTATAGAGATGCCTTTGTTTTATGGAGATCATACCAGATCCCTTTATATATCTATTAACATTGATTCTTTACAAGATACTACTCTTTCCATGCATATATGGATTTGGAGATTTATATTTTTTTGTCAAAACTATAAAGGCTCACGGGTTCATACTTTGTGATTAACTAAATGAATATTGAATTTAACTTTGAGAGAGAATCTAAAAGTTTATCAGAGTTAATCAAAAATGGTTTTGGATGGGTTTTCACAAGGTATTACATATGATGTAATACAAACTGAAGTTAACGATGGATTTACAAAAATTATTTTGGAATATTTCTGAAATGAGTTTTGGAAATGGTTTCATAATTTATTATATACAATAAAATATAATTTAAAATGCCAAAATCCTACTAGGCTTTATTTGAAGAGGGATATTGATGTGAATATTACCTAAATTCCAATATATATATGATATATATAAATATATGAATATATATATAACCTATTTTTCATCATAAATATCAATGCAATAGGTATATTATTTGTGTGTTGGGCACATGAATTATTCTCCATTAATGATATCATTAAAACAAACATTTCATCAGATGAAATGAATGGGAGATAAATTCATATGATGCATGAATTATTTGAGGATTTAATACACAAGGTATAAATGTATTAATTAATATAGAAAACACCCAGGAATATTCATGGGTTCTATATAACCCCAAAACCATAAGATAACATTGTGTATGGATTGATATCCTCATACTTGTCCAAAACTCCTTGAAACCCAAATCCCTTTGATCTTCTTCCTTTGCATGTAGAGGTACTATCAAACCATGGAGACAAGATTGGATCCTGCTCAAACATTGATAAATTTTGGTGTAACATGTAGATAAACCATGGTGGTGGGATACCTTTTTTCCACTTTATTGATCTACATCAGACATATCAAATAATTATTAATGGTTGTAGAAGATATTCAGAGTATGGTATATTATATTTATAGTAGTTCCTCATTTTAGTATTTTATTCTGTTTCATATTATCAAACATGGGTTATCCCTAGATTTAGTTTCAAACTTTATTCTTCTGTATCTAATAAATTTTATTAGATTCATATAAAACAGAACATAAGGGATTTTTGATCAAGGTTCCAGGATATTGAAGGTTATGGTCTTATTTTATATTAATATTTTTCCACTATCCCATGTCTAATGCGGATCAAATCTTTTATTACTATGAACAAATGTGGTGGTGAAATTCATTGTGTTGAGTTTTGTAACGAATAGTGATATAATATTGATTTTTTGATTTTAATTGTAGTTTGTATTATTTTTTTTAATTAAATAATTCTTTTTTACCATTTATTCATTATTTAAGTATGATTATTATCTTATATATTAATGTATTTACTTTTAATGTATTGACTAGTTAATTAGATTATATTTCAATCATTGACTGAGTTTAGGTTTCTATGTTTATTTATAGATTTAAATCACCTAGTCTATAAATTAATCAAAGTAATTTATAATATGAAATTATTATTTTATTAATTCCATATTAAATTCCAAAACCAATGATTTTTTTCACCCAGTTCAAATAAAAAAATAACCATCCATTAAATATTTTAGCATTATTTATTACATTAACCTAAATTTATAAAAACATAGTATTTTATCATTAAATAAAGTTATTTTCATTTTTTAGATTTATATAAATATTAATTGAATTGTCAGTTTTAAATTTTTAATCAGAAGGTTTATTAAAAAGATAACATGTATATATGGGTTTGAACTCAGGCTAAACACATACTATCCCTTATTAGTTAGTGATTAGAAAGAGGAATTTTATAAATTTTAAAACTTGAATATCTATTAAAATTGACCACAATTTTTGAGTGGTTCAAGTTTTTGCACAATTTATAGGAAATCTTGAACTTATTAGGATCCCAGTTTTGATAGATTAGGATAATCATTTCTCATAACCTATATATTTTTACTCTATTTTATTCATTACATTGATGTGAACATGTTTTAACTTTCAAGTTATATCATGTTAATTCATGATTATTAAACTTGGAAACCATTAAATAAACCTTTGGAGTATGATTCTGAGTTTCATAAGTGATTGAGGAAAAATAAAAAGGAAGAGATAATGGACATAGTTGATAAAGTAAAATCAATTGATCAATTTTCAAGGAAGAAAACTATGGTAAAGGAGTGTCATATACTACAGAAATACCTTAATTTGTGGGGGTACAACTAAGATTTATAGTGCCTATGATTTACAAAAATCTCATAAAGATGTATATGGAGATCATAAAAATGATATAAAATTCAATTCAAACTAATGGGATACCACATAAATATCCATAGCCACACTTGTAAAGTTTTCTAGACATTTACCAAACTTTTTAATTCGAATATGTTTATGATAGTGTATTAAGTCTATGGTTGTTCAAATTTTTCTTAAGAAAAAAAGAGTTGATCTGAACCTTCGAACTATATTCCATTATAGTATAGGATGATATGGAATTTTGTTTCCCAAAAATATTATTTCCATCTAGAAAAATAATGAACATTCATGTTGATATTTTAAATTTCCATCAATTTTAAAATGAATCACTTTATATTGAATGGGTGATATTTAAGGTTTTTTTGATGAAGTATTCCCACCATGACTTTGATATTTGGTTTCAAATTAAAAAATGTTTTAATGGAACATCTCAAAGTAATATTTTGTTTATGGATGCAACCACAAGTGGTTCAGTAATGATAAATTTACTAAGAGAGATCTATTATTTGTTAGATGCAATGTATATAAATGGTCTCCGATGGTAAATAAAAATATTTAAAATGAAATTAATCCACATGGTAGATATAAATAGATGGATGGATGCATAATTTTAATCCTTACAAAGACTATGGAAGTTATTATGGATATGAACCAACCTCAATCTATGTACAATTAAGATTACAATTATTTGGATTTTAATCATAAAAATAATCATTAGGGGTGGACAATACAACAAAATCAAAGATTTATAGTAAGATGAGGTTCAACAAGGTTACAATAATAATAATAATAAACCTCACTTAAAATTAAAATTAATTCATTGGAGGTGTCCTTGGTGACATTCACAATGAGAGTTGGATAAAAAATAAAAAATGTGTAATTATATATTGGGTAAATTAAAAAATTACTTAATGTGATTCCAAAAGGATTACTTTTAGGTGGCATAAAAATCATACCAAGTAGATTAGTGAAATATGTCACCCTATTTTGTAAAAAAATCAATGAAGAAAGTGTTGTAATAAAGAGAATAAAATAAGAGAAGAAAGTGGAAAAAGATAATAAAGATGATTAAAATTGGAAGGAGAAGGAAAAGTAAGTCAAGAAGATAGTTATATCAGAAGCTCCACCACCATAAAAACCACTACTAATATTCCCATAACAAACGAATCAAGGGAAGATTGAGAAATAAAGGATATTGTTTTTAGAAATTTTAACAAAACTTCATATTAACATTCCCTTTAATGAAGCTTTATAGGTCACGTCTAAATATGAAAAATAATAATGGATTCATTTTCAAACAAGAGGAATCATTAGGATATTAGAATAATACCCCTTAATGTATAGTATTCATTTTCAGTATTAAGGAGTTTAAAAAAGAAGCAATAAGGTCCAATTTTTTTTCAATTCTTATGGATATTATATGTTTGGAAAATATTTTTTAAATTTAGGCATGATCTTAAAAATTACATCATACTAGATATTCAAAATCTTTGGATCAGAGGGAATACATTCCAAAAACAATTCTCTTTAATTGTAAGATACAACAATGATATAATCAAGAGGTTTTATTTATTTTTTTAATTAATTGTATAAATTTTAAATTTTAATGGATTTCTATGTTCTTTAAGTGGATAAAGATAAAAAAACATTATACTTTGAATGGTATTTTTATAAATGTGATAAGTATTATTTGGGGGGGTGTGTTATCTTTGAAAGTTTTGGTCAGAAATTTATCAACTGATGTAAAAGTTTTATGAAGGAGAAGAGGTTTTGAGTGAGAAAAACAAGTTAAAAATTGAGGATGTTGTTTACATTGATAAAAGGGAAGAAAATTGGTATTATGATAAATAAATATAATGTACAAATTGATGAAAATAAGGATAAAATAGGAATAATTGGGAGTATTAAAGGTATTATAAAAATAATTTTAATGTGGTTCTCAAATAAGGAAAAAATGGTTAGTCTATGAATTAACCTATGGTTTTTCTGGATTGACTAAATATTACGGGATTTTCCCCATGTATGTGGATAAATTTATACACTAAGGAAGAATATATATTATTTTATATAAATGAGAAGACCCATTTGTGTAGAATAAATTCAACTTACACCATTAATTGATCCAAATCATGTGAATTATTTCTATTTTTCTATTACTTAACATGGCATGGTCATGTATAGCTAATTTTAAAAAAACAATTGATTATATGAGTCAACTTAAGTCTTTTTTAATACTTTCTTAGTACTTAGTTTTTATTTTATTTTTTTTGAATTTTTTAGGAGTAGAAAATCCAACCACCCTTATCTTTATGAGATTTAATGGAATGTATCTTAACCTTTCACTTGCATATTTTTATTTTATAGGTCTATGATAATGATAAAAGGAAGGAATAATGTCAAAAAAATATGAAATAGAAAAATATATGAGCTTAAATAAATATATGAGTGTTGTTTTACATTCTTTTTATCTTTACATTCTATAATTTTTTAACATATATTTATTGGTAAACATTTAGTCAAACTAATATTTCTTACTATATTTTTGGTCAATGATATGGTGATTTTCTTAGGAATTCAATCATACCTTATTTTAAATGTTATTTTTGATGAAATTTAATGATTAAGATGATGGGTGGATGTGTTAAGTCAATCATCATAATATTGATTTAATAAATCTTGATTTGATAAGATCAGTTAATTTATATAAATGAAATTTCTCAAACACTTTTATAATTTAATTTTGTAAAGCTTTTATCAATTTTTGGTTTATTATAATTTATCCCATTAAGTGATTGACCAATATTAATAATAAAATTTCCAAGAGATATTAAATACCATTATAAAATATTATTTCTAATACATTCCTTTTTAATACATTCTCAGGATACGAATCACTAAAATAACATTAATTTTAATATTTTTTAAATAATGAATATTTTGAATCTAATTAAGTTGATTTGGGATAATTATTTATTATTTTATTCCACTTTAAATTTGAAATCTACCTTATATTTTATCTTTTGATAATCCATAAGATACAAAAAATCACCTATTATTAAGTCATATGATTAGCCTATTTTTCCTTACTACCTTATTATTAATTTTTTATGATTTATAAGGAAATATATGTGGGCTTATAGCCATTTATTTATATTTATGGGGTGAAATGTGTTGAATAATGAGAATGTGAATTACTATAATTGGTTTAGGGGAAATAGTTTATGAATTAACATTCATTGTATATTTAGGAAAACCCTTTCAAAATGAATAATAAGAATACAAAATGGTGAAAACATATGAGAAAATATATTATTGGTTTCATTTCATCAATTTGAGAGCTTTGAGAAGAGTAAAAATGAATTTATATTAAAATATATATTTTAAATGATAATTTTCTCATTAATATTTTATTATATATCATGTATTTTATTTAATATTTGAGCCTCATTTCTCAGTCTTTGATTCTGATTTCATACAGAAATCACCTTCCAATTATTAATTTAAAATAAATTATACCCTATTTAAATTATTATTGATTAGTGTAGTTTTATTTTTAATGTATAGATTTATATATATTTCAAGCCTACAAGTAGATTTTATATACTTTAGATGGAGTATAACTCCAATCAAATGATCTTGGGTGATGAGAGGAATAAATATCTAGAAATGTATACCATTAGTGTAAATTAATATAAATTAGAATTTGAAAGATGTGAATGAATGAGAAGAGAAGTATCATTAATTTAAGAAGAAAAGTAAAATACATGGTTAATTAGTTTTCTTCAAAAGTGGGGAGTTAAAAAGATTTTTTTACATAATTTTTGAATGTTTATCCCTTGATGATAATTATTTAATGAAATTTACTATAATTTTTAAAGCATGGATATGATGTATTTTATTTTTTATAGGGTGGAGATATATGATTGATTTCAAGAAAGATCTTAAGTGTGTGGGGATTTTTATGATAAAAATATAAATTATTTCTCCTGATAATTTTAATGATAAATGTGTCAATATTACTTAATATACGTTGTTTATAATGTTTTATGTTGTGAATAATCTTTTATAGGAGTTTAGAATAAAATTAAGTAAACTAAAGATGTTTATGTTTCAGAGATCCCTTGAACATGATGTAGCCAATTGTGGTGGATGAAATAACAAGTTATTTATTTTTAGAGGATAAATTCATAGAGGATATAAATTTAAAAAATCACTATGATTTTGAATATTACATGGTGGATGGAATTTTGGAACATAAGTGGAAATATAAGGGAATGAATGACGTAAACAGATAGAGTAATGGAATCATGTCTTAACTTAAGATATAAGATTTTATTGTGGACGACGAGAGGTGTTTTTCTTGAGAACTATGTTATTGTGTAAAGATATTAGACTTGGAGACCACACCAAAAATTATATACTTATACCATTGTTAGTGGAGTTTTTAAATTTTATTTTTAGATAATGAGACCATTAACATTTTGATATCCATTATGTCATGGTGATGGATATTTTATAAAGAAAAAGTATAAAAAGTTAACGATATTTTTAGAGTTTTTGGATAAAGTTTTGAATTCATAAAAGGGTTTATTTTGGTAAATATAAGTCACTAATGATGTTAGGTTACCCTTATCAAAGTTTCATAAAAATTAGTGGCCATTTAGATGAGTTTTTGAAGATTATAAAATTGACCTAGTTATTATGGTATGGTTTGGAATGTTTTATGCTAAAATGGATCATATTGGATTAGTTTTTCATATATGTACTCTATGAAGATGGACAAAATTAAATTATTAAAACCCCTAAGACATTTCATATGTGTTTTTGAAAATTTTGAACATTTTATATCACCAAAATATATAAAAATTTTGGGGAAACTTTTGAGAGATATTTAGCACACCCCAATTGAATTTTAAGGCCCATATTAAGTGGGGTTCAGACATAGATAAAGGAAATAAGGTATTAAATATTTAAGGATATATAATATATATATATATCTTTATAAAATTAGGGTCTTATCTTGGAGAAAGAGATCAATACATTAATATAGGAGGGCGAGACATCAGTTAGAGGTTCAATGATATTGAATTTTGCAGTCATATTTTATTATAAGATTTTTATTTCACTCTCTCATGTATTATAGGTTTAAAATCAATGATTGTCATGAAAAATTTGACGGGTAAACAAATTTTCTTGAGTTTTATAATAAATGGTGATTTAATTTTGAAGCTTATTTTTTATTCTTATTGTATTTTGTGTAGGGTTTTTAAATCCAATCATTCTTTTATACCATTTCTTCTTTTTTTAAGCATGATAATTGTATTACATATTAAATAATTTATTTTTAATCCATTTACTAGTTACTTATACAATTTATTGATCATTGTCTATGTTTTAGATTATATTTTTTTAATATGGTTTTGAATAACCAAATTTTAAATGAATCAAATTAGTTAATTATATCAAAGGGTGAGTTTAGTAATTATAGGAAAAATTATAAGACCAAGGATATATTTGGTTCCAATTAGAATTACAACATAACTATACATTAAATATTTTTTGTATTATAATAATATGAAAACAAATTTATATAAAATCAGTATTCCATAATCAAATAAGCATCTTTTAATTAGTATTATTTTTATTTAAAAATAATTTTATTTGTGAGTCTTAACTTTTTAATCAAAAATTTCATGTTAGGGATTAAATCTAAAAATTATTTAGACCTAAAATTATTAACATACTATACATTTTATGTTAATGATTAAGAGGATATATTTTATAAATTTCAAAAATATATTCCCACTTGGAAATACTTTTTCCTTACCATCATTTAAAATTTGACTATCATTAATTTTTTTTATCAAATATCATCACACATAATACCCAATTTGAGAAACTCCACTTTCCCAAATATCATTTTTATAATCAATATACATGCTATTTATTTAATAACATTTCAACATTTTTTTCAACTTCTTTTTTCAAAATGAAATCAATATACCCACATAACATCAATATCAAAAATGTCATTTCATGTTTTATATAATTTCTATATTATTTTCTACTTTTATAAATAAATTCTATAAAAAAACATAATTTCCATGTCAACATTATTTTAAAACATAACTCATATATCAATATATAAAACAATACACATTTTAAAAACTATATGATATTTAATTAATTCATCAATATTCAACTATTAATTTTTTGGATAGAAATATTTTTAATTAGAACCATTTTGTGTAATTCATTAAATAATATTCCATTATCACAATAAAAAAGTCATCAAATTTCATTAATCATTTATTAAAAATCCATTTTTCTCATCCAATATGATTCTATCATAAAATCACTATACATAGAATCACCATAAATTAATTCAAAATTGAAATTTACTTCAAAGATAAACATGGTTCTCAATCGCTATAATAACAATCAAGGACAACACATATCACATCATGTTGAGGTACAAAAATAAAATAAAATTTCAATACTAGTATATTCTAAAGAGGAAAACCACTAAACTGATCAAGTAATATATGCTTAATAAATCACTTAATTTATAATTAAGAACTCATTGGTTTTGTATAATTGAATTTACATGATATAAATTTTGAATTTATACTAATATTTACATATTCACTCACAAATAATTACATAATTAATTATTAATTATACATTAATTAGTTATATCTAACCATTTAGGATCAATATAACAAAATCACTATATCCAAACATCTTGTTCATAATGTAATTATAATAAACATAAACCACATCATAAAGTATGTTAATAAAAAAAATTACCATCCAATACTAATTAATTACATTTCCATTAATAATTATCTAATAAAACATTGAATATTTATAATTGATATTTTAATTAATGTATAACTCCCTTATACCATGATTCTATTTAAGTAAAACTAGTCACTTAGGTACATAGATACATTTAACATGCACTACCATACTATCCTATATGTTCAATATAGTTCATTAATTCACACTAAATCACTATATGGTTGAGAGAAAGTCAATAATCCAATTCCTAAAAAATAATAATTCCATAATAATCATATTCTTTACTACTATAAAAACATTAACTTCCATAATAATTATGCTACTGAAGAATATTTGTAGAATATTTCTCACTTTATAACACCATAATAACCTTTCTTTAAGTTATACGAAACAAAATAAACAATAAAGAAATGAAACAATATCGCTTGTACCATTTTCTAACATTCAGCCCCAATACGACCACACCAATGAGATGAAACACAAAAATGCCTCAGATAAACTCATCAAACACTTGAGGATGGTGACTAGAACCAAATATATAAACATATAATTTGTGGAAAAATTTAACCTCTAATGAATTACTATATGTAAATTAATGAATAATCAATGTATTAGAAAAATAAAGTGTAAACAGTAAACAACATCCATCAAATAAAACATAAAATAATTCTATAAATTCCAATAAATTTCATAAAACTAAATATAGTATAAAAATGTATCTAAATACATATATAAGTATAAAACAAAACCAAAATAACCCAAAATAAATTAACAAATATATCCAAATCATGAATTCATAATCACACAAAAACATCTCCATAAAACTACCATTTATCATCACCCATCTGCATGGGGTCATTTACCTTACATGAAACTATGAGAAGTGAAATTTTATGTTCATGATATTTTTATGCACATTGTGTGAGAATAATAAAAAAATATTTAATTATAATCCAATAAATATATTATATATTTTAATATGCTCATATGTGTATAATGTGATTCTTTATAATGAATTTAGTAATACATTCAAGTAAAAATTATCATACTTAATAAATAATCATTTGCTTACTAAGATATAATGACACCAAATTTTCATTTCTAAATAATGTCATTGGATATTAAAATACATGGATTATTATGAATTAAATCATATCCAAACACATGAAATGGCCCAAAACATAGAAAAAATCATGGCTTAACCCACTCATTTCGAAACACAAGGATTATTGCACACCATATACAAACTCATGTATTAACTTACTTAACAAAAAACTCACTATTAATATACATTATCTCATAGCCAAACATATGAATTACCTATATTATACCATTTCTAATTTTTAAAAATACTTAAATTAAATCATCATAAAATATAATAATATTAAAAAATAATTTATATCACAAGAACTTATTTAGTTAATCTCTTACTTAACATATGAGTTTATGAAACACATCACTATATCCAACTAAAATATTAAAAAATTAATTAATCACAAAATATATATTAAAAAACAATAATATTTTCATTTAATCACTAAAAATATATAATCATATAAAAGAACCTCTTATATTCATAAAAGTGAAAACCATTAATGATCCTAAATTCCCTCTAATTAATATCCACATATTAAATTTAAAAAAATTCAGTTGTTTCTTCAAAAAAAAATTTATTTATAATTAAATAGATCCTTAACTTTTAAAAAATAACTGGTCATAATTATAAACTATTTATAATTAAATCTAAACAAAGTGAATAGATAGATTTAAATACATTTAATTTCTAGCACAAGAAAATAATTAACAACCAAAATTTTCACTAAAAATATGGTACAATAATAAAACACCTTAATCAATCTAATAATGATAATAAAAATATCTCAACCTATCATTTCATAATATAATACATACAATCTAGTAGTAAAATCATAGTTTAATTTTAAATTTTTTCATTTATAATCTTATATTACATTTTTAGAATCATCTAGTATTTCATGAAACCCATTTAATAACAATTAATATCATTAATACACAATTAAAGATTAAAAACCTTTTTTAAATTCCATTTAAATTTCTCAAACACACTTTTCATCATTTAATAACAATTTGACATAAAAAACAACCAAATTTGTGTTTCAAAATTAATAATGTAATTCATTACACATAATCTACCATTTAAATTCATCTATATAAAATTAAAACATCAAGTAACTAATAAAACTAACTTGAATAAAATGATATAATTATCTTTCCTCATGAAACATAATACTTCGCATGCCACATTACAAAAATATTCATCAAATATTAAATTAGAATAAAGAATAGGATTTTGGACACCTATACTAATATTAATCAATGGTTCTCAAAAAAATATTGTAATATTCTTGGAAAATCACCAGGAATCTAAAATTTTCTAAACTTTTACTTGAAAACATGATTTCAGAATCACATTATAATAGAAAATACATTGAGAATTAATATTTTGACACCATATAGAATATAATATATTTTATAAGGAGATTAATTTAGAGGGGTAATAGGGAGTAACAACACAACACCCCTACATTTTCACTGAGTAGTGGAGGAATGAGAAATGGGGGTGGGGGAATTCATTTTCCCTCTATCCATTTGATTTTTATTTTTTTACTTATGATATTTTTTGAAAACTATCCATGGAATTTCCCTTGAGAAACTCACAACCCAAATTTAGCTCCATACTATATTTACATAATAGTAAAAATATAAAATGAGACATACCAAATATAACAAGCATCTAATTTGCAACTAATTTACATCAATCCGTAATTTAGACATTACATATCACAAATAAACACACTATCCTATAACCCAAAGGTTTGGTGTCTTCGAATATTAGCCACATAAATGTCTTATTACACATTATTTTTTCAATATAACCCAAAAATTAGTCTTGAAATTATTTCCTTATAAACAGAAACCTACATTTAATTCTACAGGTAAATGGTAAACATGTGGAGTGAGAAAAAATTATCCATAAGGGAAAAAACCTATCAATGAGTAATATAAAGGTTTTAACAACAAGCATACAAGAAAATATGAAAAGAGAGAAACATATGATTAAAAATTACATGTAAACAAAATATTTTTTCATATGGAAGGATAAAAGGATATATAAAATCAATACATCATACATAAACCATGTAATAAGAATTCTAAATCATGAGATATTAATAAAAATCTACGGGGCATAACATTGACATGTGGCATAAAATTGAAATGTGGTAGAATCATAAGAATATAAAGGATATAATTTTTATAATAATAAATCATTATTATGAAAAAATTATTATCAAACCCAATGAAACACATGAATTAATTTTTGAGTAAACCTAATCATTCCCATGCATAAATTTTTGAAAATACCATAATCATGTCTATAATTAACATCATTGTCTCATGAGATATAATAATTTACATGATATGTGGGAGGGTTATAATAGAAATGTACATAACTTAATTATAAATCATATATATATGTGACATATGGAATAAATAATTTATCTTTTAATGAAAAATAAATGGAATAAAAATGGGTTACATAACATATTAAAATCATATAACATTAAATTAAATCAAGATTTATATCAGAAGATATCAAAAATTAGATCTCCATAATGATATATATCATAAGAAACTTTATAGGGTCCATTCATGAATCATAAATCCATACAATATATATATTTTCTATATAGAGAGAAAAATGTAATAGAAACCATAAAAATTATTTTCTTACAGCTTTTATAATGTTATAAAAATAATGCCATAATTCAATTTCAAAAATCATTTTTGAGGAGGTGAAATGAATCTTTTTTGAAAAATAGTTTTAAAATATAATAAAAAACAATATAACCTTGAAAATAAATAAATCTTAAATGAATAAATGTGGAGTGGAAGGTACAATATATATATGAAATAAAAAAATAAGTGCATTTTTAATATTTTTTAGGTATTTTTAAAGAAAACTCCAATTAATGAAAAAGTTATACAAATTAATTTTAAAAATAGATAAAGAGAAATATTAAGATTTCATAAGATAATATATGTTTATATTTATAAATAATCAACAAATAAATTTTTTTAAATGAATTATATAGACATGGAGGAGAGACAACTAATAGAGAGGATTAGAATTATTTTTAACAACATCATATTTTAATGGAAAATAAAATTCATAAAAGAAAAATACTTTGAAATGAAAATTTAATTTACTAAGAAAGAAATTGAAAATATCATAATAAATATATTAATTATACAATATAAAAACATAGAAAAATATATCCATGGGAGAAAGTTTATGACCCAATGAAATGAAAATCGAGTCAATAAAACTCGTACCTTGGATTCCCGCTTGATCAGATGTTCTCTAAACTCATGTATAACCAATTTATGTTTATTATTCATCTATATCATAACAATATTTATATTTATTTTAATTTATACCATACATTCATAATTTTTTATTACCCATTTATTAATCATTTCGTTGGTAAAATTAATATTTATGTGTTAATTGTCATGTTTGTTCTATGCTAGCATTGGCATGGAGATTCCAGTCCTTGATCCTTTATAATGTGTTAGTAATATATATAATAGTCATGGTGTCTACATAATAATGTTATTTTTTCTAAAGTATAATGGTTATTTAATGTAAGTTATGGGGATGGTTCATTAAGAGTAGTTAAAATCCATTTTTTTGAATTTTGATTCAATAAAAGGGTTGATTTTTATTAATATATATATATATATATATATATATATATATATATATATATATGTTACCATTATATATTATAAAAACATATGAAATTCATAATTATTAAATTATATTACTAGTATTTATTTTTTTAATCATTCATGATATAAATAATTTAACATTATTAATGCAGGTGGTAGAATTGACCCTAACAAAAACACATTATAATAAATGAATAAATATGAACATGTAATTTTATAGATATATTATCACTATTATAAAATAATATTTGGTTAAAAAAAATTATCAAAGATTTATATTAGATTGGAGAAGAGGTGGATGAAAAATGTAGCGAATAAATGATCAAGAAGTGGATAATACTTCTATTGAATACTTGAATCATCTCGTAAAGAGATTGATAAAAATAAAGGATTTGGGGATCCTTGTAATCATATATTTAAAAATTTGAGATTTTATTATTAGGGATATATTTTTTTAGTCAAAGATAATACTAAGGGAAATGTGTTCATTGAGGTGGGTAGATAAGGGGTCCTTTATAGGTGATCTGTAGTGGCATTTTTAGAATTTCTCATTCCTTAATTTATAAGGAATTTAATTTCTCATGGAATGTTGATACCAAGTTGGTAAAATGTACAAGTCATAAGTGGAGTTATATAATTATATCCTATACACATTTAGAGACAATTCTTTGGGATATTTTATGAATTTACCCACAATTAAATCAAATTTTACATTGTTTTAGCTTTACCATGGAAACCAAATTTTAACCCTGGTAACTTATTTTTATTTCAAAAAATTTAATTGACCATATTACCTAATTTTGAAAAAATTTATTCCAAATTTTAAATACATTTTATTATATTCAATTTCGAAAATTAATAGAAATTAATTTTAATATTAGTTTACATAACACAATTTTTTTTTGAAAGAATATATTTTTATGGATAAAATGAATTTATTCATATTCCTTACCTAGTAATAAAAAAATATTAGTGTTAACTTATATATATATATATATATATATATATCAATAAATTTAATTCAAATAATTCTTTGGTAGTGATTAATTTAATTAATTTTCAAAAACACGTTATTTATACAAAAACAATTGTATTGAAAATATATATTTTTAACATTAAATGATTTTATTCATAATTATTTAAAATAGATTATTTATTTAATAACTATTAATTTAATTTTATCAAATCATTTTATTTAAATGAAATTTCTTATTAAATTCATTTTTTGAAATTAAAATTTAAGACAAATGCTTAACGTATATAAATTCTCATGATAATGAATATATATATATATAACATTTATTACATTAATAACTACATGATTAGAAAATAATAACTTCTATAAAAATCTTCAAGGAATTTACATAACAAATAATGGTATGACAAGCAGTGGCGGTATTCATGAGTGGTGATTCAGCTAAAATAGATCTTATAGTGATTTCCATGAGTTTGAACTTCTCCCAGAGATGATTTCACTCAGGTTATACTTGTTGAAGTTAATCTTAGGATTGGTCTGAAGATAACCCTAATGGTTCTACCCCCTTTAAAACTCATATAAATGAGACTCATAAGTAATACTTATACTACTTGATAAAATTTATTACCTTATGTATATATATCATAATGTGGTCACTTCTATTTATACCTTATAGTTCAACGGCTATGCAATAATGATCATATTTTAATATAACACTTCTTATAATTTAACCCTTTAATTATTATTATGTATAAAAATGGTTATAGTATTCATAGAATATCAATTTTCACATAAGCTCAATTGTCATAAAAGGTCAACGACCATACAATCCCGACTACCATATTAAATTCCTATATATAACCTCCCATAATTATCAAAATCACTTTCCTGGTTCTCTCATTTATATTCTATGTATGTTATAAAATTTTTATATGTTTATATTCTTTCTATTTTTATAATAATAGAAACTAACCTCAAAGAAAACCACGAGGATAATGATTTCAGTTTTTTGGTCTTTTTATTTACTTGTGGTTTTATTTTTCAGGTAATTTTTTCAATTATGTTTTCTTTAGTCATTTTTATTGTATTTAATTTTATATAAGTAAATATTCATTTTTGTAATGTTTCATGTGAAATAATACATCATATCTTTAATGTAAAATTTAACATTATATGTTTTGGGTGTTACAATCTGTCCATATAAATTAATTTCATACCCTAAAATATTTTACTCAGATAAAAAAATTATGGTACTTTTGTCTCATTACATATTCAACTTACCACATAACTTATTAAAGCTTACATAGAAAATTGATTATATGGGTATTATTATTTTACCAAAATTTATATATTTTATTCAAAATCTCTATCGATTTTTCCTCATAGGATAGATCATATTTTTAATTATACAACTTATAAATTTTGTACATGTGTTGGATCTGGTACATAACTCCTCAAAATAAATACACTCAAAATCTCATGCACCTATGAGAGGTATAGATTGAGTTCCAGGAAATAATCCATATCCCCTAAGAAATTGTAAAATCTCAAGTAGCCCAATATATCCTGAGCTCACTATTCCCTTCTTCCCAAATTTTATAACCCTCTACCAAGGTGATATTTAAAGGAATATTTTTCCAACCTCATCCTGTAGATATTTTTTGTAACTATAACCATGGATATTCTATCCAATTTCTGATTATTTCATATGCTTTTATATGGTTTTAACCTTCTCTATCAATTCTTGAATAATATAATATCCTACCATCTCCCTTTATCCAAATTCATCCCAAAATGTGGGAGTTCTACATCACTTCCCATATAGATCTTTATATAGTTCCAATTAGTTGATAGAGTAGAAAAATATATTTTATATGAACTCAACCAAAGATATATGTTTTTCCCAAATTCCTTTTATGTCCATTGATAAATATAAAAACATATATTATATATATTGAATGGTTTTTTCATATTGACCATCAATTTGAAGAGAAAATACTATACTAAAGCTCATCCTTGTATCCAATTATTATTTAAGACCCCTACATAATTTTATGTGAACATTGGATCTAGATTATATGAAATTTCATGTTGTACTCCATGATTCCTTACCACTTCCTTTATATACTACATAGAAATTTGATCGAGTGGGAAATCCTACCAAATAACAATGAAGTGAGATGACTTTTTAAGTCCATCCATCACTACTAAGATGACGTTTTTCCTTTACATGTCTTTGTAATACTAATGATGAAATCCATAGTGATGTTCTTCTATTTCCATAATAGAAAAGGTAGTGGTAATATCATCCTCTTAGTTTTCTAACATAAATTATTTTTTTTTGGCATACCATGAATTGAGATCTATACTCTAGAATCTACAAACTCATATTGTACTTCCAAAAATAATGATTATGGTCTCTATACAACTTTGGGATTCCTAGGTGACAAGATAAGGATGAGATATCTTCATTATCCAAAATATTGTTCTTCAGTTATGGTATATATAGTACACATATTTAGGTTATAAATCCCAAAACTCCATCTCTATCAATGTTAAACTCTATAATATTTGATACCTTCTTATATAGTTTTATATCATCTTTCTGGGACTCCATGATCATCAAATAAATTAACAGTTGAAAAATAATTTAGGAAATATAGTATTTTATCTATTAATTTCCAATATATACATATAGTTTGAAAATATATGACTATTAGATATCTTTTATTACTAATCATGGATAATATAGCATGATATTTCTAACTCAGACCATTAACAACCTTGTTTTCCTATATGTTGTGGTAATGTACTGAGTATTCATATTACTTGATTAAATATAACCACCTAGTTTTGTGCATGTTCAAATCCTTCTATGTGAATATATACTTTATGATCTTATGATCAGTATATATATTACACTTTTCACAACAGTGAAAATGAAACCAAATATTTAATGAAAAAACCAGCACTGCTACCTCCGAATCACAGGTGAGATAATTTTTCTCGTGGATTTAAATTTAAAAGGGGAATAAGATATAACCTTATCATTTTTCATAAGTACACATCCAAAACCTTTCAAATGAAGAATAATTGTGTATAAAAAACCATTATACACTATTGTGTAGTGTGAGTATAGGTGTAATTATCAACCTCTTGTTGATCCCTTTGAATCTTTCTCTACATTCTTATATCTGGAGAAAATTTCCTACTTTCTATGTTAAATTGGTTGTTGGATTTTAAAATTTTGAGACATTCCTCACAATATATCAATAGTATCTATATAATCCATGAAAAATATATATCTATATCATAGTTAATGGTCTAATAAATTATTCAATCCCCTCGTTCTTTGATGTATCCACCGATATATAATATCTTGTGATTACATGACCTAAGAAGTATTCTGTTTTGTATATTAAATCCACACTTATTGAACTTGGAATAAAATATATCCTTTTATATGTTCAATATCACAATCCCAAAACTACCTTTATGTTCCTCCTTTCACTTCGAATACATTAGTATGTCATCAATAAATACTACTATACAATTTTCAAGGTAATCTATAAAGGAACTATTCATCAGATCCATGAATTTTACTAGGGAATTTATAAGTCCAAAAGAAATCATAATGAAATAATAGTGTCCATATCATGTGTGAAAGGTTTTGTTTAGTTTTTATTTTATCTTATGAATAATTAATGGTATTGAGATTATAGATCCACCTTTAAGAAGTATTTTTATCCTCTAAGTTGATAAAATAAATCATCAATATGGGGCAGAGGATAATTATTTTTGATAAAGATCATATTAAGTTCATGATAATCAATGAAAGAATGCACTAAACCATCCTTATTCTTGATAAAGAGGTATATTTCACCCCATGGTGAAGTATTTAGGCATATAAAACCTTGTTTTAGATTCTATTGAAGTTTATTCTTCAATTATTCCAATTAAATGGTCCTATTGTAACGTCCCAAACCTAAATTTACAAAAAAAAAAACAATACTATTGGCCTAGATGTCACTAACCTTAGGTGCACCTACCCAAACAAAAAAGGCTGCTGACTATCAACGAGGGTGTAAATAGGTACAGTGGGGAGGCTATACCCTATGTGAATAATTAATACACTAGTTTGAGTATAATCTTAACACATGCAATAGAAATAAATGACTTAGCAGACTCAAAATAGACCTATAGACCAGAAGAACAACAATATCATATAAATAGTGGAAGTGATAAATAAATAGAATCAGTGGAAAATAAACAGAACAGCATGCTAAACACCACTTGTAAACACTACTAAAACAATAAGGCTTGCATCCATAGAAGGTTATAGATGTCAATATAAATAGGGCCCCATTGGTAACCACAGTAGTTACATATAATAATAAGCATGATGATACAAGAGTGAAAGATAAACGAAATTAAATCTCTAACTAGGCATGACCTCAAGGTCCATTAAAATATTCATGAAGAACATTACTAAAACCCAAATCTTGAAGAAGATCCTTTATCTATGCTTAAAGAGATAAAGTCTACATGCATCCCGAAGGGCCCATGTAGGGTGTGAGATGAATCTTAGTAGGATACCACCCAATGGTGCGTACCAAGAATAACTGTTTAATCATACCTGAATATCTAAGTAATGTAAATAATATAATGCATGTAAATAAACACAAACTTTATTGGTGATCAACAACCATGATGGATTGTCACCTTTTTCGGCCATCGTCAGAATCATCGTAGGAAAGAGAGTCCTTAGCCCATGGTCCAAGGTACCCATGTAGTCACAAATTCCCAGTGAACCCTTAGGTTCCTCCCCAAATACATATCCCAACACCACGTCCCCCATGGAACCTCATGTGTCAAAGTACCGACGTCCAAAAGGCACACCCAAACAACAGTATCCTAGTCCAGGAACCCCTATTCGAAAGCTCATGTTGGCCCCTGGAATAACAATCGAAGGAATAATGATGCCTGTCCTCAAATTAATACTTATGACCATGGCCTCAATCATGGAGAACATTATCCCTAAACTCGATAGTCTCATCACTATCCACTGAAGGCTCCTCACCTTTCATGTGGCTTTCCATGACAAACAATCCCAAACTGGTATTACCTAAACCAAAACTATATGGGGCCTCTACCCACATGAGTGGTCAAAAACCACATCATCATAGAATCTACCTATGTGTACATGACTAAATTGTCACTTTGTCCATCACAGGTGAGCCACAATCACCAAAATAAGAACCCAAGACACATCATCTCTAGATCCTCATCCCCCTGGGACCATGTCACTAAAATCTGATGGACATTCCTTCCAAGTTTCCCCATCCTTTCCCAACCTGATAGTCACACAACCACAAACTAACATCCACGATGCCTAATCATGTGGCCAAAACTACACAAGAAAATCTAGGACAAGCCTAACCAGTGATCAACACCACTCAATCCTGATGGCCATGCCATCCCATCCTTAGGCCATGCCCGTCAAAATCCCAAGGGTCACAACATATGTAATATCGAGCATTGCATATATATAAAAAAAATTAAGCACTTTAAACACATAATTCAATTTAAACAATTAAATTTCACTAGCTAAAACCTGTAACATATTATCACTAAGGTCTTAAATGACTTTAATAATCCTGATCATGCTTTAAAAATTTAACATACCAGTTTAAAACAATATAAAACAATAATAACCATTTTGGAACCCCGACCAAAATAACCCATTGAGCAATGGCATACCACCCAACCTCACTCAAGAAATTCCTGTATATGGAATTCCCAATGGAATCCCAAAAGTCTAATAATCAATTCCATATGAAACATCAGTTATAATGGGGTCCCACTCAAAATTCCAAAAGACACGCCAAATGCCTCACCACTCAAAAGTCCTCAAAAAACTAAAAAAAGGTATGCAATGCCTACCTCGTACTAATACGACTCTTCTTATCCAGCGTAAGCCTCTAAATCATCCTATAATAGGGTATATCTACACAATAAGTATAAATTATCATGTTTCTATAACTATGTTGAGAGAATAAATCACGAATAATGACTCAAGAGGAACCAAGATCATAGAAATGGGGGTTGAACAGATTGTTTGGATGATGAATTAGAGGGGATTTCTTCATCCGACATTGCTGGTTTGCGAATTCGGGTGAACCCAACATCCCTATGACTTAAAACAAAGCTAATACCCATTTTACAAAGAAAAACAAAATTATACCACGTGTACATAAATATACATGTCGTGTATATGGTTGGTTTGGCCAAATTTCATGACTTCCTTTCCAGGTCATTAAAATTTCTGGCCAACATGATTACATGGTGTGCAATGATAAGTAGACAACATATACTTGGATGATCCTCTCTTCCTCAAAGACACTTCTACACGCCATTTATGACCATTAATTGACTAGACCATTACACGACATGCACTAGGGTTAAATAGTGTGAAATCCCAAATTATTCCAATTAACGGGCCTGAAGACAGTATTAACCTTGTTTTCCCCCTTTTTCCTAAAAAACCCCAGAAAAAGGACCTATACCTCAAATGAAGAATCGAGTACTTACAAAAATCTATCCTTAAAGAAATTCGTCCTTGAATTTCCCTTCCAAAGGTGGGGAAGTAACATTATAGAATAAATCTTTCCCAAATATCAAATCAATCAAAGGTCCAATGACCTGTTTCTGGACCCATGGTCCTCCCATGGAGCTTTGTCACCCCTGTACCTCATCAGGTGCTCCCGTGTCTCTACTGACAGCAAATCATATCCTACACTGCATTAGTTCCTTCCTTGAACCCATGGAACCCATGGAACAATGAGGCCCCACATCCCATGGATGCTTAAAACAACCTTGTGCCTTGAAAATAAATCAAAAACCGCTACATTGATTCCCCAATACCCAAGGCACCCCATGTAACGCATATCCATAGGACGACCTGATGCCTAAGAACCTCAAGTAACATAAATCCCTCAGATTCCCCGATTCTTAAGCACCTCAAAACATGCCTCCAATGATGATCCTAATTTAAATAACCTCATATATATATATATTTGATCACGCACCCAAGATGGTTCCAACCTAGTGACCATCATATGGTGAGTACATATAAATTATGTGTAGCTCATGTACTCAATATGAACATTCCTCAACAAGCCACGCTAAAAAAAGAAAAATAAAATCACAACCCTGACTGTGGCGTACCTCTAATAGTCATTGGCTCACCATCCTTCTCATCCCTTCACAGCTCTACAGCCTACACCTAGCTTGAAAAATGACTACTTGAAGCCTATCCTCCCTAAGGTGTTGTACCAGTCACTGGACACTGTCTCGATGGCTGGTTCCTACTATTTTTTCCACGTCCCCCATGTGCATCTGAACCCTGGCTACCCTCACCTCGTACCAAACCTGAACCAAATCTAGTCACCACTGTCTTCCCTGGTCCCTGCCTGTCGGCTATCTAATAAGGCTTCTACATAAAGCTCTCTAGATTACCAACCAATTTACATTCTTGGAACTCATTTGGAGGCGTATCGCACTGGGTTCATACATGCCATGGCTGCACACACTGAAATAAAACCACCACTGAACTACTATAAGGTGTTCTAACTGAGTCTGTGCCCTGAATTCCCTACTAGATGTTACCCAAACCTCATTTTCTACCATCTGAACCATCACTTGAATCCACCTCCCTACCCAAGTGAGACCAAATTGTCAGTTTACCCTAAACTATGAGAGCCTGATTCACTACCACTGAGATTGAGGCCAGCCTAAATATGTTGACCTACACCTCGATAGTGTTCCATAAGCCATCTTTGAAGTGCCTCGCCCCTGAGGTGTCATCGCTTACCATAATTGGGTTGAAGTGAGAAAACTCAATGAATATAGTTTCTTATTCCATGATAAACATGTCACCACACTGAAGGCTCAAGAACTCTAGAGCTCTCTCCACCCTCAGCATCTCTGGAAAAATGTTCTTTAAGAATCTATCCTCAAAGTCCTTCCTGGGAAGTCTCTCATGTTTGAGAGCCTAAACCTGCACATCTCACAAGTGCTTAGCTGTTTCTATGAGCATATATGTCCCCAACTTGACCCTCTTCTCTGGAGTCATCTTGAGCTATTCGAAGATCATTTGAATGCTATATATCAAGTTCTTAGCCACCTATGGACCATCTTCACCTTGAAAAAGTGGTGGGTTCTGTGAATGGAACTCCTGAGTAAGGTAATCCATAGAGTGATCTATTCCTTGATAACCTCTATCAATCCCTATAAAACACACACTAGACTAGTTCAGAGCTTCTTGTCAAGACATGACATGAACACTGTCAAACCGAGTAGCTACCCTACTTGCTCAAGATCCTGAACATAATCCTATAAATGAGCTTGTACCTATGGATCATGCTCTTTTTGACCCTCAAGGGTCGGAACCTGATCATGATCCTACAACAATATACCATAACCTACCTGAAGCTCTATCCATTCCATCTTGAAGGAACCTACTGATACCATAAATGGTTAGACAACCCATATATATATAACAATATACATAACACTAATAGGAAAATTAGTAAAAGGTATTGCATCCTAACTACCCTATATATTCCCCATTGCCACCATGCCCCAAAGAATCCCAGCCTCCTGGACTCCTTACCTACCCTCAATAGAGAGAAGTATCACAATATCCCCGGTCCATGCCCTTCCCAATAACCATCGTCACCTTAATCTGACAACTGATTCGCCCAATCCTATTGATCAGAATCACCTCAGCCATAATAACTATCTTCTCCCTTAAGATCTATTCCCAAATCCTATTCCACATGAAATTTTACATAAATTTAAAGCATGACACATCACATTTCATAAAACACAAAATTCTATTATGCATTTCACATTTTCACTTGGAAATTGACATACATGACATGATATTATCACATCATAAATCATACATTCATATATGAAACTGAAATAACCTAAAAATGTTCCTATCAAAATCCAAATAACCACACCTTTCCTTAATAGGCTGTGGTCATATTCCTCCTTACCACACCGGGTTAAGTGTCATATATCACAACCAATAATCATCACAAACCAAGTGATCCCCCACGGTGGAAACCATATAAACTACAATATAAGAAAATTAAAAATAGAATAAACCACCCTAGGAAACTTGGTCCATCCCTCGTACCTTGGGCTATAGGCACCCAAGAACAATCTCTAAAACTAGTTATTATCACAACCTATCTCAAGTCTACAATATCCCAAATAGTAAACTAGTAGGAAAGAAAGGAAGCCTCGATCTCATTAGTATCTAGCAAAACATTGCTACTAAATCCTTGTAAAAACTCCCCTGATACCACTTTGTAATGTCCCAGACCTGAATAGACACCCAAACAGTGCTATTGGTCTAGGTTTCACTGACCTTAGGCATACCTCCTCGAATAGAAAAGGCCAAAAACTAGCAGTGAGGGTGTAAACATGTATAGTGGGGAGGATATACCCTCTGGGAATATATAATACATTGGTCTGAGTATAATCATAACACATACATCAGGAATAAAAGACTTATAAGACTTGAACCAGACCCATAGAGTGGAAGCACATCAATATCATATAAATAGTAGTAGTTATAAATAAACAGAAGAATAAAAAATTTAACAGAACAACATATTAAACACCACTTGTAACCACTAGTAAAAAAACTAGGCATCCATCCATAGTAGGACATACATGTCAATATAAAGAGGTTCCTGATGGATAACCACATTAGAAACATATATTATTAAGCACGTGGATATATGAATTAAAGTTAAAAAAAATTAAACCTCTGGCTTGGAATGACCCCAAGGTCCATGACAATCTCCATACCAAACAGTACTACAAACCAGCTACTGAAGACGATCCTTTACCTATGCCTAAATCCATAATGTCTACACACATCCCGAAGGGCCCGTGTAGGGTGTGAGATGAATCTCAGTAGGACACCACCTAATGTTTCAGAACTAGAATAAGTTTTTAAGAAGACATGAAACTCTAAGTAAGGTAAATAGTATAATGAAAATAAACAAACAAAACCTATATCGGTGTTCAGTAGTCACCATGGAGTGCCACCTGCTTCGGCCATCGCTGGAATCTTAGAATCAAAGAGAGTCCTTATCCCATGTTCTATGGAACCCCTTTAGTCACAAAGTCCCAAAGAACCATTAGGATCCACCTCAAACACACAGTGTGTCACCACGTTCCCCCTGACACCTCATGTCTCCAAGTACCAATGTTCTGAAGGCACCCCAAACAAAAGTAACCCGATATTGGTGAAAAAATATTGGATGAAAATAAGGAAGAAAAAAAATCCCCACGGCCTGCCTCGCGAATCCATGGCATGGAGTCCTCCCAAGAAATGTGGCTGCTGCGAAGAAAGAGTGGCGGGATGCCCCGTGAACGCCCCAGACGTTTGCGAAACTGCCACGAAACAAGAGAGATGGTACCCCTCCGCGAACTCGGTTGACGTTCGCGACTCTCCGCGAAGCGACCGAAGCCCCCTTCACGCCGCGTAAGCTCTGCTTCGTGGCACCTCTTGTATATAAATACTGGGCTCCCACTGAGCCCAATGGACGGAAATCCAATATTTTGGCTTCTCATCTCCTGAATCGTGAATCGCCCTTTTCACTGCAAACCATGAGCTACGCGAGGTATTTTTGCTTCGTGAGGATCCTCCTCATTGTCTCGTTTTGATCCCCTCTTCTGAGAGGGATGACCTTCACAAAGACTAAGGGAATTCGCGAAGGAAGGGGATCTCCAAGGGGACCCGGGTTGTCGTGGAGCATTTATACTTTGCGAAACACCCCTCTTGTACACCTGATCCACATGCCAAGCCAGGGTCACTGTACTTCATGAAGCACACTGCTTTGCGGCACTTTGATTCGCGAGGCACCTACGCTCCACAAGATAGTGCTCTGCGAACACCCTTCCACTTCTCGAAGCACCTCCCACTTGCACCTCTGCCCCATGATAATGCTAAGGCACCCCACTTTGCGAATCAAATCCCTTCGCAAGTGTCCTTCACCACACAGAGCAATCGATCTCCACAAGTCCTCTGCCTATGGACCCCTCTACTTGGAAATTCCTTTTCCCGTGCAACCCTCTAGGTTTGCACAATGTGACTTCAAAGTCCCCTGGACGATACTACTCGTAGCATTGCTTCGTCTAATGCTTCTTTTCATAGTCATGCTAACGACTATTGCTTCTTTGCATAGCCACGCTAACGTAGACCCCTCGATGGTTTGCTCTCTGACCCCCCTTCTGAACGACATTGTCGGTACCTTCCCTCCCACAAGGAGTAGAGAGTACCAGTCATGTAAGTATTAGGGGAGATGATTAAACCCACCTCTCCGAGCTGCAGGAAGTTAAACTACCAAGCACCCTCATCCCCAACACATGACATTAAACTGTGACACCGCCCCGTGCCTCTCACACGGGGTTCCCCCACCTGGGATATTCTCCATGCCCCCTAGCCTCCACAGGTGATGATATCCTCCTTCTGGACCACAGGGGATGATATCCTCCTTCTGGGAGTAGAGTTTTTCTGTGGGGGAAGGGAAACCATCTTTGTGTAAGCCCCTAGTCCTTCATACGGAAGGTAGCACCCATGCACCTTCGTACTTCCCCACTGCCAGGGCCAGTAGAGGGCATGATAGGGGACAAGGATCCTCCTTTCTTCAGTACCAAATCACTTTCCCTCTGTGTTTTTTCATCCTCGGGCCTCCATCCTAGAGTAAGTCCCAGCACCATGGATCGCCTAATGCATAATCCCCTCTTCGCTTCCCACAGACGCACCCTTCACGACGTGATCTCCAGGTCCCTGCAACCTCTTGTTTCTCACATCGAGCATGACTCCTGTGGGAATAGAGTGAGTACCGACCCTGACACACCATGGGCCGCCTCAGAGTGTAAGACCCAAAATTCCTCATCTCGCATGTCGTTAAACTGCACGCCCGAACTATGAGGATTTTGATCCATATCCTGGCATGGTACGTAGGAAGCCTCCACGAGGTTCAAGACCACCACCAATGGACCCCCAGGTTCACCTTCACGTCGGTTCGCTAACGAAACCCTACTTGAACTACGAGGACTTTGATCCACGTCAAGGAATGGTACGTAAAAAGCCTCCTAGAGATTCAAGCCCATCACCCGCCCGAACTACAAGGACTTTGATCCATGTCAAGGCATGGTACGTAGGAAGCCTCCAAGAGGTTCAATCCCACCACCAGTGGACCCCCAAGTTCACCTTCACATCGGTTAAATGAAATCCTTTTCTGAACTACGGGGAATTTGATCCATGCTAAAGCATGGTACGTAGGAAGCCCCCCTGAGGTTCAAACCCACCATCCACTTGGACCATGGTCCATATTAACATCGGTTCTCCGACACGCCCTCGTCCGGCATGACGTTAAACTGCATCCTAATCCAACGGTAAGCTGTTGTGACCCCACCATCCAGTTGTTCTGACACCCCTTCATGTCAGTTCAACATCCCATTTTCATCCCGAACTACATGGACTTTGATCCATGTCAAGGCATGGTATGTAAAAAGCCTCCCTAAGGTTCAAGACCCACCATTCATCTGGAATAAGGTCCTTCTTCATGTCGGTCCACCAGCGCCCCATCCCGAACTACGTGGAATTTAATCCATGTCAAGGCATGGTACGTAGGAAGCCTCCCTGAGGTTCAATCCCACCACCCATTGGTCGCTCTAACCCCACTTCACATCAGTTCTCACCAACCGAAATACTCGAACTTTGATTCCCTTCCACGGGGATATGTAGGAGGTCTCTTCGAGGCTCAAGCCCATCTCTACCGTCATCTTCATGACGGTCCCATATCATTCCTCCTCCACTCCATTCAATTTTCCATCACCCATACTGATTCTTACTCGGGCCGCCAAATCCTGGTGAGATCATGCCACCTTATTCCCCCCAACCCCCACAGTATTCAGGAAGCTGCCCACGTGTTGGCCCCAATATCAGTGATCCCTCAAGGGGGTTCCTCAATCTGATCCACTCCAGCTAGTGTTCTGATCAGCCCGATCTGTCTCCCTTGGATGTTAAACTTGCAGAATACCCCATATTAAACATAGGAAGCTGAGGAAAACCTCTGATACATTCCAATGGTATATGATTCCACATGCTCTCTGTGGGATGCCTTGGGATTCAGTGCCCTTGAGAAGCCCTATAATAAGGGACAAAAGACAGACACGCCAATTCCCCAGCATCCAGACACGCCAGTGATGTCTCAATGTGACTACTCCCCAAACTGAAGGTCGCTGCCATGACTGGACCCCTTGGAATGTCCTGACAGAAGCAGTGTAATTAACCAGCTTCCATGGAAACATGGCACTGGGAAGAGTTTCATGAACAACATATTAAATCTATGAGGGAGACCCAGACTAAGTGACGTGTTCTGAGGAGGAATCCATGGAAGGAAGAACGGACATCCCATCATCCCGGTTTCAATAAAGGAGCAGACTTCCCTAAATAAGGAATGAATGACGCCCGCCTTTGGAAAGCGGGAATGTGGGGTAACAAAAAGTTGCGCCTGTCACGCCCACACAGATTTCCACGCACGCCCTGGAGAAAGAATCAGAAAGAGAAATGGTGAACCTGATGTGATCTTTTTCTCCTCAATATGGAGATTATTAGTGCTCGAGACATCATTAGATTGATGTGTCACCAGATCCAGCTATTCGGTGTCGGGTCCCGCCAAACAAATAGCAGGCCTGGTGTGAATCTCAGTAGAAGTTGGGGTAGTAGAACGTTGGGAATTTCATTCTGCAACGTTGTTGGCGTGGATCCCTCTTACCGGCCACGGAAGACAGGATGGCGCTGGGGAACTGGTTGTTGATTTCTTTTCCTCGCAGTGCTAATGAGTTAATCTCCCTACTTCCTAGGAATCAGGTTACTGCTATAGGGACATGATCACCACCCACCCGCCTACGCAGGGGTAGGGGAAACACCAGCATAGCTACTCTGTGTGGCTCCACAACTGCTACAACGGTGACTTCATCCACGAAAGTGGGGCGCCCCACCCCATTTCCCCATTAGAAGTCATCCAACGAAAGGTGATTAACGATCTCATATGCCGTTACGAGGAAGAGGGAATAATCCCAACCCGGGATATGGCCCGCCTAGACCTGGAGGCATCCAGGCCTCGCCGTCAACACCGCCCTCGAGGGCCGTGCAGGGAGCCCCAGCTCCCCACCCCAACATTCAATCATTTTGGGAGTCTGTCCCCAGAATGCCTTGACTACTCTCTACCTTATGCTGATGAGGTGGGTGACATCCAGCTCATCCTGATCAGAGTCCCGATTCAAGGGCTCCAAGCAAGGGCCCCAACACAGCCACATCCGCGTCTCCGCTCGACCTTGCCAGAGAAGCAGGTAGGTTATGCACCTGCACCACCCGCACCAGCTCGCCTGACCCGACGCCAGCGATGGGCCCGAGCTGAGGACGCTCGCCAAGGGGAGTTAACGTCGAAAACTACTGTGGTCCGAGCCACCGCTAACTCATATCATAAATTCCTAGCCCACACTGAGCAGGGGCGCTCCTATTCCCAACCAGTATCAAGGCCCCAATCGCCCCACGGGCTGGATGGGTCGACTCCCTGGGTCGCAGGCATGAGTGGTGATCACCGCAGACCAACCCGTGGTGATGTCACCCCGTACGGAGGTCCTCCCCGTACCACTATTCCACAAATCATGGTCCTTCCCTACTCCGAAGCTCTTCATGGAGGTATGCCCCATGCTACCCCCAACCTGAATGAAGGCCTGCCCCGTGGCAGTAACACCCAGCGCGGAAGCCTCTCCCGTGCCCACCATACCGGGTGTGGAATTATGCCCCTTACCCTAACCGTCGATGTGAATTCATTTCCCATCTGGTCCCTCTTCAGCGTGGGTATCCTCCCTACATTCTTTCTGTAGCTAGAGAAGGTCCTCCTTGCCATGGCAACCAAAGGGGTTAAGGTCAGCCTCGCACCACCAACACCAAGCATGGAGGTCCTCTGCATGCTCCCGCCGGTTCCGAGAGAGGTTTCGATCGCTCAGGTGCTTTTTATGGAGGCCATCACCATGTCCCCTTCGACATTTGTCCCGGTGCTCCTTGTACCCCAGCTGTCTCAAGTGGAAGTCCTCTCTGCCCTGGCACCAGCGCATCCCCAAGACTACATGTCAGGAATCAGCCTTGTCCCAAAGAGCCACCTAGGGGAAGGAAAGTGGGTCGTCGCCGCCACAAGAAGAATCCTGGGAAGGCCCGAACAGAGATCAAACTAGCCTGCTTCTCGGATTCTGAAGCAGAATACGACTCGGCAGTGGAACCCTCCCCTCGGTCCACCATGTCATGGACCGGGGCAGGAACAAGGCATGTTAGCCTCATCCTTCCAGAATGTGAAATCCACCGGATTCCAGCCTCTCTTCGTAGGTACATCCAGGAGGAGGAAATTTTGGGAGTTCCACAGGTTTCGACCGTGCAGTCACCACCGTCGTCAACAGAAGCACCCTCTACCTCGACCAGGGATCACAAAGCGCTATTTTGGGGACCGATGGCGGTTGAGAAACAGCGTGACCCATCATCGCTAACCGCGATCCCTACACCAGAAGCTGTGACTATCAGCCCGTCATATCCTGACATTGTGGTCATGTCACCACACTCTTCAGAGGATGGCCCGGAATTCGGCGGCTAGTCAGCTCGTTCTATGTATTCTCCGACGCCCAATTTACTGTCCCAACAATCTGTCTCAATACCGCTACTGGTTCCTCATCCACCTCCAGTTGATGAATGGGGAAATACGGGGCCAGACCTTGAATCCGATCCCAGGAGCTTCTGGAACATTATCGCAGTGGATCATTTCTCATAGAAGTTCTATCCAGTGGAGCATCGAACTTTCGTTCGCCAGAATCCCTCACCCCGGAAAAAGTTGAGTGCTTCCATCAAACCCTATGAGCGATACACTTCTGTCTTCGTTATTATCAGGTGGTGTACCCCAGGAGCCAATCTCACTTCAAGGAAATTGGTGAACAATTCCGTCTGGTGGATTTGGCCGCACTCTCCATGGCCCAGCACTCTGAGTAACTAGGTCTCCAGAACACCCTCCAACAAAAATGTGTTCAGAGTTTCAAGGTACTCCCAAAATCATCAGGGAGGCTACCCCCCACATGCAAGTCTGTGGCTAGGGGAAGTACGGTTCCCTCATATTCATCTCTATTCGACGGAAGCCTGACTCGTTATACGATATCGAGGACATTCCCCCAAGAAGGGTTGCGGTCCACATGGATGACATAGTGGACAAGGATGACGAGCTAAAGTTTCTTGATGGAGACTTACCCCCTGAGGGTGTGCCATAATTTTTGGACCCATCAGGGAGGATTACCCATCAACAGATGAACCTCTTAGGTCTCCATGCACCCACCAAGTCGTTGGTGCTCAGCCGGAATGCCGGTAATAGTAAAGAGAATATCGGAGCTATCAAGCACTCTGACTCGTCTGCCTCAGTGTAGAAGATAAAGGAAGACCCCGTGAAGGCTGTGTTGTGCCAGCAACTTACTGAGAAAAAGAGGTTGGTCGATGAACTCCTAGTTGAGCATGCTATAGTGCAGCGACCCGACTATGGTGATCCTAGGCTGGGGTGGTAGGGTCAGGAACAACTCACCCCCGAGGAGATGCCTCCGGGAAACCCTGGTCATACCACTCTCGCGGACAGGGATGAAGCCGGAACTCACAGTAAGAGGGCATGATACGTCTTATCAAACCCTCTCGAACAGCACGACAATCTGAGGAATCCATCCCGGGTTCCTCCGTCCATCCCGCAGGCCACTCCACCAGTTTGTCCACGAGCCGTTGAAGCCGTCTACTATGTCGAAGAGCCCGGAAATGCACTCGTGGTTGGGGATCCCCGCCAAGACAGGGACCCCCGCCGGGATGATCCTATAGCGGCACTCATGGACCGCCCTGAGGCGTTGGAAACGTGGTAGGTGGCATTCCCACCAGATGGAAAGCCATATCCCGTGTTGGTGGATGATATGCCTGCACCTCCAGGTTTTAGAAATCCCACTTTCTCGCCCTTTACAAGGATAGGGGACCCTCCGCAGCACCTGGCCCATCTTTCCTCCATGGGTGGCCCCATGTTGGGGACCCCGACACAACAAGAATCCACCAAGCTCTGATGTTTTGTGCAGACATTGGAGGGCCCTGCATTCATCTGGTATAACCAGCTCCCTATTGGATCGGTGACTAGCTGGGAGGATCTTCACCGGCAATTCCTATACCAGTTCAGCTCCCCCACGCGAAAGACCAGTATCGCATACCTCTTCAAGTTCAAACAAAGGCCTGATAAGAGATTCGCGGACTTCATCGCCCAGTGGAAGGGGCTCACATACTCCCTTGATATGCCACTGAACCAGAAGAAACTACTGATGGTGTGCATAGGGAATGTCAAAACAGAACCGGTTCCTTCCCTGATCACTCAGAATTACCTAGGAGGGTTCTGAGATTTCTTAGATAAGGCCCAGTGCCTCAAGGAAGCTCTGCAACAGGTTATTCAAGCATGTCTGCTACTACATGTGATCCTAGCAAGGAGGTCCACCAGAGTCGAGCCCGCCGCAGTGGCCCAAATAGAGGCCCCCATCTAGCTAGAATTATTTCTAGTGGCATCAGCCCCACAACCTCGCAGAGGCCCTATACCTCAGGCACAACCTCCTGCCCAACAATGACTGCCTCAGAATCGGTAGGTTCCCCCGCACAACGCGCCACCACCGCCTAGGTGGAACAATCAGGCTACACCTCCTCAGCAGGCCCCTCCGGGCCTCCAGTGCCCCCTATCTCGAAAGAAGGCACCATACTTACTCGATCAATGAGAATCAGGTCCCTAGTTACTTCTGTAGTTCCCTAGAGAAGGGGAGTGTGCGCTTACCTGAGTGCAGAAGGCCAGTATAGGGGAATCTCAATGATCGCCCCAACTATTGCCCCTATCATCAGATCCTGGGGAACACCCTCAAGTAGTGCTATGTGTTTAAAGACTAGCTCCAAGACCTAGTCGATAACAACATATTCAGGTTGGGACTGGCCTCGACACAAGTGACAGGTGTCTTTGTGAATTCAGAAAGAGGTAGCAACGATGAAGGCGAGTGGCAGCAGGTTCCCAGCCGTGGATACCAGAAGTACGACAACTGGATGGCTCGTAAAACAGTCGCTCGTGCCCATGGTATTATTCGGGCATGCCTAAATCAGCCTGAGTCTTTAGAAGATGCGACCAGCAAGTCTACGTCATCATCTTAGTCGGCCTCTTCCCAGAAGGGCAAGCAGCGACGGCGCAAAAAAAGAAGCAACGCGCTCAGCCACTGTCGTCGTCATCTCGCACTCTCGGTGACTTCAAGCCCCCTGATATGGGGATCCCTCCTAGAATCTGCCTAGTGGTGTATGATTCATCAAGCGACAGTTTGGGGTACACATCGGTTAATACCGTGGAGTTGGTAAATCCCTATATGACTCCCGACGAGGGGGAATGCTAGGCAAACCTCCCCAATGTCCTCGGTCGACGTCAATGTTGGTGGAGCCGTGACTACATGGTTCGTTGGGGTGCATCAGTTGGCACCTCCAGCCAGGCTGTGCACGCTACTGAAACCAGACAACAGGCCCAGCGCAGAGCTCAGCATGTGAAACCTCCTCATCTAGTGCCCTCAGATCTACCTCCACCGTTGTTTGTGCTACTAGATCAGGTAGAGCTGCCTCATCTATACAGCATCCAGTCTCACACTACTACAGGCTAATCTCAATTGTCCAACCCACATCCGGAAGCCACTCTTCAGTCCTCGACCAGTGAGAAATGGGGCGTACCAAGCACTATCCAACCACCAGTCCAGCCGGCAGGGCCCACTGTGCCTCCAATTACATAGAGACCTCCTGTAAGCAGAGGCTTGCGTCTAGACTAGAAGTATAATGTTCTAAATCACCTTGCTAGAATTAAAGCGATGATTTCTATCCTTTAGGCTCTTCGTCTGTCGTCTGAAATGTGTGAGGTGCTTGCCGAGGCCCTAAGGAGCCCCTGTAGTTTGAGACGGAGGTAGCAACTGTAAAAGCCTTCCACGCTGATGCAATTGAGAATGCTGAATTCCAGGAAGTTATCTCATTCTCTGGTGAAGACGAAGACCCTTTTATACAAGGGAACATTCATCCACTGTACATCACTGGCCAGTTCAATGGCGTGGACGTCTATCGCTGTCTTGTTGACATTGGTTCTGGGATTAACCTAATCCCGACCTAGACATTGAGGAAGCTGGGGTTGTATGAGGATGATCTAACTCCATCCAACCTCAAAATCTAGGGATATAACAGGACTGATCAAAACCCGGTCGGTAAGATCCATTTGAAGACCCAGTTCGGCGGCCTAATTTCCAGTACCGAATTCATGGTTGTCTCTCAGGACACTGCATACAATGCATTGATGGACAGGCCATGGCTCCACATGCATTAAAAAGTCCCTTCGTCGTATCACCAATGCCTCAAATACTCCCTCAATGGTCGAGTAGGAATGCTTCAAGGAGTTGCGTCTCCTTTCACCCCTTGTGAAGCACGTTATCTGGACACTGACTACTACAAGAGCAAGGATAAGAAGATTCTGGCAAGTGATGTAGAACCCGCCCTGGTCACAAGTGGTCCCTGGTTAGGTCTGGATGACGCCCATGTCTTCCCAATCCATTGACTGGAGGCCATGACCCCTGAAAGGGGGAAGTGCTTTTTCATTTCGGGTACAAGAGAAAGGCATATTCCCAGGTCCAAGCGATAGTGGGAAATCACCTCGTACTCCTACACCAACCAGTCTTGGGTGATCTCGGAACCTCCTACCCCTGTATGGTGTCGGGATGTCAGACTCATGGCAATGGCGGTACGTCATACGTGTCTGTTTCGATGGGCTAGAATTAACCAGCTCAAGCTGATGTGCCACTACTACTTTGATGTTATCAAGTGCGGCCCCATGGGCTGAAGACCAGATGGGATTGGATCGACTGCCTTCATCGCTATGGTCTTAGTGGCACATGAATCTCCTGACATGATGACCACTGCCGCTCAAGCCGACACCAGCCTCCCATCAGAGTCTAATGGCTCGAAAGCGACTTCCCCCGTGGAAGATCCTTCCACAAGTGGAGAAGAGGACCTAGAGGATGCTCTCCCCACCTTTGAAGGAGGTGTCTCTACCACGGTCGATGAACTGGTACAGGTGAACCTTAGTAGCGAGGTAGATCTGAGACCCACATTGATCAGTGCCGCCATGTCCCTCGAAGAGTAGCATCGGTATGTGAACTTCCTTAACTAGAACTAAGATGTGTTTGCCTAGAGTTATGGTGAGATTCTAGGACTAGATCCCCAGGTAGTCCACCGACTTGGTCTCCCGACAAACCATCGCGGGTTCAAACAGCCTCCCAGAAAGATGCACCCTTCTCACAGTGCCATGGTTGAGGCCTAATTTGACAAGCATATCAAAGCCAACTTCATAAATGAAGTCTAGTACCCCAAGTGGCTAGCCCAAATTATGCTAGTCAGGAAGAAGAACGGGTAGATCAGAGTCTGTATTGACTTCTGAGATCTCAACCGCCACTGCCCGAAGGATGATTTTCCCCTCCCAGTGACAGTGTTGTTCATTGATGCCATGGCCGGGTTCCAATCCCTCTCTTTCATGGATGGGTATTCTGGATAAAACTTGATCTAGATGGCCCCCGAAGACGAGGATTCCACCACTTGCAGGGCCCCCCAAGGTACTTTCTGTTACCAGGTTATTCCCTTCGGCCTGAAAAATGCAGGTGCCACCTATCAGCGGGCCATGCGGCGCATATTCTAGCCAATTCTAGGGACATTGGTAGAGTGCTATGTAGATGATATGGTGGTCAAATATCGTCAGTGTCAGGACCATTTCAAAGACCTTGAGAAAGTATTCGGCTTACTCCGCTCCCACCATCTGAAGATGAACCCGTTGAAGTGTGCCTTTGGGATCACATCCGGGAAGTTTCTAGGCTTTGTTGTCAGATACCGGGGCATCGAGATCGACCTAGAGAAGATCAAGGCCCTCAGGCAAATGCCTCCCCAGGGTTATATATGAGATCTTTGAGGTATTCAAGGCCACTTAGCCTACATACACCGAATCATTGTGAATATGACAGGAAAGTGTAAGCACTTTTCCCAGATCATGAAGAAAGGCCCTGCCTATGAATGGGATGAAGCATGCCAGGCCTCCTTGGAGGAAATAAAGTAGTATCTACTCTAGCCTCCAGTCCTGATTCCACCCATCACCAGAAAACTACTAGTCCTTTATGTGACCACTCTGGAACGGTCTCTCAGTGCCCTGCTCACCTAGAAGAACAATGAGGGGACAGAGAACAACCTCTATTACCTCAGCCGCATGCTCCTCGATACGGAGACTAGATAATCCCCCATAAAAAAGAGTTTCCTTGAGCTTGTGTTTGATATACAGAAATTACAACATTATATGTGGAACCATGAGGTACAGTTCGTCTCTTGAGTAAACCCACTGAAGTACATTCTGAACCGCACCATTTTGACTGGCCAACTAGCGCGGTGGGTGGTGATCCTCCAGAAATTCGACATCAGGTTTGTGGCCCAGAAGACTATCAAGGGGAAAGCATTGGCAGACTTTCTAGCTGCCCATCCAACCTCCATGGATCAATCCCTAGACCTAGATTTTTATGATGAGGCAATCCTTTCAGTCGATCATGCCGTCTCATGTTGGTAAATTCACTTCGACGGTGCCTCCCGGAACCCCACCGGTAGGAGGCTCAATGATCCTAAGCTCAACAGAGTGGGTCTAGGTATCGTCTTCATCACCCCGGCACAAGCCGTTCTTCCATACTCATTCATATTTTCATAAGGCTGCACCAATAACGAGGCATAGTATCAGACTCTCATCACTGGCCTTGAGTTGGCCCTTGAGATCAATGTATCCCATTTGTACGTGAAAGGGGATTCCGAACTAGTCATCAAGCAGGTCAGTGGTGACTATGTTGTAAGAAATCCAGAACTCATGCCATTTTTGGAGTGCACCCTCCATCTAATGGCCCATTTACCTTCTCGAATAGAGGTTACCCATGTCCCTAGATCAAAGAATGGTTGAGCGGATGGTTTGGACAGCCTAGCTGTGTCACATGCAGAACCTGAGTAGGGTGATCTGATTATACATGTGGCACACCAGAGATCCATCACCCCCGTCACCCCAGAGGATAACGATGGCCTGCGGGTAAGCCATCTTACCACCGGATCCTCCACACCAGGAGCCCCAGGTTCTTCAGATGCAGTGGTTGAGGCCACTTCTGACTGGAGGGAACCTTTTGTCGAGTATCTCCAAAATGGTAGCCTCCCGGATGATTGGGCCAAGTGTAAGTGAATCTGACACCGCGCATGGCAGTTTACCCTTCAGAGTGGTCCCAGTCTTGAGCAGATCCTCTATAAGCGGGGCTTCGATGGTGTTCTCCTCCGTTGCATTCAAGGAGTCGAGATTTCTCAAGACATGCAAGAGGTTCATGCTAGTTTCTGTGGTGCCCACCAGGATGGGCCAAAGATATCCCATCAGATCCGGAGACTGGGGTACTTATGGCCCTCTATGATCCATGATTGTATTGAGTTTTCCAAGAGATGACACACCTTCCAAGTTCATGCTAACTTCCGGCATCGGCCATCAGAGCCTATCCACTCCACCAAGTACTCTTGGCCATTTACGGAGTGGGGACTCGATGTTGTGGGACCACATCCACCGGCGACAGCTCGCCAGTGTAGATTCATCCTGACCGCTACATATTTCTTCTCCAAGTGGGCAGAGGCAGTTCCACTCAAAGAGGTCAAGGCCTATTCCATTGTTGACTTCATGATCTCCAATATCATCCACCGGTTTGGAGTCACTCACATTGTCCTCACTGATAACGGCACCAACTTCCGAGCAGCTGAGCTGAAGAAATTGTACGCCATGTACAATATCCGTTCAAACCTTACCTCTCGCTATCATGTGTAGGCAAATGGATTGATCAAGGCATTCAAAAAAACCATTTCTAACATTTTTTATAAAATGGTTGGTCAGAACAAGAAAATTTGTCCGGACAAGATCCCCAATGCCCTCTGGTCATATCGGACGATGACTCGCAATTCCACCCAGGTGACTCCATATTCCCTGGTGTATAGTGTTGAGGTCGTCCTGCCCATCAAGATCCAGCTGCCATCATTATGCACTGCATTCTATGACCAGAAAGCGCCAGATAAGGTGGCCGAAATCCGTCTAGCTGAATTGGAATCACTCGATGAGAATAGGGTTCGTGCCCTGCACAATCTAGAAAGAAATCAGAATAAGATAGCCAGAGCCTTCAACAAGAAAATTAATCTTCGCTCTTTTCTGCAAGGCGACCTGGTATTGGCCCTCCGAGTACCAATGATCCCTGATAGGAAACCACCCAATCTGGAGCCCAAATGGGAAGTACCTTACATCATTCATAAGGTCTACCCCAATGGAGCATACTCATTGGTAACCATGGATGGTGAGCGCATAACTCCTCCCACCAACGCCAAGTTCCTCAAGAAATACTTTGCCTGAGCCTCGGGGTCCCTCATGACCCTAAACTTTACCCCGGTCCCTCATGACCCTAAACTGCACCCTGGTCCTGCACAATATTAAACTATATGGTCCTACATGACCTTAAACTAGGCGGTCCTGCATGACTTTAAATTGAATCATCGTCCTGCACGACGTTAAATTACCTCATCGTCTGTCATGACGTTAAACTGCTCATTATCGTACTACATGATAATAAACTGCACAATGGTCCGAGCTCTATGACCATAAACTAAGATCTTTGTTTTTCTCACTGCAAGACATTAAACTGCAAGCTGGTCAGGCCTTCCTAATTGAGGCCCAGCCTCAGGCCCCATGGCCTTTCCCCAATCCAGGATCTCTTGTGGGATTGTATGGCATGGTATGGGATTATGTCCTCATTCACTTCAGGTTACTCACCGTACCGTACACATCCCCAAATGAGATGTGTTCCATCATCCTATATGACATTAAACTGTGTTTCTAGAACTACGTATTTCTTGATTCCCATCCTCATGGGATATGTAAAAATGCTCAGACGCTTCATTTTGAGCCCAGCCCCAAACTCCTCTCTTTGACTATCCCCCTTGGTTATAGCTTCCCCGGAGGGTCCTCACATGATGTAGAGTAGGCTTCCTTCACCCCACTCGTACGAGGATTATAGTGGTCGCACCATGTGCCAACTCCCGTTCTTCTATCCTCCTTCGTCTTCACCGCACAACGTTAAACTGCATAGCCTTCAAGAACTACGTACGGCTTGATTACCATTCTCATGGGATACGTAGGAACGTTTAGACATTTTGTCTGTTGTCCTGGCCCAAAAGCTAGAATCTTCCCCTCGGGTCAAGACATATGGCAGGGTGCATAATTTTTCCCCAATTCACGTCGAGCTAGCCTCGATCTGACTGTACGTCCTCCTCCCTAGAGATGTTCGCCTCTTTCGTAGATGGGTAAAACTATGCTTCACCCACTATTTGATTGGGATTCCATCACCTTCCCCATCCAAAAGGTCCCCTAAACGATATGGATACCAAGCCTAAGGGCCCTCTTACCATTTCAGGCCAACACCCTCGAGCGTGCCAAGCAACAAGCTGATACAAGTCCCGCGTTTCGAATGTGGTCAGCGATAGATGCTCATTTTTTGCTCCCATCTTAGGTGACCATAGGGACTCTATGTTTCAAACATGTTCAACATCCGCCCTAGATCTTTAGGTCCACCCCAAGATGTCCCAAACATCGAGTTTAGTGATTCATTCTACCCCATCCCGAAGCAACGGACACTTTCTGGGCAGGGCCAACTGTTGGGCCCCTGGCCCAGGTTCTCTATGATGGGATTGTGCCATGTGGTGTAGGATTACGTCCTAATTCACATCGGGTTACTCGCCGTACCATACACACCCCCGAAAGAGACACCTTATCCAGCCTGCGTCCTCACTGCACGACGATAAACTACAAGCTGGTTAGGCCTTCCTGACCGAGGCCCAACCTCATGCCCCTTGGCCTTCTCAGGCCCCTTGGCCTTTCCGGGCCCTCGACCCCCGTCCTCATTGCATGATGATAAACTGCAAGCTGTTCAGGCCTTCCTGACCGAGGCCCAGCCTCAGGCCCCCTGGCCTTCTCAGGCCCCTTGGCCTTTCTGGGCCCCTGGCCCCCATCCTTTCTGCAAGACATTAAACTGCAAGCTGGTCAGGCCTTCCTGGCCGAGGCCCTGCCTCAGGCCCCTTGGCCTTCTCGGGACGCTTAGCCCAATTTCATAATCGGAGTGTACGGCGTGGTGTGACATTACGTCCTCATTCACATTGGGTTACTCATCGTGTCGTACACCTCCCCTGTCCAGGGAAACCTATTCCCCGACCCTCATCCTCACTGTAAGATGTTAAACTGCGATTAGGCTAGGCCTTCTTGACCAAAGCCCAACTATCAGGCCCTTTGGCCTTTTTGAGCCCCTGGCCCAGGTTCTCTCTTACGAGACTGTGTGGCGTGGTGCGGGATTATGTCCTCATTCACGTCGGATTACTATCCCCGCCTTACATGTCCTCGTTAGGGTATCCTACCCCTGAGTATCTTTTAGAACTACGTGTGGCTTGATTCCCATCCTTATGGGAAACATAGGACCACCCGAATTTCTAGACTTCGGGTCCATCCCCATCTCTCAGAAATCTCCATCCCACCTTGGCCCCTTGGCCTACCTCTCCTGAGTCATTTCATCGTCCCTTTTCAGTGGTCCACCAATGTGCCTAAGGGTACTTTGGTTTATTACCTAGAGTGTCGGACTCTACTCGGACATGTTCTCACCCGCTTTTCAGGATTTGTGTTCCACTTCATCAGGGATTTCATCACCTTTCACACCCAGAGGGACCCCCAAGAACGGCATGGATACTATGATTAAGGGCACTCCTACCATTATGGGACAACGCCCCCAAGGGTTTCAGAGAACAAATTGATATGAATCCCACGTTTCGAATATGGTCTGCGGTCGATGCTCATTTTTTGTTCCCACTTCAGGATAACACGATATCGAGACTGTTTTTCCGCCATGGTTAAAAGTTATCCTCCATCGCCACGCCAACCCCATTAAGCCCAAAATGTCAGTTACATGACTCACATCCTTTTTCACCTCATCATGTCCTAGTAGAGCTTCAAAACTCTTGATAAAATTCCTCAGTGCGCATTTGCGCGTTATAAGGAAAAAAGCGGCGGTAAGGGTGTCCTTCGGGGGTCTTCATCGACTTTCCTTTGATGGATGTTCTGGGTATTGCAATAAGGATACTCCTCCCTTGTTTCCCACACCAAGTTTGAATCATGTGGGGTTATGGATCGAGTCGAGGTCTGCTCTTACTTGGAAAGTTTCCATCCATTCATGGTCCGAGCTCTAAGACCATAAACTAATATCTCATCCAGAACTACATGTGGCTTGATTCCCATCCTTATGGGATATGTAGGACCACCCGGATGTCTAGAATTCGAGTCTAGTCCCATCTATTAGAGATCTCCCGATCTCCCGGTCACCTGGGCCCCTTGGCCTGTCCCTCTCTATGAGAGGGATATATAGGTGTGGTACAGGGATACACCCTCCTTCACATTAGATTTTTGGCACCATACCTCCCTTATCCCGGGAATCTGCCATCTCTTAGCTGCCCTCAAGTTGAGTCCCATGACCCATTGTAGTGGTTCTCCCATGTGTTAAGATTAATCTGGTCTAGGACCAAGAGTGTTAGATTCAACTTAGGCAAGTTCCTTCCATTTTTTAAGCTTCGTGTTACCCTTCATTCGGACCTCCATTATCATTCACACTTGGAGAGACCCCCTAGAACGGCATGGATACTATGCTTAAGGGCTCTCTTAATGTTATGGGCCAATGACCCCAAGGGTTTAGGATAATAAATTGATACAAATCTTACGTTGTGAACATGGTCAGCGGTCGATGCTCATTTGTTTGTCCCCATTTCAGGCTAAAGTGGTGGGATGTTGTGTTGAGAACATGGTCAGCAGTAATCCTCCTTCATCACGCCAGCCCCCTCATGCCTTGAATGTTGGTTGCATGATTCACATTATGTTACACCCCACCGTATCCAGGTGGAATCTCGACACTCTCGGCGCTATCCCCTAGTGCACCTCTACGCATCAAGGGGACAAAGCTACAATATGGAATCCTTCAGCGCTCCTACGGTCCGAGCTCTTAGACCATAAACTAAGATCTCCCCAGAACTATGTATGTCTTGATTCCTATCATGTTGGGATATGTAGGAACACCCAGACCTGGGTCCATCCTGAGTATTTCTAGTTTTCCTTTTTTTTCGCCTTATGGACTTTGACTACAAGACCGCGTGGCGTGGTATGAGATTATGTTATCATTCACGTTGGGTTTGCAATAGATGCACCACACACACCCCGTTCTAAAAATTAGCCCTCCTATTTCCTATCCCTCTTGTCCCACATGACATTAAAAGGCATCCTCCAGAACTATGTATAGCTTGATTCCCACTCTTATGGGATACGTAGGACCACCCAGACATCTCGTTTTCAGGTCTAGCTCATTTGGGAGCTAGTCTCTCCTCCTTTTACCTCTTAACTCTATGTAGGCCGTTTGGCATGAGGTCTCCCTCTCATAATTGCGTACGGTGTGATGTGGGATCATTTCCCCATTCACGTCGGTTATGTTGCATGGAACCGAACACACTCCCCACCTAGCATCGTCTCTGCTACGTCTGTGTTGCATGATGTTAAAATTCTTGTTTGGTCCTATCACATGACCCAAAACATTGACATTATCATCCTGGCCGCATGAAAAAAAACAGCACCGCATTGTGATAAACTCATCATATAGGAAGTCATGTTGGGTATTGGTCATACGCGATGCCATTTGTCAACTCCTACTACGACATGATTCTTGTGGCGACACCATGGATTGCTACCGTAGGCCTGTCGCTTCACAAAAAAATCCACTCACCTTAAAGGACAAACAAGATTTATCAAATACCGCTTCTCTTGGCGCGAGGTCCATGCCTGCATGCCCTTTAATCCTTTGAACTGGTACCTTACCGTGTCGTGCCACCTTTAAAGAACTATGTGAGGCTTGATTCTCATCCTTATGAGATACGTTGGAGTGCCTGGGCACTTCCCCGTGGGCCCAACCCAAATTTTGTGTTCGGTCCCTTGACTCAAGCACTTCCCCAGAGAACACATGGTAAGTAGGGATTATGTCGTCTTTCATGCCATGTTTTGTAACCACTTTACCACGTGTCTCCTTCTCTCCTTACCCATTAATGGTCCGAATACTAAGACCTTAAACTAAGACCCTTTCAAGAACTACGTGTAGCTTGATCCCCATCCCCATGGGGTACGTAGGAATGCCTTTGATTCTTTTTCTTTAGGCCCAGCACAACTCTTGTTTTTGGTCCCTAGACCTAAAACCTCCCCCCCCAGGAACATGTGGTGGTCAGAACCCCCAGTTCCCATTCACGTCGGATATTTCAGTTACCCCACCACGTGCCTCCTGTGTTTCCTCCCATACATGGTCCAAACTCTACGACCCTAAACTACGATTTCACTATGGGATGGGACTCGACTCCCTCTATCTAATATGTCTCATTAACGTATTCAGGTGAGTTTTGAAAAATATCCCTAAGTGTGGAATCTTCATGGAGACATTCCTCCCATTCCATGTCCAGGATTTGTGAGATCACTATTTGGATCCTCATCCTCTTCCACATCCAAAATGACCCTCGGACGACATGGATTCTAGACTTAAGGGCTCTCCATGGATTCTGCGCTTAAGGTCTCTCCAATCGTTTTGGTCCAACGTCCCTACGGATCTATGAAAACATTTCTGACATGGTCCCGTGTTTCGAACATGGTCAACAGTCGACCCTCATTTGTCTGTCCCCATTCCAGGCTAATGTGTATGGATGTTGCATTTCTGTCATGGTCAATATTTATCCTCCATCGTCACGCAGCCATCATTGTGATCCAAATTTCGAGATTCATGATTCACACATCTCCACCCTCTCATGTTCAAGTGGAATTCTGACATACTCGGATATATCTCTTCAGGCGTCTAGGTGTGCTTCATGGATGAGTTAACATCATTGGGCCGGTATTCACCTAGTGTCCCTTCGGCCTATCATGCCCCTTCCTATGTCGGGAAACTCCCACCATTACTTCTTGTTTCCCACACCAAGCATGACTCATGTGGGCTTAGTAGTTTTGGTAGGATGTGTACCAATGCGGCCAGGCTTCTCATCATCCCACATGACGTTAAACTGTGCTCTAGGAACTACATATGTCTTGATTTCCATCCTCATGGGGTACGCAGGAACGCCCGACCGCTCTACTTCGGGCCCAGACTAATTATCACTCTTGGTCCCTCGACCTAAAGAGTTTCTTCCGGGGGTACGTGGTGTGATTTGGACTCCAAGTCCTCATTCACATCAGTTTCACAACTACCTCACCACATGCTCCCGGGCCTCTCCTCTTTCACGTCCTATCATATGACATTAAACTGCAGGAGGCCATATGTCCTCAACGCATGACGCTAAACTACGGTTCTTCCCAGAAAAAGTTCGGGATGCCCCATGTTAGTCATGGGATGCACCAAAGCCTCTGCCAGAGAGGATTTCCCTATCAGTGTTGGTCTATGACTACACTACGCCTCCAGAACTACATACAGCTTGATTCCCATCCTCATGGGATACGTAGAGACACCCTGGTATTTCACCCAGGGTCTAGCCACAGGAATCATAAGTCATGTTCCTCCCCATTTCCATCCCCTATCCTGACCCCTAGTGGGGAACTATGTAACTGAAATTTTTCCCTGAACAAGTTCGGGATGCCCCATGATGATATTGGGAAGTGACAGCCCCCCTCACCAGAGAGGCCCTATCTTAAAGAAGGAATAATCCACGATCAAACTGATGTGTCCATCCAGTGTGCTTCCACCATGATGGCATAACCTCAAGAGTGTTGGATTTTGTTCGAACAAACCCTCACTCCACATTCCACGCTTTTCATGCCCCCTTATTCGGACCCTCGTCCCCTTTCATGTCTGAAGGAACCCCCTAATAGTATGAATTCTCGACCTATAGCCCTCTTATTGTCCTAGGACAACATTCCGGAAGACTAATGGGTAGCATTGTGAGTTGGGACCCATGTTTCGAACATGGTCAATGATCGGCCCTCATTTTTTATACCCGTTTCAGGCTAACGCAAAAAGGATACTATGTTTCTTCCACGGTCAACAGTTATCCTTTATTATCACGCCATCCCCATAGTGTTCCAAATTTTGGGTATCGTGATTCGCACCTTCCACTTCCCAATGTTCGAACTAATCTCGACGCCCCTAGTGTTACCCCTCTTGTGCATCAGAGCACACCGGAAGAATGACTCATCAATTCTTATAAATCCATCCTCGATAACGAAACTCATGTATTCAAAAATCAAAATATGAAAGTATGTTTGAGAGTTTGTGATCCTTACAACACTCGGGGGTTTATTCCCCCCATGGAGGGGTCGACCCTGTCAAAGGAGAGTTGCAGTTATGCCACCCTCCGACTTGTGGAATCCAGGAGTTGATGTCGCTGGTTCATCTCTTTCTCTTCCTCAGCAGTGATGGGACGCAGTTCATTAGCCTCATCTTGGGCCCGCTCTATGTCAGCCGGAATGACGGCCATTTCTTCGTTAGATTTCCTTAGACACTCTTTCACCTCTTCCAGCTAGGCCTTCAATTTCTAGATCATCTTTTATTGTGCATTAAGAGAGGCTGAGTGCTCATCTGCCCGGATCCGTAGCTGTTGGATCTCATCTTCAGCCTCTCGGAGCTTCTTGATGTTCATTGCCTTCCTCCGATGCCAGCCCACGCTGAGGACACGATCATACTATCGGATCTTCTCCTCCATGAGATCTTGGATGAGCAGGTGAGGGCGCTGGGCATCCACTCCCCCAGCACGCAGATCGCACAGTCGCGAGCGAAGTCTGTCCATCTCATCCAGCCATAGTGTCTGGGGTGTCTTTTAGATAAAGCACACGATCATATTCCATGGTCGGCAGTGGACTATGTCAATTTCCTCATCATCAGAGGTTGTTTCGTCCCAATATGCATGGTTGGTAGGCTCATATGCAGGGTACACCCATTAGGAAATCTTCAGTTGGATCTGCATCTGGCATGGGATCAAACGTGGAATCTGACGTTGGATCAGACGCGGTGGGACTCGATTTGACCGACATATCCTCATCATCGGACCCCACCTCAATGACCTCAGGCACGACCCCGCTGGTGGTCCCACCAATGATGGGGGGAGCTGCAGCTCGGGTGGGCATGGTATCTATCTCCACGATTACTGGCATGCCTCTGGGAGGGGTGCTGCCAGAAATCCTGACCAGCTTCGCCGCAGCAGCCCATGCCAGTCGAAGAACTGTATGTGGCAGAGAAAGGCGTGAACATCGGTTGGCACGACCAACGTGTGACAGTAATGAATTAAGTAGAGAGGATTACAGAGACTGAACTCCCGGTACTACTCCTACGTTGATGCTGACGGGACCCCGAAGCATGGCCCTCCGTATATTGTCGGGAGGTCTATAGATTCTGGAGGAGCCACCTCGGGTGCCCTAGCCCCGCCTGACACAGAACTGGATGCGGCCACAGGTGCGAGTTCTGAGGGTCCTACATCACCACCCACTGAGGGGTGAGAGCGAGGTGTGTGTAAAATTTCCTCCTGCGTGGTTCAAATATTGTTGAGAAGTCCATAATGTCCTGAGATCAGACCCCGAGGAACGAAACTTGGAATGTTACCTCGAGAGCCTCTTCGAAATCATCGAGATCCAAGTCCTGATCACCGACTTTGCCTTCCTCCAACAGGATCCCTCCACCAGCCTCATCTCCCCGAGAGGATTCATATGAATCTTACGATAGGGGGAAGCGCTCCCTTATCTCAGTAGCCGATAGTTGTGGGGGAACCGTCTGATCCAGCAGTACCCTCACCTGGTCTGTCATTGGATGCGGGGCACCACTAGAATGTACGTAGTCCTCCAGCTCATCCAGATATTGCTCTGCATCTTCCGGAGACACCATGAAACCGGCCCAGACAGGGCCTATACCCAGTAAATCCATCCTGAGATGGTTCACGTGTTTCCACATCTCAGATGAACCGAGGTGTTGCCGGTTGACACCCCAAATGTCCCAGAACACCTGGAAAATAGCATCCTCTGGCATTTCAATATGGAGTAGCCATTTCCCTGGAGCCTGAGTGGATATCCTACAGAATCCCCTCGATGGCTGCCCCTCCAGATGGATTTTCTCTTCTGGGACCATTGGATCCGCTACCACTACTGGATCCACCGCCGCTAACTCACCCTCAGTCGGTGCAGGTCTCACCGCCATGCCAGCCCTATCACCACGAGAAGCCCTTGTCGTCCTCCAACCCTGACCTTAGGATAAGGGAGGCCCACCATCACCAACTTGAATAGTTGGCTGCTTCAACATTTCCCCTAGATAAGCTGCCTCCTAGATTATGGCATACTCCTTCACCAGTCCAAAGGCGATAGTAGGAGGAGGCAATGCATTTCACATTATACCATATTATAGTGTAAACATGAGCCAGAATTGCCTCATCACACACGGGTGCTCCTCGTGGTGCACCTCCCAGTAGACCTGCAGGGTCAACTGCTGCAGGCACCAGAATTTCCTTGCAAACCGGTGTGGGGTGTACGGCTCGCAAATAGGCTTGCAGTCCACCCGTTCTACCAAGACTCCACCTAGGAAGGCTAGAAGATAGGCCTGATGCTCCTCCTTCCCCTGACTGTCATCGGTAAGTACCCCCGTCCTCAATTGAAACGGGTGGAAATTAAACTTGTCCTCCGTCCACACCCGGTTTAGTACCACAGACACAGTTAATTTGGTAGGAAAGCTCCCGACTGCATTCAAAATGGATGGGCGGAAGTTTGACCCTAGAGGCGAGATGGGGTTTGAATATTCATAAACCCCCTTATGTGCGTCGTTATCCACCCATACAGAAGATGGGAGGTCTTGCATATCCTCGACGACTTATTTCCCTCACTAACATGCCGTAGCATCTTGTACAATCTGTCGAGCATCAGAATCCCCAGATTGACTCACCTTCCCATGGATAGCATGGATGCCATGATAAATGAGCTGGGCTGCACCCCCATGTTGGTATCCATCACTGATAGGATCCAACTGCTGATGAGGGCCTCAATAAATGCCGCCATTTTGACTATCAGCCACTGTTCAGTACTGACACTGAAACCCCAGGCCTTTCATTGGCTATCCTCCAAGAGATACTAATATGAGTTCTCCTTGCCCCGTTGAGCCCCCTTCGGGCAAGTTCTAGGCCTCGGGGGAAACTCTCGGTTCTCTGGGAAGTTCAAAAACTGCTTGAACCACTTCTTGAAGTGGACATCCCTCACCGCTTCTTTGTCTTCTCTAGGGACCAGTCCCATCAATGCTAGCGCCAACCGTGACATTTGCTCTGGATCCTCCCACACACTCATGATGGAGAGGAACTAATCATACATAGCCCCAAAGATCAGGACCTCCGAAATCTGATGGAAATCCCACAGACTAATGCCAACCTCCCCATGGTGCAGGTGAAAAGTGTTGGTCCTAGACGACCATCTTCTCAACAGCTCTAGAATCAGCTGTTTCGGTTGATAAATGTTGAATTGGGAGGTCCATGCCGCCTCATACAAGCCCAATATCCTCAACTCGACTCCAAATTCCTCGCATGAGGCTCCTACCTAGTATTCCCATAACCAATAATTGGTGAAGTTGTCGCCCCGGCATAGGTCCCACTCATCGGATCACCCTTTCTTCAAATCCCTCAAGGCCACCTTCAGTATTGTGTGGTACATTGGAGGGGACATCTCCGGTTGAAATGGATTCCCATTTATGTTGTTCAGATGGTTGTACAGATAGTCAATAGTGATAGGTGTGAAGTTAACCTATGCATGACCGTCAGCCGCCCTGAACTATTGACGCTGGCATGGCGTCCTTCTGAACCAGAAAGTTGGTTCGTCCCTACTTGCCTCAGGAATGAAGACGTCATCCCTCTTCCCAAATCCATACAAGGGTAGATTCTTACACAATAGATAGTTCTTTTGGATCTTTGATAACAGTTCTGTCAAAGAATTATGGTCTGAGTGGCTTCGGACTAGCTCCCCCAGGCCTAGATAGTTGGCCATCTCATCCCTCCGTGCGGCGTCCACAAGCACCCCCTGGGAAACTTCTTGATAGGACATTTGTTTTTAAAGGCTTTGGAAATTTTATAGCCCAGGTCGTGAAGCCTGTTCGCGGAGCTCCTTCATGAAGCAGAATCCTTGAGCCTGGCCTCAGCCTGCAAGCACACGTTCACTTGGCACAGTCACGGAGTCAAAGACTTGCGGTTCTCCGCGATGCCCGATTCGCAGAGAGAAAACGCTGAGTACGCGGAGCCTCACGAATCGAGAGTGAAAAAGGAAAATGTCACGGATAAAGGAAAGGAAAAAAGAGAGTTTTTCCCCCCTATTTATAGGCGGCAGCCCTTGGAGCTTCGTAGCGCGTCCATCCCACGCAGAGCTTCACGGCGCGTTCGGCCCGCGCGACCCCTATCCGCCTCGCGCGCACTCTTCGCGAGTCAGCACCACAAATGGCTGATGATTTTGGATACTTTCCTCAAACTTCTACCCTTTATCCCTCCACGGCTCCAAGTCTGAGGGGGGGCATTTGTTGGCGCCAAAATATTGGATGAAAAGAATGAAGAAAAGAAAGCCCTTCAGCCTGCCTCGTGAAGCCACGACGCGGAGTCCCCCCAAGCAACGTAGCCGTTGCGAAGCAAGAGAGGCAAGACACCCCGCTAACGCCACTAAAGTTCACAAAACCATAGCAAAGAAAGAGAGGTGGGATGCCCCGCGAACGCCCCTAACATTCTCGAACCCGCCGCGAAACCAGAGAGGTGGTACCCCTCCGAGAACACGGTTGACATTCGCGACCCGTCGCAAAGTGACCGAATCCCCCTTCACGCCGCATAAGCTCTACTTCATAGTGCCTCTTTCCTATAAATATTGGGATCCCCCTGAGCCCAACAGATGGACAATCCAACCTTTCGGCTTCTTAGCTCCCAAATCACGAAGCACCCTTTGCTTTGCGAACCATGAGCTACGCGAGGTATTTTTGCTTCGCGAGGAGCCTCCGCATTGTCTCATTTTGATCCCCTATTCCGAGAGGGATGCCCTTCGTGAAGCCTAAGGGAATTCACGAAGGATGGGGATCCCCAAGGGGACCCGGGTTGTCACAGAGGGTTTATGCTTCGCGAAACACCCATATTGTACATGTGATCCACATGCCAAGGCAGGGTCACTATACTTCGTGAAACACACTGCTTCTTGGCACTTTGCTTCATGAGGAACCTATACTCCGCGAGGCAGTGCTCCAAGAACACCCTTCCACTTCACGAAGCACCTACCACTTGCACCTCCACCCCATGCTAAGGCTAAGGCACCCCACTTTGCAAAGCACACCCCTTCGCAAGTGTCCTTCCCCACATAGAGCAACCGAGCTCCACAAGGCCTCTGCCTATGGACCCCTATGCTTGGGAATTCATTTTCTCGTGCGACCCTTGAGGTTTGCACGATGTGACATCAAAGTCCCCTGGACGATACCTCCCATATAGTTTCTTCACCTAATGCTTCTTTGCATATGCATGCTAATGGATATTGCTTATTCGCATAGCTACTCTAATGTGGACCCCTCAAAGGTTCGCTCTGCGACCCCCCTTCTGCACGGCATTTCCGGTACCTTACCTCCAATAACGAGAAGAGGGTATCGGTCATGTAAGTCCTAGGGGTGCAGAGTAAACCGACCTCATCCAAGCTACAGGACGATAAACTGACAAGAAACCTCATCCTCAACACTTGAATTTAAACTGTGGCACAGCCCCGTGCCTCTCACATGGGGTGCCACCACCTTAGACATTCTCCACGCCCCTGGCCTCCACTGGGGATGATATCCTACTTCAGCACCATAGGGGATGATATCCTCCTTCTGGGAGTGGCATTTGTCTGTGGGGGAAGGGCGACCATCTTGGTGTAAGCCCCTAGTCCTTCTTACGGAAGGTAGAACCCATGCACCTTCGTACTTACCCACCACCAGGGCCAGTGGAGGGAATGATAGGGGACGGGGCACCTCCTTTCTTTGGTCCCAAATCCCTCTAACACTGTGCTTTGTCACCCTCGAGCCTCCATCCTAGAGTAAGTCCCAGCACCATGGGGCGCCTAACACGTAAGCCCCTCTTCGCTTCCCACAGACGCACCCTTCACAACGTGATCATCAAGTCCCTGCAACCTCTTGTTTCTCACACTTAGCATGACTCACATGGGCTTAGAGTGAGCACTGACCATGACACAGCATGGGCCGCCTCAGAGTGTAAGCCCCAAAATTCCCTGTTTCGCATGACGTTAAACTGCATGCCCGAACTATGAGGACTTTGATCCATGACAAGGTATGGTACATAGGAAGCCTCCACGAGGTTCAAGCCCACCACCAGTGGACCCCCAGGTTCACCTTCATGTCAGTTCACTGATGAAACCCTACCCAAACTATGAGGACTTTAATCCATGTCAAGGCATGGTACGTAAAAAGCCTCCCTAAGGTACAAGCCCGTCACCCGCCCGAACTATGAGGACTTTGATCCATGTCAAGGCATGGTACGTAGGAAGCCTCCATGAGGTTCAAGTCCACCACCAGTGGACCCCCAGGTTCACCTTCACGTCGGTTCACTGACATCCATTCTGAACTATGGGTTCTTTGATCAATGTTAAAGCATGGTATGTAGGAAGCCTCCCTGAGGTTCAAACCCACCATCCACTTGGACCAAGGTCCGTATTCACATCAGTTCTCCGACACGCCCTCATCCTGCATGACGTTAAGAAGCATCCCAATCCAGAGGTAAGTCGTTGTGACCCCGCCATCCAGTTGTTCTGACACCCCTTCATGTCAGTTCAACAACCCCTTATCATCCTGAACTACATAGAATTTGATCCATGTAAAGGCATGGTATGTAGGAAGCCTCTATGAGGTTCAATCCCCACCATTCATCTAGACCAAGGAAATTCTTCACGTCGGTCCACCGGCACCCCATCCCGAACTATGCGGACTTTGATCAGTGTCAAGGCATGGTACGTAGGAAGCCTCCCTGAGGTTCAAGCCCACCACCAATTGGTTGCTCTGAACCCCCTTCACGTTGGTCCTCACCAACCAAACTACGCGGACTTTGATTCCCTGCCACGAGGATACATAGGAGGTCTCTTTGAGGATTAATCCCATCTCTACCATCATCTCCATGACGGTCCCATCTCATTCCTCCTCCACTCCATTCAATTTTCCATCACCCATCCTGATTCTTACCTGGTCCGCCACATCCCGCTGAGATCATGCCACCTCATTCCCCCCCCCCCACAGTATTCGAGAATCCACCCACATGCTGGCCCCAATATCGGTGATCCCTCAAGGGGGTTCCTCAATCTGATCCACTCCAGCTAGTGTTCTAATCAGCCCGATCCGTCTCCGTTGGACGTTAAATGTGTGGCATACCCTATGTTAAACACAGGAAGCTGAGGAAAACCTCAGATACATGCCAATAGAATATGATTCCCCGCACTTGATGTGGGATGCCTCGGTCTTCCCTGCCCTCAAGAAGCCCTATAATAAAGGACAAAACACAGAAACACCAATTCCCTAGCATCCAGACACACCAGTGATGTCTCCACGTGACTACTCCCCCAATTGAAGGTTAATCCCCTGACCAAACCCCCTGGAATGTTCTGATAGAAGCAGTGTAATTAACCGGCGTCCATGGAAATATGGAACTTGGAATAATTTCACAAACAACATATTAAATCTACGAGGGAGACCCAGACTAGGTGATGAGTTCCAATGAGGAATCCACAGAAGGAAGAACCGACGTCCCATCATTCCAGTTTCAATTAATGAGCAGAAATCCCTGAATAAAGAACGAATGTCGCCTGCCTTGGGAAAGCGGGATTGCGGGGTAACAAAGAGTCGCACCTGTCGCGCACAAGCAGACAGACACGTGCGCCCCGACGAAAGCGTCGGAAACACCCGATCCACAGACCCTAATTGAAAGCTTAATTGTCCTATAGAATGACAACCAACGGAACAATGATGTCTATACTTAAATAAATATCCAAACCCATGGTCTCAATCATGGTGAGCATTATCCCCCAACCTGATAGCCTCATTGATATCCCTTCAAGGCTCCTCCCTTCCACGTGGCTTTCCCCATCAATTACCCCAAACAAATATTACATAAAACACAAATATCTACGTCCACTACTCACATGATTATTCAAAACCACCTCATCAAGAAGTCTAGCTCTGTGCACATGACTCAGTTGGTTCTTTTTTCATCACAGGTGAGCAATAATCACCCAAATAAGAACCCAAACCACACTATCTCTGGAACCTTAATCCCCTATGACCATGTTGCTCAAATCAAATGGCTATTCCATCCATGTATCCCTAGACTTTCCCAACCTGATAGTCATAATGACTCAAACTGACGTCCATGATACATAATATCATGGTCAAAACCACCGAAGAAAATCTGGGCAAAGCTTAACCAGTGATCAACACCACTCAATCCTAAAAACCATTCGATCCCAAACTTGGGACACGCCCATCACAAACCCAAGGGTCAAAACATAAGTAATATCAATCATTTCATGTATAAAAAATTTAAGCACTTTAAACAACCAATTTAATTTAAATAGTTGAATTTCACTATCTATCAACTATAAAAAATTAGCACTGAGTTCTTGAATGACTCTATCAAGCCTAATCATGATTTAACAAATTAAAGATACTAATTTGAAACAAAAAAACAATCATAACCATTTTAAAATCCCCGGAAAAAATAACACAATGATCAATGACCTCTCACCTATCCTCACTTAGGCAATTCAGGTACAAGGCATGCCTAATATCATCCCATCGGTCTAAAAATCAATTCAATATGCAACAATAGTTATAAAGGGGCCTCTATCAAAATATATGAAGATACACCCAAGGTTAAACCACCCAAATGTCCAAAAAACCCCAAAACAAGGTATGAACCACCTACCTAATACTCATATGGCTCTCCTCATCCAGCATGGACCTCTAATTGAGCCTCGAATAGAGTAGATATACACAATGAGAATAAAATCTAAAGATTATATATGTAGGTCGAGAGAGGATATCATGAAGAATAGATCCATAGAAATAAATATCTTAACAATTGGGTTCTAATGGATATGTTGGTGTTTGAATTAGAGTTCAGATGGTGAATTAGGAGGTATTTCTTCCTCTAGTGCTGATGGTTTGCAAACTCGGGTGAACCCTACTGCCCTATGACTTAAAATAAGGCTATTTCCCATTTTATCAAAAAAAACAAAGTACACGACATGTACTTAAAAATACACACTATGTATATAGTTGGTTTTCCCAAATTCACTGACTTCCTTTCCAGTTCATTAAAAAGTATTGCTGACATGATTAAACATCGTGTATCGATATGTACAGGGCATGTACTTGACTGAACCTCTCTTACTTGGTGACACCCCTACACACCATGTAATACCATTACACATATTGACCATTACATAGTGTGTACTAGGGGTACATGGAATCTTATCCAATGTTATTCCAAGTAACAAACCTAAATCCAGTAGTAACCCTATTTCCCACTTTTTCATAAAAAATAATGAAAACAAAAGGACCCATACCTTAAAGGAAGAACCAGGTTCTTAAAAACTTCCCTCCTTAAAGTAATTTGTCATTTAATTTCTATTCCAATGGTGGTGAAGAATCATTATATAATAACTCTATCCCAAATATCAAATCAATCAAAGGTCTAATGACCTATTTTGGGACTCATGTTCCTCCCTTATGCTTCCTCAACCCAACACCTCATCTGGTGCTCTCGTGTCACTTTGGACACCCAATAAAATCCTCCACCACATCAGTGCCCACCTCGATCCCATGGAACCCATGGAACAATGAGGTCCTTTATCCCATGGATGATCAAAACAACTCGGTGCATTGCACCTCAACTACAAACTGCATCATCGATGCCTCGATGCCCAAGGCATGAAACGACCCAAACATTCATTAATAAAAATTATTCTTGATATAAGTAAATGTATTATTATGGTTATATAAAATGTGAAATTATTTGGTTTTATGTTTTTGGATTTTAAAATATCATTATTAATTGTGGTCGTTGCTAATTTAGTTGTTGAACAATGATCACAAGATTAGTATAAATATAGGGTTTTAACAAATCCAATTTACTCAGACAAAGGAAGCGATGGCCTAATCCAGTAAACTTGCCCCGTATGAAGCCCATTTTTTCAGATCTTGGAAAGGAGGTGGCGTCATTGGGCTTCTCTCTTGACCAAGCCCAATATGAGCTTGAACATATTAAGCTTGAGCATAACTGACTACGGGAGAAGTGGAAGTCAATAGAGATTACCACCCGAGCAATGTTATCCGAGCCACCCCAAGAGTCTGTCACCATCGAACACCTTACCCTTAGATATTATTTGGGTGTTATAAGGTTTTATGTAACAAGACCCTAGCACTATTACAATGAACATTATTTTTGTGTAAATAATGTGCATTCATTTTATTATTGTTACTTTGTAAATTGTTTTTAAATCACAAATAATATTTTTAGTTAATATTAAACTAAGAAATCTATTTTGATGAATTAATTGATTTTTTAATTAAATAAAATTTTAATAAAATATTATTATTAAATTAATTTTTATCAAATATAAATGATCATATAATTTTATGAATGCAATTATAATTTTTATTAAGGTTTGAAAACTGTTTTTGTCAAAACCAATGAATTTTAATCAAATGTCAGTTTTTATTTTAAAAGTTATAATTCACATATTTATAAAATTATTTAGATAAAATTAATATTATTTTTGGAATCAAGATGTCAAAATTATCCAACAGTGAATTTTTCATAATTTTCTGAGACAGACGAATTTTTGGTTAAAAATTAAATACTGTTAAAATATATAATGTGTTTTATGACATCATAATGACCCAATATCGAGGTAATAAAATACTATAAACATTATTTTATGACAATATATGTTTTATAATTAAAATAATGTGATTTTAGATTTGTTTTATTTATTTTACAGTGCTTTTGTGGACCCTCCAAGACTTATAAAACATTTTGTCATTTAAAATTGTTTTCCTTGAGAGTGTGACTCACCTCCACCTAAGAAACCCTACTAGTTTAAGAAGTTTGGCCATTTTCCTTATAAAATATTATTCTCCACTGCCCTTTGGAAAAAAACTTGGGTAAAACCCATGGGATGGTTTGTGGTATTGATTAGTTTAATGTGAGGTGTCCCAAAACTAAATAATAATGAATTCCCTCTCATTTCATATATAAACCCACCCAAGCTCCCACTTACTCTTCACTCAAAGCCTTTGGAGTTAGACCAACCCCTGGCATAATATCTCTATAATCCTCCCAAGTTTCTCCATGCTCCCAAGAATCCTCTCTCAAGCCTCTCCCAAGCCTTTGGGATCACACTTCCAAGTAAGGGATTTCTTCCTTTCTCATTTTTGTCTAATTCTCTTTAAGTTGTTCTGCCCTTTTTTTTCAATTAAAAAGGTTGGGGTATGATTTAAAACCTCCCCCATACTTTCCTATTTATGTTTGGATGATGGGATACCACTTTCTCTCTCATTAAATCCAATGTACACCCGTTACCATGCCCAAATTCCATGAGGGATTTCTCTCTCCTCTTTTACATCCAAGTAATTCTTTGGTATTATGCATCTAAATTCAATTAATTTTGTTGAAAAATGTATCCATATGACCCCATTACTATCCATTTCATGTAAATATTATGATACACCGTGTTCTATCTCATTAAATATTTTCATGAATCCTTATGTCACATCGTTATGCTGCCGAAATTGCACCATATTTTTGCAAGCCATGATTATTGTGTAGTGAACACCA